>OV884011.1:103658292-104858292 GCA_930367205.1 Acanthosoma haemorrhoidale
AACCATCTGTAAATCAAAAACAAAAACAATAAAAAATTGTAAAACAAAAAAAAAAAAAATCTGGCCACAACGAAATGTTAACTTACAGTACAAACCTGATTATCTGGTGTAATATTCCTAGATAACCATAAAACACTTTTTTATAGGCTAACTTTAGTGAAACGAATAAAAAACACCAATTTAAACTCACAAAAATATTTATAGTATTATCAAAAATTACATATATATATTATTCTAATATTTATTATTTATTAATAATATTTTAATTATATATTTTTTCATATAATTTAAAAAACTTTATATTTATAACTTATACGTTATCTCAGGGTTCTGTTAATAATTATAGGAAACTTCTGGCAAAAGGAATATTGGTTTTATTTACACACATTAATATATAAAATTGATATACAAAAAATAAATACGTACGTAATCAAAGTATAATATTAAATCTAAATTTACGTAATTATACTGGCCAGTGTTCTTTGTGAATAATCTTCGTGTGGTTCGGATCAGCATACTTGTTCTTATCTGCTTCGCATATTCCGTCCGGATTGTCTTACTTGCGCGTCCTTTGTCCTCATGCCGAGTGAAAGTGATGCCCCACGAGACGCCTTAGCGTCTCTCTTCTTGGTCTGCTACCTCCTCTACCCGTTCCTGACGAAAGAATGGTCTGAAACCTTTCGGTCTATGTCGGTCTCTCTCTTACATACCGCTGCCTTCTTGACTTTCAACTCGTTATTTAATGCCAGTTGTTTTGAATATTTATACTTTGCTTAATTTACGTAGTTTATAAAATAAATGTTTACATTAGTTATGATATTATTTTTATTATAAATATTAATAATTTATATGACGACAATAAAAACGTTCATACTTTCATAAACATGAACCACGGATCGTTATTACGTTATTCAATGCTCGCTAATTCCGAGTTTATTTAAACAAACACCATTAAAAATCATCATTTTAAAATATCACAACAATATATATAAATATTTTATGCTCAGCTTTGATTTCTTTTACCTCTACCTCTATTTGTATGCTTCTTAAAGGGATTCAACTGCCTCTAGTGCTTGATTTTTAGTCACAAATCAAATGAATCTGCCTCAATGTCTAAATTATCACTAAAGTGCTAGGATCACTTTGAAAATTAATGTTAATTATTTTGTCAGTGAGCTGTTAGTACCCTTTATCATTCAAGTTACTTTCCAACCACTGAAGGGGGTCAACCGATGACGTATCAACTAATGATGGATGCTGACAAAATTTATTTATGTTTTTATATATGTATGTTGTACTATATTCAGAGAGTTGCAAACAGGTATTTATTAATTTTTTAGATGTTCAGTTTTTTGACGAGCAGCCATTTTGGATTGGTGTGCCCAGCCTATTCTCCATTTTACAGAGGTTTGCGTTAAACTCTGTAGCTGCTTTTTATATTAAGGATTTCAAGTTCAAACAAAAGCCACGTTAAAGAGAATACAATGTTCAATATTTTCTGTCCAGCCTATCCCTATTCTTAATTGTAAATTCAAAAAAAAAAATTCGGTAAATGTTAACATTTTTAAAATTAAAAATGTTAAAGATAAAACTTATCTTCAATTCTTTTTATGAATAAACTGTGTATAATATACTACTTCCCTAAGGGGTTACATCTTTTTTTTTTTTTTAATGGGGCTTCAAAATTTTTATTTGTCTGAAATCGGGTATTTTCTATCTGAAATATCTCAGAACGGACGCAATTAAAAAATCAAAATTTTTCAGAAAACATTCTTTTATGGTATTGTAGTAAGCTGTTAAATTTTCATCACTGAGACTTAATTACTTTTTTAGTTAGAAAAGTTTAAATATAACTAAAATTGTAAGAAGTGCAGATATTTAGTTAAAATCTAAATAACACATAAGTAATATTACAGCAATATTCGTTAACTTATTTATAGTTCACAACCTGGACATATATATATCAAGTAGCTGTACAGCTACCAATCAATGCGCTTAGGTTTGATATAAAATAAACATTTATCACCACAAGACTGATATTGTTCTATGAGTTAATGAAATTCTCTGAGAAAGTCTGAGTGATGAAATTTTAACCACTTATTACAACATCATAAAAGGATGTTTTCTGAAATATTTTTATTTTTTAAATGTGTCCCTTCTCAGATATTTCAGATAGAAAATACCCAATTTCAGTCAAATCGCAATATTTGAAGGATGTCCCGCTGGAAGAGTGCTAGGATCTCTAATCCTCTATTTTGGCCAGAAGACTGTCAGCATTAAAATTGAGGATTTAAAAACTTCATAACTCAATTCTCGCACTCTGCTATTTAATTAACTTCATTCTTATAAATAAATTTAATGTGATCATAAAAATATCAACAAAAAAAATAAAGGATGTAGTATTTAGGTCCTTGCTAGGATTTTATAGATTTTTTTCTAAACTCATGTTTTTTTTACACTTGTGTTTGTCCTGGTAATTTTGAATCTATGATTGACCTATAAACATGAAATCTTATATGTAAATTCCATTTGATCATCTGACATAAGAAATATTTTAACTACACAAACCCTGATTAAGGGTTATTAATTAGTTGGTAATTAATGTAATATCAAAACTCTTATTTGTGTAATACTGCACACTTAACTAACTGTTCTAACTAATGTTGGACAGAGGGACAGACAGACAAAGAAATTGATGTACAGATCAATCGACAATGACTGATACACAGTTCGACAGTCATATCCCTAGTACTTGTTTGAAATTGAGCCTCACCTTTAGGGCTGACACTTTTAGATATAAAATCTATCCTGCAGTCTAGTAATTATTTTTCACAAGGTAATGTTGAACTTCGACTTGTGGAATTTGTTATTTTAAGTGTACATATTAGTGAGATTTAAAAGCTATTTTTTATAATTTCTTCAATAATACCCTGCAAAGTAACATTGCATTTTTTTTGTATTATTACTCTCAGAATAATGGTAATTATTTGTAAATCTTATTTTAAAGGTTCCGGGAGAGGGTGAGCACAAGATAATGGATTATATTAGATATTTACGATCTCAAAGTGACTGGGACCCAAACACAAGACATTGCCTTCACGGGCTCGATGCTGATCTTATTATGCTTGGTCTTTGCTCTCATGAACCACATTTCTCACTTCTTAGAGAAGAGGTATTGTTAGAATCCTAAGTAAATTTGACTTAAAAGCTATATATATTCGTAAGTAATAGTTATAAGCGAAGATTTAAATAGAACTTTTTTCTGCAATCATACCCGCTTAGTTTTAACCAATTTTAAATGGTGGTCTGTCTATAAGGCTATTATCATGGTGACAACGATTTCAATGAAACTCTTCTTGGTCATAAAGTATTTTACACATGTCCGAGTGTTCTTGCCAATGCAGGAACTAAGAAAAAAATTATCTTAAGTTTATAAACTTAATTTTTTAATTTCTGGATTTGTTTTGCTTCCTATGATTTGTTTTTTTTATTGGAAAATATGAAAAAATATGCCATATTGTGCATTCTTGAACATAGATTATTGAAAAGTTAAAAAAACCAGGAGGTACTTCAAGTCATTTCATAATTTTTAGGTAAAAAACAAGTTAATATTTATTTTCAGCACCCCTAAAAACCTGTAAATAATAATTTTTGATGCAGTTAAAACAATTTTTTTTGTTAGATTTCTGAGGAAAGCCAATCTGTTCCTCTATGCCTTTTATACAATTCTATTACTCATCTAAATTTGTTCTAAATCCAACTACTATAAAGCTTAATTTTTTCTCTTTCAGTCTAAGTAAGCAGTACTTCACTATTTCTATTTATAAATAAGAAAAATAATGATGAAATCAACAGAAAAAGCTAAAATGTTTCACTTTATATCTCTGTTTTTAATTTATTTATGGATACCTGGTTGGTTTCATTACAATAGTCTTCTGGATCCCTATAAAGTTTGGTATAGATCAGTGAAATCGTTCTAAAGTTATTGCCATTTTTGTGGTTTTCAAACAAGAAATGAACAAGGTGTGAAAAATTTAATTTTTGGGTTTTCTCCAAAATTTGTATTCTGGGGTTACTAAAAATAAAAATCAATTTTGTTTTTAACTACTTTGTTTTGTTGGTCTGTTATTTATCTACAAATTATTTTTTATGTGAAAACTATACTATGGAAAACTCAAACACGCTCCGGTTTTTAAAACAAGCAGGGAATCTAAAAGAAGAATATGTGCTTAAATTAAAATCAGATAGGTTTTTCTGATTCAATCAAAAAAAAATTCACGATCAAATTAACACTTATGATCTGAATTTTATAAAAATAATTGTATCTGCGTAAACTCATTTGTATTATCTATCATTAGAAGTTAAAAAGGTTGAGTTTTTAGTGCATTATACCTTAAATTGGTTTATGTACCTTGTAAAATTCCAGAACAATTTTTTCTTTTTAAAATCAGATTTGGATTATCCATAAAAATATATACATAGCAAGGTCGGCAATATAGTGCAATCATTTTAACTTTTGCCATACAATATCCATTCCCCTTTGCGAATTCATTTTTTTACGTGTTTCATTCTTTTGCCCTCTTAAAAAATCAAGCACAAATTCCAATTTTGTTGTAAGCATAGAAAACAGAAAAGAAACCGATGTTGCTACTGTTATAACTATCATCCAAACCAGTTTATATACCTATTGTATTTACTTTGTTTCTGTTTAAAAATGACGATAACCCTAGGTCTTATCCAAGGATTTTACTTATCCATTCCAAACTTTACAATCTAGAAGCCTAATAACTGCACATATTTACTGGTATCCATATAAATTAGAAGCACAATTATAAAATAAAACTTTTTAGGTTTTTCTGTTCATTTCATAATTATTTTTCTTGGGCTATCCTATCAGGGATCTCCCATTTCTAATTTATGGCACTTTAAACAAGTATAAATCCACTCTCTGTATAAGGATTTGAACCCTCAACTTCAACTTTCATGTTACTGAGCAGGTGCACTAATCGCTACTTTGTGTGTGGGGCCAACCCTGATTAATATATTTTATGAACTATCAACTTTACCTTAGGAACTTTAAATTATACAATCCAAATTTTTATAACTTTTTTAGGTCAAGTTTTCTAGAAATGCAAAGAAACCAAAAAATGCAGAGGAAACAAAGTTTTTTCTATTGCATCTTTCTATGATGAGGGGGTATTTAGATTTGGAGTTCCAGTCTTTGAAGGACAGGCTACCTTTCGGCTATGATGTTGAACAAATCATTGATGATTGGGTATGTGTAATAACTTTTAATATCATTTTTTATATTTATATTAATTATTCTATTTGTTGCTTTTGATAAGCTACTTAATGTTAGGTATAATTGTTAGCATTATGCTCAAAATTCATGAGTTGACACCTCAGTAACATTGGAAACTGGTAGGTAAAGGATAAATGAAAACACTATCTAAACCAATTTGGGTATATACTTGGATAATTGTAGTTGCAGACTTACCTAGCCACATTTGCTAAAAATAAATCATGGAAAAATATGTAATTCTACTGCCTTCTGACTTCAGTTTAGTTTTCAAACACATGATGACCACCTGTAAGCCTTATTTTAGGATTCATCTGATGTTTTCCCTATGTTTCCTTATGTTTCACCTCTTTGTGTGTGTGCGTGCATCCATCCGTCCGTCTGTCCTTGTGATTCTGAGTTCCATTTTAACCTATAAACATGAAATTTTACATCAAGTTTCTATTTAATTACTCAAATAAAATGTAATTAAAGTTAATTTATTGGTAATAAATATTTTCCTATGGTATTGAGTATAATACCAAATTAAAGATTTCATTGCCCTGATTAGTAGTATGTATTTTTTATTTTTGAACTACAAGTACACAAAGTCATTAAATCTGTTAATAAAATTGTGTGTGCAATTTTAACTCATTCCGTGTTTTACAAAGAGAGCTATTGTGCATGTTAGTTCCATTTAATGCTCTGATAGTGTGAACAATAAAAGTAATTCTATTCGTGTCTTTATATTAGTAATTATATTGGCAATTATGTCTTTATATTAGCAATTAGTTGATAGCTGTGTAATGTTAATAAGAAAAAACCTAAATACACTTCACGATGTCTTTGTTTCGACACATAAACTCTACTTAATGAGCATCATTTTTGGTGGGGCATGTTACCCATTTCGAAGTATTGCTGCCCCTTACCAGGTCGGGTTTATAATACATAATATAGGATTTATAATACTAGTAGGAAGGAAGGATCCAAATTTTAGATATAATTACTCCTGATCACAGGATTTAGGAAAAATCAAGAGCTCATATGGGTAGCGTCATTAGAGGTCCTTAAAGTACCTCTATTCTACTATGGGATAGCCCCTCTCCCAATCACTTATTCGATTGTATATATTAAAATTAATTTCATTATGTTTCATTTCAGGTATTAATGGGATTTTTGGTTGGTAATGATTTCATACCCAACCTTCCTAAATTTCACATAGCCAACAATGCTTTGAATAAATTGTACAATGCTTACATGGAGATCCTCCCAACTTTAGGTGGTAAGTTCATTTGTTCGATGCATATTAACTTTTTCTGACTTTGGTTTTGACATCTGCATAACGATTAAGCACAAATTATTTTCCTGGTGCATTTAAATTCAATTTGTTGACTACCTTCCTATTGGAAAGGTGTAATAACAGTTAATTTAAATATTTTTCAGGATACATAAATGATTTTGGCACTCTGAATCTAGAACGTTTTGAAAAATATTTGAATAAACTTGCAGCAATTGAGTTAGAAGATTTCAGAGATGTACTAGCTGACATAAAGTACCTGGAAGGTAAAAGAGAAAAGCTCCAAGAAATGGAATTTGATGTAAGTAAAGAGTATTTTTTTCTCATTTATTTATATTTGTCACTGTATAAATTGTCAATGTAATAGGTCAGACCTATTATAGTTGTACAAGATTGTTATCTGAAGTTAGGCTCAAGAGGTTTAAAGTGCTTATACATTCATTTTTTATTTTTAATTATGATAAGGTAACAAATTTTTTGTTTATTGCAGGACACGGATGATTGCAGTAAATTTGATGATGAATTATTGCTTCTCGTAGAACAGTCCAACAAACTGGTACAATATTTATACTTTTTAATAATTATATTATAATTTGTTTTGGTCCTTGAACGCATAATTGATCTTTCCTTCTCACTATTTCCAGCTTGAACTTGATGATGGAACTCCTTTTGACGATTCACATTATGAAGAACTTATTTTGGAAGAATTCAGAAAGCACAAAGATCATTTTTACAAAGAAAAATTGAATTATGAAACTGTTGATAGGTAATACTTTCAAAGAATTTTATTTATATTCTTAATACTCGGAAGCAGCATTTGCTTGGTATATTTAAATAAAAATATTAACAAACTTTCTATGTGTATACCTTAGTTATAGACAGGCCTGAAGGGAGAGGCTTTATTTTCAGACATGTATGGGTGGGTGGGTAGGTTGATTTCCTTTTGTTTGTCTCGGTGTGTTCAAAAATAGCAGTCACAAAAATGATCCAGTTTATCTGAAATTTTAAAGGAATATTGATGATTGTGATTAAAGGCTTTGCTGTTTATGTTTCAATTATAATATAATTATGAAGAGCTAGTAAAAAAAATTTTTTATTTTTGAAGTCAAAAGTTGTTGATTAAGTTAATCTGTAATAGGGTCTATACCTGTTAGTGGATTATGTAAATAAACAATTTCCATACAGCCAATTTCAATGGTGTTTTTATTTGAATATTTTATTCACTATTATTTTTTGAAAAGATAATTATTAGTGACAGGTGGTTTATCAAATAGAACTTAGCATTTTAATCAAATTCAGCGACTATTTTTTTACAATCATTCAGTGTTACGAAACTTATATACACTCTTGACAATATTCCTTCATTTTCTACCGCCTTTATTTTGTTCTTATAAATACAATTCAGTTCATAATTGATGTAACAGACATTTAGTTAGTTTTTTATATTTGATATATTAAGAAAAAAATGGCAATCTATTGACTTAAGTAACAACTAGTTAGTCAATTGCTTGTACATTTCAACAGTGTTTGTGTTAATGTTAACAGTGGGTTTTCAGGAAGGCCTATTGGCTATAACTTCGTATCAATGCAAAGTTAAGGTTTGCCTAAAAATGTTAATTAATATTCAGAATCATAACCATATATAGCTTGACTGATGTTGATTAGATCATGAAAAGATGTAATTTATTGAGTTTTATATTCTATTGATTAAATAAGATTATTTTAATGACCTTTTTATGTTCCTAATTAATTTATGATATTTATTTTTTCAGTGATGTGTTGAAGAGTCAGACTGAATGTTACATTCGGGCTATACAGTGGAACCTATACTACTATTATAGAGGATGTCCCTCATGGTCGTGGTTCTACCCTCACCATTATGCACCATACGTATCTGATATTAAAGGTTTTGCTGGTTTCAATCTTAAATTTGATCTTTCTACCCCGTTTCTACCATTTCAACAACTTCTTGCTGTTTTGCCTGCTGCCAGGTACTGTTGTTAATTATTAATTATTTTGCTTTGTTGTTTATTAAGGAAATATTTAATCAAAGTTTAGTCACAATTTTTGTCTAGTTAATTCATATTTGGAAAAATTTATTTGTTTACATTTCTGTTAAAAGTATTTAGTGATTATATTTAGTTTAGGTTTTAGAATTTCTATTGGGACTTTCAGAATGCATCAAATTCTTGCAGACTTGGCACTTAAAGCCACCAACGTAGGCCTATACTATAAATACAATTCAGTTCATAATTTATGTAACAGGCATTTAGCTAGTTTTTTTTATATTATTAAAATATTTATTATATATTTTTTATATAATTTATATTTTATTTTTATTCTTTATATTTAACTTTTACTTTATCTTAAGGTTCTGTTAGTAAAAATAGGAAATAGGAACTTCTGGCAAAAGGAATAATGGTTTATTTATACAAATTGATTTAAATTAATATACAAATAAGTACGTACGTAATAAAATAACATTATTAAAAACTAAAGTTAAAATGTACCTTAATTATTAAACGTGCGTTGAAAGTGAATGGTTGCCGAGCCGGCCTCTTCTTTCGTCTTCTCAGTCGGGCCGTCCGTGCAAGAGTGACCTGCCTTAGCGTTGTTCTCTCGTCGTACCTTTCCGCTGCCTTCTTGACTCTTGACCTCTTTGGTTGTCCAATCCTCTTTGTCTCATATATGATTACTTTTCTTGTTTTTAAGTTAATAAATAAAATATTTATATTTAATTATTGATATTATTTATGCTCTAAATATTAATAGTAGATACAACGCAACAAATAGTGTTTAAACATTCATGGATCGTGATCCACCATTCATTTATGCCCGCTAATTTTGAGTTTATTATCAAAAATCATCATATCAAAATATCACAACAATATATTGTTATGTTTTTTATTTAATTTTGTTTATTTTAAAATTATTTGAGGGTTCTGGTTCTACTAATAGCAAAAAGGAATAACTGGCAAAAGGAGATTTTTTAATAAATTACTGTATTAAACTTTTTTCAACATGCGCAATCTTAACAATTAACCATGGTTATTACAAACTACTGTCTCACCCACTACCTTTTGCGACCGGCCAGTTCGCTACCATTCTTATCCTTCCTTAATGGCTCACTTTCTGTTGTACGCCACGCGGTCAGTTACCTCCACTGCTATTTCCTCAATCCTCTCTTTCCAACAAATTCCTCCTCCTTTGGTTGTTTCTACTTTAGGCTCCATCGCATTAAACAACATTTTCAAGATTTCCCATGTGCTTCTTTTCTCTCCACAGTTATGTCGTCTACCGTGATCACTGACGAACAACTGCTCTCGCCATCTTCCTTTTCCCGCCTTTTTTTCATAGCCTTCCTGATCCACGGGTCGTTTAACGCCCTTTAATTCCCGCTAATTTCCAAATTTAAATCACACAATATAAATATCACAACAATATTTGTTATAATATATTAAGAAAAAAATGGCTATCTGCTGACTTTAGAAACAACTAGTTCCTAATTAATTTATGATATTTATTTTTTCAGTGATGTGTTGAAGAGTAAAGTAAACTTGTAAATAACAGTCTCAAAGGTCATACGTCTTTGTTAACTTCCTTAAGAATTAAGTTAAGCACCTTCCTCAGTCACTTGCACCAGCATTTTCAAGAGTACATTATTATCTAACACATAATAAATAACATTGTCAAATATATTTGTATATTTTGGATTTGGCTTCCATAAATTGTATCTAGTGACCAACTAATTAGATGTCATATCATAAGATTATTTACTACTGTATACCATTAGTAAACTATACATGGAGAATCAACAATGTTCATTGAAGTTATGTAGCCAAAATTAACCTAAATTATATATTAATGTGTGAAAAAAATGAAGGTGTTATATTACAAAATCGTAAATACTAGACAACTGTGTTAAAACCATTTTTAATAGATTTATCAATGCTATTTAACACCTTCCTTTAAATTCCTTTTACAGTTTTATCTAAAAAACCTTCAATCATTAAATAATTTTTTCCATGATACCTTCATCCACATAACTCTTCAATTAATAAATCATGTCTGTTTCAAAATAGTGGACTTCATGTCATAGATTTTTTTTTTCATTACCTTTAATCACAAATTAAGTTATGTTTGTAAAATCAATTTTGAACTTGATATTTTATACTTTTTTGTTTAATGTTTCAGCAAGATGATCGTACCTGAACCATTCTGGTGTCTCATGGAATCTCCTGATTCACCTATAATAGAGTTTTATCCCACTGAGTTTGAAACCGATTTGAATGATAAAAAGAATGAATGGGAAGCAGTGGTTTTGATTCCTTTCATCGATGAGGTATGATTATAATAAATGCTGTCTATTAATTTCATTTCATGCGCATAGTGTCATCTTAGTAGAAATTGAAGTGAGAGATAAATAAATCTTATACACTAATTGCATTGCATTTGCTCAATTTTCTTATTAGTTAAATATCTTTAGTTTTATATAATCGAATAATAATAGTAATTCTGATATGGGGGGTTTAGTCTCTGTGGTATTAAACACGCTGTCCTAATCCTCAAGAATCAGAAAAAAATAATTCTTTTTTACACACAATCTAAACAAGTCTAAAACTAGTTTCTAAACATTTCCATAAAACTTTCTTACTTCAATTTGATTAAATAATGACTCCAAATAGGATGGTTTTATTTTTAAAATTTTCAATTGAAAGTGATAGATATGCTAAATTAATGGCTTACTAGGATTCCAAACAGTTCTAACACTAGTAGGGAAAAAAAGAAGCTAAAAATGAGTTTCTGAATAAACATTTTTTAAATTTTATTTATTTATTTTTAGAAAGTTTTAGTCATTCATTACCAACAGTGAAGTACCAATGTGAATTCATAGTTATAATAGCCAGAGACTTTGATGTGTAAATATTTCATTGGGGATCATCAGCTTGGATTGATGATGAAAGAACAAGTTACGTTTTCATTAGATTTTTTTATGGACTAAGTTAAGTCATACTGGACAATTTGGCAGTTGGATATTTATACATAATTTTCATCAATCTAAGATGATTCCCAATAATATATTCACTGACAAATATAAATTTGATAGCTTACATTTGACGCTAATTTAGCAAGCATTACACTCTACACAACCCAAAGCTCGTGGGCGGGTACATTAGAATTTCATCATATTGTGGACTCTCATTTGTGGTTAGATCCTAACAGCCTTTGTCTATTTATTAGTATATTAATTGTGCTCATGTTGCATTTTGTTCTGAAACTTATAAAACGAAACATTATTTTTCAATTTCATCACATTTAACTTTTCTTTCAATGTTATTTATATTTTAAAGAATTATTTACATCTAAAAAAAGTCTGCATTTAGTAACCTTATACATTCACTTACATATTTATATTTTTGATAATATTTTATTATTTTGTAACTTTGACAGGTTAGTCTTCTAACTGCGATGCAACCTCTTTATATACAGTTAACTGAAGAAGAGAATATGAGGAATTCTGTACAACCTATGGAAATTTATGAATATACTCCAGACAGTTTAGGTATTTTAATTTTGTTAATAGTTACTAATTATTTAATAATATCATTCATTTAACAACATATGTTAATATAAAGACTACAACATAATGATTAACTAACTTGTCTAACCAATTTGGATCAGGGGGCTTGCTATAATATTTTCAGGAAAAAGTTCACCTGAAGTTCAAGAATTATTTGGCTTACTAAAAGCAGACGAAAAATTCATTTAAAATAAGGGACAAAATATTTAGATTTATTTTCTGTAAAATAATTGGAATGTGCTTTCATTGTGATTCTTCGTAGGCAAAATTAATTTGATTTCTGAAATAAAAAATTTTTTATATCAAAAATACTAAATCATATTGTCAAAATTCACTCCCATTCAAACACTGCATGAATTTCTTCAATAAATACCATAATTTTCCAGTTACCTATTGGTTTCCCACCTATGGACCTATAAACCACCCTAAAATCCTATAATCTACTTTAGGTTGTTGTAAGGCTCCCGAGTACTTCCCAACTATTGCAGCTAACCATGCCAAGATAACAGTAATGTACAGATCAGACATTGCAGTGGATCCTAATCAACTTGTAAAGGGAACTCTTCCTGAAGCTCTTGAAGGAGCAAGATTTGGGTTTCCACAACTATGCGGTGTTCCATTTACGGTAAGTGTTTTTTTATTCTGCACTTTGTACAAACTAGCCTGTAAAAACGACCTGTAATCTTTAGTACGATATGTTGTTATTTTTGTCCTCTAATCAATGTTTACTTGTAGGGGGCTAGATTATATCAAATTATATAAAATAAATTATGTGATGTAAAATTTAAGATTGTTCTTGCATATGCATTATTGTTAACTGTATTATTTTTTAATAAAAGAAGAATCATTTATCTTAATAGCATTTATAAAAATTATCTGATCAATCTAAAGCTTTTGATAACACCTAACATTATACTGATCTAAGTTGTTAATTATGGGAGGCATTAAGTCATGGCCTAAAAGCTATTTAAGAGTAAAAGTTCCAATTTTTCTCCATATTTATGATCCCATTAAAAGAATACATTAAATTAAAGTAATAGATAGAGAAACTCCAAAAAAAAGATCTGAGAGCCAATAATATAAATCGCTTGTTATTGTAAAATTTAATATGATTTTTTATTTTGATGTTTATAAAAATCAATTTTCAGACATGTCCGAGGGGGGTTTCATAAATTAAGTGATGTATATTTCATACACAATTAATATTCTTATTAATACCTTAATACTTTGAAAGGAAAATCCTTAGACACCCGCATCCCATATATTTGTAGTCCATCCCTAGATATTTTTCTTCATGCTCCACATTATTTAATTAGCATAAATTTTTGTGTTTAAGTCTTTATATTATAACTAAAATAATACAATTTTATTTTATTTGGTACGACAAAAGTTTAGTTAGTAAAAATGAATTTTCTATTTTATGAGGAAAAAAAAAGCAAAGCCATCTTTTGATATGCTTGTTAATTTTGTATTTTTATGGAAACTTTTACATTTCTTAAATTTGTACACATTAATGTCTCTTTTTCATGAGTTGACAGAAAGGGTTTTGTTAGAAATAAGTACATTAATCCAAAATGTTAATGGTATATTCCACACTATCAGGATAGATAGAGAAATAAAGAGAGGCTCAGGTTTGATCCGGTAATCCAGGTATCCGGTGATAGAAAACAGGTTGTGGGTATTGAATAGAGGTGAATTCTCCTGTGACAACAGATCATGAATCCAGGAAAATTTCACTGTCAAAGAGCGATTAGATCTGATCCACCAAACATAGAATTTTTGCCGAATCCTGGTGATCATCCGGGTACTAGCTAGTACTCCTGACAGTATTGACAGATTTTCCACCTAAATTGTGTAAGACCTTACAATTGTGTAAAACCTTATTGCTCCCCATCATCAGTTAGTTGTTGGTTAAGAATATATTCTATGTGGCTACAATGATCATGTAAAGAAACAGGTCATAAGAGACAAGAATGATCCTAATTGATTGGCTGGGAAGGTTCAACATTATTGAATGCTAGGAAATAATATATCCACTATTGGCAAATTGAAGAATTGACCAATTAAAAAATTCTTTATTAAGGAGATTATAATCCATGACATTTCCTGATAGTTGCAGTTCATATAACAGATAGAAAGAGTACCGATGAGATATTCTAGAAATTCAACCCACCCACCTCTTAACCAATGGTTTGATGATTAATGCAACCAGCTGCAAGCAAAAAAAAAAACCAAGATATGTACCAATGACTCGAAGAACCACACAGAGGAGTAAAAGATGCTAAGAAGGGCACAGAAAGACTTAAATTGGGGACAAAAGAGGCAGTGAAGATTAGGCAACTAATGGAAGTTCAAGACCTCTTAAATGATAATGAAACATGCAAATTTTACCAAAAAGTAAATGAAGGACGAAAAAAAACTGCAAACCAAGGCTGACAGCTTGTAAAAGTAAATAAAGTACAATACTCAAGAAACGAAGCAAGTCCTTGATAGATGGTGTCACTTAAAGGGGGTGCTCTTCAATGAGGCTGAAGTTTTATCATATGCACTATACATAAGAAAGAAGACCTACTTGAATGCTGTAATTATAGGGCATTTTCCTGCTTACAATATAATACCCAATATCCTATACCATAAGCTATACCCTTTGCAGAATTGGTGATTGGTTGGTCCCTATCAGTGCAGCTTTAGAAAGGGAAAATCTACAATGTACCAGATTTTCACACTTCAGAATCTATTGGAGAAAATCAAAGAATATACAATTCAGACACAACACTTATTTGTTGACTTCAAGATTTTATACGACAGCATAGATAGGAAGGAGTTGTACTCAGCCTTGGTAGAACTTGGAGTATTCATTTACCAAAATTAATAGTGGATGTCCAAGCAAGCAGTATCCCCACCAAGTAATTCAATCAGGAGATTTTACTACAGAAAAAGGGGTATACCTAGGAAGATGAGCTCGCCAGTCTCCTCTTCACCCAGGGTTTGTCTCATGACTTCTCATGAGAAGGCTGCTGCGTCACTGGGATACAGACTACTGGAACTGTTTTTAACAGAATAGTCCAAATCAATGTGAGCTGTATGTTGTACATTAATATTTAAGTGTTTTTATATTAAAAAAAATTATTTATCTCGCAATTAAAAAGTAAGTTTAATTAGTTAGAAACAAATAAAAAGAATGCATCAAACTAATCTTTGATATAATGAAAAAAATAACACTAATCCTTGAATCTACTCATATTTTATTATTTCTACAGGCAAATTTAAGAAATGCAAAAGTAAAGGTTTTTGATTATCCTAGCCGAGAAGAAAATATGATCCTAAAAATTAATCAAATGGCTATAGACAGTGAAGAAGAAATGTACACATTAGCTGACAAATTGCGCAACAAAATTGCTTATTTGGGTTGGCCTCATCTACAGAAAGGAAAGTATGTAATAATTGTGTTTAAAATTATGTTTCTTAACTTAACTGACTTAAGATTGTGAAAGTTAAACAATATGTATATTTATTATCATATATTTTTTGTATAATTTATATTTTATTTTTAATCTTTATATTTAACTTTTACTTTATCTTAGGGTTCTGTTAATAAAAATAGGATAATTTTGGCAAAAGGAATAATTGTCTATTTACACAAATTGATTTAAAAATTGAATAAAATAACATTATTAAAAACTAAAGTTACATTGTACCTTAATTACTGGCCAGTTTTTCTTTGTGAAAAACTTCTTTTTCATTCTTCTTTGTGTGGTTGCATGTGGTTTGTGTGTCTTCTTCACGTCCTTGTGGCGTAGCGTGGTGCGGATAGCGTCTTCTTTTTCGTAGCTAGGGTTGCTACCTGGCTCTTCCTTGATCTTCTCAGTCAGTGAAAGAGTGACCTTACCGGTATTCTATACCTCTCTTCGTCCTTTCCGCTGCCTTCTTGATCCTTTTTTAACTGGCATTGGACAACCAGTTGTTTAGGATATTTATACTTTTCTTGTTTTGAAGTTATTAAATAATATATTTATAATTAATTATTGATATTATTTTTATTATAAATATTAATGGTAGATTCAACACAACGAATAGTGTTTAAACATTCATGAATTGTAATCCACGGTTTGTATATTGTTCATTTATGCCCGCTAATTTTGAGTTTATATCAAAAACACCATCAAAAATCACCACATCTAAATATCACAATAATATATTGTTAATCACAATAATATAATATACCACGCATAGAACACAATTTAGTAAATCTCCGATTATATTAAGGTAAATGTTAAGTTTAGTTTCTAACATTGTAAAATTTATCACGTACGTGCTTATATGTATAATAACCACATGAAGCAATTTGTAATTAAACAATTTTCCTTTTGCCAGAATTCTTTTTTATATTAACAGAACCTCTTTAAAACCTCATATTAAATTAAAAATATAAACAATAAAGATAAAAAACATATTAATATTTATATATATATATATATATTGTTGTGATATTAGATATTGTGGAGTTTGTATATAAATATTTAATCCAACCTTGAATCAAGAAGGCAAACAAAAACAATTGAGGGTGGAGGAAAAAACAAAAGATAGTATACTGGTTGTTGTGATGATGAAAACACACACAGAATTATTCTCTCTCTAGTTGTGGGACTGGCCTAGTGTATAGGGTGTATGGGTCTAGTGATCATGAAAAAACAAAAGATAGTATAGTTGTGGTGATTATGATGAAAACACACATAATTACTCACTAGTTTTGGGATCAGCACGTGATAATATAGTTGTTGTTTGAGAGAATAAAAAACACACAGAGCATTATACTCATCTAGTTTTGGGATCAGCCCGTAATACATGTTATTAGCTTGAGATTGTGAGTAAGAAAAACTTAAAAACTTTCTTGTTTAGTGGTTATTGACTTAAAGCAGAACGGAAGAGAAATAGCACGAAGAGAAGAAGTATTAATTTGTTTAAGGAATGAAGAGAATTAAAGAAGAAAAGGAATCAAATTTATGGACAAGTATTTATATAATTAATATAAGTTTATTTTTTATGTCTGCAAAATTAAATTCATCTTTTTGCCAGATTTATTTTTGTTAATAGAACCTAATAATAAATAGTAAATAAAATATATTTAAAGCAAAAGAATAAAAAATAAAATTATGATATCTATTCAAAGAACGTAATAATATATATATATATATATATATATGTTAAAAAAGTATACTTTCTTTAATTTGAATTCGCCGCGCTGCTTCTACTGATCACCACTAGATGGAGCTATCAGCAAGATTTTAAAAAGTGAGAGGATAGAGAAAGGTTACATTAAGTAACTAAAGTTGTAATTAGTGAAAAGAGAAGTAATAATTATAAACTGTAATTGTCATTTCTTTGTTTACAGAGAAACTGATTTCAGTTTATTCACCCCACCTTCAATAATTGTCTTAAATATATACTATTAAAATATTTACGTTCTTTTTAAAAGATAACGTAATTTTATTTTTAACTTTAAATTTATTTTATTAGTGATTAACTGCTGTTTAAGGTTCTTTTAAGCAAAATAATCATGGCAAAAGATTATATTTAATTACAAATAAACAAAAAGAAACTTATATTAATTATACTTGTCTATATTTTTTTCCTATTTTTTCTTCAATGGTCTTCTTTTTTAATCAAATTCACTCTTCTTCCTGGTGCAACTTCTCTTCCGTTCCGCTTCCAGGCCAACAACAAATAACTTACAGAACTTTTTATTTCATCACTTGACTCAGACACATATATCACAGGCTGATCCCAAACTAGAGAGAAAATAATTCTGTGTTCTCCTCATAAAACAACAACTATACTATATCACGGGCCTAAACTAGATGAGTAATTCTGTGTGTGTTCATCATGATACAACAACAACTATACTATATCACGGGCCAAAACTAGATGAGTAACTCTGTGTGTGTTCATCATGATACAACAACAACTATACTATCTTTTGTTTTGTTTTTTCTACTCTCAATTGTTTTTGTTTACCTTCTTAATTCAAGGTTAGATTAAATATTTATATACAAACTCCAGAATATCTAATATCACAACAAGACATACATATTGTATTGCATATTGTTGTGATATTTGATGTTGTGAACTCTATGATGTTGCTTTTGATTTGAAATTAGCGGCATAAAAGGACGGTAAATGACCCGTGGATGATGGTTATGAATGTATGGATATTATTTACTGTAATTGTATAATATTAATATTTGTTATAAATAATATCAATGATTAAAGTCAAATTTTTATTATTGTATTTGTTAATTTTAAAATAAAAAAAGTTAAAATATATGAGACAACTGGCATTGGAAGAAAGAAGGATGAAAAAATCAAGAAGGCAAAAGAGGAGTAGAAAAAGGACAAGAGAGCGGGAGGCAAGGCTCGCTTTTTTTTACCAGCCCATGAGACAAGGTGAGTCTGGTCCTCTTTGATCATCCCATGAGACAAGCAGATGGAAGAAGAGAAGAAGGATTGAGATGATAGAAGTGGACGTTTATTGATCGTGTGGCACAACAACAAATGAAGAATTTGCCAAAGGATGTAAAAATAGTAAATCTGGCCAGTCGCGAGTAATATTAAGGTAAATTTAAAGTTTAGTTTTAACATTGTAATTTTGTCACAGATGTGCATATATGTATATAAATTCATGAATCGATTTGTAATTAAACAATTTTCCTTTTGCCAGAATTCTTTTTTATATTAATAGAACCTTTAAACAACCTAAGATTAATTTCAATATAAATAAAAAACATAAAAATATTGTTGTAATATTAGACTTATGAATTTGAAAAATTAGCGACAAATGACCAGTGGAAAGAGTGGGGGAAATGAGAAAAAAGGAGGGAAAGTGGCAGTTGTTAGTTAGGGTTCTGAGAGAAAGAGGATGGTTAGCGTTATTCATTTAGTGAAAGCATGAGTGAAATTTGAAGAATATGAACAATTTTCATATAATAGCGAACAGGAACATGGAAGAATAATTTTATCCTGACAAGAAGGATTGAACAGATAGAAGTGGATATTACTGACAACATGGCAAATCAAGTTAAATTGTACCAACAAGAAGAATAATGTATACAAAATAGTAAATCTGTCGATTCTAGAGTTAAATATTAAGGTAAATTATAAAATATGTTGAAAATTGAAATTGAACAACAATATATTGTTGTGATATGTTGATTTTTGATGTCGTTTTTGAGATAAACTCGAAATTAGCGAGCGACTTGTATACCACGATTCACGAATGTTAAACACTATTCGTTGCGTTGAATCTATCATTAATATGTATAATATAAATAATATCAATAATTTAATATAAATATTTCATTTTATAAACTTCAAAACAAGCAAAGTATAAATATCCGAAACAACCCAAGAGGTCAAGAAGGCAGCGGTAGGTAGGAAAGAGAACAAGGCTAAGAGCAGGTCGCTCATTCATCTTTGAACCGGCAGAGGACGAGGAAGCACCAAGAGGAGGGACGTCAGGCCAGGTAGCAACCCACGCTAAGGCACGGTTACTGCCTCATGGTTCATCAGAGAAGACCGGCCCCAGACTTGCATCCGGCCACGAGACAAGATCATGCACTCTTTCACTGACGATCAAGACAATCGAAGACGCAATCCAAACCACACAATAGAAGACGACCATCGGAGAATATCAATAAAGAAACACGGGCCAGTATATAACTACGAAGTAATTAAGATAATTTTAAATTTAGTTTTAACAGTGTTATTTTATATACGTACGTAATTATTTGTATATAAATTTTTAAATCAATGTGTGTAAATAAACCATTATTCCTTTTGCCAGAAGTTTCCTATATTTTATTAACAGAACCTTAACTTAAAGATAACATAAAAGTTAAATATAAAGTTATAAATTATATAAAAAATATATTATATAAATAATAAATATCGTAATAATATATACTTTGTAGTGCTAAGGTTGGATTCTGTCGTATTTTTTTTTTAATGTCTAAATCTGTAAAATTTCAGGGTTACAGCTATTTTGTCTGAAAACTTTCAATTTAAAATTGTTGATAATAAACCTCCTATCAAGTGCGAGGGTAAAACAAGGTATAATATTGATTCTGAACAACTTCAGAGAAGGTATTTTTATTTTATGACACAACTTTATGTTTTATAAACTCAAATTTAGTATTCTTTACCTTTTTTTTTTTTTTTTAGTCAGTTACTGAACCTTGGAATAGATTTAGAAAAAGTTGATGTCATCTTATATGCTAAAACTGTTGAAGACATAAGAAATCGGTTCGATATCATCGACGGTTCAAGATCTCAAGGGAAACTCGACTATGTGGCAAGTATTAGCCCAACTTAGATTTAATTCACTTTAAAACCATCGTTTTTTATGTGTTTCAACCGAGCAAAATATTTGTATATAATGTATTATGTAATACACTGGATATTATATACAGTAACAAAAATTTCAGAACTCATACATACGAGGGTGGTCTTAAAAGTTTCCGACCTCAACATGAAGATAGCAGCAGTTGTAAATAAAAGCTAGTGAATTTCGATGTTCATCTGTTGACAGTTACTCACCAAAGTTTCAGCCATTTTGGACGCGCAGTTGTTGTGTAACAGTCGTTTGAGTGAGTTGATGTGAGTGTTTTTATGAAAATGGACAAAATCGAGTATCCAGCTGTCATTAAATATTTGTTTTTGAAAGGCAATACGCCTACGCAAATCAAAGATGAGTTGGATTCTGTGTATGGGGATTCTGCTCCATCATTTACCACAGTGAAATTTTGGGCAGCTGTATTTAAACGTGGTTGTAAGAGCTTGGGAGACGATGAACGTTCGGGACGTCCAAAAACTGCAACTACCGACGAAAACATCGCCAAAGTTCACCAAATGGCACTAGACGACCGCCGAATTAAAGTAAGAGAGATAGCAGAGGTTATGAGCCTGTCAAAAGAACGTGTTTGTCACATATTAAATCAACATTTAGAGATGAGAAAGCTGTCCGCGCGTTGGGTGCCGCGTTTGCCAAAAACGTGTTCGAATGAGCATTTCCAACGCTCTGTTGGCGCTGTTTAGACGCAATAAATCCCGAGTTTTGGCGCCGATTAATTACTGTGGATGAAACTTGGATACACCATTATATGCCCGAAACAAAAATACAGTCCAAACAGTGGACTGCTAAGGGGGAACCGGCTCCAAAAAAAGCAAAAACTGTTTTTTCGGCTGGGAAAGTGATGGCGACTGTTTTTTGGATAGTTATGGAGTTATTTTAATCGATTATCTTCAAAAAGGAAAAACCATTACAGGAGCATACTACGCATCATTACTTGACAAGCTGAAGGCAGAACTTGCGGAAAAACGGCCACATTTGCAGAAAATCCTGTTTCACCAAGACAACGCACCGTCTCACACCTCAGCGGTTGCCTTGGCGAAAATCCATGAATTAAGGTTTGAACTGCTTGACCATCCGCCTTACTCACCAGATCTAGCCCCAAGCGACTTCTTTTTGTTCCCTCATCTAAAAATTGCGCTCGGAGGACAGAGATTTTCGTCAAAGGAAGAGGCAATCACCTTCCTGAACGATTATTTTGCAGAGAAAAACGCCGAGTACTATTCCTATACTCCTAGCATTGCTGGGAGAAGTGTGTAGAGTTACAAGAAAACTATGTTGAAAAATAAAAAAAAAATTTCTGAAAAACGTCTTGTATCTTTGTTAGGTCGGAAACTTTTCAGACCACCCTTGTACCTTAGCACCCCATCTAGTTTTCTTTAACTATGATCCTTTGGCAGCTAAGCCCTGCATGGAGTGTAATACTTTCCACCTTTGCCATTCTTGATCTGCTATTGACACAATTTGATTATTCATGGGTGAGAGAGTGAGCACCCGCTTTAAAGTTTTGTTTCCAATTCTTTCCAAATTTAACAATACTTTATTTAAAAACTCTTTTTTGGTTTTTTTTAAAATCTCCCTAAAATTTTCTTCCTTTCGCTCTAGTCTGTCCTCTGAACAAGATATCAAACCAGTCTATATCAAGTGATTACTGTCCTTTTTCACTTATCTTAAACCTTTTCAATCCACTCTGATCCATCTTTCGGACAGGCTATTCCACATAATTAAATCTTAAAATTTCACATGACCTTCATTTCTTCAATCCACCATTGACCGATAAAACTTTAAACTCTCATCCTCTAAGGCTATTGTAGTGTCAGACTTACAACAAGGTGGTCTGAATGACCTAAACCTGATTGCCGAGAAAGATATAGTGCTTTGTGGTCTATGAGCTTTATATCCAGCCTAGTCAGCATTGGACCTGACTCCGTTTTATTGAAGAAGGTGTGCCCGAACAGTGCATTGTGCTCAGGTAAAGAGGTTGAGGCAGTTTGTGAAAAGTAAGTACTTAAAAAGTAAGAAGGTTCGAGTAAAGCAACCAGCACCAGTGCAGATAGAGAGAGAGGGAAAGAGGTAGATTAGAGCCCAATTCAAGTGTCTGAGTCAGTATGTAGAATGTTCCAGTTTTTATAACCAGCTCCTGACTGGTGTGAGCCAATCAAGAAGCCGCACTAATCGACTTGTGTGTGATATGCTGACTAGGTGTATCAGAATTTTAAACATTTCACTCCTAAGCTCAGACCGGAATTAGGTTGTAACGCCGGGGACACTCCCCCTCTGCCGCTGCAAACTTCAGCTGCTCCAGATGCACCGCCCTTCGTTTTATCGAGAGTATGATGCTCTCGATCGTGACCACGTTTTGTTCGCGGAGGGTGATCACCCGACAAGGCCCCTCATATCGTGCTAGTTCTTTCTCTCTGTTGGAGCTTTTTCCTCGATCTACAATTGTGCCGAGTTAGAGTTTCCCCGTGATATCGCAGACCTGGAGGTTGTCTGCCGTCGTTTCTTCTCTTCAAGTTTGCTCTGTACGGTCGCCCACTGCTTATACGATAATTGACGACGCATGATGCCATGTTGTCATCTACGACTGTGCTCCTGTCATCACTCCGATATCCTCTGAGTCCGAACAGTGTCATGACCGGGGAGAACCCTGTAGTCAATGACTACTTGGTACCTTTCTTCCTATTCTGATGGACCATGTCCCCTCTCTGCACCTTACCTTTGCCTCCTACCTTTCCCAGGAGGTCACACCCTATAATATCCTCGTCTTCCCATGGCATCTTTTCCACCACGTGTATTGTCACTCTCTCCTCCTTGTCCGCCCATCTAGCCAACCCCATTGCCCCACCTTGCAAGGTCCTCCGAGAGTGACTAGTTTGCACTCGCATCCTTGGATCTGCGACGCCCTCCCCTCAGCACATAATTTTCTCGCCACCGTTCTGGTGAGGTTTTGTACTATCCTCTGTATAGTACTATCCTGTGTGTCGACCAGACACCTCACCCCTCTCGCCACTTGGATAATGGGTATACCACCATAATTTCCACTCACACTATTATTTGTTTATGTGCGGTCACCACTCTGCCCGCCTGCTCCACAGGCCACCAGTTGCCTTTTTCTTCCCACATCCGCGCTCTGATGTCTCCCCCTTCCATGATCCCTGCTGTCATCTCCTGGAATCATCCTCTAGTTCCTCGGTCTCTGAGGCTCCCGATGTTTTCGATTATTCGAAGAGGGTCCTGTTTCTTCCCGACACCCCCTGTGCATTTACTCCCATAGGTTCCGACCGATACCTCTCCGCTCTTCAGTAAAGGTATGGACACTGCCTGGCGAGTTGCCCTTCCATTCCACATTCGAAGCATTTTGTGCACGGGCTCTGCGCCACCAGGTGTCCGACTCTCCCACATCTGTGGCATCGTCGTTCCACCCTCCTTCCTCCATTTCTAGGTATTCCATGGCCTGGCCTCCACCATCGTCCTTTTTCTTTCCACATGTGGCGGCTCCCTTCTTTTCCAAATTTGCTGTGGTATTTTAGGTCTACGGTATGTCACCTTGGACCAACCTGTCTCCTCCGCTCCCTGCTTGCCTTCCTCTTCACGGGTGCTAACATCCATTAGATCATAGGGAATTTATTAGGGGAGCAATCAGTCCCCCGGTAAGTTATCCCGTTTACCCGTCTCCCTGGCTAGCGGTACTTTTAGAATGGTCGACAAGAAGGCCATTCTGGTGTCTACTTCCGCCAGGCTTACCGTTTCTCTCATATCTTGGGTAATCTTGTTGAACCGTGCCAACAGTTCCTTGGCATATTGGCCTTTCGTTTGACCCAGATGTCACGTTTCCTGAAACATTTGAGAGATATCTTCTTCCAGTGTCCATCGGCCTCCTCCATAAGCCTTCTTCAACCATTCTTTCCCCACAGCCTATGGGGTTTCCTCATCCACCTGTATCAGGTTCAATACGTCCCTTTTTATTCAACACACCAGGTCTGCCTTTATTGATTTAGCATCCCCTGGGTCTAGTAGGCCTTCGTTTGTCTTCGCATCTACTCTCTCCATAATTCTATCACCGCCTTTAATGAAGTGATTTAACTCACCCAGCTCTCTAGAGAATTTCTCCAGGACAAATATTGTCCTTCTCAGGTCCTGTGACGTTGCTGATCGCACCTTCATCCAGGCCAGGGAGTTTGCATGAGCTTCAGCCAAAGTTTCGCTCAGTAACGGAGGCGGCACTTCAAAGGTTGCCGGCCGGAACTCTTCCATTTTACCGGGTTTAAAGAATGCAGAAAGAAGAAAAAGAAGCAGAAAGTAAAGCAAAAGCAAAAAAAAATTAGTTGCCTCACGCATTGTTTTACCTGAACACTCGTTAGGGCCCGGGTTTTAGCACTAGTCATCGTCTCCCGGCTGTAGACAATAAAAAAAAAGAGAGAGTAAGGATGGTAATAATACGCATAGGTTCGATTGTTAACTCACTATTATCTTCTCTTCCTCTATTTATACACAGGCTTTGTTTACATTAGGTCATGTGGTATTAGGCTTAACATTGTCTTACCACTAGCCATAACATATTATTCTAATATTTGCTTGATGCATTAATAATAATATTTTAATTATATATTCTTTTTCATATAATTTAAAAAACTTTTATATTTTATAACTTTTACGTTAATTCAGGGTTCTGTTAATAATTATATAGGAAATTTCTGGCAAAAGGATATTGGTTTTATTTATACACATTGAATAACTAAAATTGATATACAAAAATAAACTATACGTACGTAATAAAGAATACTATTAAGACTAACATAAAAATGGTACCTTGTAAATTATTCTTAACTGTATACTAATACTGGCCAGTGTTTCTTGTGTTGGTGTCTTCGTGTGGTTCGCGGATCAGCATGCTTGTTCTAATCGTCTTACTAGCGCGTCCTTTTTCTTCATGCCGAGTGAAAGTGAAAGTCTCTTCTGATGAACCACGAGGCGCCTTAGCATCTCTCTTCTTGGTAAGGTCGCTACCTGGGTCCTTCTCTGCCTGCCTCTGATGAAAGAATGTGGACTCCTGACGAAAGAATGAGTTTTTGTGTTCATGCCGGTTTATTTATACTACCTCCCGCTGCCTTCTGGACTTTCAACTGGTTATTTAATGCCAGTTGTTTTGAATAGTTATTACTTTGCTTAAATTAGAAGTTTATATAATAAATGTTTATATTAAATATGATATTATTTTATTTCAATTATTAATAATTAATATGACGACAATAAAAACGTTCATACTTTCAAAAATGAATCACGGATCGTTATTCAATGCTCGCTAATTTCGAGTTTATTTAAACAAACACTATTAAAAATCATCATTTTAAAATATCACAACAATATATATATATTATTAAAATATTTACGTTCTTTTAAAAGATAACGTAATTTTATTTAAATTTATTTTATTAGTGATTAACTGCTGTTTAAGGTTCTTTTAAACAAAATAATTATGACAAAAGATTATATTTAATTACAAATAAACAAAAAGAAACTTATATTAATTATACTTGTCTATATTTTTTTCCTATTTTTTCTTCAATGGTCTTCTTTTTTAATCAAATTCACTCTTCTTCCTGGTGCAACTTCTCTTCCGTTCCGCTTCCAGGCCAACAACAAATAACTTACAGAACTTTTTATTTCATCACTTGACTAAGACCCATATATCGCAGGCTGATCCCAAACTAGAGAGAGAATAATTCTGTGTTCTCCTCATAAAATAACAACTATACTATATCACAGGCCAAAACTAGATGAGTAATTCTATGTGTGTTTTTATCCTCTACCTATACTCCTACCTCCTATATTATACCTCCTATATACCTCCTATACTATACCTCCTAACTATACTATCTTTTGTTTTTTCCTCCACTCTCAATTGTTTTTGTTTGCCTTCTTGATTCTGGGTTGGATTAAATATTTATATACAAACTCCACAATATCTAATATCACAACAATATATATATTGTAATGTTATGTTTAAGAAGGATTATTTTACTATATAAAATAAATTATAAAAAGTTTAAATCCAAAACAAGTGAATGTAACAGCAGGAAGTATGAGTAATTGGAACAGTTGAGAGGAAGGATGGAACAGCAGTTATTTATAGTGACTAGGGGAAGGCAGATGTTGAGAGAAGAGAGGTGGTCAGTTTTAGAATTGTTGTGAGAAGAGAGATAATTTGTACCAGTTTGCGGGTGGTCAAACATATTTGACGTGAGGGCCCTGTACACTTGTCTAACCTCATATTTTTTCATATTACCTTGTACCAGTGCATGCCATCATAGGGTCTTATACATCGTATATGTGGAGTCTATAGGAGACTGTTGGGCAACATTGTATTTGGAGCATCAGAATCACAAAACTCGTTTATTAGATGAAGCAAGGCAAGCATTCAACGGAAAATTTGTAAACAACTCAAAAACTGTGTATATGATCAAATTTTTATTTATTAATAAGTTAAATAAGTATAACAATAAATATATATAGTGCAATCTATATAATTAATAAGTACTTTTTTTTTATAGTGGAGTGAATCAAGTAAGCCATTTCCCTATCAAACCTACCTAGAACAGGATCGTTTAACCTTTACTGATGATGAAGAAAAGATCCAAGTATATAAAGATCTTAGAGAACTCTTCCCACCTGGAAAACGAGTATTTCTTCTTGATTCTAATAATTATGGTAGCTTAGGAAAGGTAAATATATATTTTATGTTTAAAAAAAAAAAAACCCATTTAATGCTTGATTATTAAATAAATACTATTCATAAGTAACCCCCCGAACTAATAGTATATTCATACCTAGTTTAGGGTCACCCCCTGTTAGCGAAAATTCGTTATAACTCTAATACTTCAGATAACAAAATTTTATATGAACAAAAGCCAGGCGAAAATAGCCACACTAGGTAAGTAGAGGGTAATGCTTTCTTTGTTACAGGCTTCCTTTCTCTAATATTTCTTGTATCTTGAATTTGTGTTTAGATTTGTTGTATTGAGTGATCTTTCCCTTTCAGTTTTGCAGCAATTGTTGTTAAAAATAAATTTATTAGCTAAACAGGTGTTTTCATTAGTAGGAATAAGGTTACACTAACACAATTGCAGCATTCAGTATAGGATGTATATTGAACATGTAAAATGATATGAAGTTAATAGTAACAAGACATAATATATCTTGTTTGCGTGTTTTTTTAATTTTCCCAGTGTATCAATGCTAGTGCCAACACTGATTTACCCAAGTGCTAGACACTGGAAAGTAAATTGAAAATTTTAAATAGGTTGGAATCAACTATTACATCGTCAGATTGTCTGAAGTTAATTGTTAATTTATGTAATTATTGTCTACGACATTGTAAAAAAATGCATCATTTTCCATTCATCCAAAATGAAGGGACCTCTACCTGGACCAATATTACTTACACTTGAGCCAGGAATTAGCTATTGTGTTAAATAAAATCAAGGAAAAATTCAAAGCTCTTTGATACAGTAAAAGCATAAACAACAGTTTTTCTCGTCCTAATGAATAGCTGTTTAAGTTTGTTTTCACCTCATTTTAAGCAGCTGAAATGAAGACTATTTTGTGTTTTTGCCGAATCCAAACCTTCATAAATGTGTTTCATATGCAACTGGGTATAAGAATTTTTGCCTCTGTTCATAATATTGTATCTTTTTATTGTAGGTTAAGTCTATTAAAGATGAAAAGCTAGTGGAAGTTCAAATAAATGTTGAGCCTCTTCTTAATCTATCAGGGATTCTTGAATTGTCTTCGAGAAGTGATCTTCAATATTATCCGGGTAAGCATTAAATTTTCGAATTAATAATCCATAAGTTGTTTTTCTGGCAGTTTTGTTTATTATTATCAACATATGTATCATTCATGAATGATGAATAAGTATCCTTCAAAGATAATATAATAATATTATCACTTTTTCCTGTTTTAGGCAATATTGCTGCTAAACGACTTGGCATTGGAGGCCATCTTTTTTCACGTTTAACCGGTTCAGTTTTCATACAGAATGCAGATCGTGATGAAAAAGTCAATGTTGGTCTCGGACTAAAGTTTACGAAACAAGGGGAAGAGGTAAGTGTTTTATTTTTTAGATTTTGATGAAAATCATCAGGGTTCTTATCGGTAATTACACCATCAGCCCTGAGATTCATGATATTTAAAATCAGAGCTTAAAAATGTATTTAACATTATTTTTATTTTAATTCAATTAATGACTTACTACTCTATTCGTCATACTCTACGCGTCAGCGTAGTGCTAACTTGCTGCTATTTCCAGTAATAAGATTGATCTTTTAATTAATCAGTTCTTCCAGATTTTTGCACTATTCTAATTAATAATTAGTCCATAATATGATAACCCTGGAGTGGTAGGTTTTAGTGCTATGGATATGGTATGAGGTTTTTTAATCTCTCTATATATAAATAGATGTGTGATTTCCAGCATAACTCTAGAATGTCTGATACAATAGAACTGTCTCAGAACCAACAAAAATGTTAAATCCATATTAAACTTAATAGTCAATAACCAGAGAAAGTTACACAGCCCTTTTAAACCAACCCACATCCCTATACAGCGTCATTACAAACCCAGCATTATAGCTCTCATTAGAAACATAAATAAAAATATATTTCACAACTCATACCTTAGCCTGTCTTACCTCGGATTACAACCCCGTGATTTTCCAAATAGATTCCCAATTATCCACTTATCCAAAAACAAGCAAATTCTTTCTGAAAGGCACAGACTGGCATAAGTTTTGAAGATTGTTAGATTCTAAATTATGCATAAATCCTACAGTTAACACTGCACCCGAAATCAACATTATTAAATTGAGCCATTTCATCAAACAGTCAATGGCAGCGCCTATTCTACCAAATTCCCCCAGCCTTACCGTTATCATTGCCTACCTTTTTACTTAAAAGCTCTCATAAAAATAACAACTTACCAGAAGCACAGAATCAAATACTCTTTTCTGCAAATTTAACAATTTTGTAAGATCCCAGATGAGTAGCTGGAAAAACAAAATTTGGACCACTACAGTCAACTCCAGAACAGGTGACAATATTGTATGGAAAATTTGTAAAAGCTTCACAAAACAAGCCCTAAAAATCCCTCCACTGAAACACTTTAAATTTAGGCTTTAAATGACCAGAAAATATCAAAATATGTTCGGGACTGTTTACAAGCTCCAATCACAAATAACTTTACCTCTATCTTACCTAAATAAAAAGAGAAAATTGTCCAAAAATAAAAACAAAGAAATCTCGAGGAGATGGCATCATTCATTCCCTCCTTGGTAATCAAAAATATTCATAGGAAAACATTCTTAACAAAAATATTCAATTCCATATTAAGGCACAGACATTTCCCTGCTTTCTGGAAAGCATCCGATTTCCCAACACACCCAAAAGTAACGTGATCCCTATTCACTGATGGTACAGGTTTATATACATAATGGTAACACATTGGCACAATAGTAAACTGGACCTTAACGCTAACCTTCACATAACATATCAACAGGAAAACTGACTTTAATTTTGCAAAAGTATGTGTTGGGTTTTTTCTTGAACACTATTTTCCTACTATTTAAAAAATTTGTTTGTATATATATCTGTACCTCGGAGGGATACAACACTATGTCCATTTTCATAACTTTACAGGAGAGGAGTTTTAAACTTTTTTTCAACAACAAAAAGTGTTATTGGCACAGCTATTTATTGAGATGTTGAAACAATATTTTACCAGAACATTCTATTTATTGTTATTTACATCATGCAGTTGTTATAAAATGAAAAAAAACCTGTAACTCTGTAATAAAGTCAATATGGAAAAAAATGGACATAGTGTTGTATCCCTCCGAGGTACAGATATATATATATATATATATATCATTATTTTATAGTCAATACAATAACATGAGAAGGATTTAAGAACATGTTGATTTGTAAAAAAAGTTTCCTTAATCTTCTGGAATGCCTGAAGAAATGTAGATCAATCTTGGTACATACGTGATTGTAATGTGGAAAAAAATACCAATGGGTTAAAGCCCATTGGGAGGGGGGGGGTTTGTGTAAAAATAAGCCAAAATTATTGATATTAGTTTTGAATCGATAGTTTTTGTGTTCACTGAGATGAAAAGTTCACAGTGCAGTCTATTAAGTACCGCAGAGTAAATTTGAGAAAACCATGTTAATCCCACGAATAACTTTATGTTTGTTGAAGGGTGAGTTCATCCTCTTATAATCTTAATTCCTTTTCCTGTCTTACAGAAGATTGGGATAAATAAATAAATACCCAAGCAACACAAAACAGGAAAAGTACATGTTCCATGATTGTTTGTGGTCAATTAATTAATAAAGTTATTATATTATATTCACCTGAATGTTTTTAGGGGTTGGGTAATGAACCTAAACTCGAAGACGCGTAAAATAATTGTTAACAAGGGGAAGCCACAGGCAGAAAGCTAATTTACCTTACAGTAAAATATTTCTTTAATGGGTACCAAAATGATTTGCTAATGGGATCTTAATTGTTTTGGACATATACAGAAGCTAACATAAATTATTTTTTCCTCATACATACCCATGTTCTTTATGGTTTATGTAAAATTCTAGGTGATTATTAACTTTGCGTAACTACTATGCTATCTACTATATACTACTGGACTATCTCCTGCATGGAGCATGTTTTTTTACTTTTAATTGTTTTACTGAATTTTGGCTTTCCCTGCATTTAAAATATGGGTCTTTCCTATTATTATATAATTTCCTTGCTTCAAATAATTGCAGGGTAATTAATTTGTGTTGATTTGTTTGGTTTTTACTGCTTTTTCTCTAATCTGATTTTCCCACTTTGTATGGCCTAATTCCAAACCATTATTGTTTTTGTTTTTTTAAATCATCAGCTCATTGGTTATACCAGAAGAGAAGGCAATGTTTGGTTTTATTCTGAAAAAACAATTGCGCTTCTTGACGACTACATGGCAAAATTTCCAGAATTGTTCGAACATCTACAGAGAAAAACTGAAAATGACATTTTTCTTAACAAGGATGTATTCCCAGAAAACACGTGAGTATAAAATAGGTTCATTTGTGTTTTGAAAAAAATGTATATTTTAATTATTATTGTCAACTAAATCATTTGTCGAGAAGAATGGTGGCATGATTCAAAACTTTCTCCAGTTTCTTAGTTTCTCAAAAACTTCCTTTGAGCTTTTGGGGCAATTTTATTTTTTATTTTATTTCTGTCATACTGCCAGATCAGCTCATCAGTTTTAAATGGTTCACAATATACTGAAATAAATATATAAATAAAAAAATGCATGTGCTTTTGGCATATATTTTATTTATATTTATTTGAAAATATATATATGTATGTGTGTCACATCTTAAGATAAGACTAACTGAGTTTGCCACTATTGTTGGTAGAAGAGATTGTTTACAAACTATTACACATTTTTTCAGGAAACACGGGTAACGAGACTTATTAGAATTAGTGTTAAAATAATTGATTCTTTTAGATTTGTACTGACCTAATTGATGTTATCTTACAGTTAAGAGATTCACAATAGTAGTGAAAACATTTTTAATAACAGTTTTAATGGCTTTTGGTAATAATAGTCCATTCAAAATTGAATTAAAAACCTAGTGCTCTCAGGGAACATGAATAATTGTTGTATTTGGCTTGTCTTAAACCTTATGCTACTTTCAATTCTTTATTTTTTTTTATTTCATCTTATGTTCATTTAACCTGTACTGTAATAGCCCACAGAGAGCCAAAGTTTCTGTACTAGGGAACTTTTTATTGATCAATAGATTTTATGGAATGTTTCTGACCCTAAGAGTTGACAGACGGGTCAAACAAAAGACAGAACCCTTTTTGCATGCCTTGGTTATTTTTTTAAATGCCCATAATCAGTTGAAAGCTCAAATTTAATTGTACGCGTGTAATTTCTTTATGGTTTGTTGTGAGTGATATGCTGTACAGTTTTGTATATTGCGCTTTTAAGGTTGCAAATATTTGATTACTTAATAATTTTCAAAGCATAATGTCGCTATGAGTTAATTTTCCATGTTGAAATAAAATCTGCTTTCAAAATAAATTCCTGCTTTTGTATGGTTTAAATCCAAATGTGTTCTGGTACAGAAATAAAAAGTTATTAGAGTTTATTAAATCACCATAAATCTGAATTTATGTGTAGAAAAAATATGTACTGAGTTTGTGCTTTCAAGGATGACAGATATTTGTAGTCTGCCTTGTGATTTGAATTAAGGAACAAAAGTAGTACTTAATTTTCCATCAAAAATCACCAAAGTAAAAGGTGAAGCAGACCCATGAGATGTGGATTTCTGTGAAGATATCACTTCAGAAACGCATTAAGTTGAAAAGTTATGAAGACATTGAAAAGACTGTAGTTAGGTGGTAGACGGCCACTTGAAGCTAAAGGATTTCCTCCTTTGCCTGCTGTTATTACATTAATGAATAATAGTAGAATTTTTTTTTTACTGACCCATAGAATCAAAGCTTGATCAAAGACAGTCAGCTACCTAAAAACCAAAATAAATCTGATATGGGGTAAAGACACTTCACTTTGTTGATAAAATGCTGAATTTAATTCGGCACTTGTTGGAAATAGACCTCCTGTTGAGTCCTGTGAAAGGTCTTGTAACTCAACTTCTCTAATTTTGATTGTAAAATTGGAATATGTCAGCAAAAAACAGATATTTCTCAATGAGGTGATTGTCATAATTTAATTTTAATACTTAATATTTGCGAATTCACAAATTTCGCTATTTGCAGATTTTTTTACTACTTAATTCTCATTTTTCACTTGTGAGCATTAATTATTCTCCTATTTATTTTCCTCTTTTAATTACTTCTTCATATTTTGTGCCTCTACATGTAACAGAACCATCTCCATACTCTTAAATACATTTTTTTTTTACATGAAATAAACTTTATCTGATAGATTTAAATGTTCATGAGGGTAATAAGTTGACAATAGGAGAGTTCGGTAGGAATCCTGTTTGATTTCTGGAATGGAATTTTTGTATAGTACCTGTTCTAGTTTAAGACACAGTACAGAATTTAACAGATGAAAATGTGTTTCTTGAGATATAAAACCAAGCCAACTTAAAAGCTGTTTGTACTCCCATTAACTTACCCAAAATACCATGTACATTTTGAAAAATCCTAGTAACGGTCAAAATATACATCAATGATGCTCTCCTAGATCGAGCTCGTCATTAAAAAAAATTAGTTATATGGCAGTTTGTTTACAGTCTCTTATTTGTAGACAAAAAATGATAGTAACTCAAAGCCATAATTGTTCAAAAAAAAATCAGAATAAACAATTGTTGATTTTAATGTTTGATAAAAGAAAAAATTGTTATTGTTATATTGGCAACCTTTTATCATTCTAAAAAATACAATGTTACTCTTAGTTAATAATTAAATTACATGCTACTTCAAAACAGTACAATAGCTTTTAATTCTTAAATTTTAATACAAAATAAATTATAATTTATATGATTTGGAATCTTTGCTTTACAAATTCAGCAACTTTGTATTTTTCTTAAATTATCACTAAACTATGGAAAAGTTGTGTGTAGTTAATAAGTAAGTTTATAAAAAAATGTGTTCTTTTAAAAAACATTAATTTTTGAAAATGCTTGGTATGTGATATACCCAATTTATTTTTTGAAGATCTGTTACAACCAATATATATGCAGGCAATAGGATAAAAAAAAGTAAACATAGCTGCATAATAAGCCCATCAGTAGTAGCACATTAGAGAAGCTGTTTGAGACAGTCCATACAACTGTCAGGAACCTTTTTATGTAGTCAAGCAACACTATTTTTCAACCAAAGTATTCATTTTCCCTTCAACTATTGGTTAATGAATATAAAAGTTTTATTTTAATGATATAAATTATCATTTTTATTAGGGATGAAAAAATTAATGAGATTAAAACTTGGCTAAAATCTCAAAGTCATTCTAATGCTGAGAGGAGGCCTTCCGGTTCTCTGATTCTAACTCCCGAAGCTTTAAGAGAAGTTGAGAAACGTGTCGTGGAATGCATTGCTAGTAGAACAGAAATATTTAAAGACATTGAAGTCGAGCCTTACAGGGTACACATTGTGAGTATTGTATAATCTTGAATCCAAGAATAAAATAATTTCTAATTCCATGTAAAAAATCATGTTTATACACCAAATTATGATTGTTTGATTTTGTTTAATGTGTAAGTAGCTTATTCATATTGAGAGTTGAATTTTTTGTGTAAAAAGCTTGATTGGTCAGAAATACATATATGCAATCACATTCTCATTGCTTTATTGTAGACAACAACATACATTGTATGTTTGCCCAAGGTTCGGAGCATAATTTGATTTACTTTTAAATTACATACTCTAGTAATGAAGGTTAAATCAGAAGTAATTATAGTAAACCGCAAGAGTTGTGGTAGGTTTCAAAATTCAATTGTACACCGTTCTATCGTATATCATATTCATATATATATAATTATGTAAACTTACCTGCCCATAACAATTGGTTATTTTCTGAAATGATCCTAGCCCAAATTTTAAATTATTAAATATCGATATAATATTTCAGCAGCCAAAATTTTTTTTAATAATTTAAGATGTAGCTATTGTGATCTGTTATGGTTTCCACAAGAAGTGCAAGCCTACAATGCTACTTTGAGTCCTGCTCTTTGAATTGTGCCTTACACAAATATTAAATGTTTCTGCATAGGAGAATTTTATTAATAATATAATATAGGTGGCAACCTAATATAAAATAATGTTATAATTTGGTTCGCCGTACAGCGCTAGATAGCCTCCTCTGTGTAGGTTAAGAAATCAAAACCTATACTTTTGTATTGCTGTTATATTTTTGGTATACTTACTACTACAACAGTTGATTCAGCTAGCAGTTGATAATGATCACCGCTAACTCTAAATAATATTAAAATGTGTTACGTTTTTATTTATATGCTAACATGAACTTATAAACATATCTTCCCTAATTCCTTGTTGGTGATATGATACTGAATCGTTTCATAATAGAATGATTAGGTTAAAATAAAATGGGTGGTAAGATTTGTTGTAGCTCGCTCTTGCTTCATGCGTTGAAGTTGGCTCACAAGAGAGCTCTCATTAGAAGGCACTACATGTGCAGCTGTGGTCATAATGGAAGCTGAAAGGTCCTTAATCTTAATAGGCTCATGCTTCGGGTAGTGGTGGGTTCTGAACAACATTTTTAAAAATAATGTTTCTCTGCTGGCTATTTCATCATTTACTAGACCTCAGATTTCCTGCAGTTGTCATTTTTGTAACTAATGTTTCATGTAGCTACTCACGAGTTCAGGCGGTCTCCAGCATCCATGATGCTGCTGATTTAAATCACCCTGGTACATTGGTTTGATCTAGGTGTTTATGCCTATCAAGGTTCATTTTAATACCTACATCAACCAAACATTTATTATTCTTATGACTCATTAAAAACACTGATTAAAAAAGAAACTTAAATATTAACTTTTAAGAGCCAATAATAAAGAAATCTCTCATCTGATTTTTTAACATGTTGTTTTTCTTGTTAACAGCAATTCAAAGCTAGTTAAACAAAAAAAAAACGAGTATCTTTAGTCAAAAAAACCAAGTTGTTTACATTCATTTAATTAATATTTCAAATATCCCAACGACGGACTATTCAATAGTTTTTGGGGGCAAATATAGAAAAATTAATTAATGAAAAAAATAATGGTGAGACCACCAATTTTTGGATATATGTACTAGTATATGAAAGGAAATCTCACTGAAAGGAAACAGCCAAAGAAAAATATATGGGAGGATCGGGACTTCCTTAATATTCAGTCACGGATTCTAACTAACTGAGTTTGTTAATTATAAATAATAGTTTAATCACTTTGGGCTGAAAATTGCAAGAGGTGTGTCGGAAGGCCCAGTCTGTCTTAGAGAATAACTGTGGATAGAAAGATCCTAGACTTTAGAGGTTAATAGGCTGATGGAAGATTGAGAACAAAGATTTCTCATTGAAAAAACCTATTGTTTATTTCATTCTTTGCCAAATTGGTCTTGTTAAAGTTTCAATTAGCCCGGAAGAAGTTCAATACAATGAGAACAGGTCTTCCTTCTGAACAAGCTTACTGCCAACTATTTTATCTCTTAATATGATCACTGCTAACTCTAAATAATATTAAAATGTGTTATGTTTTTATTTATATGCTAACATGAACTTATAAATAATACTGTTTGGAGGTGTTCAGCAGAAAACTGTAAGTTCATTTTGTATCTTACAAACTGGATCTTTCTATGTTGGATATGCTGTTTTCACCGAGTTAATAAAATTGTCTCAGTCTTAGAAATATTCAGATATATTTATTGGTCTATGTTATTTTGTTGAGTACAAAATTTTATTTTTTCCACCGAACATGGAAGTGTCGAACACACAACATACCACTCATCCTGGCTAGATATGGTTTATTAAATTGTTTCATCCCTTAATTACAATTCAAACTCTATTCCTCTCCCAGTCCAGTTACCTGCTGATGTATTCACGCACTCTGAGCATCATTCACAGGTTCAGGCTGGCAAGAATCCTTTAAGCGCGATCTTCCCTCTTCACCCAGGGCACTTGGTAGGAAGCACTCTACCAAGCTCCAGTTTGTAAGATATTAAAAAACAACAATTTGGGTTAATACCTACCATCTCTGCTTTGAACACCTCATTTATTGTGTATTCATTTCTTTGTATCTTTTTTATTGTTAGCCGAAGTCAAAGATCAGCAAAGCACCGCCTGATACTGATGTAACAATTAGGTTACTTGACCGTATCATTTCAGTGAGAGAAAATCATTCTATACCATTAGGTTTAATGGGGACTGTTGTTGGTAAGTACTTTTATGAAATTTTATTTCTATTCATTGACTTGATTGCTAAAAATACATAAATTGCTGTACTCCTTGATATTTCCTATACTCAACAACTCCATCATGTCCTGGAACTGAATTTTTTAACACATTAACTTCCATGCCAAATTACCCGAATGCCAATGCAATACTTGTTCCAAAGATTCTTCCCAGGACAATCATTCTTAATTATCATCATAAAATATACAATTCAATTTATGCCCAGGTTGGAAAGCTGGTTGAATCACCTCCCTATGATAGCTTTAATTAAAAACCATTTTAGTTTTTGAGTATATGTCTGCAGTTTTCATTAGAGGTTTTATGTTTTCCATTCTAAAAACAACTATATTAAATTTAACTCATAAAGTTCTTGTCAGAAAAGGTAAAAATCTAAGTTAAGTCCAGATTGTCCAGTGTCAAAATTGTTTGTACTCCAGTATCAAACATTGTTTTATGTGCCACCACCTATGGTCAGGTAAACTTTAATGATAAATTACTGGTATTCATCTTAAAACAGCACTAGTCAAGACCGTCCCTGTAGTCTAGTGGTTAGTTTGCTGACTAACTACGATACTCTTTCTATCTAAGGATTTTTTCTTTGTGACAGATCTGCTCGGGGTAAATGAGTTGCTGCTTGAATAAAAGTTTAGGTAATATACTTATAGCCTGAACCTATGAGATAGGACAGAACACTGCATTATACTTTATATAGTTTTGATTAACAACAAAAGAAAACGCACATATCTCACCTCTCCAAAAAAAAAAATCAATTATTTTGTTAGATATTTGAGCTCCTTAATATATTTTTTATTTGTTGAAATGGTGATTTTAAGTGTCAGGGATGGTTTAACAAATATATTGAAGTATCACTAATACAGCTCATAATTGACTATTTTTTATAAATAATTTTAAAAAAGGCGTTCACATTAATACCCATTTCATTTTTTTCACCCCTTGATGAGGTGAAATTACGGTTTAAAGTTGAATGAGATGAAAATATTTATTGAATTGAAAAAAAATATCATCAGTAGAGGTGATATTATATCAATGTCACACTAGATGCGTGAACATTAGAAGTGGGGGAGGTTAATTGTAGCGAGTTAGGGTTATGTCTTCTCTCCAACTTATTACATTTAGATGCAGTCGAATTTACGTTACCATTATGGATAGAAATTTATTCTCAGAAACAAAAGTTAGTTTGTATAGATTACAGACGTAAATGCTGTGCAAAATTGCACAATATAGTTTTTCTCGGCAAACTTTACTTGCTCCTCATTATCGTTCGATTTTACAATCAAGTCAAGCAGTCGTATATATTTATGATTATAGATTTTCATTAAATAATAACTAAACCACGTATTTTAACCTGAAACAAATATCGCCAGTGAAAGTAGTTCACTCACAATTATGACACATCTGTCGAAGTTACTTAATTGTAACAGTTGTTGGGGAGGCGAACCTCCCCTTGCGGCACTTTGTTGACATTTGTACTCTAATTAATTAATTCGTTACAAATGCGAAGTATATTAATTTCTTATCGCTGTGATAATTATCGTTAATACTTAAATTATCTGTGATTAATAGCTTAGTTTGTTTTAAGTTACTTTGACAGCCCCATTAGGATAAAACATGATCAGGTTTGTCTTCCATGGTAAATCCTTCAAGTTTATTTAAAACTACAAGTATTTCTCGTATAGCCCGTTAACCGTCATATGTTTTTATTTTACACTGGTTTTTTTCTGTATATTTTACTTAAAGATCCTAGCAAATGTTTTAAGAAAAGCGCCTGTCATCCTCGATTGTGATTCTATTTAGTTTATATTGTCGAACTTGGCTCATTTATTAATAATTTTATGTAAAGCATAACATAAATGATATATCGAAAATCATTTTGACAGCTCCTTAGTTAGGAGTTTAATCATTTTATTTTTAGTTACATTATGTTCCAGCCATGTTAATACATGAGTTTTCAATCTAATCAAATCAGCTAGTTTGAAAAATGTTTACCTCGCTCTAACAGATAATTACATTTTTTAATTTTCTAAAGCTGAATAGTTTGTCATCAAATTTAAAATCAATATCTATCTGAGTTATAGATTATGAATGTTTCAGCTACATTGATTAAATCTATTTTTTTTAATCACCACATTGTAAATCTATTTATTCTGGTAACATGAAACTAGTGAGATAAAGCTATTAAAAAATTGATTAGATTTCAATTTAAATAAAATTAGTTTTATTGTTGCACTAATTATTTAGTAGTAATCCCTATGTTCTTTTGTATTTTCTTGTTCCTTTATCCGGGACCACATGTTACTTGAAGATTACTGAGTGAAATCTAGGATGTTGGGAAATTACCCTTTAAACACTAATAAGTTTACAATTTTTTATTGATAATCATTATTTTTGAATTGTAATAGACTTCATTTCTCATACTACTAAGTCATTTGCTTAGTATTATTACAGTACAAAATTATTTATTACTCAAAGACAATTTATGTAGCTTAATGCAAGAAAACCCAATGTCCCAATGTAAAGTGATTTAACTTGTTTCCGCCATCATTTTTACGTTTGGTTACTTCTAATAGTTGTAATGAGGCTCATATATCAATCACATGTTTTTCTTGCTCTTATCCAAACCGTTCTTCTCATTTCCCTAACTCAACGGTTATAGTATCTTCCCTCTCCACAAACTAATTTAATACTGCTCACTATTCCTATAGTGACTTCTCAGAGATATCCTATTTTCATCTTTCCAAACGATGTTTCCTTTGAAATTTTTTTAGGTGGGTATAGTCCCTATAAGTTCATGGGCCAGGTAATTAACCTGCAAGTTTATTAAAATTTATTATGAACCCAAGATAAAAGTCCAAAGCCTTCTTCATTGGCTCTAACCCCTTTATCCACTATGTCCCCATCTACCTTTTTCTATATTCTTCCCTAATTAAAAATGTTGGCCTAATTTTATATCTATGCTTAACATACAAAGATAAAATCACATATATCACTAATAACCCGGAATCCCGCCTTATTGTTAGTTCAATTGATTCCCCTATCTTCTATAACAAATGCATAAACTTCTTACCCTATTTTGACTACTACTGTAGCTTATGGTTCGGCTCTCTTGACAACTCTAAGATGGACTAAAACACTTCATCATTCAGCTTATCTTCAGGGTCATATCAAAGAATAGAATATTTCAAAGTGCTATTCAGAGTTTCAATAGCTTTTTCTCAAATAATAAATAAAGTTTGCAGAATATTTCCTTTAGGTGAGGGATGCTCTTTTATAAATTTCTCATTTCCTACTATCATTCTTTGCTTTGGATCATTGGATTTGAATCTATTTTCCTATGATATGAAGGCTTATTTTCCTTCATAACTCCTTGAATATCACTGTGTTGGCGTTTCTAGGCAGCCATCTGTAATGATGAGATGCACCTTATGAAAGCAGAAGTAGCCTTTTTCCTCCATCAGCTATGTCATCCTCTTCTTGAAGTCAAGAAGGGCCTTATTACTGGCACCTTTGCCTAACTTCTGACACCCCCCCCCCAGAACTCCATGTAGAGGGGGAGGGGCATAGTTAATGTTAAATTTCTGTTTGAGGTTGGTCATTCTGATCAACACAAAATCATTATGCGTTAAGATTTTTTTTTATTGTTATGATGATACTTAAAAGAGGTACTACTTTAATTTTAAAATAAGGGTGACTTAACTCATCCGGTATGATGGTAACCTTAATTATGTTAGGAATAAGTTTCTCCATGCTTTCACTTATGTATTATGTACTATTGACATTAAGTTTGATTTTAGTTAATAAAAGTATAGTATTTATTAATTTATTTTTTGACCGTCGTAGATATTTGTTCTTTGTTTTAGGTTAACAATATTTTTTCAAATTATTTATTGATGAAAATGTATTTAATTAATTAGTGGGCATTTTAGAATATTCTCCTTGATTAATAACTGAGTTGGTCCTTGTGAATAAACCATGTCTACATCTGTAGTATTATGCTGAACATCACTTAGTTCATAAAGATTTTTAACAAACTTAATCTTACCATAGAAATTGCTTGTGTAATCACAGTTTATTTGAGTAAAATTTCTAACTTGCATATCTCACGAAGTTAAAATACTTTAGTTTTTGAGGCCATAACTTCATGCAATTCCACTGGCATTTAGTTAATATAAACTTTTGGGTAGAATCTATTACATATCTAACAAGTTATATGACAGAACAAATCATGCCAGTTAATAACCAAGTATCACTTTTGATTTTTACAGGCATTGACAAGCCCAATAACAGCTCTGAATCTCTGTTTGATGTTTTATTTGACACCCCGGTAATAGGTGGTACTCGTCATTCATGTGATCTGCCGAGAATTTATCGACTTCCCTATCAAGCTTTTCTTAATATCACTCACGGAAAAAGAAAGCTTGGAGTCGCTGACGGTAAGGAAAAATATTGTTAACATTTTATTATCTATTTTCTCATGTTACAAGTTATGCATTATTTGAATTAGATGTAAAGGATTTCATCTAGGGTATTGTGTTTCTTATGAATATTAAAGTTCTGTTTAAAAACAATAAATCGATAATAGAAAGATTTTCATAATGGAAACATAATCTTGTCTTAATCAAGGCTAAAGCATGACCTGCCTACACTTAAGGTTTTGTTTGGCAAGTGGTGATTCTCGTGCTGATTTACTGGAATTGATAACTTAAGTACAGAGTTTCATAAACAAAGCCAAATTACCCCAGAAATCAACAAAGTAAAATGAGGAGTCTATAGTAATATCTTATCTATGGTTGCAAAAAAATATTTGCTACTTTTCTAAAATGCTGGACAACTTGATGAGAATGAAGTTAGGTTTACTGTCAGAAGCAAACGGACTTTTACTTACTACTTGACATGGTTGGACTTATTGCTGTAAAATTAGAACTGTTATTGTTAAAGATATTAAAAATTTAGTTCACAGAGGTAGACATTTCAGTAAACTTTTGCAAAAAATTTACATAGATACTTATACATAGTTTTATGCAGATTTAGAAACGCCTATGCAATAAACTGTGATGTTGAATTGGGGCCTAGGCTACACCGTTGTAAAGAACCTATACTCTGAAGGGTGTTATGATGCTGGCTGACCACTTCCTAGCCACTAGCATCATAACATACTATTTTATAATACTTTGGAAATAAAGAAAAAGATAATATGTTTTTATGGAGATCGATAATTTTATCCACCTTTCATTCGCCAAAGGTAAATCGCGGCAGACAGATAAAAAATAAACATTCAATATCCTTAGTTAACAATTTAAAAATCTAATGGTACTACTTATTAGATCTAGCTATTCACATCATAAAACTAATATGAATAGATAGATGTGTGTGAGAAGTAATAAACATAATACATGAACAACAAGATCTTATTAAATAAAAAAAAACACAAAATAGGTTTAGAAAATGAAGACAACAAAACTTAGGAATATGCATGATTGATTTAATTATTATCATCACCAGCAGAGAATATCAGAATGAAAATATTCTTATTACAATAAAGAATAATACTTAATATAAAGAATAAATAATTGCTCTAAAGATGGCATGGTATTCACATAAATTGGCAACAGGGTGTGTTGCATAACTAATTTATTACTCAAGGTGGTTTTCAATAGCCAATGACAACAGTGCTCTCCTAAGCAGGCTCATTTTATTATTTTTTCTAATTTATTCTAGCCTTATTATTTTATTAGAATATTTGTTATATTTCATTATTTGTACTTTAAACTTATATTTTTCAGGTTACCAAAAAAGGTTCTCAAAAAAATTCAAAACCAACACGAACAAAATTATTCTGCGATGACACTATTTCAAAATTAAAATATACAGATATTCATTATGTGTGTATTGATTATGTACTTACTGTTAATGATTTGAGTATATTAGGGTCCCTATTATATCACTTCTTGGCAGAACCTGCTACTCTTCAACTAACACTAGCGGGAGTTACAGGTAGATCTTTATTCTTCCATATTTTAGGGTTTTGTTGTTTTTTCAAAACTATAAACTCTTGTCCCCCCCCCCTGGCCATCTTGGCTCTCCTGTTCGATGTAGAGACTAATAAAATATTCATGAAAGTGTCATTTCATAATTGAGCATATAAAATCTATGAAAACTAATTAAGTGTCATTAAATCCTCATCATTAATACAATAAGTATGGTATCAAATATGTGAAGTCCTGATTAATAAAAAATGAAATAAAATATACTCTAAAAAGTAATGCTAGAGTAAGAAATTTTAAAAGTAGTTCCAAAGATAAGCAAGATCCCAGATAAAATCACTGCCCATAACAAGATATTTTTTCTTTGGCTAGTAATTATTAATTATAAAAAGTCATTAAAATTGTGTTTGATACTTTTTCGCAATCTAAGGATGATATTTGGTGTGGAAGTTTAATTCAGTGCCTCTAAATTTTAAAAATAAAATTCAGTCCATGAAAAATAATGGAGAGTCAATAATCAATCAGTTAAATATTAAAAAATATATATTTTACTATCATATTTAGTGGGGTATCAAATTAAACATCTCGGCAACCCGATTATGTGAGAGTAACGCCACATCACATAGTGGCATCTTTTATTTTAAATCTCATAAATTTCTTCTCCCTGCTTTTATAATATCATCCTTTCCAATTCCTGTTGGACTGATTTTCTATTATGTTCAGTTGTATCTTTTATGGATGAAGAACAAAAACAGAAAGGTTTAATTCCAAACATGGCTTACACTGGTATAACTCTATATCTGACAAATGAAAGACTTGAGTGTCATTAAGCAAATACTTAATAGTTGTCATTTGCCTCAGCCAGAAATTTTAGTTATAATCTTTCAATAAGATTCTAAAAAACTCGCCAATATAATGGTGTATTTTGTTAGCTCTATTATATATTTGATTTTGGATTCCTTATGAAGGCCCAATCGGGTGAATTACTTTTCCTAATAGAGAATTCCTAATATTTGTTTAGTGGTCATTAAACCGAATTCTTGAAATCATTATGCCTATAACTAAAATAACCTATTTGACTTCAGAAAGAACATTCGTACTTGCTTGAAAATTTATGAAATCACAGATGTTATGTTTGATAGGAGTGCTGTTGTTTTTTGAGGCTGATCAGGTTCTGACGCTACATTTTGTGCTATATTTCTAACCTTCTTGTTTAAAATTTCTTTTTTTGTGTATGTTTGTTTGTTTCTTGAGGTTTTCTTTTTTAATTATAGGGACACTCTTTATCATTTTATCCTCAGTTTTTACTTCTAAGCATCCCCTGTCTGAAGCATTTGCCTGTTCTAAACTTCCTATCTGTTTAGTCAATGCAGTGTTCTTTTATTTTTCTTCACTCACTGCCAAGATGCTCTAATGAACTTTATTAATAAACAAAAAAATAATAAGTCCATACATTAGAATATCGTTTTTGCTAAAATTATACTTACTTATTCATAAAATATATTTATACAAAGAGTGTATGATTAAATTTGACATAATAAATGGTTTTTTTTTAAAATGAAGGAATAAATATTTTTAATAATTCAATTAAAAAGAAGTTAATGCTATCTGTTACTCCTACCAAATATTTAGTATGATTATTATTTCTTTGTTTTGTGGCAGGTTATATTACTGTTGTGGTATTAATTATTTATTATATCTTACCTTCCATAAAGAGAACAATTAGATACAGTATCCATGGGCCTAAGTACATTAATAATAAAAAACTTTTATCATTGAAGGATGAGTTTAACCTTTATTGTATTCTATTAGATTTTTACGCATTCTAAACTTCGTTCCACTTTGTCCTGAAAGATATCCAGTTTGTGAGTAGCAAAGCAGTTGTTTTTAACTTGTGTGCTGTTCTACTTATCCAAACTGTATCTGTTTTATTAGCTGTTCTAATTTGAATTTGTTAGAGTCAGAAGGAAAGTGGATTTATATAGCAACTTTGTATAAACACTTTTATTTACAGTACCACATCACAATAAAGACACATTACAAAAAAGACCTGCTTTCACACATAGTATCACAAGATGGGGACATAGCTTCCACTTTAAAAGCTTTTAATCTAGCGGAAGTCATGTTTTTCCTTGCCCCAGCTAGAGGGGTCAATCAACCCAAGACTCATACACACTTCTTGGAATAACTTCTTGGTCAAGAATGGGTTTCTGCAAAAGCTTCTGTCGATAAATCCAATCGGAAAATGATTTCTCACTTGATCAAAGAAATACATCTTGCTGTTCCTGTAAGCGAAGAATATTTGACCAAGTGGATTGAAAGAAAAGAAGAAAACAAGTTCACTTTTAAAACAGATGAAAAAATTGTACGAGATGTTTTTGAAACAAAATCAAATGAAGAAGAAGAAGGGTAAAACAAACAACCATCCTCTACTTCTACAATTAAACATGGAGAATTTACTGGACATTTCAAATAGACTATGGAGATTGGAGTGATGTACAGTGTCAGAAGAAGCTTGAAAAAATAATTTAATTAAATCAAAACAAACATTGATTACAAGTTTTTATGCAAAAAGTAAAGGCGATTTCCCTAAATAAAATCCACATGAACACATTGCATATATATATTATAGATATGTATGCATTGTATTTCCTTAATTTATTAAGAAAAAAATGTAAATTAAACTTATAATTTATTACATCTCAGGAGGGTTAGTCCTTGACAACCCAACATATACATGAAATAAATAAAACATTAATACATATACTGTTTTTGAGTTGTTCACAATTGTTTTCCCATCCTGACACTCCACATACAATGTTGTCTTAATGGCGTCCTGTAGATTCTGCCATTATGCAAATATGATGTGAACCGATATGATGACATGTGGTGATACAAGGTAGCGAAGAAATAAGAGTTATGACCATCTGCAAACTGGAAGAAAATGTCATCAAAACTCTCTTCTCATGTAATTCCAAACAACTCACAATATCTCCTTAGCATCTATCAACAACTACCCCTCTCCAACCACCATAAACAACTGCAGTCCAAGCATTCCTCTAAGCTGTTCCAATTACTTACATGCTTCCTGCTGTTATTTTCACTTTTTTTGATTTATAATTTTTAGAATTTATTTTATATTATTTAATATTTTATGTAATGAAATAATCCCTCTTTCAAATCACTTATTAAAAATATCATTACAGTATTTTATGGACTTTTTTCTAATATTATAAAAATTTGTACTTTTCTTAAAACATTTTAATATACATTTGGACTTTAAATATTTTAATATACGTTTATGCATACATTTTGTATTACATACAGTAAAAAGTATGTCTATTGTTTATTTTTCCCCAACCTCGACAATCTAAGTTTTTTAGTAATCCGAATATCCTCTAGCAACGATTAGTTCAGATTAGCAAGATCGTGCTGTAAAGGTCATTCACATGATAGAATAATATTTTTCATTTTATTCTTATTGATGCATAATTAACAGAATTGGATTCACAAGTATAAGCATTGTGTTCAGTTAGTTCTTTACAACTGTATATTCCATAAGAACTGCCTGTATAATTACTATCTTACTCTCTGATAAGCAATAACTATTATATTATAGTTCCTGTAACATTGAGGCTCTGTATTCATTATTAAATATATTTTTTGTTTTTAGGTTCTCCGGTACTAAAAATGACTAGTCAGACAAATGCTGGTAATGATAATTTTTGTTTATTACATTCAAATAATTATAATCTAATCTATCTTTATACTCTTTCTATATACAGAACAAGCTTAATATGATGTACATATTCTATGTATTGTGTGTTTGTTTTCCATTGTAACTCTGGAATGGTGCGAACAATTTACTCCAAACTTGGTATATATATGACTTACAATCTGATTAAAATACTGACAACACTCAAGGTGGGGAGAGGGTGTCATGTGAAAATAATTGAAAATGTCTGATATTAGTGTCGACTCCATAGTTTTGGGGGCTGCTAATATAATAGTGACACTCTCAATAACATTTAAGTTCAGCCCCCTGGGTGACAAAGGATGAAAAATAAAATGACCTACACATGAGTGCCAAATCCATAGTTTGGTTGTAGGTGATAGGCATTTTTGCCAGCCCTGATGACATTTAAACCCAAATTTAGTTGAATAGTACTCTGTAAAAGTTTGTGGAAGCTAATAGAAATCAGTGTTGGTAGAACCTTCTGGTAGTTTGTAGAAATAAAAAGGTCTCTGGAGAACGAACCATGTGGAAATTTTTTGTATTGCCACCCAATTATCTTTTACTTAGTGTGGTACCTTTAATTATTTTACTAAGGAAACTCAACATGCGAAGGGTGATAGTAAATTAGATGGTGGCAAATTTAATTGAAGCGGCCATCTTACTTAACAGGAAAAGCAGATATTGAAATAGTTTTTATTCCACAACATGTAACTTTTAGAATTGTAATTTACAGTAAAACTATCAGCCAAAAAGTGATAGGGCCAGTCTAATAAGTTGATAGTAAGAAGTGGATTTGGAATCGACATGTTTTTTCAGGGCGCAACTGTATGTCAAGAGTGGGTTAACTAACTTATGAATTTATTATGATTGCTCGTGGAGATGAAACTAAATGTTGTTTTTAATCTAGATTGGAGTTAAAATTAATTTTGTAGTGAATTTGTAAATATTTTACTTTATAATTTTTATACTGTTGTACTAGTACTCTTAACTACCTGTAAATATAATTACTTGGCTTTCACACTATTGAAAGAATTCATTCCTTTCCATGTTTAATATAAGATTTGGATAGATAAATAGAAAAAGCTGTATGTACAAGATAACTCAGAACTGCTGAAGGCATAATGAAAATTGGTAAGTTCCTTAGACCTTCCTTGTCCATAGCATTAGGCCATGAATGTTCACACTAATTCTTTAAAGGGGTGGGTAGTGAACTTAAACTCAAAGCTGGCTCAATGAAAATAGTCTTATTAAGTTGAGATTTCTATCAAAAAAAGGAAATATGTTAATATAGATTTTATAAGAAAACAAATTTAAATGAACCATACTAAACAAGAATACTGCTTACAATATCTTATTTAGTCTTCTATTCAGTTCTACTTCTGTTAAGTTGCAGCTTTATGTAAGTGATTGTGTCAGGTGATTTATAAAAAACTATATTAAAAGTTTATTACTGTTTAAAGGCCATTCAATTATATACCAGCACTGTTTCTACGAAAGTATGGCCCAAATATCCACTCTGGCCTAAATGCTTAGTTATATTATTCAAGCTCATATAAATAAAGTTCTACGCCAGAAAACAATGTTTACCATAAAAAGCATAACACTGTCTGTCATCCATCAGTTATCTATCAATTTTTTATTATTTTTTTTCAGGAGAATCTTGGAGAAGTTCGAATTATAGCAGTAGTCCTCGTAGTAAGTAATTCACTATTTCAAATTATTGAAACTAATATACTATCCCTTATCTCTTTTTTTAATTGGTGCTAGAAATTTTTATAATAGAAAATGGGATTGTATCTCGTAATTTAGCTCTTGAAAATAACTCTTGTTTATTTATCAACTTTTTTTTAGATATAAATATTGTTTTTAATTCATGGTTAAACGAGGACAGGTAGGGTTGTTGTCACTGAGTAATGATACGAGTGTTTACAAAAATTTGACTGGGAAAAGAAGTGAAAATTGACAAATAAATAGCATGAAGTAGGTAGTATATAGATATTTGTCTAACAGGCACTCACCATAGAAACAGAGGCTTTTGTTGTTATCTCTGATCAATTGTCCATTATTCTTTCATGAATAAAAACATATATTTGAAACAGTTCTTTTATGCGGTCATTAATGTGCAAATATCTACTTCCTCTTATCCTTCTTATAGTATAAAACAATTAAAAATCTATTTTTATTTGTGTGAATATGAATGAAAACATTTATTATTTCATTCACACTTTTTTTACTGTGTTATATATGTTTATGTCATGGAATCAGAAAGAAAATCTATTGTAAGTAAGAATGCGCATTTACTTCAAGAAACAAAAAAATAGCTTGAGTGTAGATGCAGGGTTCCAAAGAGAGAAAGAAAATAATAAATAAATTTATAAACAAATGACTTTTTGTAATAAAAAAAACTAGAGAAGGGAGGGTAAGGGCCCTACAGACGTCTGAAGCATCCCACAACAAATTTGTTTTGTGGTACAATAATAATAATTTTAATATGTTAATCATTGGTTTTATTTTCATTTGCTTACTCCATCTCTGCTTAATTTTTTAATTTAGAATGTTAGTAGTGGACACGTTAAAATACTCTTATGTTTTCAGATGAAAATAAATTCTACCAGTGGAATAAGAACAAGGAGACTATTCCACCGAACACTACCCAGGGTAATGAAATCAATAACTAATTCTACAATTACTCCTTAGTGTGTAATGTAAACCAGTTTAAAAATATAAATTTCCTCATGTATTTACAGGGAGTTACCAATGTTCTTGCCAATTATTCTTTTTTGTCATTTTTAAATTAAGAACTAATTCTCCTGATTGATTTTTTCAAAATCCGTAATCCTTATTATTTCAAAGTTTTATTACTATGGCTCTTCTTGTTTAAGTGGAAAGAATTAGTCCTAAAGAAGTGGTAGTGTGTTTTCTCTTTTAAATTTGACAATCAGCAATATAAAAATTAGAGATTAACAATATTACTTCAAGCGTAATGACAAGATCTCTCAACGAAATCCAATATAGTGACTTTTACCATATTTATTGGTGAGTAAGACTGTTCGTAATGAAATTGATAAACATTTTAAGCAAGGAAAATCACTAGGAAACTTCTGGAAAAATTGATTTATAGGATATTAGATCAAAAATATTCAGAACCATATTGATAAACATTTTAAGCAAGGATACTTCTGGAAAAATATTCAAAAATCATTGATTCACAAGATATTAAATCAAAAAGATTCAGAATTATATAGAGTCTACAGTATTTAAAACTTTTTCCCCATTCTGTTATGTTAAAGAACCCAGTCATTAAGTTAATTCCATAATTTGGGTCTTGTAGTTATTTTCCATGAAACTATCAGTAACTTTAATGAAGCATTTTTTTTCGGTACTTGCAAATGCCATCACTATAGCCTATGTATCACTTTTAATTTAATATTTACCAAATTGAACTTGCTCTTTCGGGACAAAATTGAATGAAGCAAAGCTTGCTTGATTGTTGACATTATATGTTTCATGGAATTGATGGTTTGCACAAATGCTTAGTAGATTCAATGACCTAGATGGACAGCAAATATATTTTATTTGCATTTATAATTTAATTATAAATATATTTAATTTGTATAAATATATATGCATTCCCTATAAGATAACCTATTTCAGCCCTTAATTGGGAGTATGTAAAGACAATTTTACTTAAATAACCATCATAACTTTCCCAACTTGAATCCACCCAAAATCCTACTTAAGATGGCTTTACAGAAAAGGGTTATGTTCATATATCTTAAGCTAATCAGCTTGGTATTCAGAGGACTTGGTCTTCTCTTCTAATCCTAATATGTAGAGTATTTTGTATAAATAAACTTTGTTTTAATTTATTATTATTTATAAGATGCTACATTTTGGATAATTGAGAAAAAAAATCATAAATTTAAGGCAAAGTAACACCAAAATTTGAGCTGATTTTTTTCCCCCCCTTCAGAAATTGTGTCTTACACCTTGATAAATGCAGTATATTTGTAGATGTTTCAAATTATACTGCAGTGTTTATATTTAGTTTGGAAGAAATGTTAGAAATTAAAAGCATTTGTCTTATGTTTATGTGGTAGATTTTTAATATTTTCTAGTCATTTTTTTTTCTAGATATCTATTGGCTGCATTAATCATTACTATATTATTTTACAGGCAGTGAAGCAGTGAAGCAGTTTCTTCAAAATTTTAACACTGGAAAAGTATGTTTTTCTTTCAAAATATTTTGCATGATAATTTATGTAGGTAAGTTGTGCATAATTGTGTGTTCAATTTAGGGAACATTTCCTGCAAGCACTGTTCCTGTTTCTCCTAATGATAAGTCATTAGGCGCTGATTCGGAATTCCAGGCTATGTGGAATGTTCTTCAGGTGAATATTCAATTTTTAATTTCAAACTTCAAGTTAATATGTATGATCAAATATGATATCTACTGATTATGTCCTTAAAGTAGGCCAAAGGTGGCATAACCTTTTTTAATTTGGGTCCAAATATATATGTGTGTGTACTATCAATTTCTGTTTTTGTGGGATTAATCAATTTAATAATTGTGTGGTGCATTAACAGAAAATATCTGAAACTTTGTGGGATTACAATTGCTATCAATCAATAAATATATTTATTTGGACCAATACATTAGTATTTTAAACAAGGATAAACAATTTAATTATAATTTTAAAATAAAATTTAAATATCTTGATACATTGTTGGCTTGGGTCTTTGCTGGATGGATAGGTACAGTTCCCCTAGATACAAGGATACTCCCATTGAAGAATTGAAGGCCATAGTATCACTTTGTAAGCCCTTCTACATATTGTGATATTGTGAGCATTCCCAATCCTAAATAGTATTTTTTTTGGTTGTTTGAAGTGTGTTCCTGGTGGACTTGCTATTGCAGTACCGTTGGCATTAGTAACGGTCTGTATGTATGTAAAGTAATGTTGCAAAAGTTTGTTTTAGTGATGCTTGTACGTTGATAAGTGGGTTCAATTGTAGATGTCTATTAGCTTGTTGTAGTTTGTATGTTGTGTTCAGTTTCCTGGTTAGACTTTGGGCCTAGATATATGTCAAGTTAGTGAACAGTCTGATTTCTAGTGTGCCTATTAAGTGGTATAGCACCAATTTATATCCTTCTTAAGCTGTCTTAAAGATACCTGGGTAAAGTGAAACGTTTTGTTTCACACTTTGAAGGATAAGTTGTAGCTTCCATTTTTTTAAGGGTGGACACTTGGTTGACTGACTCATGAAGGCCAGTGATTGAAGCTTCAATGGTTTCTTTATGTCACAGAATTAGAATTAATGGTCATCGTCAAACATCGAAAGGGTCGATGCTATAGGTATGGAAAGTTCATAATAAATAAAAAATTAGAGAGCTTGCTGTAGTTGCTTGAGGAGCAACAATATTATTCTTCATTAGAAATTGTCTTTCAAACAAAAAATGATTTTATGTGGAGATAATTTGGAGGTTTCTTAGTATAGACAACCTCCATAACATAATGTCAGCGTCAAATGTTGATGCTTTGTCTAGGAAGACTCCAGTAATGTACTTTTAAAGCCAAACTGGTGAGTTAGAGTAATATTATTGTCGTTTAGGAACTACCTCCAATGGAGGGTTGATAGATTTTTCTAATAATTGTGAGGCTGTATTAAGTAGTCTGATCTGCCACCAGTTTGAAGATTTTCTTTAGGTTTCCCCAGCTAAACCAACAGAGTGAGGAAAACAATAATCGTGGTATTTTGCCATTTGTTCAGAAAATATCCCAGCCTCAAGCATGCAGGTCTCTTCTTTGGTGAATTGATGCTATATAAATTATCAAAGTGATGCTGTGCCCGTCCTAATGTTTTCTATTTTAGTGACTGCTGCAATCTTTTTAAATACGAGGTACAGTCTTATTCCATTTCCATCTATGAAAAATTATAACTGGAACTTAAAAATGGCTGAAATGAGCTTGTTCTATTTTACTGGAAACGTAAGCTCTCCATGAATAGGATTATATTGTCAGCCCTTGTTAAATAAAATATTTTATTGAATTACCTATTGATCGTAGCAGTTAAGAAGCATTTATTTACTTCTCAGAACACACTTGAACCCTCACAACCTTCCTTTAAGTGATATATATCGAATATGTAAAAAGCTCTCCAAAATTGTAGCCAATGATGAAAATAACCAAATCATGAAAATTTTGACTATTAACAGCTTTAAAAATAATGTTCCTGTTTCTATAATGGAGCTTGGAATATTCTTCTGAATGATCAGACATCTTGATTATCTTATTATTATATGAAATAAATGTTTATTTTTCAAATATAATAACTTGAATAGTTTTCATTTATAGAAGTGGTATGAATTTGTATTTTTTTTTACAACTAGCATCAGAAATTACCAGAAGAAAAGTCTTTAAGACCAGGCGTTCCTACCACAAAGGAACAAATGCCTATGATGGAAACACCTATTTCTGAGGTAGGTGTCAAAATAAAAATGCTTTCTTGTTTATTAGTTTTAGTGTGTCATGTTTAATGGTAATTTAAATGTCTATTCTACAGCAAACGAATGCTCTTCGAAAGATGCTAAAGTTAAACGAAACGCCAGTCACACCAGTGAATCAACATTTATTCTTCCATCAACAGTTTAGCCAATACAATCAACCCCCACTTGGTAACAATGGCAACAGGAGAGGAGGAAATGTGCCTTTACCTAGTAGCAATAATTTTATTTTTAATAAAGGAAATGTAAGTGGCTTATCACTGATTTCATTCATGCCTTTGGGATTGTAATTGCTATTAATACCAAAAGTGTTGTATCTTGCTTAATTTTTTCTTTTGGCCCTCTTCAACAACCAACCATCCTGCCATGCATGTCTTAATTTTCTATTTAATTTCTCACAGTATTTTATTTTTTATGTACTTGAAAGTTGTGTGCAAGCAGTGGGTGTTGGTATGTTTTTTTTGATGGATTTTCTAGTTTTGTTTACATTTTCTAGTTCTAAGTTCTATCCACAGATTCTATATATATATTTATTATTTCAGGTGAGGCCAAAGACTTGTAATCATGTTAATTGTTGCGCAGAATTAAGAAATTTGTGTACTACTAAAAGTAAGCTTTATTTACTTTATTTATCAATTAGTTCTCAAAAGTATTGCAGAATTTATATTTAAGAAAACATTAGGTTTATATTTATATGCATACACCTTTAAATCGGAGTGGATTATTTGTTGATATATCGGTTATGGGGTGATATAAGAAAGATGATAGATTTTCTTGTTAATTATTACTAAGAAGTATACAAATAAATGTTTAACATAAAATAATTAATGAAAAGATATTTACATTGGTGAAACAGTTATTATCGAGAATTTTAATAAAATATCCTTACAAATAAACTACTCATAATTCAATCTATATCTATCTTAATAAAACCTACCATGTCCTTTAAAACAAATTCTAATTATATCTAGTAGAGTCTTTAATAATGTTGACGAGGGTTCTTGTATGATGCAAGAATGTTCCATATTTGAATCCCCTGAGAGTTAATTTTACTCTCCACTTATGAAATAGAATACTTTTCCTACCCGTAAAGGCAATTCTTAATAATAATATTCAAAATTTGTGAAAAAAATGGTCAACTACCAAGGAATGGGTATTCAAATAAGGTGCTTCGAAGTTTAAATAAACTACAGGTAACTTTCCAGGTTATTAAAACTGGTCTCATTTCAGATTTATTCAAAGCACCAGAGGTTAGTATGAATATGCATACATGGATTTGTTTTTTGATGGCATAGAGGTGAAATAGTGTAGAGATGGGCAAGACATAATTTAACAAAGATATTTTTATTTTAAGTCATGAATTATTTTTGATAAAGACCATATTTTCTGTTATCAAACAATTTTTATCTCTTGTATCTGAATTTCTCCTAACCACATTTTATATATATTATTAGAGAGAGTACTCCCAAAAAAAATAATGACCTTAAAAATATCTAGAATGATATATTATTTTTTTTATTATTGGACAATTTTGGTTATCTGTAAATAGAATATTTTTCGCATGCAACAACAGAACATGTGAAGGAGTGAATGTTACTAGGCTTTGTATCACATGTAAAAGAAGTTAATATTACTTAAACTACTTAAAACTTCTCTGTAAAATGCTACAAGTACTTATATTAAAATTATTTATACATATCCCAACTTACTTTGTTTGTAATCCATTATTTATTTATTTTTTTTCAGGTGTACCAGAACCGCTCTATAATTATAACCACTTGCCATCTTCTGGCGAAATCACATGTATTATAACATTTTTTAACGAATTAGGGAAAGTTGTTGGAGATTCGTGTAGTAATCGAGAAGAGGTAATACAATTTCTTTTATTACTAAAAAAAAAACATTCATTATTAAACTTATTTTACTGGAAATGTTATACAAAATTATTTTAAATCTAGCTGCATTTCAATTTAAAGCCTTTTTCTGTATAGTTTGTTTGGAGCTATATAGCTAATTAATTATTCATTAGATAATTGATGGTTGCCATACTCGAACTAGCTGAAAGTAGGTTCTCACTTTGTTCATGTAATTTGTTATTTAATGGCTATCAATTATATTTAGAATCTTCGGGACATCTAGTCAGGAAATTCTATAACCCCGATAAATACAAAACCATTAACACAATATTATTAACTTACTAATCTGCTAAAGCCCACACAGCTATCAAATATTACATGTAATAAGTCAGGTTGTCAGAAGCGAAAATTGGTTACCTTGCTCGGTATGATATGAATTTATTTTCCATTATTATTTGACTTGTACTTAATTGGCCATTATTAAAGACAGACTTTTAAGGGGTTGACAGTATATTCCTAGTCATTAATTGGGTTGTAAAGTTAAATGATTTACATTTGTCAGAAAATAAAGGCTTCTAGTTTTGAACACTAAACTATAAAAAGTATTCATTATATAAATAAATTCAATCCCAGTCTTCAATATTAAATTTTAATCCTTCATATTAATTGTTACTAATTTTTATATTAGTTATTCACATATAATACATTAATAGTTTATTCAGCCCTATATTAATGTTGATTTTTTTCTTAACAATTTTAAGGCAGCTGAAAACGCTTCTTGTAAAGCTATCAAACAAATCTTAAAAAGGGAAGAGACAGTTAGAAGCCCACTGGGTTTTAGAAAAATTCTACAGCCACAAACTCAGCCTCAGCCTCAACCTCAACCTCAACCTCAACCTGCATTTAGGCAGCCACAACAGTCTAATACCAGGTTTGTTCGTACTTATAATAATGGTGCACAAATGATTTTTAACTCGCTATGTCCTCGTATATGTGGTACAACAATCATGTTCACGGTTGATGGTACTGCATGCAATCTATTTTTGGTTTAATACATCTCTAAGGGAGATGGCCATCTTCAGATTTCTTCATGTCCTATTAAAAAATCTGCATCCTTCTGAGGCAACATCCAAACCCAGAATGTTATACTTTACACTTTACATGGTAAATGCCAAGCTTTTTCTCTTTCTCTCACCTCCACTGAATGACTCGTTGATCTTTCTTTACTAGGTTTCCTAGAGAGTACTCAGTTCTCATCCTATTCTCATCTATCTTCTAAATTTCTTCTTATTTTAAATACAAACACAATAAATGATATTAACTTAACTTCTCGCTAGCTGTAGAGCAATTTCCATTAATTAAGATTAACATTTCTACTATCTACTTTTTCCTTTATATGTGTGCTTCCCGGTCTGGCCTTGGTACTACTGCTGGAAAATGGATATTTTGCCTACTGTTGCTTTAGTGTTATGATAGAATGTAGCTTGGCCTGAAAACTGGTCCCTCTCAGGGATTGTTCATTTCATGATATCTGTCAATCATAAAACAATCTTCCGTGATGTGATGTCCTTACTTATTCAGAAGCTTGATAACAGCATAAAGATACCAATATAAGTGAAAAGTCTTCCTTGATATCATTAAATATTGCAAAAGGGAAATCTATATTTGTTACTTGCATAAATAAATTCCCTGTGGGGTCAAGACATATGTGTTTATTAAATAAATTGTGATCAAGTTTCAAAATTATAATATAACCTTGCTATTAGAATATACAAGCTGTCTATGAAGCTTGAGTCGCTGGGTAGGTTGGCTTAGATGGAAGGAGACTGCACCTGAAGATATTTGTAGAAAGTCAAAATATAAGTTCTTCCATGCATTGAGATATTGGGGGCATTCCCAGTTCTAAATGAATTGGGGTATTCCTGATGAACCATGGAGCACCCAGTGCTAGCCGGAGTATTCTTTATTCTGTAGTGTTTTAACCCTGGTCCTTATAGACTTGCTACTCCAGTACCATATAGGACAGGCCTAAGTGAGTATTGGTAATGGAAATATGAGCGTCTTGTAATAATGTGGGACGAGTATGTTTTAGTGTTGATAAGTGGATATATAATTGTTATAGATGTCTGTTAGCTTGTTGTAGTTTGTACGTTGTGTTTAGTTTCCAAATTAGTTGTTTGCCAAGGTAGCGAACACTCTGATCCTTAGAACAATCAATTGGTAAACCATCAATTTCGATTCTTGTTAATCTATCTTGATGATGTTCCTGAAAATCTGGAAATTGAGTTACAGTGTGTTGTGCAAACTTCTTCACCACAAATAAATAGAAGTTTCCTTCTTCTCGGACCAGAATAAATTGCCTGCCTTTCCATATTTTATCAATAAATCTTTGGTGTCAGTATAGAGAGAAGGGACTAGTTCACGATCCCGACACGGCAAGAGCTCACTAGGGCCCACAGGCCAAAATAGCCCCTGGTTGGCCAAATTGAACGATCATATGATTTGCCGAAATAAAAAGCTCTCATTTGCTTTAGGCAGGAATGACCTGCCTATATAAGGCAGAAATTCTGAGCTTTTTCAGACAGTCAGAATCAGACACTTAAAGTGAACACTGAGGGCGCTCTCTCACTCTCTCTCTCTCTCTCTCTCTCTCTCTCTCTCTCTCTCCCTCCCTCTCTCTCCCTCTCCCTCTCTCCTCTCTCTCGCTCTCTCTCTCTTCCCCCCTTCATCTGTAATTGACTAAAAAACTCTTGTATCACTACAGAGATGCATTTTTCACCAGGATCTGCATAAGTGAAATATTTAACATTATTGTCATAGAATTTTGTCACTTTTCTAATAATCGTCGATATTCATTAGAGATACTTTTTTTTAACATTGTTTTTTTTTTTCTCAAACGGATATTGGCCATTAATCATAAATCTTGATTAAGGTGTTTATAATGTCTGAAACCCACTTGAGATTACTAAAAGAATTATTAATGTGAAGTAGCTTCATAAATCAAAATGTAAAAAAATATGAAGTGTCAAATTAAATATGTTTGATCATCCGCAAACTGGAACAAATTCTCATCAACATATCTCTGCTCAAACAATTGCAAAACTGACCACTTCTCATTTATAGCATCTCTCAACAACCACATCTCCTCTAGTCCTTAAAACAACTGCAGTCCCAGCCTTCCTCTCAGCTGTTCCAATTACTTATAATTACGGCTGTTAAATTCACTTGTTTTAGAATTAAACTTTTTATAATTTATTTTATATTATTTAATATTTTATATAATAAAATAATCCTTCTTAAAAATAGCATTACAATATTAACTTTACAACCTTAAGATAAGGGAAAGGAAATGAAGATAAGGGCCAAAGTAAGTTAAATTAAATTGTGTATTGCATATCAAGGTTAAAATTAATTATTTTCATTTTTTTTTCATATTGTTATAATATTTATAGAATGGGTCTTCTACCTACTCCTCCAATGCAATGGTGCTGCTCGAGAAGAATGGGGGCGAATCCTGAATTGCAGTTCTCACCTGGAATCAAGAAACAGGCCATCAGAACTACTCAACAGGTACAACTATCATTATGACTTTACTTCTAATCTTAATGTGACAAACTAATAATGATGCAATGCTAAAATCTCAGCGATTGTGAAATGTTAACAAATATCATTGGGCCCTGGCTCACACAATACAATATTTTTATTTAACATACGATTATGTTCAAATTACAAATCAACCTAATCAATTAAACATGTCTTGCTTATTTACAATCTTTATATCTCCAGGTAACATGCTGTGCTGATGTATATCATTGTAGCCTTTGTTAGGTCTTCCCCTTGAGAAATTCAAAGTACTGTCGCTTCATATCTAATTAAATAGTTTATTGGCAATATTCCATGTAGGATCTGGAAAAGTAAAAAAAAAGTCATGTATTTACACTTTTAAAAGCTGCATCTTGAAATCAGTAAGAGTTACACATCTCAAATGCTGTACATATTTAATTGTGTTTTACATTTCCTAAAACTTTAACATAGACCCTTTCACAACATCATAACTTAAAGAGATCTCAAGATATTGAAGTTTAAAAAGCAGAAGACCAATATTTTTTTTTGTTTTTTTAGACTCAACATACCTGCTTGTTGCCATTAGAATTTTACATTCCACGTCATACATCATTGTTCCTTTACTAGCTTTTAAGACATTACAGTTTACATCAAAGTGCACAGATTTTATGATAACTTTTTAACATATAGATCGAATTTTTCAAGTACTACTGCTTTTAAAATCTAACTGTTCATTTATTGACTTGTATATTGTTATGTAGTCCTAATTATCTGTGTACTTCAATTGAACATGTTTATTTATTAGTTTGATTAAATTTTGAAGTCCATTTGTTCATACAACTTGTAGCAGAAGTATATAACAATGTAATGTGTTTTAATAATAAATACAGTCAATATTAAATATTTCTTACTTTGCATTTAAAAAAAATTAAAATATATAATTATGTTAATGATTAGCTAATAAATAATACATTGCTCTGAAATGTTGATTTTTTTTTTAAAATCATTTTTAAACTCTAATTATCCGTGGTTTTTGGGACTCTACTGTAGTGCACATGAAAGTACTGTTTAATTGTTTGATACCAGTTTAAAATAGTTCTTTACTGTTTAGGAACAGGTGAGCTTGTCGCACGCAGCAGTACCAAACCAAAACTCAAACATGATGAATTCTTACCTAGAAGAATCAAGAAGCACACCGGAAGGTGGGAAAAGAGAAGACGTGCTGTCTCCTCAAGGTAACAATATCCAACACCAATCCACCAAACCTAACCATCTTCTTCGAAAACCACCATCAAAAGTGAAAAATAGGATCGCTGCTAACTTTTCAGTCCCTTTGAGTGAAAAAAAATAACTTTGTAAAATACCTAAATGAATATGTATCAACATCTTGAATGTAAATTTTTAAAAAAGCTAGTGTGTAGTTGTTTTCATACAATAACATTTTTGTACATAAATTACGTACATCGTATCATTTATTGTTTTAAAATAGTTATTTGTATTGAAATTAATGTTTTTAATTTCATTTTTTTAATTCTGCTTTTAACACCAACTGCTCATCTCATCCTTGAGCACTAAAATTGCTGATATTTGTGATTAAAATAAATTATTCTGTAAATTTTGAAATTAATTCTTGTTGTAACATAATCTTTTAATTTTATGTAAAACTAGTATTGTACAAATAATACAATAAGTTAAGGTATTTTGAACAGATGTTTGTTTTTTCATATAATTGTTTATTTTTTAGAATTATACTCTATTATAACAGTGACTTAAAAATCAGTAAATGACATTGTTATTTGGATTGCATAATTCTTCTAATGATAGCGAATAAATACAGAGTATTTTTAAAACATGTATTTATTTTCTTTTATTGTTTTATCGCAATGAAACCAATCGTTAATTTTAGAATGATTGTAATAGCTTAAGTTTTATCAATTGTTTCATTAAACCTATACATCAACGAACCACATTTATTTTGTGAAACATGGTCCTAGTTACATTCGTATAACATATTTTGATAGTCAATGTTTTATAATTATTTTCTTCGTGAGATCTTCATTAGATGAAATTTTATCAAATGTCAGCTTAATTAGTTTATTATTGTATGGCATCTCCTCAGTGGCATTAGCTAACTACCTTGTGGCAGGCAAACCACAATTAACTATGTACTGCACCCATAATTTAAGTTGCAACTTATGAAAATGCCCTCAACTTAAGTTCAATCCTACTCATTCCTAACACAAAAATCTCTGTTTCAAAATAACTACCTTTCATAACCATGGCACTTAAAAAATGATATTCGAAACGCAGTAATCCTATTCGATTTAATCAGATACTTTTAAATTTCTTGTTTGAAACTGAAGTTTATATATACTTTGTATATTACCTACCAGTTGCTATATCAGCATTGTCTATCATTAAATCTATAACACATCATCTCTAGAAGAGATAGGCTTACCGAGGTCAGTTCCTTTATTTTTGTTTTTGAGACCACATTCACTAGTCATTTTCTCTCATGAAGCTGAGTGAACCTTTATAAAACCCATCGTTCTCAAAAAAATACTTTAGGTCTCCGTAGTTAGTAGTCAACCATTAATTTATTATCCTTAAATTACTGTATCTCTCCATAGGTTTTAGAGACAAATTCATTTTTTTATCGCAATTAGCACAAATGTTAAGAGGTATATAATTATAAAATTTCAAACAAAAAATATTTTATTATTAAAATCCATGTTAATGATGTCCGTTTCTGTAATCGTTTTATGACCAAGCTAGCCTGACAAATGCTGCTCCTCTCTCAGCAACCATTATGGTTGGAGCATTTGTATTTCCTCCCGGAATAGTTGGCATGACTGAAGCATCAATGACTCGAAGTCCTTTGATTCCGTGGAGCACTAGCTGCGGGCTCACGACTGATCTACTGTCCGACTCTGGACCCATTCTAAAAAAGACATAATAATTATAGAAATAGTTTGTTTTGAAAAAATACTAAAATAACTAGCATTGATAACAGGAGTAAGATAAGTGAGATCAAAGATAGAAAAGGCTACAAGTAGATTACCGTGCTAAAAAGTGTTTTTTTGAAAGTGATTGTATGGCAAAATTAATGTAACTTAAAACATCCTGTGATCTGTTGCAAATTTTTTGAAATTTATGTAGTATTTATCCATTCTCAGCAGAAAATCTCCTGATATCGCACTATTTTTGGAATAACATGACCTCCTAAGGGAATTCAAGTTTTTAACCCTATAGAAATCCCACTATTAAATACCATAATTCTTCTATGTTCAGGTATTACCGTAACATGAACACACCATAGAATAATAGAAAGAAATCATTAACAAACAAAAATTCCTGTGCTTGATTGGAGTGTTTTTTTTTCTTGAATAGGTAGAACGTTTGATAAGGCTTCTGATAGCAGTTATTGATGGTAATGCCATATGTTGACAGTATCATAAAATCTCATAAATTTAAATATAAAAGATCTCGACCTCGATTTCAAATCACTATTTCTTACTTAATTTTTAAACTATTTTAGATAAGAATGAATTTGTTTAAAATATCTCTATTTTTTATGATAAAACAACTTTATTGTGATAAAATTACAATCTGCCTTACTGGGCATTAAGTAATTGTGATAAATGATCTCATTCATACCTATTTTTTAATTTAGTTAATATGGAAAATTAAAAAATTTTAACCGAGCGCCTTTATAAGAGGGACTGAGTGGGTAAAATGAGCAGTCATTCCTAACCTTGCAAATGAAGTGATATGTCATCTTAGAATAGGGTGTATTTATATTATTTGAGTTAGTCATTATGACAACTTCTGGTAGTTTAACAGACATTGACATGATTTGCTCTGACATCCTCATTTATTATGGTATCAATGTTTGAAATTCAAGGAACATACAGTATATAATAAAATCACCTGCAAGTCCCTACAGGGTGGAAGATTGTGGTGGTGTAATATTGGACCATACATTGAATGAAGTCATCTGACAAAGGTGTCATAGAAGAGCATGCTGTATAAAAATCTGCATAAAATGTTGATCCAAGCTGCTGGAATGTAGCTGTATTAGATATGGCCACCGTATATTTCACACCTTCTATACCTGTTTCATAATCATAGTCAGTCTCGTAATATCTGGAAAAAAAGTAGTAAATATATATCACCCATTTAAACAATGGTAAATTCATTAATTTGTCATACAATTTTTCTTCTTAAAACTCCAATGTTTTGATCACAAAACCAGTAACAGGATATGAAGCTAAATAGCTGTCTCCCAAATTTATTTTGGCAAAGTTGACAAAAGTAACAATAGTATAGTACTCATTGTCAACATTTTTTTTTTTTTATATTAAGAATAAATTTCCATGTATTTTGCATTCAAAGACAATGGACAATTGCATATTTGGTTCCTGGTTCTGAAAGGACTGTAAGTTTATGTAGGTACTGTGACAGTTGTAAAAATGATCTTTATGGTCTTGAAATAAGCTGATTATCTGTTTATTAAAATAAAATAATGGGAAATATGAAGAAACTAATTAAATATGAATCATTTAAGATTTAAAGTTCTGATTTATATCACATACTAGTGCACTTAGCCATCGGTATATAAAAAACTAAAATTGTCAATATTTCAGTTATTTAAAATGTTTAGATTTTGTTGAAAATGCCATTTTTAGTGGTTTGAGAAATAAAATGAGAGTATTTTTTTTTGTTTATTAGAATAATTTAAAATGTATTAATGAAACTCATGGAGGGTCAATTTAAATCAATCAATGTTACTCCTACTCCTTCTGTGCCCTTAATTTTGTTAATATATTTCAAAAACTAAAATTTATTTCATAATTGATGTAAACTAATTTTAGTCCAAAAAAATTAATCTTTGAGATAAAGGAAAAAAATAAGAAAGAATAGACAACCTAGGATCCATGAGAGGAGGATCGAATGGGTTAGTGCTCTGAAGGCGAATAGTCCCCCTGGTCTTCGGATGAAGGATTTGTGCCAAACCAAACCAAAGCTGCTGGTTGTTGTGCATGTCTGGCAGGGAGGTGGCCAAGTGGATCTCGATGTCGGGGAAGTCCAGTTCTCTCGGATTCATACTAGTATTTACGAATGCAAGATTTTCAATTCCTGTTTATACAAGCTATATGTTGTTAAATGTATAATAAAAAAATTATATCTTACAAGTAATGGAATCAGCAAATATTAACTTTGATGTAATTTGCTAGATATAGATATTCATAAAAAACCTAGATTCTTTTAGCTTCACTTAAAATAAAATTATATGATATTTTACTATACATTAAATAACAAAACTATATTTATATTATAATTCAATAAATTAACCTCACCAAAAGAATACATTGGTAACTCACCAATTGGTACAGTTAGTGGTCCTTGGCCATTCATAGTGTAATTTTCAATTGACTCTAATGACATGTATTGTTCTTGTACGATTGTCAGAGGTTGACTGATGCTGAATACAACAGGTGTACCATAGTGATCATGTAGATTGTTTCCGACCGGAAGGTCCTAAAAGTGCAGTTATTTGATCACAAAATTACTCTTCAGTTTCTCATTTAAAACAAAAATGTTTGCCTTGTATGATTGGAACCGACCTCCAACCTATAAATTATATATTATGCATCGCTGGCTGAGAAAAATTTTGGTTCTTGCCTTAAGATTAAAGCCTATCTTGATAGGGATAAATGATAAGCTTCCCATAATTAAAGCATACAAGAGAATAAAAATACACAATGCAAAATTTTATTTTTCGATTCAACCCTCCCAATACCAACCGGGGTGGGGTCTGCCCAAAGATATAGTTATGAAATTAGACTACATTTCTCCTTTAGCCATCTGTTATAAATTTGTGTTGTCGGAATAATAAAATTTGCATCATGTGATTCATAGCGAATTTTTTGTCACAAAAAGCACTTGGTAATTTACGTCTAACATTTTATCTATGATTTTGTTTACTTATTTATCTTACAATGCTTACAGCAATTAGCCCAAGTACATAAACAAACAAAATTGTTTGAACAATGTTACGTTGGTTTACTGCATTGCATGGTCTAATTAAACAAAGTAAACAGTCCTTGTCTTATTTTTATAGAAAACTATTTTCATTCTCATTAATATTGCACCAATTCTAATTGTGAATGAGTTTGGATCGATTTAATCAAGGCAAACAGCAAAAATCACCCGAAAATTCGGTGGGGTCCGAAAGTACACCACCCAGTATTTAGTGTAATTTTTTCTGCTGCCAGGAAAGTTAATTAATTTCATTGTATTTGTTAATATAATGAATCAATTTAAGTAGAGATAAAAGCATCATTACCGCAATTACAGGGATTCCTAAACTGTTAAGGTGGTCCGCTGGCCCTATACCTGACAGCATCAGCAGCTGTGGAGTGTTCAGGGTACCAGCTGACATTATCACTTCTCTCTTGCTTCTTATTTCAAATTTCTGAAGGAAAAAAAAATTAAATATATATATTTTCTTTCATTTGTATCTTACCTATTCTGTTATTTGTATCTTTCTATGTTGTTTCTTACCTGACCACCCCTGACAAACTGGACCCCAATCGCTGTCTTAGTAGCTGGATCTATGAGGATTTTTGTCACATAGGATCCTTCTGCTACGTGCAGGTTGGGTCTGTTTCGTGCTGGCCTCAGAAAGGCTTTCCCAGTTGAACACCTACAATCATTATCTCACTAAAAAAAACACTATTCACGACATCCTAATGACTATACGACCAATAGCAACTGCATTAATAATTTCCCCTTCAACTTTTGTTCTTTAGCTCTTCTTATCGATTTTTCTGCCCATCTTCTAAGTTTCGAGAAGTTTTTACATCCTCATCTTGAGGGCAAATGAGTAGATTTTGTTCCAATTCAGAAGAACTTAGAGATAAGAAGGGTATGGTTTTATTATGGACATAGACCAAACTAAAAAAGTTGACCTGCTCTACTTGAACATTTTAGGACAGAGGGGATCTTCCCCCACTTCACAGTGTCAAACTAGGACCTATTCCAAGTTTTCTGAGCTGAAACAGACTATGAAAAGCTGAAGGAGGATCATTAGCTTTGTGGGAAAAGTCCCATCATCAACATAGGCAATATTGGCATCTCACCAGGTCCTCTTGAGAAATAATAACACCTTAAGTTTAAAATATTGAGTAAATATCATTTCCAAAAGCTGTTTAAATACTTAAATAACAGATTTAATCATATACCAACAAGTAATAGGAAATCAAGATGGTAGTACCATCAAATAAATTACCTCGATCCATTTCTGAGTGTTCCCTGTAGTATGGAAAAACCTGTTTGATTCAGTCCATTCGGGTCCGTGATATCAAAACCAAGTTCTTTTCCAGCCTATAAAAAATGAATCTTACAGAAATTACCTGAAGTATATAAGTCAACTGATATTATTTCATTTTAGTTACTTTGATTCAATTAGATTTTAAGATGAACATAAAAAGATTTGTTTAATGTTTGGAAACATGGTTAATAATATTCGAGTAAACGAATAATCCTGCACAAGTAGCCCTCTGTCGGAAAAGAAACAAATAAAAAAAAAGAAAACCATGTCATTTTAAAACAAGATAATAAAAAAATGATAATATTGTAATGTTATAACTGTTAAATTTAGTCCTATATTTTAGTTTATGGTTACACCTGTTTTGGTTCAGTGGTTTTTGTTAATTATTACACTGAATTCGTAAAGATAGTTTAAAATTGCTGACTAAACATATTTTTCCAATCTTATTAGATTGTTACTATTACAGTAGCCTGTGATAAGGAGTAATTTGGAAGAAATGAAAATAAAATATAAAAAAATTTTGGGAAAATCAAATAAGTGCGGGAAAGCTCATGACATAGCAGGGACTATTTTATATGGAGTGGTTTTGATAAGGAGTGTTCACTGTTGGTTGAGATGAGAGAGAAAGAAAAATGTTTTGACCTGACCCTGTCAGGAACCTTGTTACACTTTCTTACATAGGAAGGAAAAGGGAAAAACAATGTTTTTTTATTATTAATAATTCAAAATTGTAATATTAATTTTAATTAGAGAGAGGTGGGGGGGGGGAGAGAACAGAGAGGAGGTACCAGAGTTCAGCGAATGGATGGTCCAGAATTAATTTCTCCTTGAAGTAACTTGAATCCAAATATCAAGTTCCTGTAATCTTACTCACAAGGGGATTTATTCATCAAGACAGACGGTGAGTGCAGCGTCACATCTATGGTTCTCATAGTGGACATGACCACTCCCTGAGTACCAGGAAGTCAGACGACGATGGGTGCACACAGATAATTAAGTCCTAGTTTAATTCGGTTTTTTATTGTATGCGTACACATGAAATTTTGTTTTTCTATTTCAAGATAGAATGAATTTTTTTATATTATATTATTAAATTTATATTTTATAGGTTAAAATTTTAAGGTAAATACATTATGAACGATTGTCCTATCAATAAGTTTTTAATTTTTTTTCTTGATTTCTTTTCTGGATTATAATCTTACTAATTATTTAATTGCTTGAGGTGAGCTGGAAGATTGAACCAATTTCTGTAGTTAAAATGAATTTTTTTTTCTTATCTGTTTTTTTGTGAATTTTTTTTAATTTGGTTTTACCAGTAATAAATAACAAAGCTCTCAACAGTAGTTTTGTCTGGGGTATGTTCTGATTATTTTTTTTCTCTTTTCCGAACTAAATTACCCACACCCTTCATCAGCTAGCCTGCCATTCACTGTCCTCATTACAGTAGTAATAAGGGTAACATCCTTTAGCAATAAAACCTAGGTATACTGGAAATGCTTGCCTCTATGGACCCTTGGTAACAAAAGGCATGTATTCAGGATTTTCTGATGACATGTGGAAAATGCTTAATTTTGTGGTGGAGGCAGCTTGGTGCATATGGTGAGAGCAACACGCTAGTAACCTTCTTCTGATGGCGGAGACCATGCATCTGAATGGGGTGATAGGGTCAGCAGTTTGAGGTCTGGCATTGCAGTAATGAGGAGCATCCATGTAGAGAACATGTATTGAAGACAAAGCCTTTACAACAACCAACAATGTAGGATGTTCTTATTATATTATTAGGTATTTATTGTTTATATAAATTTGTAATTGTGAAATATTTAAAGAATATCTTTATACATATGCACAAAGAATCATTACAAACCCTGAGATGTCTCATATTAAATTTTTAAATAAACTGTTATACTTTACAAAGTATTTTCTTCTTTATCTCTTATAAAGCAATATTAAAAACAGGCATCAAATACCCTCGTGGTTGACATGCCCTTTAAAAAATTAAAAAATCGTGAATAATATGAATCACAATAATATATAACTATGGGACAAGGGAATAAGTGGATATGTCCAAATGGAGATGAATATACTTACATGGTTTGTTAGCTCTTCTCAGGTTTTGGTATGGTCGATTTTGAGTACTTTGGTCCTTATTGATGCAAAAAAGATGAATTAAACGTATGTACATTAAAAAACATAGAAAAGATATGTTTTTTTACTTACCCCTGAAGCCATAAATATAAGGAGGGTGATGAGAACTAATAGTTTGGAAAATTTCTGAAATATGGAAATATTGAGAGAAAGAGTCCTGAAGAGAAATCTTTGGAAGCAGTTCAAGACTTGCTTCAATCTGTCTTCAAATCCTAACGAGAAACCCTAGTATACCACACAGCCATATTCAAAGTGGGGAAAGGAGATGGCTAAAGCAATGAAATAGTTTAAGTGTACCTACAGATCGTCAGGAGATTTAGAAGATGGGTTTCCAGGAGAAGGTTTGGTAAATGGTAATGGCTAAGTTTTTAACAGAGGAGTAGGAAAATAATAGGATGAACATTTAGATTTAATGCAGGAAAGTCGGCATTGCATCTGAGGTGGGAACTGGACAACGATACCCTTGAGGTTTTGCCGAGTTTAACCTTAGTTTATTCAGGTTTGTCCAGGTACTGATCTGATCTAGGTCTTCCTGAATCAGCCATCTGAAGCTAATAAATTAGAGGGTGGAAAGGAACGTAGATTTGGGAGTTATCAGCTTAAGGTGTTAAACAATGATGGATGGATTTGGGGAGATCATTAATGTAGGAACTATGTTAAAAAGAAGAGAAGAAATGCTCAATCCTTGGGCTACACCCAAAAATACAGATTAAGAGATACAGATACGGGTTTATGAGGAATAATAACAGCATGAATACAGTGAGAGAAGAATGATTGAAATCAGCAGTTAGAGGTATTGGAATAAGATAATGATTTTAATTTGGAAAGAAAGCTTGAGTGGTCTATGGTATCAATGGCTTTGAGAGGAGAAATCTGGGAGGACTGTTAGTTTTTGTTGATCAACAGCAGTAGAATGTCACTAGTGTGGAGTAGCCAGGGTGGAGAAATATGGACTCTTTAAGGAAATTGGAGATTTGGGATTTCACTGATCTTTTGAGAGATTAGAATCCATCTTTTCTGATCGGGCAACAAGCTTTTGAGGATTTAGGCTCAGGTTTTTTTTATGGGTTGAACTGAGGCTAACAGAGTAATGGATATAATGAAAAGAAGAAAGACATCAAGTAGAGTTTGAGGAGACCACAATGCGGTCAAATAACATAACTATGTAAAGGGCATACAGTTATAATCTGGAAACCCCATATATTGAGAATGAAAGTGCTTTTCATAACATGCATTTCATTGTTTTATTAATAGAGGGGGATACTAAATTTGAACTATTAAATTATGACTTTAGATGTTTTTTATGTCATTACGTAACATTTGCCATTGAAGGTGGTTTAATAATAATATTTGTGGCATTAAGGAAAATATAATAATATTTGCTATTTTGAAGGATATAAATATATATTATCAAATTAGCAAGAAAGTGATTTCGGTTTGCACCAGTAAATAGCGTTATGTTTGTTTCGTTGTTCTTCTGTCAATGCTAGAATTTTTTCCTTTTGAGATTTGGTAGTCGATACCTTTAGGTTGCTATAGAAAGAAATTCCGTGTAATTTTGTTTACAACTTTCAGTTTACGGTCAGTGTTAACATGGAATGCAAAAATATGCATTTTTGACACATCCAGGCTCACAAAGAGGTATGTTAAGTTTATGATGTTCATTGTTTAACAGAACGCACGTGTCAGAATTAGTTTAAAAAATTTCGTTCAAGAGATTTTTCACTGAAAGATGGCAAACGTTCTGGTCGACTTCTGAAGTTGATGATAACAAAGTGAAAGCCATAATTGAATCGAATCGTCATATAACTGTGCGAGAGATTGCAAAACAGTTGACTGTATCACGTCTTAGACTTGTTAGAAGCTCGATATTTGGCTTCCGCCACAACAATGCGAGGCCTCACACATCTTTAGCAACACGTACGAAACTATTGGAGCTTGGTTGGGAAGTGATGTAGCATCCCCCATACAGCCCCGACCTTGCACCATCGGATTATCATTTATTTCGAAGTTTACGAAACTTCTTAAATGGTAAAAATTTCAGTAATAACGATGACCTCAAATCGCACTTGCTCGAGTTCTTTGCTGATAAGGACCAGAAGTTCTAAGAGCGCGGGATCATGACGTTACCAGAAAGAAGGCAAAAGGTCATCGAACAGAATGGAAGAAGTTCATTTTTTGTATAGAAAAAATTGAGCTTTATTTCACACTAAAAAAACCGAAATTACTTTCTTGCCAACCTCAAAATAAATATCGCAAAATACATATCGTTCTATGTCGATCCTCTGTCAGCTTTACCTATCAGTGATAGATGGATTAAACCATTCCTAAAAAATATTTTCTTTTTTTTTTATATATTGACAGTAATTATAGACCATTTTAATTGCTATTATTAATTATTTATTTTGAACAACATGACATGGATTTCATGCTGATGGACTGAATGAGTCCCAAATGTCGCAAATAATTGTATGACTGGATAATAAAAGTAGATATAGAAGAATATTTTGCGATATTTAATAGGAAAATATATCTTGGTAATGAAATTCTTCTCATAAAGGAATTATATGTACACTTAGATATCCAGAGTTAGATGTTCTACCAGATTTCAGGTGGAGAATTTACTAATTATAAGGCATGTTAAATGTGTTCGTGAATGTATATTTTGTATTTTTCATTCTATAATAAGATATATACCAAATTTATGCTCTTATCAATGTAAGTTTCTTAATTTAATTTCATTATTACTCCAAAAACTGGAGGACGATCTACCATGGCCTACAATATGAAAGCATTGTCTAGAACGTTAGTTATAAAATTTAGTTAATCGATGTTAAATTTTTTTTCTTCATAATAAATATAGGTTTTATTCATTTTTTGTTTGGAAGGGAAAAGAAGATTTGGTTTATTGCAGATAATTCACGGACTAATTAGCTCTGTAATTTACACCTATGAGACGCCTACCTGAAGGAAGGCAGCTTGCATAGGGGTGTGGTAGGCTGCCCTGGACACAGTGAGAGGACCTCCTGCTCCATGGAACTCTGTTTCGCCATAGTCCCTGTTGTCTTCTGAATACCTGAAGTAGGGCAGAACTTCGTCATAAGACCAGCCGATATTCCCATCGGCCACCCATCCGTCATAGTCTTTCCTGTTTCCTCTCGCATATACCATGAAGTTCATAGCACTGCTACCTCCAATCAATCGACCACGAGGCCATTCACACCTTCCACCCGCAACTGTAGACATACAGGTCTATTTTGTAATTCAATATTTTCTATAGTTTTATTTTTGCATTTACCCCTGTTATATAAATGAGTAATCATTATATGTGTTGTCAAAATAATAACTAATAATTGTCGTGATAGTCATATAGGATGAAAAGCACTCTTCTCTCATGCGAATATTAGCAACTTACTGAAGGGAATCTCTTATCCAGCCTTCTTTCTCTTATGCATGGAGTTTCATGTCAGAGTCATGAGTAACATTTGTTAAATAGTTATTAAAATTGTTTAATCCTTAACTACATACGTAGACAAGCCCTCTTCTGGGGCACTGTGGTATAGTTCCAGTCCAACGGAGATCTCCACATATTGAAAGCAAGAAGTGGTGTGTCTGTTACGATATTTTCATCCGGTCCTGCTTCCAACAAAAGGATATTCCAATTGGGGTTTTCAGACAGTCTGCTGGCCACCACACAACCTATATATATGTAAACAATTTAGCCTTTATTCAATATAGACAGAACTCAATTACTTTCACCTAATGTATTCAATCTACCTGCAGATCCTGCTCCAACTATTATGAAGTCATATTCCTGGAAAAGATCTGCTGAAGGTAAGTTGATGGGACGGAGGTTTGGGTCAATGGAACTGTAGTTGAATATCATAGTAGCTCCAAAAAGTACCACATAAAATGCTGTGAGGGGTGAAATTGCGCTTGGATCCATCCTGTTAATAATACAAGTCAATTATATTTGTGTTCAAGGCATGTTTTAACTTCCTTAACACTAAGTTTCCTGCGCATCTCGTTCCAAATGGTTATACTGTAAAAAAATTAACATTACTAAATAAATTTGTAACTCTGTATCAATTAAAAAATGTAACAAGACAGAATATTTATAAGATTTGCATAGCTGAAGTAATGCATTTACTACAATTGTTAAAGAATGTATAGTCTATCTATACTATCTGATTTCTGAAATAAGTACTACACTAGAAATATAAAGAATTATTATTTATTAGATTCAATGATAAGACAGCCAATAAGTCATTATTCTTATTTGTCAGTTGCAGAAGAGCGGGACTTACTTCTTTTGCACTCATTTTCTTCTGCATATAATTTTCACTTCTAATTCATTATTCATATGTAAAAGTAGTAACAGTACCAGTTAAAAATAAAATTTGAATTGGATACAAGGTCAGTGCCACACAAAAAAAGTGTGTGCTTAATTTTTTCGGGTGTTAAGAATTATGATTCTGTAGTTTATACATGAACTTCTCTTGGATGAAGATCTTGCATTTCAGCCTTGAGGCCCCCTGCCACGAAATATTACAAGACATTATGAGATTTGCGTTCCACTGAGAATAGGAATGTAATAAATTAACAAATCTGACATTCTTTAATAAAAATACAGCCCTCAACCAGCATTAACATTTTAATAACGTACATGATTACGTATATAAAATTATCCATATTATTGATTCTTAATTTTCTTTTTAAACACAATTAGAACTTGGTCTATCCTTGTCATTTTACATTTTTTTTTAACTTGAACTATCAAATTACAACTGGAAATTTATTCTACTTCTTAGTGTTATTATTTTAATGTAATTTCATAAGAAAAGTATAGTTCTTTTAAATATAATAATAACTATACAAGTTTAGTTTCGGTGGGTAAACAGTTTAGACCGCGCAGTAATCATATAAAGCTTAAAAACCTCAATTATGATAGATAAATTAATTTATCTACATTATGAACCCTTCGTAAATAAACAGAAGCATCTATAAAATAACTAATCTAATATGAAAATATCGATTAAGTAAATATTGCGATTATTATCTGAGTTGAAGCAGTTGGTAATACCTGCTGAGTGTGCTCCTTCCCACCTGTACCTCCTCGGAAGGCTGTTGCAACTTTGATAAGAGCAAGGATTCTCCTAGAATCCTCTCATCAATATATACATGAACCGTTTGCTATCAATGCTGTTAAGGTAACAGATTACATATTTTAACTTATTAAATGCGCAATCGCCTCCTTTTGGGGCATTGCTGGGTACTGTTAACTTTCGTTTTGACGTATATATTTGTAAGAACAATTCTCGGATAATCCTCTCATCAATATACACATGAACTGTTTGCTATCAATGCTGTTAATGTAACAGATTACATATTTTAACTTATTAAATGCGCAATCGCCTCCTTTTGGGGCATTGCTGGGTACTGTTAACTTTCGTTTTGACGTATATATTTGTAAGAACAATTCTCGGATAATCCTCTCATCAATATACACGTGAACTGTTTGCTATCTAGCAGATCTAAGTGCAATGACACTCGTGTAGGTTTTGTCCGAAGCTTTTTCCGAGAGGTAAATCGTGTCGAGGGGTGGTTTAGTTGTAGTGAACAGGTGATGACAGTCCGAGCGATCGAAACAGCCTGGGGGGCTTAAAACCGATTCGGTTTGTGGTTCTAATATTTCCTCGAGGAGTGTATGGAAATATGTTGTCATTGGTAGTCATCTTCCCCGCCGCTGTGCAATTGGAATCCATCTGTCGTTCTTATAAAATTATGTAGTACACATGTGGTTTTGACAATACTTTCTGAAACCGCCGGGGTAAACGCTATTCAAACCGACACGTGCGACATTGCACTGACACATCCTATGTAATCTAATAATGAAAATTGACAATACGATCTAAACCATACTACGACTGGAAAAATCAATTTGTCAGTTAAATATGAATAACTAGAACAGAACATAAAAATCTTTAGTTTGCGACCATGTCCTTTATAAATAATTAGGTACCAAATTCAATTCTAAAAAACAAAAAATATATAATACTATATAAAAAATTAATTAAGTGTATACCTCAATTAAATAAATACACCCATAAACCGTTTAAACAATTTAGGGCATGTACGTTAAACAACGTTTCCCTGAAAATATTTTTTTTTACGTGCCCACTTATTTCCGGGAGCCACAAACATAAGGAGGGGAAGAGACACCCTAATTTGTTTAGCGATGGGAACATCGCGGAGTCTTGAATTATTAATACTCGATTAAAAACCTCAATTATGATAGATACATTCATTTATCTACATTATGAACCCTTCGTAAATAAAAGGAAGCATCAATAAAATAACTAATCTAATATGAAAATATCGATTAAGTAAATATGGCGATTATTATCTGAGTTGAAGCAGTTGGTAATACCTGCTGAGTGTGCTCCTTATTATGTCCTGCACTTATTTCCGGGAGCCACAAATATAAGGAGGGGAAGAGACACCCTAATTTGTTTAGCGATGGGAACATCGCGGAGTCTTGAATTATTAATACTCGATTAAAAACCTCAATTATGATAGATACATTCATTTATCTACATTATGAACCCTTCGTAAATAAAAGGAAGCATCAATAAAATAACTAATCTAATATGAAAATATCGATTAAGTAAATATGGCGATTATTATCTGAGTTGAAGCAGTTGGTAATACCTGCTGAGTGTGCTCCTTATTATGTCCTGCACTTATTTCCGGGAGCCACAAATATAAGGAGGGGAAGAGACACCCTAATTTGTTTAGCGATGGGAACATCGCGGAGTCTTGAATTATTAATACTCGATTAAAAACCTCAATTATGATAGATACATTCATTTATCTACATTATGAACCCTTCGTAAATAAAAGGAAGCATCAATAAAATAACTAATCTAATATGAAAATATCGATTAAGTAAATATGGCGATTATTATCTGAGTTGAAGCAGTTGGTAATACCTGCTGAGTGTGCTCCTTATTATGTCCTGCACTTATTTCCGGGAGCCACAAATATAAGGAGGGGAAGAGACACCCTAATTTGTTTAGAGATGGGAACATCGCGGAGCCCTGAAGACATTTCTAACAATACTGTACAACCTTGATCCTACGGGTTTCTATCATTTGTGGTAAATCGTTATATTTTATATTACAGTAACCATTAGCTGCAACAGATGCCGTAGATAATACTGAATAACTGACACACTATTTCAAATTTCTTGACAATTTCTAAGCCATGACGATTTTTTTTTTTCCCCTAAACCCATTTAAATTTTAATACAATGTGGAAAAATATGAACAATATAATCGACAAATTTTCTCCTTATTCTGCTATGCACAGATGCATTTGAAGGAGGTTGGGTTACATATATAAGATTGAAGTTAACAGGAAAATACATAAATACATTACAAGGTGATGGGGTTCGCTCACCTTCAGTTCATTTTAAAAATTATTACTATTATTTTAATTTGAAACGACAAAACATGTGAGTATTAAACATTGTTTTAAAGTTGTTGAAACATTATTGTTTTAGTATTGAAGTAAGTTTCCTTATTTAAATTAGACCAATAGTTTTCTTCTGGTTGAATAGGAGGGATTACTTGAAAATGTACTGATTTAAGTCCGAAAAGTCGCAAACAAGTTATAAAATTCATTAAAGATATTTATACTGAAGGATCTTATACTAATTTGTGAAACTAGATTCTAGATATTCATATCCTTCAAAATAGCAAATATTACTATATTTGTATATATACTGTATTTTTTTAATAAATTTACTTAAATTAAAAATTATTGTAAGTATGATCTAGTGATTAATGTAGGTGCTCGTGACATTAAGATTCTTGTCAGAGGTAAATAGTAGGTAGGAAGATATATTTATCTCTCTATTTAACACTATGACCCCACCACCCTTCCCGCATCGATGGCAACAGACTGTCGGGGAAAAATTAGGTTAAGAATTAGTATGTAAGTTAGTTTTAAGGATGATCAAAAAGGTGAGCCCCATCACCTTTATTAGTCAGTTTAGTCCAGTCACGTATAATGTATATCATTATACTTGTTTATTCATTATATAATTTTTATAAAATAACAAAACCTGTATATAATGTAGCGATGCTACAGGAAATACAAAAATTATTTGTAAATAGATTCGCCTGAGGATCCATAATTATATATAATTATCTGTAAATTTAAAGGGGCTATGAAAGAAAAATATATATATATTTCTCTCTTTAGTAAAAAAAAAAAAATTCTCTCTTGAAAGTCTGAAAAAAAATATACAAAAATATGTATTAATTATATTATATGCTTTACATTTATTATATTTTGAGGTAGTAAGTAGAAGGGAGGCTGTCTTTGAGGCTGCAAATAAGACGTGGTGCCCCATTCGATCAAATAACGTTACGTACAGAAATAACGTAGAGCAATACTGTTTCTTCTCAAATGAAGAAGAAACGTAATCAAAAATGCTTCATTGTTAGATACCCGTAACTGGCCTCAACTCTCGATCTGATAACCAAACAGCCGGTCGCATCGCATCACGGATTCCACCACCTTAGTGCACGTCGGATCAGACGGCGGTAAAGTGGTGACCCCTCACCACACAACTTACGACTATGGTCGAACTGGCTGGGATTTCCTGTAAATTTACCACAAGCTGCATAAAGTGCCAGTTCTCTTCAGGAGGGAAAAAGTGGTCCGCCAACTGACCTTCATTACTGAAGTGGTTGTTGACGCTGCTGGCTTACTTCGCCAACCTTCTTCCAATTATTGCCTTGGGCAAGTGTTACCGGGCAAGGGACCGACCGTCAAGCCTACTATCACATAGGGGGAATATACTCGAGAAAATTCTTCTGCATTGCCTCAAAAAGCACTGAACGGATAACGACATCATCCTTCCATAGTACACAGGATATCAGGTCTGACCGAGCAGGGAACATCCCGTAGTGAAATTACAATCAGAAGCTAGCCAGAGAACTTCTACAAGAACATAGCCACGGCTTTTATCTTCCTAGAATGTACGAAGGCTTTCGATTCAGTGTAGACACGGGATACTATTGTGCCGGATGCTTCACGATCGGAAATGCCCGGGTCAGTACCCGCGTCAGTAATGCGACTAGAATGCTCTTTAGGTTCTTGTACAATCGATGGCTACTAGTGTGGGTAGATGATAGCCTCTCCGAAACTGTGTCTCAGAACTGGCGTTCCTCAAAGAGCTTGTTGTAACTTGAAGGCGATTCCTAATCATCTCGTCTCTATAGATTGTATTTAATTTTTTAATCCTAATCGGATTTTCGTTAGCTTGTAGGACTTACTTAAAATGCAGCTCTTATATTATATTTTAGTTTTTAATTAATAGATGAACAGGGGCTTAAAAAAATATCAATTCTTCCAGAGAGAACAAGCGCTTGTTTGTGTTATTTTCCTTTACCTCCTAACGCAAGAAATTAAAAATAATATGTCAGTTTTATTACTTAAAAATATACTGGCGGCTGCTGTACTTTCTCAAAGGCTTGTCTTTAACAAACCTCCGTCAATTAGTATATATTATTATATTAAGTATTTTATTACATTATAAATTCATTAAGATTTGAATTATTTAAACAAATTTTTTGAAATGATTATAAATTTATGTCCTCTGGACTTCTGAATCATAAATAACAATCAAACCTCATGCCTAATACTCAGACTTAATAAGATAACCAGAGAGTAATAAATAAAAGTAGTAATACTAAATACAAGTATAATAATTCAACATTTTTCATTTAAACCTTTATTAAAAGACCATCTAACTGAAGTTTATAAAACATTTTTTGTATCAGGGTCCAAATCGGTCATGAAACAAGCAGTTAATTACAATTGTGTTGTACCCTCAGTAGTAAAATGTAATAAATAAAATGTGCATACAAAAATGTATCAATGCAGAAATGATTCCTGAAATGGATATAAAAAGAGCCAAATAATGCTTTATTAACCTTAAGCCTCGATTTCACGGTGACAGATTAATATCACTATCGCGACAGGTAGCAACTGATATGATATAAATTGTAGGACAGTCGCTGTTATAACAGCATTTACTGCCGTGATAAAAACTTTCGCACTGTCCGGCTTTACCGCCGGGAGGTGGTGATTGTTTGCATATTAAATGAATATTTATTATTAATTATATCTGCACTTGGAATTGAAAGAGATTCCTTCCACCGTTTTAATATAACTCAATTGTTGAAGGAACGTCAATGGTTCCCCATGGAGGAAATGGGATCCAGACTTCAAACCGCGTGAAGAGAGAAGTGGAAGAGAGATCCCCTTCAACGCGTCAATCTTGATAGAATTGAGGAAAAATATTCAAAGTAATCAGGAAACGTTCGACCAAAAAAGGAATAAAGTGAGGAAGTCATTAGGAACTAGGATAGGGAGGGGGGGGGGAACTGTACTTCTTCGCCATGAATAAATAGAAGTTTTCCTCTTCTCGTAACAGAACACACCCACCTACGTTTCCATATTTTAATAATAAAAACCTTAGGGGTCAGTTAGAGAAGAGTAAGTGGTTTACAACTCGCCTGAAGCTCACTAGAGGGCGCGGGCATAACCCAGCCTTTAAAGTGCCTATATAAGGCTGAAATTCGGAGCTTTTCCCATTCATTCGAAATTCATCCAACGTAGACATATCAAATTTTTCGACTCCTTGCAATAATTAACAAACCCGGTGTTTAACATTATAACCCCCGCTCCGTTCCCCCATCGATGGCAGGACGCTGTCACGGCTGGAACGCTTTAGTTTTAGGTTCTAGGAATAAGTTTTTAGTTTTTAGTGTTTTGTGTTTAGTGCACGGTAATAAGCTGAAGGTGAGCCTCATCACCTAGTGTTGTGGATGTGTTTATGACTTTTTTACTACAGATTGAAATATATTTTATATTATGCCCTCCTTCGAACACATCAGCGCATCACAGTACGAGGAGCAATTTGAAACCCATTTTTTTTGTTCATTGTAAATAATAAAGAGGTTTTGGAAATAAAAAAAAAATTTTATTCGAAACCCAGCACCTGAAGTGAAAGCTGCAGTCTCTTTCCCTGCACTGGCGCTCGCTGCTCTACTCAAACCATGACTATCTATCTCTGCACCTCTCCTTTCTAGCCTCGCTGTTTTAGTCCGGCACTGTCACACCCCACACCTTCCTAGTGGAATTATCTGCCTTCATCTCGCTATAACTAACACATCCTTGGAAGGGATCTCTTCCATGCGGACGACGGTCTCTGGGGCCCTACAAACTGTACCTAGTAGCCAGAGGTGTAACTACAGGGTGGCAGGGCTGGCAAAATGCCACGGGCCCCCGACCCAAGAGGGCCCCGGCCCAAGTGGCCGCGAGCTCAGAAATATTGTTTTAATATTGTACCTATTTATAAAAATATTAAAATAGGTTCAATTGAAAATTGTTATTGGTTGTGGGTAACTAAACCACTCGTAAGTATAATAAAGCTTAATGATAGGGCCCCCATTAAAGGAATTTGCCACGGGCCCCAGATGATATAGTTACGCCACTGCTAGTAGCGTCTCCCCTTTCGATCCAGTCTGCCTCTCTCCGGTTCACACTCACCTTTAGGTTCCGGGCAATTTTCGCCTACCCTTAGATACTGAGTGTGAATTCGTGGTCATTCCAAGACCGTTTATGTTAACACTAGCTATATTACCTACCTTGTACCTCTTCTCCTGAACATAGTGCACCGTCGGGCCACACCTTATAAGATCATATGGAGTCAGATCATTACGAATAAAGCTGCCCGCCGACAAGACCACCAGCAAATGTCAAAGACCACAGGTTTACCCATTTTATCTCTTTCTTGACGTCCACCGGGCCGAGGCCGGGTCGAAGAGACCCTAGCCCACGGTGGGTGGGCCCCTTCTCCCGGCAGGGAGGAAAGAGGTATATCAACCAAAACTGATACGGTTTGATGTAGCCAACAGCTACCTGAGGTAAAATGAACAAGAGAATGAACATAAATCAAGTCTGGCGAGTACTTACAATTTTATTTCCTTATATAAACGTATTGCAAATTGTAAAGTAAGTTTTGAAATTTCGAAAAAATAATATTTTTTATTGGTACGCCGTTAAATTTTTATAATTTCGAAAACAATTCCAGCAACTAATTCTACATCAGCCATTTTTCGAACTGACACTCATCTTGTAGACAAGAACACTGCTATACTGTATAACTGTCGTGACAGTAATACCATGACAGAAAACTGTCACTGTATAAACCCCGCTAAGTTTTGACAGATGGCAAATATTACACAAATAAATTAATTAAAACACTGCAACACAAGAGAACTTGTAGAATGAATGCGAAACTTGGTTACTCGACATGATTAGATGAAATGTACAAATTTTAAATTATTTTCTATAGCAATTTATACCAAAAACTAGCAAAATTAAAAAAACATTTTTTGATTTTTACAGATAACAAATTAAACTTGAACTGACTCCTTGTTTAATAGGGAAATCCATAGTCCAATGTCCCGTAACTCCAATTGAAACCACTCGTGATACAAGATGGGCGTGTGGCTTATAATGTTGATAAACAGATCAGTGCTATAATAAAGTAAAGAAGGAAGTGATAACGGTTATATTGTAAATAAATAACGGCTCGTTAGGTACTTTAAAGCTAGGGTTATTAACAGCTTCGCGTTTTTTCCATCACGAATTTACGCCACTGATTCAAAATGCTCAAGTTGAAATGACAGTTACTGCAAATTTACCTGTTTATCCAGTTGCAAATATGATTTAAGAGTTACTCGTGGGCCAGATTTACTGGAGCTAAGTTCAGAAGATTTGGGGTGAGGAGTTTTAGAACATCAAAAAAGTACTTTGATATATTTAATCAATTTATTCATTTTGTTATTGTTTTATACCCACTTTGCTAAATAGAAAAGTTCACATAAATGGTTCACCTGCCGGGTATTAAGAATGTGAAATATAAATATTAGTCAATGAAAAAAGATTTTGAAAGGGCTGGTACTGGAACCAGTGACATCTCCAATCTCTGGATGGGTACTCTTCCTTGAACACCAGCCACATCAAAAGCTATTTCTTTGGCTAATCATTACTAAAACTAGTGGGATGTATACCACAACTAACCGTTAATAATGAGAAGTGTAAATGTTGAATGAATTGGGGTGGCATTCTCTTGTAGTGTAAAATTATGACTTATGATTATCTTAACTTATTCATATATTTAATCTGACAAAAATTAAAATTGCGACTGAGATGTGGCAGTCAGTCTACCAGCTGGTAGACTTGGATTTCAATAATCCAATCATACAGTGGTAATTATCTTAATGAACTAATCGAGTTGAGTTTTTTTAAGAAGGCCTGCAAACAGCGCATTGATAATTTTTGTAACAGCAGCAGGTTTCTTCAGAATTAAGTGTCCAGAAAAGTTCACCTAATTTCAATTTGTGGAAATCATTGGTGTGTGACATTAAGAGCCTACGAACGATTTATGAAACCTACAAACTATATTAAATGCAACTTAGAATAAATAATTGAACCTAGATTTCTAAATGCACTGCTGTAATTATTGTCGATAGATCATAAACCTAGTTAATTAATAAGTTTAAGTTAGTAGTTAATTAATAAATAAGGGTAATAAACTCATTTATATAATAAGTATTATAATTATAATAAACTTGAAATCAAAAATGCCATCAGTTCACAGGTATAGTTATGTAAATTATTGAATTAAATGACCAACAGTCTAAGGATCATTGAAATAAGCTGGTGGAATGACTCAACCAAAATTTATAGCAATTCTATCTGGTTTATCATTGTAACTAGCCTTGTTTTACAAATAATTTATAGGAGAAAGTTGTGTGTGCTATTGCCTTATTTTAAGAATTCTGGGTATCCCAGTAATTCTGAGATTAAATTACCATATTATGCATATGAAGCTAGACAAAGTATTGCTAATGAGTTAACGATTTGCAAATGGTCATAAACACATAACTGATTGAAGTTTGTAGATTTTTTAAAATATATCCGTCTTAACAATTTGGACTACAAGATTAGGATTGACATACATTTATCAATCAAAACATGCTTTATTTAATTGTTAGCCATAGAATAAATATACCGGAAGGATCGGGACTCAAACCCAAGACCTCTCCGCTAACTAGACTGGGCTAGTCCTCCACGAGTGAGGATTATTATTATCAATCTCTTTGGTTAGACTCTTGCAATAATTGTAACATCACATTATTTGGCTTATAATTATTATAAATTTGGCATAAATACTATAACTAAAAGTATCAATTTTTTTTTATGTTATTTAAATATCTGAGATTATTTCATACTTATAAATTGCTGTTTACATTTAATCTTATTTTTCAGTTGGTTCAGCACCAACCTATTACAAAGACTGTTCTATGATTAGAACTAGGATTACCTCTTCAATGTATTCATGGAGTGTTTAGTTTCAATAGTTTTAAGGTAACAGTTGACATAAATTTTCTTAATTAACTCATTAATTATGTAATTATATTTTTTCTGAGTACTTTTTTTAATAAAAATATGATAGGCTTCATTAATAATCGTATTACATTATAAGAATAAGTGCAAGTCATTTTAGAGTCAGTAATCAAAAATGAATCTATTATTCCTTTAATTGATGTATGTTTGATGAAGGTTAAGGCTGTGGTGATTAGTTACAAAATATTTGATAGTGAAGTCAAATAGCCATAAGTCAAAACAACTATTTGATTGATTTAACGACAGGTGTACAGAGTTTAGAATTTTTATTTTCTGAACCATTTGATATTGAACCAATAAAGCTATACTTTGGATGTTAAATTTAATATCAACCATTTAGCCAAACAATACAATCTTAGTTTATGTTATACAGCTAGTGTGGAACACGAGAATATTTGAGATGAGCTTTAGGGAACAGAAGAACTGCCATTGTCTAGTCAAATAAACTACAATGTACACTCGTGGTACAACAAAGTCCCAACAAATATTGCATATTATTAATCAAAAGGTCAAGAACTTAAATTTGATACTATACTCAAAATTATAGAAAAAATATCCATTACTTATTATTATTACCAAATGATTAGTTAATGACACTTAATTATAATTTATGAAGATGGCAGTATTTTACATGTAAAGCTTCATGTTCCTATAATGGTCGACCAGGGGACCTGCAAAAACCTGAGCAGACAGACATGGTAAAGCTAAACGTAAGGGTATCTAGTTTTTATAATTATTATCCAACAAAACCCTAAAAATGAACAATTTGTGTTTCCATCTAGCTGCTTCTACATCTGAGCTAGGAGTAAGTTTTGAATCCCAAGCTTGCCAATTTGTTTTCTTTAACAAATAACGTAGGCCTACAAAAAAAAACTTTTGGAAATTTGATATGTGAATATCTGCTGATCTACATGTTGTTTGGTGTGCTAAAACTGAAAATGAACTCCGTTTTCTACCATCACGCAGAGGTTCTGTTCAATCTCAAGATCTCGAGTAGGCACAATAATAAAAATGATTAAAGAAAACAGATTTGGCCGATAGTTTTTATTCATTACATAAATATATATCACTCTAAATGTTTTACATAAATCTGTAAAGATATAAGTTTGCCAAAGTACAAAATTATATGCATTTGATTCTGTTATTTACTTTTATAAAAATGTGTTTTCTTCTCTTGGCAACTTCTTCTTGTGCGCTTCCGTGTTTGTGACTCTTCAAGTGATTCATGTTGTATCATCCAGCAATAGTCCACCATCTTATCCACGTTCCACCTGATACCTTCGTTCCATCTCCTTTATGTCCTGGTGGAACCTTTCTCCTTGTTCTTCATTAACGTTCCCCATGTTTTTCGGAAAATAGTTCAAATGTGAGTGTATGAAGTGAACCTTCGAACTCATTTTGCAACCTTGTGTTTGAAAAGTATTCAAAATGTGTTCCATGAAACTCATACAGTTGGGATCCTCCCTGTTACCATGGAACTTCTCAACAACCTCTTGGAACAAATTCCTGGCTTCCTTCTCGTTCTCATTCTTGGTCTGGGTGCAAGATGCATCTGAAAAAACTTTTCTGATATCTGGGCCAACAAAGAGTCCTTATTTTAACTTGCATCATAAATCAGGAAATTTGGAGCATAAGTACTTGAAACATTCACCTTCTTTATTGAAAGATTTCACGGGACTAGTAATACAATGACAATGAGACATTTTTTCAAAATTCAAACTCAACACTTTTAAAACTTTAAGTCTAACAACGTTTTCATTCACTTCAACACAGGTAGGTAACCTAGGTGAATCCAATCACTTCAAATGATACATCTGGGCTGAAATAATGGACATCTGGATTGTGCAGCAAAATGGGCTTCAAAAATAGGTTATAACAAGTTCAATGCCAGAAGGTGACTACTGGGAATAATTATTCCCAATATTAAAACAAAAAATAAGGTCAACAAAAACCCAATGTGGATTGGCAAATGAAAAAACAAATCAGTAAATGATAAAATGATGAAAGAAAAAAATAAATTACAAATAAACAAAAGTAATAACAAATATTAAATTTTTATAAAACAGATCTAGCAGCTCAAAAATATAAATAATTTTAAGTGCTGATTAAGCATATGTTTCACATCATTATGATGTATATTGGATGATGATTCCAAAGAGACAACAATAATATGATCAGTCAGAAGATACAGAGTTTTTGTGGGCAATCCCAACTTCTTTGAAGAATTTATGAGTTTTCTCATGATAGTGCCTTGATAAAGACCTCACACACCTCGTACTGCTTCATTCCTATTCCTAAGCTTTTAATAAATTGACTTTTTTTCAGTATTGATCTTGTCAGCTTGTTCGGGTCATTGTTTTCAAATCTTACTGGATTCAGTAACAACAAATACTTTTATATTTTTCATAAATGCTATGATGTTAGCAAACCGAGTTGATCCATCGGAATCCAGGCTGTAGACCTGTCCATGTCACAAAAAGCCTTTCTCTTGAATAATTTCTAGAATTGCCTTCTTCACATTGTGGAGCTGTTATGAGGAACATGATAAACAGACACTTACCGAGTCCAACATCTCCATTCTGTCTGCCAGCCGCCCCAGGACCATGGAGAGGTCCATTGTTGTAATTGACCTTGATTGCGTACCATCAGATCCCGAGAAATTTTTTCTATTGTAGATAAATATGTTGCTTTTCGGGATCGCCTTAAATGATGAATGCAAGTTACATCTCGATCATTTTTCAATATTTGAGAGGTGCTTCCCATGAACAATGAAGTAAACCTAAACCTTGATTGCGTTGTGGGTGAGAAAAATTATCTGAAAATAGACCATTAACAGCTTTATCACTTCATCTTATGATTACGTTAATTTCTTCTCAAATTTGGATCAGTAGTGCTGTTTGCCAGAGTTATGTCAAGATTAGGAACCTCTCCTTTTCCTTCACGATAAGAGTAGTTTGTCCAATCCTAAGAGGATCCAGAAGATGTGAAACTTTTAGGGGTATCTCAATGATCGTACAATATATCGACAGTGCGACTGAGCAAACCGTTAGATCCTCAGAGATATCCATCATTGATTTTTTTTAAATGTGGGGTTAAAGTGCTTCTCTATTACATCCTTATTAATCTGGCATTGTTTCGGTTTGTCAGCATTCGTTATGCTCTGGACAACTTTCTTTTGACAATTGTAGTAGTTATGCTGAGCAAACTCATATTATTGCTATCGGCATAGTGCTAACGGCATTTTTCCCTGACTGGTTGGTTACTCCTTTGAAGATTGGAAACTTTACCAGCTACTTTGTTGTCAGAGGAGTTTTGTCTTTGTTTCAGAATTGAAAATACCTGACAGCTGGGTGTTTTGAACCAGGAAGGCTACTGTTAATGTTTCGAAGAAATTCTTAATTTTTTTAAAGTTTAGTTTTTGGTTGGGCAGCACCTATTATCAACTGTGTAATTTAAGCTCCAGCCGTTTTATCTAGCACCCCAGTACTCCAGTTATAGTTACTCAGATGCATCTCAGACTTAAAGGGAAGAAGTGACGGTTCTCGGCCAACTCTGAATTTTCCGATCTTCTTCAGCCCCTTCTTTGGCTCATCACCTAGTATCAGGTGCTTAGGTCTGAAATCAAGAAACCTCTTATGCAATGTTACTATGCTCGGACTCTTTATGGGGAGAATTATTAATTTTCTTCATTTCATCTTCAAAGAGAGAGTGTGAAACCTAAAGACAATATTTTTGAACCTATATTTAAATAAGTTTAACATTATAAGTTATTCAGTATAACATTATTTAAATAAGTGCATTTTGATTTTAGTTTCATAACTCTTCCAAGAAAATCTTCATGTCTTTATTTTTTCTATTACATGTCATTGTAACTAACTGTATATAACTACATATTTCAAGAAGCTATTATTTTTTATTTTTTTGTTAAATCTTAAGAACAACATTTTAAAAGTTAAACATTTATTGTTATTTTTTTCACACCCTGTAGCACTAACATTTTTACGGACAGTTCGGTAAATTACGCTTTCAATTTCTAAAGCCCTCACTGTTGTCACCGATATGCTCCAGTAGAGGTCACTGTGATAGCCGTTCCAAGGGAACTGTTTCTAAACTGTCACTACGTTATGCTTAAATGATGTTCTGTGCTTCATTTGTTCTTAGTCGTTCACTTCAATGAATGGTTAGTTGATTTGTTATTTATTAATCCGTTCATTTATTTTCAAAAGTTCTGTCAGCTAAATGTCCGAGATGAATCAGGCTTGGCCAAATCTTTGACTTAGTTTGTCTAAGAGTTTAGTGATTTAAAAGAGTGAATGTTGTAATAGTCACGAGTATGAACGATTATTTATTGGAACTATTTAATTTATAAAGACTTGTACACGATGATAGTTGACCATTATAAATTTAGCTTAGTCCGTTAACTTTCGAATGATTTCACTTTCGCAGTTTGTTAGAATCTGAAGAAATCGTTGGGCTCTTATGTCCTCTGGTCTAAGGGATTTCGTCAAAATGTCTTGATCTCATTCTATCAAAAATTCGTTCATTTCATTTAAGCAAATACCTCGTTCATTTAGGTATTATTCATCTTCTTGGTTGGTTCATTCATGACTGACATGTATCCCTGATTCAGTTATTCAGTTTCCCATTATCCTGGACCACCTGTCATGAGGTTATGAGAAGGTTATGTGATCATCTAGTTTTCATGGAAATTGCTTTATTTATTTATCCTTATCCTAATAATTGAGAGATTTTAACAGCTGCCTCAATGGTTTAAGGTTTTTGTTAATCAGTTGTTTTACATTAAAATGCAACTTTGGGATTTGCCTATTACTGAGGAAGAATCTGTTAAATTTTTGCAGAAATATAATATATTACATCAATATCGTGTATGTGAATGCTCAAAGCAGATGAAATTATATTTTGGTGATGATATTTTTTGGAAATGTAACACAAAAAGTTGTGGTAAAAAGAAGAGACTCAGAGTAGGCAACTGGTTGCAAAATAGTAAAATACCCCTTTGTACAACAGTTAGATTTATCTTTTGTTGGTGCGAGGAACTCACTTCCATTGAATTTTGTGAACGCCAATTAAATATATCCAAAAATACTGCTGTTGACTGGAACATGTATATGCGTGAAATATGTGCAAAAACTATTGAAAATGAAAGTGATAAAAAAATAGGGGGAGAGGGAAAAGTAGTTAAAATTGAACAAAGTCTATTTACTAAAAGGAAAAATAACAGTGGTAGAGTATTACCACAACAATGGGTGTTTGGAGGAGTTTGTCACGAACTCAATCAATATTTTGTTGTTAAAGTGCTTGATAGATCATCAAAAACTGTAGTAGGGATTATAAAGGAAAAAATACAACCTGGTTCAACTATAATATCCAATTGTTGGAAGTGTTATAAGACATCAGAATTAGAAAAAGCCGGATTCTCAGATTTAAAAGTTGACCTTAAGATAAATTTTGTAGATGTTACCATGGGTGCTGATGATCAAAATGTTGAAAGTTTTTGGGGAAACCTTGAAGGGCGTAGTAAAAAACAAAGAGGAACTGCACATCAGCACCTTGAAAGTTACTTGCTTGAATCTTTATTCAGGCAAAAATACAAAAATACTGATTTATTTGATGTCATTTTAAATAAAATATCTCAATTTTCCCCACCACAATTTTAGAATTATATTTTTAATAAAATATTTAAAAAATGTTTGTTTATATTATTTGTTAACGAACCCAACTAAGAAGTCTTTATCTCTTTCCTAATTTGTTTACAAGTTAGCTGTAGTGTCCAGGATAATAGGAAAGTACTAACATTACTACTGCTCTTACAGTGCTTGAGATCAAAACTGCTCATAAATTTCCTTCAATATTAACTAACCTTAAAAAGAATAAATCCAATGAACCCCTGGCTGTGCAATAAAATACTAATTATTCACCAAATTTTATTTTCATTGACCTGAATTAAAAAAAATACTATTGTTTTTGACAAACTAAAATACCAATAGAGGTACTATTGCTGTCTTTTAATAGTACTATTTTATTAAATTAAATCCTCCTGAGGAGGTGAGGTCAAGCAAGTTAGTCCCTGTAGTTGGTAGAGTTGGTGCTGAGGAGCTAGCCTTGATTTATAATAAGATGTTACCTCTCTACCTTAATTTCTGGATTTGTTACTTCTACATTCATGTTGTTACTCATTTATCAGCTGAGCAATTCCTTACCAGACCCATACCCATAGAAAAAATCCTAATTATAATCAGTGTATCCACTAGACTAAGGGGACAGTCAAATATTTTTTTATTTGTTTTTGTTTAACTTCTCATTTAGCCGATCATTCATAGAGATTCGATTCATTTAATTATGTTCATTATGTATTTCCTAGTTAGATAATGTTATTAATACGAGGAATGCTCGATAACATATTGTATAATAATAAGTAGTAATAAGTAGTAATAGTATGTATTTACTAATATTTCGTTTGATGCGGACAGGAGAGAGGGACAGGGGGGAGAGAGAGAGACACTGATATCAATGTTTGTAAACAGGGTTCAACGGTGCGTATTTATAAGTGTTTTGATCCCCGGGGATCAGTAGTCGTCTGTGAACCATCACGCCGATCACATTGAAATTGTGAATTTCATGATTCTCGACTTGTGTCCCGTTCATGTTTGTTTGACACTCGAGATTGAACATTTACTGTCTTCATTTTTTCTCGCTTAGCGCCCAATGCTATTCAGTTGCGCTCAAGTTTGTGCCATAATATGAAGATCAACCAGACGGCGTGTTTCATCTTTAATTCCAGTATTGCACTGTAGCTGATCTACGGATGTTTTAAGTCTCAACTGACTGGATTGAACTGATTACGAGCCTTCTACCTGGCTATGGTAAACTCAACCCGACGCGTAAGGTACCGATTAACGACTCTCTCTCTCTCTCTCTCTCTCTCTCTCTCTCTCTCTCTCTCTCTCTCTCTCTCTCTCTCTCTCTCTCTCATTTGTGAATTAACAATCGATAATCATTTGTTTATTTTCTTATTCATGAAGTATTATTAAGTTTAGTATTAAGTTTACTGAATAAAGATGTATTTGTTTTGCTTTAATATTTGTTTTTTATTCAGTTTCTTCATTTATATTTAAAATTGATTTAGTGTAACAATTTCTTTCTGGTATATAGGCTGTAATATCAATTGGAAGTCTGGCCAATATTTTGATGGTTATTTTCAACTGTGATGGTGAGTCGCAGTTTCTATGAATGGGCGGTTTCTCTTTTTATTTCAGCTCGTCTTCGTACTTATTCATTACTTTAGTTTGCATCCAATATTTTCCTTGTTCCTTTTCTGTCTTTATTTCCACAATTAGCATTTTGTCGGGGCTGCTGCTGGACGTCTTCAAACTTGCAAAACCATTGAAGCCGGCGAAAACTTTGGAGAATCGAGGATTTCAGGGTCAAATAACTAACTCTGCTCCGCGTTCTCAACATTTGGTCCTCCGGGTTGCCGGATTTTGCTCGTTTTAAGTTCCAGAAAGAAGTGTTTCCTTGGTAAAATGGCTGAATTAATGCCAGAACAACGAGTAGTAGTACTAAAACATAAAATTACAACACTTTACACGGATATCTCGACGATGGCCCAGGAAGCTAAAGAAGTCGAGAAGGACAAGACTAAATTTGATGCATTTAGAGGAAGATACAAAATGCTGGATTCCTTGTTTAAGGATGTTATAGCTGCATGGGATCAGCTTTATGAATTGCTGCTCTCGCAGGGAAAGGAGGGAACCTTTCCATATGAGGACAAATATTTGGCCAAAATAAAGGTTCATGTCAGTGTCTGTCACTCTGTTTTTGAGACGATCATGAATCCTTTACCCTCTGTGACGCAAAACCCACTAACCCAAACTTTCAGGCTGAACGAGACTTCAATTCTGGATGGCTCTGCAAGTTCATTTAATCGTTCCAGATTACCTAAAATTCAAATCCCATCGTTCGACGGGGATATATTAAAATGGCCTCAGTTTCGTGATTTATTTGTTTCGCTAATACATGACGAAGGGGGTATTAGTGTGGTAGAGAAATTCCAACATCTCATTGCCAGACTTGCCGGAGAGCCGCTGCAGATAGTTTCAGCATTTTCGATTTCTGAATTGAACTATAGTGAAGCATGGAATGCCTTGAAAATGCGTTACGATAATAAAAGAGTCCTTGGTGCAGCTTATATGCAGAAAATAAGACAGTTTAAGTCATCAAATGCTCAAGGTGGTGCACTAACTCATTTGCGATCCTTCTTAAAGAATGTTGCAGAGAACTTTTCTGCTATAAAGGCTCTTGGCATACCCAATGAAGCTGATTTCCTCAAACTTCACATTGCACTGGAGGCGTTGCGCCCAGAAACAAGGCAGCTTTATGAGGAGAAGCAACAAGGACAAGAATTCCCCACTTATGAATCCCTTGTTAGCTTTATTCACCAAAGATGTCAAGTTCTAGAGCTTGCTGACTCAGTCTCACCTAAGCCCTCTTCTGATAGGTTCGCACCGAACACAATGCGACGGGGCAAGGTTCTTGCCACTTTTGAACCAAAATCTGCAGATAAATCGCATTCACACGAGCAAGGAAATTTAGACCGATGTCCACATTGTAAAGGAGCCCATCTATTATTTAGATGTTTTTCGTTTAGACGATTGCCAGCGTCAGAGAAATATGAATTAGCCAAGAAGAATCAGCTTTGTTATAACTGTCTTCGTAAGGGCCATACTTATAATCGGTGTAGCTCTGACAAATCGTGTTTGACATGTCAGAAAAGGCACCATTCCGCTCTCCATAGCGCGTTCAACGATGCCAACCCCGTGACAGATGGGCAGGGTTTGAGGACCTCTTATGCGCCCCGGCCAGTGACGGCAGCGGCCACTACAAGTGAGGCATCTCCTGCTGATGGCCTAGTTGGAGCTACATCTGGAAGACGAACAGTTCTATTGGGTACCGCTATCGCCAACATCCGGGACTGTAGTGGTATCAAGCGGGAGATCAGAATAGTGATTGATTCTGGTTCGCAATTTTCAGTTATTACCACAGAATGTGCAAAAAGACTTGGGTTTCAGCCTTTGCCAGGAAAAACCCTTTTGTCGGGTATTGGACTGGTCCAATTATCAGCAACGAGAGGGACGGTTAATTGCCAACTCAGTCCATTGCAAAACGAGGGGGTAACACTTGAGACCAAGGCATTGGTTATGCCAGTCATCACCTCTAGCTTACCGACCATATCACTGAACCCTTCGCTACGAAACTGTTTTCAGAATATTCAATTAGCAGATCCTGAATTTTGGGAGTCTAGACCCATTGATTTTCTGCTAGGATCTGACTTGTTTCTTCAAATACTCGTGATGGACGAACCCGCGTCTAGAATTACCAACAATTTTGGTGCTCTTCCGACAATATTTGGACATGTAGTCATGGGAACGCCTCCTGTTCTTTCAAATCGAGAGAAAGGGTCTTGCCTGTCTATTACTGAATTTCAATGTTCTGATAAAATTCTGAGAGACTTCTGGGAGATCGAGGAAGCATTCGTTCCAGATTGCCAGCACCCAGACGAGGTTAAATGCGAGGAGCATTTTAAAACAAACCACCTAAGATTACCTTCAGGGCGGTATGTGGTCGCATTACCGCTACGCAACCCAGATAAAACATTTCCTAATGCTGATAGCCAGGCGTCAAGAAGATTTTTCGGCCTGGAGTCTAAATTTTCTCGAAACATTGACCTTAAAAGGCATTACGTAGAGTTCATGGAGGATTACTTAACACTCGGACATATGGAACCTACCAACAGCTCATCCTCATATGTAATTCCCCATCATGCCATTTTCAAGCGAGGCTTAGATCCCGTAAAGCAAGAGAAGATACGAGTTGTATTCGACGCATCCATGAAAACTTCTACAGGATCTCTCAATGATAACTTGTTCATTGGCAAGAAACTGCAAACAGACATTGCGTCTATTTTACTAAATTTTAGATGCCATCGCATAGCCTTTTGTACGGATATTGTCAAAATGTTTAGGCAAGTTTTGGTGAGATCCGAAGACAGACGATTTCAACATATCTTATGGCGATCTTCTTCAGGAGAAGCAGTTCAAAAATACGAACTAAACACTTTAACTTATGGTCTTGCATCGTCCCCCTTTATGGTGCTGAGGGTTCTTCAACAACTAGCTGAAGACAAAGGTCATAGGTTTCCTAGGGCAGCACGTATTTTGAAGTCTGATGTGTACGTTGATGACATCATCACTGGTGACGACTCCGTGGAACAGGCCTTAGAACTGAAGAATGAGATCATAGATATATTGGACTCAGCTGGATTTGTGGTGCACAAATGGGCGACCAATTCCGCGGAACTAATGAGCACTATTCTAGACACCCCTGAATCACAAGTTGCATTCTCCCCTGAAGATTCCACTACCAAGGTATTGGGTATGCGTTGGAATGCGGAATGTGACAGTTTCAGTTACCGTGTGGAGCCCACAAAGACCGCTATTACAAAGCGAGCAATGTTATCTGTTACTGCTCGGCTCTATGACCCTTTGGGTCTCCTTGCTCCAGTCATCTTTGTTGCGAAATTTCTGATGCAAAGACTCTGGACCTTGAAAATAGGATGGGACGATATTCTATCTCCTGATATCGTGGGTACCTGGACAAAATTTATGGACGATCTGACCAATATTAGTAACCTTAGCATTCCCCGATGGATCTGTTTACCCGCAGCCGAGGTCTCTCTGTTTGGATTTTGCGATGCTTCAGAGAGAGGGTACGCTGCTGCAATCTACATAAGAACCATAGGCGCTGAAGGGAAGGTGTGCACGTTTCTTTTGAAGTCAAAAACACGACTTGCACCCATTAAAACTATCACCATCCCAAGATTAGAACTGTGTGCTGCGCATCTGCTGACTAATCTACTACGGCCATTGGAAGAGTTTCGAAATAAAACTCGCGTTGGAAGTGTATGGTTATTTACGGATTCCACAACAGTGCTCTCCTGGCTTCGGCGGGACCCATCAACATTAAAAACCTTCGTTTCAAACCGAGTAGGGCATATATTAACACATACCAAGCTCACTCAATGGGGACATGTTCTGTCGGCTCAAAATCCAGCAGACATAGCATCGCGCGGGCAGAGGATTGGCGATCTGATAGACAACAATTTATGGTGGAATGGCCCTGACTGGATGAAATTGAATCCCATAGAACTTCCGTCAATGCCCCCGGCATTATCCGAAATACCTGAGATTAAGCAAGCTAGTAGATGTTTAGTAGCCACCGAAGCAACGGAGAGTCTAGCATCGATGATCATCACCAAATATTCAAGTTTTCGTACAGCTATCCGCGTGACTGCTTACGTTAGGCGTTATTGTAAAAACATTCAGACTAAGGAGGTGAATCACAAGAGTTTGGGACCTCTGTCTGTTTTTGAACTAAATCGTGCCACTGATTACTTATTGAGGGAAACTCAACATATTTACTTCGAACAAGATTTTGACTTTAAGGCAGGATTGAACACTTCTACTCGTTTTAAGTCTTTGGCAGCTTTCCAAGACAAAACAGGACTTCTTAGGGTGGGCGGAAGACTGAAGAATGCTGATTTACCAAAAGAAACGATACATCCTATTCTATTGCCACCTCAAGCCCCATTAACGGCCTTAATTATTGATCACGTTCATGCATTAAATTTCCATCTGGGGCCCAAAGCTCTGCAAGCCAGCTTACAACGTCAATATTACATTTTCTCCATAAAGTCTTTAATAAGAAAGAGGGTTTGGAACTGTGTTCGATGTTTTAAGATGCGTGCGAAACCTAATAACCCCTTTATGGCCGATTTGCCCTGGTCTAGAGTCAGTCAAGGGCGACCATTTTTGTCTGTAGGTGTCGACTACGCAGGACCATATACTATAAAACTAAGTCAGCGTCGTAACGCATCAACATCAAAAGCCTACCTCTGTGTGTTTGTCTGCATGGCAGTCAAGGCAGTTCACTTAGAGCTGGTTTCAGCATTGACCACTGATGCCTTTCTGGCGACCTTCGAAAGATTTATTTCGAGAAGAGGCCTCCCCAGTGATGTTTACTCTGATTGCGGTACCAACTTTGTAGGAGCCGCCCGCGAATTGAAGGAGCTGTACATATGGCTTAACTCCAAGGCCGTAAAGGAATCCATAGCTAACCACGCTTCACATAAAGGAGTCCAATGGCATTTCAACCCACCTTCTTTCCCTCACTTTGGAGGATTGTGGGAAGCGGCTGTAAAGTCAGCTAAGTCTCTTCTGTTGAGGACCTTGGGAAACAGAGCTTTCTTTTTCAAGGAACTGACAACACTCTTTGCTCGCATCGAAGCGATCCTGAATTCAAGACCCCTCTGTTCCACCTCTACAAGGCCTTTGGATTTTGATTATCTCACACCGGGCCATTTCTTGATTGGCAGCCCTTTAACAGCCCTACCAGAACAAGATCTGAAGGATACAAACGTCAATCGTTTGACAAGATGGCAATTGATCCAACATGCATTGCAGATTTTCTGGAGAAGATGGTCGGATGAGTACGTCCATACTCTGCATGCGAGAACAAAATGGACAAGCACCGGAACGACTTTGCAGAAGGGAGAACTGGCTCTCATACAGGACCCTAATGCACCTCCGCTCAATTGGAAACTGGGAAGAATCGAAGAACTGCATCCAGGCAAGGACAACGTTGTAAGGGTGGCCACTGTCAGAACCTCTCATGGATTGTTGAAGCGCCCTGTCCATCGTTTAGCGAGATTACCAAGAACTGATCAGAATGAATAAAATCATCCGATTTTAGGTGGGCGGGATGTTTAACTTCTCATTTAGCCGATCATTCATAGAGATTCGATTCATTTAATTATGTTCATTATGTATTTCCTAGTTAGATAATGTTATTAATACGAGGAATGCTCGATAACATATTGTATAATAATAAGTAGTAATAAGTAGTAATAGTATGTATTTACTAATATTTCGTTTGATGCGGACAGGAGAGAGGGAGAGGGGGGAGAGAGAGAGACACTGATATCAATGTTTGTAAACAGGGTTCAACGGTGCGTATTTATAAGTGTTTTGATCCCCGGGGATCAGTAGTCGTCTGTGAACCATCACGCCGATCACATTGAAATTGTGAATTTCATGATTCTCGACTTGTGTCCCGTTCATGTTTGTTTGACACTCGAGATTGAACATTTACTGTCTTCATTTTTTCTCGCTTAGCGCCCAATGCTATTCAGTTGCGCTCAAGTTTGTGCCATAATATGAAGATCAACCAGACGGCGTGTTTCATCTTTAATTCCAGTATTGCACTGTAGCTGATCTACGGATGTTTTAAGTCTCAACTGACTGGATTGAACTGATTATGAGCCTTCTACCTGGCTATGGTAAACTCAACCCGACGCGTAAGGTACCGATTAACGACTCTCTCTCTCTCTCTCTCTCTCTCTCTCTCTCTCTCTCTCTCTCTCTCATTTGTGAATTAACAATCGATAATCATTTGTTTATTTTCTTATTCATGAAGTATTATTAAGTTTAGTATTAAGTTTACTGAATAAAGATGTATTTGTTTTGCTTTAATATTTGTTTTTTATTCAGTTTCTTCATTTATATTTAAAATTGATTTAGTGTAACAATTTCTTTCTGGTATATAGGCTGTAATATCAATTGGAAGTCTGGCCAATATTTTGATGGTTATTTTCAACTGTGATGGTGAGTCGCAGTTTCTATGAATGGGCGGTTTCTCTTTTTATTTCAGCTCGTCTTCGTACTTATTCATTACTTTAGTTTGCATCCAATATTTTCCTTGTTCCTTTTCTGTCTTTATTTCCACAATTAGCATTTTGTCGGGGCTGCTGCTGGACGTCTTCAAACTTGCAAAACCATTGAAGCCGGCGAAAACTTTGGAGAATCGAGGATTTCAGGGTCAAATAACTAACTCTGCTCCGCGTTCTCAACAGTTTTATTGTTTTACTTATTGCACTTACTGGATTAAAATTGATTAGTTTTTGTTAACTTTCTTGGTGGATTTAACGTATCTCTATTTTTCTTTTATATATTTACATTTTTTTAATTAATTCATAATTTGGTAAAGATTTATATTTTCATTTTACTCTTACATACTATATGGGGATGTCAAATAAAGGACTCTTTTATGAGTTTACCATGTTTATAAAATTAATAAAGGGGAGACAAGGAAAAAAATGAGGTTATCACCATTAATAGAAAACTAACAGGTTGGCCAAAAAGTCTGGTTTTGGTCGTCACGAAATTTCAAGCAGTATAATATGTAGCTAACTTCAGTTCGTCCCTTGCGAGTGGGCTCTCATCAGATACTAGACACTTCAACGTAGTTTGACGCGAAATTCCGCCGAGACTGATTGTATTTTGTGTGTTTAGGATCATCCTGAAAATGGAAAACCAAAATGAACATTATCGACACATCGTGCTTTTTTATTTTAAAAAAGGTAAGAAAGCCGTGGAAACTTGCAAGAAGATATGTGCTGTATACGGAGAGGATGCTGTTACAGAGCATGTGTGCCAGAAGTGGTTTTCAAGATTTTGAACGGGAAATTTTTCGGTTCAAGATGCACCTCGCTCTGGCCGGCCAACTGAGATTAACAGTGACAAAGTGAAAGAATTAGTCGACACCAATCCCCGTTATATAACTAGGGAGATCGCAGTTATCCTCAAAATATCCAAATCAAGTGTTAAAAACCATCTGCATCAACTTGGCTACGTGAGCAGGCTCGATGTATGGGTTCCCCATCAACTTAGTGAGGCTAACCCTGCCCAAAAGATTTCCATCTGCGATTCGTTACGGAAACGTGAAGAAAACGATCCTTTTTTGAAGAGAATGATGACAGGGGATGAAATCGTCTATAACAATGTGGAGTGCAAACGCTCATGGGGGAAGCGTGGAGTATTACCACAAACAACCCCCAAAGAAGGTTATGCTCTCGATTTGGTGGGATTAGAGGGGTGTTGTCTTTTATGAACTTCTCCCCAAGAACAGGACCATCAATTCGGATGTATACTGTGACCAGCTGGACAAATTAAATGCAGCGATCCACCAGAACTAGCCAACTGTAAGGGGATTGTCTTCCATCACGACAATGCCAGACCGCACACTTCTTTGCAGACGCAGCAGAAGTTACTGGAGCTTGGCTGGGAAGTTTTGCGCACCCTCCATATTCGCCCGACCTTGCACCTTCAGATTTCCACCTGTTTCGGTCTCTTCAAAATTCATTGAATGGACAGACCTTCCACTCTGAAGAAGATGTAAAAATCCACTTGGAAAATTTTTTTGCCAGTAAAGACAGGAAATTCTTGGAGCATGGAATTATGAATCTGCCCATGAGATGGCAGAAGATACTGGAACAAAACGGCAATTATATCATTGATTGAATAAATCACTTTGTGCTCAAAAGTTGTGTCTTATTTTTGCTTAAAAAACCGAACGAGCTTTTTGGCCAACCCTTTAAATATTATCATAATAATATAAGGTTTTCAAATAATAAATAAATATAAACATATATCAAAATCAATAAATATATTTACTTGGACCTTTACATTAGTATTTTACACAGATAATAAAAAATATTATAATTTCAAGGTCTTGATACAAATATAAACATATAAGATCGAACAGTTTTTATTTGTAGCGAAATTAAAACAAGACTATCATTTATTAATTTGTGATAGTTATGAGTGTATATCTGACTTTCAGTTTTTTACTCTTATTGATTTGAGGCTATATAATCTTCTGAGGTATTAGCGTAGGCTGGTTATAATTTGCTTTAATAATGTCCGCCCCGTGTTCAGCGATCATGATTGTGGGAGCATTGGTGTTCCCGCCTGTTATAGTAGGCATTATAGAAGCATCAATGACCCTGAGGTTTTCAATCCCGTGCACTCTAAGCTGTGGATTAACAACAGCTTCAGTATCGCTACTTGGCCCCATCCGACAAGTACCGACAGGATGGAAAATAGTAGTTGTATATGTCATAACTACACATCTATAAAATTCCTCGCTGTACGTTGTGTAATTGTTACAAAGAGAAAGTAGTTCAAGTTGAAGAACATTGTTAAATATTTCCATTGCTGAAGAATTAGCTATAGCAGATACATATTTCAGAGCGTCCATAGCTGTTTGCAAGTCCTGAGGGTCATTAAAATAATTAGGATTTATCAAAGGATATACATAAGGATTGGTTGATTGTAGTGTTATTCTTCCTCGGCTTCGCGGATGAAGAACCTGGGCTAATCCAAACCAGATGCTGTAGTTGTTTTCCAAATTAGGAAGATATGAGGTGAAATGTATTTCAATATCTGGGTAATCAGTAGAGGGGTCTACAAAACTAGAATTTAAAAAAGCAATAGATTCAATCCCTACTGGTGAAGTCAATGGACCAGTACCATTAGGCTGTGAATATTCTATAATAGCTTCTACATTTTCATAGGAGGAAGCTGTAATCGCAACGGGAGGATTGGTTTTATAAAAGAGTGGAGAACCAGCATGATCTTGAAGGTTGTAACCAACACTCAAGTTTCTAACAATGGGTATTCCGAACCTTTCTAGTTCATCAGCTGGTCCAATTCCAGAAAGCATCAAAAGTTGTGCTGTATTGATTGTTCCTGCTGAAATGATTACTTCTTTTTTAGCCTTTATACTGATCTCTTGATTATTTCTAATGAATGTAACACCTAAAGCTTTGGTATTGACAAAATTGATTTTGGTCACAAATGAGCCTTCTGCTACATTGAGATTGGTACGATTCCTAACAGGTCTCAAAAATCCTTTCCCAGTCGAACATCTAGAACCGTTCCGGAGTGTGCCTTGTAAAGCCATAAAGCCTGTTTGGTACTCAGCATTCAAGTCCCGAACTTGAAAACCTAGGTCTTTCCCACCTCCCAAATATCCACTTACCAAAGGCGTCTGGTAATTTACATTTGAAACAGTTAAGTAACCACCAGTAGAATGGTATTTCCGGTCCATGGCATACATTTCATTTCTATTATCTTCTGAAAGTCTGAAATATGGCAGGACTTCATTATAAGACCAACCAGGGTTCCCAAGATTAGCCCACCCATCGTAATCTTTTCTATTTCCTCTTACATAGACCATGAAGTTCAAGGTGCTACTACCTCCAATCACTCTTCCTCGTGGCCAAGGACATATTCCATTTGTAGCTGTAAAAAAGTTTGATACATTATCTTAGTCCAACTAAATATGCAAAATTTTGTTTAAAAAGACAGAAGCTCACTGCCATTACATAAAAATACTGTTTTATTTAATTTTTTTTATTGATAGTTATAATAATAGGTTCAAAGAATATTATAAATTAATATATTGAATGAATCATGCAGTACTGCATTATAAAATTGAAAATGATAATTATAAAAATAACAGGATCCTAAAACTATTATAAGTTTAGTTAGTTAGAAGAATAAATGATGTTAGTGACAATGTTTTGGTGCATGATTTTCTTCATTGTCATTCTTTATGTATATTTTTTCTAATATTGCTGTTTTTAATAATATTAAGTTTGTGATGATAAATTAATTGTATTATGCTTACATTCCACTGATATCACTGGAAACTATAAATAATAGCAGGCCCACATTATAAATATAGCCGTTTGTATCGCATGGACCAAATATACTGGTTATTATATATTTTACTTTATCCATGGCATACATATGATTATTATTTCCTCTACATTTCATTACTTACAATAAATAAATTAAAAATATTTACCGAAGCAAGCATGAGGCTGTCTAGTCGTAGTATAATTCCAGTCTAGTGGAGTATACCATAGATTTACTCCTAACAATGGTGTATCTGTCACAATTGTCTCTTCACCGCCAACTTCCAAAAGCAGTACAGTCCAGGTGGCTATTTCTGTTAGCCTGTTAGCCAGAACACAGCCTAAAATAATAATGATTATATTTGATATTTTAATACATAAAAATTAATTTTTGTTGGTTTATTCTTTATACAAAACTTTTTGTATAACCAATAAAAAAGGGCAAGGAAAATTATTAGGTGTGAACTTAAACAGTCATGCTTTTTTGATGAAATTAAACTAAAATGATCATCTTATAATAGTACTAGGCTATTAACATACATGACAGATTAAGATAAAACCAGCACCATAATAATAAATAAAAAAAAAATGAATTAAAGTGCATTACTGTCTTACAATCATGTCAGATTAGCTCATGATAAAATTATAATTACTTCAGAAAAATGAGAAAGAAAGGGTGCATGGATGGATAGATTGTATTAAGGGGAAGGAAGATAGGGGTAAAAATAAGTTAAGAATTATCATATTGTAGAAAAGTAGGACACTGGTAAAATCTGAATTTAAAGATCAAGAGCGACGAATATTCATGAAAATAGCTTTGTGGCACAGATAAAGACAAGAATGATCAAAGGATCCTTCCATTTAAATGCAAAAACAAACAGTTTAATTAATTATTGAATAACACACATAGCAGGAAAAAACAATATTATTTTAGCAGAAGCCCAAAAGAAGAACCTGAACAGAAGAGAAATAGGTTTTCACATAAACCAATTAAATGAACATCAGGATTGGTAAGGCTAGTTGATAAAACTATAAACAGTACATATCATACTAGCACAAACAAATGTTACATAAGTGCAAGCCATTTATGGAAATAAACTTTTCCATTTTTGCTTTTTATACATAAAAGATACGCCTAAACATGATTGTGAACAAGACTAACAGGTCACAATCATTGTAAAGACAAAAAAATATTTAAAAAAGAAATGAAATAAACATAAATTAGAAAATCAGAAAGCGTTAAAGTAGAAGATCATGTTTTTGTCAAACCCACCCTTAAGAGTTCCTGAGCCAGGAATAAATTCTAAACCCTGCATAATCTATTATATTATAAAAGATAAATTAGGTAAATGTACCTATCTTATTTATTGAAAAGAAGGTTAAAGGGTTTACTTCACACCAACCATTTAAAAAGCTATCATGGAAATTAAATTTTTTTTAATTTAAGTTAAGTGAATATAAATAATTAATATAAAATATAAGTGAATATGAATAATTTAATTTTTTGTTAAAAAAACTAATTTAGTAGATGTATAAATTTGTTTTGTTACAAATGTTAACATAGTGTAGACATATAATATGAATGTAAAAATTAAGTTCTAGAGAGGAGAATCTTTCAAACTGCTAAATGTAAGTTTTGTTGTAACTTTTATTGTATTTCAACCAAATTGTATCATTTCCATGGTTATTATTTAAACATAGATAACTTTTTAATTTTTTTAGGTTTTGCATTTTAGAATCTTAGGAATAAGTATAGCAAGGGAAGGGATAAATTGACCTGAGTGGTCAAAGGATTGTTAGTTGGAGAGAGTAGGAAAGTGTTGCAGAAAAACACTAAAAGAGAGGAAGAGAGTAAAATACCAGCAGAGAAGTAAGACTGAGTTGATTTGGAATTAGTTAAAATAAGTTTAGTTATTGCTAGACCAGCAGAAAGGAGTGACAGATGATTTGAGTTTGTACAGGAGGGGTGAAAAGATAAGTGTGACGTGGAGTTAAAAAAACCCATTCAGCAATGATCACGAATGTATCATCCACTTCTTTGTATATCATTTTTATACCAATTATAAATTATACCATAATTCTAGAATTAGGTAAATGTAATTTTAATTATATACGTCATTTATATTTCATGGAATGTTTAAATAAGTAAAACTATGCACTAGAACCAATGCCTTGAGATCATCTTAAATGGAACTTGTTGGATAAGCTATTATTCATTATAAACTTTTTATAGCATCTGGCTAAGAATAATCAGAACAGACAGTGATGAAGCTTATAAAACATAGGGGCATGGGCAGCTAGTGATCTGACCTTGAGACCAAACAGGTGCTCCCAAAATGCTAAATTTACCACTACAGCACTGTTTACCTGACATGTATGATAGAACGTGTAAGTCCAAATGTCCTACAAAAATATTGCGTCTCTTGCTTATATTGTCTGGCTGGCTTTAACTTATCAAAAATGGTAGAAAAAGCCTGTAAGCTAATAAAATTAGTTTAATCAACTGAATAAATCAAAATATAAAAATCATTGCTGGAATTCAATTTGACATTGAAACAAATATTGGCAAGTTCAGCAATGAAACTTTAAATGAGGCTTAACTAAACTTCTGGCAAGAAAAGAATAAATGCAATACAAAAAACTATCACAATAATTAAAAGATTGGTGTATGCCAGGAAATCAATGCACTAAAAGTGAGTAACATACCTAAATATGTCTATTTAATATGGAATTAAACGTTTCTTGTATTTGAGTGAAGATATAAAAGAATTAAAGTTATTTCGCTAACTCGCATTAAAATTCTGTTGATACAGACAGACAGAAAACTATCACATTTGTAGAAAATGCTGAAATCCTTTTTTACATAAAATTCCAAATGTAAATTATCTTTTTAAGATATCTTAAATCACCAGTTAATCTTTAGATAAAAATTAATAAACAACATGTAAATGCATAAAATGTTAATAATGGCATGACTACTTACCTGCACTTCCAGCTCCGACTATGATGAAGTCATACTCTTCAAACAGATCTGATGTCGGTACATTTATGGCACGGAGATTAGGATTTATTGAGGGATAATTGTAGTAAGCAACACTTGCCATGAGAAGTATGAAGAAATTGACAATGCTTACTGGCTGCATTTTGCTGAAATATATTTTTATTTATTGAATTAATTATGTAATCGCAAATTGCGTCCCTACCCTGAACTTATACGGCCATTCTTTTCTGTCTTCAAATCCAAAAAAATGCTATCTTACTCAACCTTCTTAAAGTGAAATTCTCCTTTAACGCAATACCTTATTTTGCATAAAATAACCTCTTTTGACTGCTCATTCCTCATCTGTGATATAGAGCTATGGATGGGAACTCCATTTCCAATATCTGACTCTCTCCTTCACTTAACTCAAATATACCTATCTATCCACACCATCTAGTTCCTTCATTCCTCTCTATGAGCACAATAAATATGATATTTATCCAATCATTATTTTACTATTCCATCTAATATTAGATTATACATACATTTTTCTTCGGTCTGTCTTTTCTTTTATTATTCTGAGATAAAGAATACTATTTATCTCAAACATTGTAACTTTTCTTTGAAGTATTTACAGGTTGTGAGTTGAATACTAATTATTTAATGAATAGATTTTTTGTATTCTATTATGATCAATGAATTTAAAAATCTCATGAATTAATTTTAAAAATTCCAATAATGTTGATTAGGTATTAAATGAAGGCCTTTGGCATTCTGGACATAAACATATGGTAAAAACAAGAAGTTGTTATAACATCATTGTAAAGGTGTTTGTGCTTTTTATGTTGACCTAAAAACATACCATCTTGCACGGTAGTACCACTTAATGCCCTACAATATAAATAATGAATAAACAACCGTTAATTATTTAGTTGCAAACACTATTTTAATGTCAGCTTAAATGTCTTTTTCTACTGAATTCCCAACATATGTTACAAATTATTGATTAATGATGGATGTCGAGATCTATTATTTAATATCCTGATCAATACTTTAGGAAAATATTTATTTTGTTATTACTGAGTGATTAATTAAAGGCTCTTAACCATCTTTTATGGAGTTCATAGTATTTTTATGTCATCAAATGATAAAATTTCATGTCTCTGAAGTGAATGGGGAATTAAAATCAACAGGGGGGAAAGCAAGTGTTTCTTGTTTTGAATTATCAACAAAACTCTAAAAAACCATTTTTTATGTTTTAAATTGGAAGTAGTCTCTTCGGTATGATGTTAGCCTGTGATAGTCGGAGTTCTTAATGGTGCAAAAGTATCTATAAGAAACAAAATTAAACTTTTATCTTATATATGAAGGTAAATATATATATAAAAAAAAACTTACATTGTTAATAAATAAAAATGTTGGTTTTGAAATCTTTAAAAAGCTTTGAGATTTTTTTTTTAATTTTAATTAGCCCACGACATAAGAACTACTTGAAATGCACTGTTGCTTGGATTTGTAAATAGGTATAGACTATCTTTATGTGAGAGAATTTAGGCCAAGTTTGAACTTGGGAACATAAATCAGATAGGCATGCAACATTATCTGGGCGACTATGGTCTACACGAATGTAAAAAGTTTTTTTGAACTTTAGACTTTTCAACCAAAAGTTGTGTCCTATTTTATTTTGAGGACCATTTTAATTGATCAGGATACCTTAAAGTTGGCTATCTACAGGTTGCCACCTTTTTCATCCGTCACTGGTGGTCATTTTTTATGAGATAAATTCCTGTCGATGACTGCTAAAGTTGTGGCATGGGCATTTTTCAGTTCCTTGATTAGTAAATTTAGAATCTCACTCGAGCTGACCTCTGATCAGGGCTGGCAATTTGAGAGTGAACTTTTTTACACATCTAATTAATGTTTTTAGAAACAAAGAGGCTTATTCGAACCACTCATTACCTGCAATGGGTTAAATGTATTGCATTTTGATTGGAAAATGATATGAGATCTGAAGTCACACCTAGATATTTAGAATTCGACTTAATTTTTACCAATGGACTATCTGTTGGAGAGGACATGGACTATAGTGTTCACCTTCCAGGAATTTCGTTTGTATGATGGATAGTTGGCTCAGACAGGAACGGATTGGTTAGTCAGTTGAGAGAAGTGCAGCCATGTATATCTCGGTGAAGAGAGGAGATTGCAATGCTTAGCATCGCTCTTTTCAGCCCTATACCGTGTACTTGAATAATTAAGTAAGTAGTTCAAGGGAAATTTTTACTCCACACGCTCCAAAAATTTGGTATTAGGATGCTGTTATTAGGAAAGAGCCCGTTAGTAATGCTAGATCGACACTTGAAAGTAACCAATCGTTCAAGTTACCTGCACCCGTTTTATCATATGGTTTCACATTCTTTTGTATTTGTGAAAAGTTTAATACAAAATGATTTTTGAAGGTTCAATGTAATGTGTAGTACATGTTATATGCTTTTATATGTCCATGATTGTTGTACCATTTACTTATATTAGGGCGGAACTTGCACAAGTAATGTACTTAATACATAGTTATCATTTGATTTATTATTGAAAGCTTAATTTTCATTTATATTCTTATATTGGTTTTAAATATAGTTTAATATTTTGAATGTTTGAGTAAATACATTTTTTTAATGCGTACTAATGTTAAAAACAGTTATCTAAGATGATTTTATATGTGAATGATCCCATTACTAAAATATTATCAAAGAGGTAATATTACTATTACAATTTGTTTTGCCATTCAATTACAATCTAGGTCTCTAGAAAAACACTACATATGTTTACTCTGTTTGGAAATAAATAAAGGCACTATTATAATGATCCATTAAGTTAATATGCCAAATAAAAAAAATTCTGAGTTTATTGATTGGCTTTTAAATTAAATCCATAGCAAGACACCTCATGAAAAGATAAGGTCTACTGAGTTTGCTATCTTTGTTGGTAGGTAGTGGTATTTTATCCTGATATGACTTAATAAGAGGGTCAGTACTTGGTTTATTGCTGAAAGCATTTGGATATAAAAATATATGTAGCTAGACAAAAACCCTTTATAATTGAACATTGAATGAGACGAAGCTCCATGTAAAATTTCTCGCTTCTATGTTTTGTTATTTAGGAAATAAACTAATAAATGGGTTTAGGCAGCTTAGGATTTTTTTTATTAATCTTTCTTAGTGCACCTCAGCAGTACTAAAAGAATCACCATGTGTTTACGCCTGTAATTCGTTTATTTTGTTTATTGGAAAAAAAAAAAAAAAAAAATATCATTCATTGTTTAAGCCCGAATAAGGGGTCTTGCGCTGACAAGTAATTATCTAACAAAGTACCCTCGTAAAATTTATTATAAAAAAGTGTAAATTAGAGATAAATATTTTTTTTTTTTGTATTTGTTTAGTTTATATAAAGAATAATAATTATTGATAATATTATAAATGTTCTAAGAATATCTTTGTGTTTCGAATGTGAGTGTATTGATTTTGTTTTAAGTGAAATATGTTGGAGAGTAAACAAAACAAATAACGGTACGGGACGCCTCCGAGGCCCCGTAAGACTACATCCTTGTAGAGGATTAAAAGGACGGAGCATCGGGATAAGTCGCTCGCAGTCAGTGTGGATCCAGTCCTGAGTGGCCAACACCCACCAGAGTGCCCCCCCTCATCTCACCGCCTTCTCGCCCTGTTGTTGACTTATTGCCGCCTTATCGACCTATGGTTTATGGGGAGCACCTCTGGTTGAAAATTGGACTTGGAACAAGTATGGATATGGGCATATCGATCATCGACTCACCGATTCCATCCACCTGGAACTTCACCGCTGATTGACTAATCCACTATCTAGCTACGACAGGTAACCTCGATGGACGTAACTTTCACGTACCGAGGGTTTATGTTGTTTGTTTACGTCGTTCATCAGTTTACACCAAATAACACCAAACTATTCATACGTATAGATAAACACGGACAGTGATGTATTTATTTCGTTCTCATTCTTCGATCAGCAAACTTGAAGTTAATAAAACTCTGGTTTACAAGTTTCACGTTTAGTAAAATTTAAGTATTTTTTCTGTCCAATAGTTTAAGTATTTTTTTTTGTTTGTATTAAATAGTTTGATTATTTTTTTCTATCGATTAGTTTAATTGTTTTTTTCTATCAAGTAGTTTAATTTTTTTGTATCGAATAGTTTAATTATTTTTCTATCAAATAGTTTAGTAAAATTTAAGTATTTTTTTTTTTTTTTGAATCAAATGCTATTTGTTTCTTTTCAGCTAATAAATGTCAGTAAGCTAAATCTGTCTTTCCGAAGTACTTGCACCCCGCTCTGTAAAGGTGCCCTTATCGGGCTTATTGTAATTTCGTTCTTCTTTATTTTTTTTCCTTTCCTTTCCCTGCATTAATGTTTCCGTGGTTTGTTTAAACCCCCCGCAATTGATATCTCGTTACCTTTTTTCATGATCACAAAAGACCGGCATAATTGACACGGGGTTGGAGAATTACACCTTTCGATTTGTTTTCTTCTGGTGTCACTCTCCCCAACACTTTGGTCCTCCGGGCCGGATTTTGTTGTTGTTACCGTTTAAACGAACCTCAGCTTATAAAAAAAAATTTGCCCATCATTTCTGTGTGTTTTCCCTTACACCTTACACCATGCCAGCCAAAACGGATTCAGGTAAAGATACATCTCGTTATGATGAAGTAATGGAAGAGGTTGAAGATCTTGCTGAGGATATTGAAAGATCTTACGAAGTTGGAAAGAAATCCCTCACCGACCTAGCAATGGAGAAGACGTTTCGCGCCCGCCTTTCTCGACTGGACAGTTGTTTTGAAAAATTTATGTCCCGTATATTGGAACTAAAGCGGTTGAGTAAAAAACTTTCTATAGACTTCTCCACTCATCAAACCTTAAAAGAAAAAACATATACGTTATATTATGAAACTATTGCTTTTGGACTACCTACCCCGCAAGATACAACTCTTGAAAGTCATGAAACCACGATTGGCGACTCCCAAAAACAAGCCTTTTTCCGAAAACTACCTTCTATTAAGGTTCCGACTTTTGACGGAAGTATTACCAATTGGCCCACTTTTAAAGACACCTTTACTTCTTTGATTCATGCGAATTCTGATCTGGATGCGGTCCATAAATTTCATTATTTGAAGTCTTCTTTAACTGGCACAGCCGCCCAAGCTGTAGCGGCAATAGAAATTTCATCCACCGGATACAACCAAGCTTGGCAAATATTAACAAAACGCTTTGATAACAAAAGAATTTTGGCAACCCATCATCTTATGAACATTTTAAATTCTAAACCACTCCTAAAGCACAACCTATCCTCTTTGGAACAGTTTTCTGCTGTAGTATTGGAGAATGCTCAAGCATTTTTGAATTTAAATTTGGCCAATCCTGCGGAATTTATTTTGTGCATTTTGGGACTTAGACGATTGGACTCAAAAACTAAGGAACAATTTGAAGCAAAATTTTCCACTCCCACCCAACTTCCTGGGCTCACCGATTTGATTGAGTTCATCCAACATCAACATGTACAGTTACAATCAAACGCTATGATGACGCCGAATGCTAATACGAATTCAAAACCCATGCCCACCACCAGACACGTTTTAATGACCGTCGGACCCTCTCAGGACGCAACACAAAAATGTCCTATATGTTCGGGAAACCATCGAATTTTCGATTGTGCTCAATTTCGTACATTCTCTCCTCGAGAACGCTACCTCAAGATTAAAGCTCTAAATCGCTGCTTGAATTGCCTTTCGTCGGGACATAACTGTCGTGAGTGCCCTTCAGCAAACTCTTGTCGTCGCTGCAGCATTAGACACCATACTCTTCTACACTATCCCAACCAAAGTGGGCATGTTCCAAACCAGGCTCCTTTGACTTCTCGAAAGCCTCAACCAAAATCCTCGTTCCATGAACCCAAGGGAAACTCAAGAGATCGTCCCTCGTCCGCACCGCTTGCTTCAGCATCAACTCCCCAAGTCATTGAACATGCATTGTTGTCGTCTACTCCCGTTAAACGAACCAATATCCTGTTAGGCACGGCCGTCGCTCATGCTCAAACTGATGACGGACGATTCATTCCACTACGGGTTTTATTGGACTGCGGTTCGCAACGTTCCTTTATAACTACCGACTGTGCTCGTAAGTTATCACTACCCTTTCGATATGAACAACATCGTTTGCGGGGACTTGGAAATCAAGATGTCATGAAAAGTAATTCCACTGTACAGTGTGTCCTAGCTCCTAATCGTAGAGATGCACCACAGATAAGTACTTCAGCTGTTGTCATTGACCAAATTTGCTCGAATATGCCCTCCAGTCGAATTACACAGGACATACATAGATACCTCCAGGGTTACAATCTTGCTGATCCCGATTTTTACCAGCCAAAACCCATCGATTTTCTACTGGGCGCGGATGTATTTGGTGACGTTTTCCTGGGGGATTCAGTAAAACTCCCCGACGGCATGCCTTACGCTCTGAATACCATTTTTGGTTGGGTATTGGTAGGGAAAATCCCTGCCTTCGAAACTCAGCAGGGAACCTCGCTTTTGGTCACCTCAAGTGCGGTAAACGATTTAACTCATCTTATCGCGAAATTTTGGGAAATCGAAGACATCACCTCTACGACTTACATTGATCCTTTGGCAGAAAAATGTGAAGCACACTTCGTAGAAACACACTCCAGAGATGATCGGGGCCGCTATGTGATAAATCTACCATTTCAAGACGATCCTAGAGGTCTAGAAAAATCCAAATTTGGGGCAATCCAACGATTTAAAACCTTAGAACGCAAATTTTCTAATAATAAAGAGTTTAAGATCTCCTACGATCAAGTCCTTAAGGACTACTTACAAAAGGATTATGCCAAGCCTGGAATGGAGCCTGGGTTGTGCTTCTTACCGCATCACGGAGTAACAAAAAATAACTCTCCATCGAAATTGCGCGTAGTCTTTGATGGCTCCTTTCGTACTACGGCAGGCTCACTCAACGATCATTTAATGACGGGCCCAAAACTACAGAATGACATACGAGAAGTTTTGCTTCGCTTTCGAGTTCACCGCTACGCCTTCACAACGGACATTACTCAAATGTATTTACAAATTTTAGTATCACCGGCTGATAGCGCGTTTCTTCATTTTTTTTATCGTTTTGATACTACCGATGCTGTACAAGAATATCAATTTGGACGTTTACCCTTTGGATTGGCGTGCTCCCCATATCTGGCTATTAGAGTATTGTCTCAGCTGGTGCAGGATGAAGGAGATCCTTTCCCTCGAGCTGTCCAAACTTTGAAAACCAATATTTATATCGATGACATTCTTACGGGAGCGGATACTCTGGAGGAAGCCATTTACTTACAAAAGGAATTGATTACATTACTCAATAAAGGGGGATTTGAATTAAAAAAGTGGGGTAGCAATACAAAAGAGCTTTTGGAAAATGTATTGTCGAGTGACTTAATAAGCTCTGTTCCTTTATCTGACATGGAAGACAATGTTGTAAAAGTTTTGGGAATGAAATGGGACCCCTGTCAAGACATACTTGCTTATGAAGTACAACTAAAAGATTTTCCAACTACTAAACGAGGTATTCTGAGTTGTATTGCTCGCATGTACGATCCTTTAGGCTACATTTCTCCAGTCGTATTTAAGGCCAAGCTAATTTTACAGGAACTCTGGAAGTTAAAAGTGGACTGGGACGACCCGGTCCCGACACATATTGTTGAACTCTGGACAGCATTTTTCAATGGCCTACCACATTTAAAACTCATCCAGATTCCTCGATGCCTCATTCCTGATATAGTTCAACATATTACGTTGATTGGATTCGCTGATGCTTCCAGTCATGGATATGCCGCCGTCGTCTACCTTCGTGTGGAATTGAAAAAGGGCAATGTTGCAACCCACCTTTTAATGGCAAAAACAAGATTAGCGCCTTTGAAATATATGTCGATTCCTCGGCTGGAGTTATGTGCTGCCTTATTACTAGTGGAGATTTTGCATTTCTTGAACAAATTTCTTTCTGACCTGTCGATTGGAAACCGCTTTCTTCTTTCGGATTCCTCCACTGTACTAGCATGGCTTCAAACCCCAAGTCTCAACCTTCAAACTTTCGTCGCCAACAGAGTGGAAAAAATATTAAGCCAGTCGCCTTCTTCCTCCTGGTACCATGTGGGGTCAAAGGATAATGCCGCTGATTTAGCGTCTCGTGGTTGCGATCCTCTTATGCTTGCCAAACAATCATCCTGGTGGAAAGGTCCTACATGGCTGCAGTCAAATATCAACGAATGGCCTATCAAATCTTTTAGGAATTCCGACATTATGGATCTTGACTTGCCTGAACTCAAAAGGGTTACCACCTTGCTATCACTGGGAAAATCCTCGTATGTAGAGGAATTCGCCCAAAATTGTTCATCTTTTGAGAGAATGGTGCGAGTTTGGACCCTGGTTTTGCGATTTTTGAACAACCTCCGGCTGCCAAAGGAAAAACGCAACTCTGGAATCATGAGTTTAAAAGAAAGATCATACGCCGTCACTACTTTAATAAAAGGACTTCAGCGTGATTACTGGTCGTCAGAAATATCGTCTAATAAATGGACTTCTGTGTCTTTAAAACAGCTAAACCCATTTATTGATTCCCATGGTGTCATCAGGGTGGGCGGCCGCCTGCATAACTCACCACTTTCTTTCGAATCGAAACATCCAATATTACTACCTCAAAAATCGTATTTCGTTAATTTACTCATCGATCATCTGCACACGACTTATTTGCATGCAGGGCCCCAACTGCTACATTCCTTGATCAGACGCCACTACTGGATTTTATCAGCCCGTAAACTAATCCGATCTAGAATTCATCAATGTTTAAAGTGCCACCGCATTCGAGTAGCTAACTATTCACCATTAATGGGTAACCTTCCAATATCGCGATTTGAACAGGGCAGGGCATTCCTAAACACCGGAGTGGATTTTGCGGGACCCATTTTAATCAAAGAGTCTACCCGACGTAAATCAGTTGTAGGAAAGGCCTATTACTGTTTGTTCGTGTGTCTGGGCACCAAAGCACTACACATTGAAGTCGTGTCCCAACTATCAACGGAAGCATTTTTGGGCACTCTAGACCGATTTATCGCTCGTCGGGGACTTCCTAGTAAAATCTTTTCAGATAATGGTACAAATTTCGTGGGTGCCAACCGCCGGTTAAAAGAATGGGAGAGTTGGTGGAACCATCACCAAAATCAAAATACCATAGAGCAACATCTGGGTAGACGTGGAATAGTCTGGAAGTTTAACCCCCCCTCAGCTCCACACTTTGGTGGATTGTGGGAGGCGGGAGTTAAATCACTGAAATTTCATCTAACCCGCATTTTAAACGAACATCCATTAACATTTGAGGAAATGGCTACCATCGCCGCGAGAGTCGAGGCTGTACTGAATTCCCGACCGTTAATTCCCACGTCATCAGATCCAGAGAACTTTGACGTTCTAACACCAGGGCACTTTCTCATAGGGGAACCTTTGGTGTCGGAACCAGAGCCCGATTTTTCTGACCAAGTACCTCACCTTTTATCTCGGTGGAACTTCCTGAGAAAATGTGTATGGGATCTGTGGAAACGATGGAGGCTGGACTATATTGCGGGATTACAAAACCGGATCAAATGGACGGTTAACAGTAAAAATGTGGTTCCTGGAACTATGGTCCTTTTAAAAGAACCTAATTCACCTCCCCTGTCTTGGCCCGTGGGCCGTATTCTGGAGTCCTATCCAGGTAAAGATGGTATTGTGCGAGTGGTGAAAATTAAAACTTCTGCTGGGGAATATGTCCGACCTGTTACCCGATTAGCACCCCTTTTTCCTCAAGATGAGCCGCAAAATCCTCCCATTACTTCTTAATCCTTAAGTAATGGGAAACACCGTGTTGGTCCCAGTATACGAATAGGCCATCAGTGTTTCCTGCTTGTCGTAAAAGGCGACTAAAGGAGCCACCCTTCCTTACAAATCCTTCTTTCCCCCATGTCCTTTGACATCCATGCACCCCAACTTGTCCCATATGTAAATTTTGGATAAAATTTGGTGGGCGGTATGTTTACGCCTGTAATTCGTTTATTTTGTTTATTGGAAAAAAAAAAAAAAAAAAAATATCATTCATTGTTTAAGCCCGAATAAGGGGTCTTGCGCTGACAAGTAATTATCTAACAAAGTACCCTCGTAAAATTTATTATAAAAAAGTGTAAATTAGAGATAAATATTTTTTTTTTTTGTATTTGTTTAGTTTATATAAAGAATAATAATTATTGATAATATTATAAATGTTCTAAGAATATCTTTGTGTTTCGAATGTGAGTGTATTGATTTTGTTTTAAGTGAAATATGTTGGAGAGTAAACAAAACAAATAACGGTACGGGACGCCTCCGAGGCCCCGTAAGACTACATCCTTGTAGAGGATTAAAAGGACGGAGCATCGGGATAAGTCGCTCGCAGTCAGTGTGGATCCAGTCCTGAGTGGCCAACACCCACCAGAGTGCCCCCCCTCATCTCACCGCCTTCTCGCCCTGTTGTTGACTTATTGCCGCCTTATCGACCTATGGTTTATGGGGAGCACCTCTGGTTGAAAATTGGACTTGGAACAAGTATGGATATGGGCATATCGATCATCGACTCACCGATTCCATCCACCTGGAACTTCACCGCTGATTGACTAATCCACTATCTAGCTACGACAGGTAACCTCGATGGACGTAACTTTCACGTACCGAGGGTTTATGTTGTTTGTTTACGTCGTTCATCAGTTTACACCAAATAACACCAAACTATTCATACGTATAGATAAACACGGACAGTGATGTATTTATTTCGTTCTCATTCTTCGATCAGCAAACTTGAAGTTAATAAAACTCTGGTTTACAAGTTTCACGTTTAGTAAAATTTAAGTATTTTTTCTGTCCAATAGTTTAAGTATTTTTTTTTGTTTGTATTAAATAGTTTGATTATTTTTTTCTATCGATTAGTTTAATTGTTTTTTTCTATCAAGTAGTTTAATTTTTTTGTATCGAATAGTTTAATTATTTTTCTATCAAATAGTTTAGTAAAATTTAAGTATTTTTTTTTTTTTTGAATCAAATGCTATTTGTTTCTTTTCAGCTAATAAATGTCAGTAAGCTAAATCTGTCTTTCCGAAGTACTTGCACCCCGCTCTGTAAAGGTGCCCTTATCGGGCTTATTGTAATTTCGTTCTTCTTTATTTTTTTTCCTTTCCTTTCCCTGCATTAATGTTTCCGTGGTTTGTTTAAACCCCCCGCAATTGATATCTCGTTACCTTTTTTCATGATCACAAAAGACCGGCATAATTGACACGGGGTTGGAGAATTACACCTTTCGATTTGTTTTCTTCTGGTGTCACTCTCCCCAACACTTTGTTTATGGACTGAATCAAGATCAGAATTCGCATGAATCAAAGAAGTAAAGGTGTCTTTAAAAGTGGGCCAATTGGTAATACTTCCGTCAAAAGTCGGAACCTTAATAGAAGGTAGTGGTCCTCCGGGCCGGATGATTAATTTTTTTTTTTTTTTTTTTGTATTTGTTTAGTTTATATAAAGAATAATAATTATTGATAATATTATAAATGTTCTAAGAATATCTTTGTGTTTCGAATGTGAGTGTATTGATTTTGTTTTAAGTGAAATATGTTGGAGAGTAAACAAAACAAATAACGGTACGGGACGCCTCCGAGGCCCCGTAAGACTACATCCTTGTAGAGGATTAAAAGGACGGAGCATCGGGTTAAGTCGCTCGCAGTCAGTGTGGATCCAGTCCTGAGTGGCCAACACCCACCAGAGTGCCCCCCCTCATCTCACCGCCTTCTCGCCCTGTTGTTGACTTATTGCCGCCTTATCGACCTATGGTTTATGGGGAGCACCTCTGGTTGAAAATTGGACTTGGAACAAGTATGGATATGGGCATATCGATCATCGACTCACCGATTCCATCCACCTGGAACTTCACCGCTGATTGACTAATCCACTATCTAGCTACGACAGGTAACCTCGATGGACGTAACTTTCACGTACTCGGCCCTTACTCGGCCCGGAGGACCAAAGTGTTGGGGAGAGTGACACCAGAAGAAAACAAAATCGAAAGGTGTAATTCTCCAACCCCGTGTCAATTATGCCGGTCTTTTGTGATCATGAAAAAAGGTAACGAGATATCAATTGCGGGGGGTTTAAACAAACCACGGAAACATTAATGCAGGGAAAGGAAAGGAAAAAAAATAAAGAAGAACGAAATTACAATAAGCCCGATAAGGGCACCTTTACAGAGCGGGGTGCAAGTACTTTGGAAAGACAGATTTAGCTTACTGACATTTATTAGCTGAAAAGAAACAAATAGCATTTGATTCAAAAAAAAAAAAAAATACTTAAATTTTACTAAACTATTTGATAGAAAAATAATTAAACTATTCGATACAAAAAAATTAAACTACTTGATAGAAAAAAAACAATTAAACTAATCGATAGAAAAAAATAATCAAACTATTTAATACAAACAAAAAAAAATACTTAAACTATTGGACAGAAAAAATACTTAAATTTTACTAAACTTGAAACTTATAAACCAGAGTTTTATTAACTTCAAGTTTGCTGATCGAAGAATGAGAACGAAATAAATACATCACTGTCCGTGTTTATCTATACGTATGAATAGTTTGGTGTTATTTGGTGTAAACTGATGAACGACGTAAACAAACAACATAAACCCTCGGTACGTGAAAGTTACGTCCATCGAGGTTACCTGTCGTAGCTAGATAGTGGATTAGTCAATCAGCGGTGAAGTTCCAGGTGGATGGAATCGGTGAGTCGATGATCGATATGCCCATATCCATACTTGTTCCAAGTCCAATTTTCAACCAGAGGTGCTCCCCATAAACCATAGGTCGATAAGGCGGCAATAAGTCAACAACAGGGCGAGAAGGCGGTGAGATGAGGGGGGGCACTCTGGTGGGTGTTGGCCACTCAGGACTGGATCCACACTGACTGCGAGCGACTTATCCCGATGCTCCGTCCTTTTAATCTCAGACTACATCCTTGTAGAGGATTCCTTCACGTACCGAGGAGTCCTATCCAGGTAAAGATGGTATTGTGCGAGTGGTGAAAATTAAAACTTCTGCTGGGGAATATGTCCGACCTGTTACCCGATTAGCACCCCTTTTTCCTCAAGATGAGCCGGGATTTAAATCTAAAAACTTAATTCCGGCCCGGAGGACCAAAGTGTTGGGGAGAGTGACACCAGAAGAAAACAAAATCGAAAGGTGTAATTCTCCAACCCCGTGTCAATTATGCCGGTCTTTTGTGATCATGAAAAAAGGTAACGAGATATCAATTGCGGGGGGTTTAAACAAACCACGGAAACATTAATGCAGGGAAAGGAAAGGAAAAAAAATAAAGAAGAACGAAATTACAATAAGCCCGATAAGGGCACCTTTACAGAGCGGGGTGCAAGTACTTTGGAAAGACAGATTTAGCTTACTGACATTTATTAGCTGAAAAGAAACAAATAGCATTTGATTCAAAAAAAAAAAAAAAATACTTAAATTTTACTAAACTATTTGATAGAAAAATAATTAAACTATTCGATACAAAAAAATTAAACTACTTGATAGAAAAAAACAACTAAACTAATCGATAGAAAAAAATAATCAAACTATTTAATACAAACAAAAAAAAATACTTAAACTATTGGACAGAAAAAATACTTAAATTTTACTAAACTTGAAACTTGTAAACCAGAGTTTTATTAACTTCAAGTTTGCTGATCGAAGAATGAGAACGAAATAAATACATCACTGTCCGTGTTTATCTATACGTATGAATAGTTTGGTGTTATTTGGTGTAAACTGATGAACGACGTAAACAAACAACATAAACCTTCGGTGCGTGAAAGTTACGTCCATCGAGGTTACCTGTCGTAGCTAGATAGTGGATTAGTCAATCAGCGGTGAAGTTCCAGGTGGATGGAATCGGTGAGTCGATGATCGATATGCCCATATCCATACTTGTTCCAAGTCCAATTTTCAACCAGAGGTGCTCCCCATAAACCATAGGTCGATAAGGCGGCAATAAGTCAACAACAGGGCGAGAAGGCGGTGAGATGAGGGGGGGCACTCTGGTGGGTGTTGGCCACTCAGGACTGGATCCACACTGACTGCGAGCGACTTATCCCGATGCTCCGTCCTTTTAATCCTCTACAAGGATGTAGTCTTACGGGGCCTCGGAGGCGTCCCGTACCGTTATTTGTTTTGTTTACTCTCCATGATGCGGTAAGAAGCACAACCCAGGGTCCAAACTCGCACCATTCTCTCAAAAGATGAACAATTTTGGGCGAATTCCTCTACATACGAGGAATTAAAGCATCCTAGGCCTTGTTGTTTTTGAGATACATATAAGTATCTCTATTTGAGTACTACGAGTGCGTACCGTACTCAAAAGCAGAGTTTTTGTAGTACCCGGTTTCAACAGTAGGACCATGTAAAGCAATTTTGCACCTGTCAATTTTCCCAGTGCCCTCACTGGAGAAGGTTCTGTTCTGCTTGTGTTAATTTATTTGTGAGTTGTTTTGTGCCCTTGTCGTGTTTGTGTTGACTGATTTTTGTGAACAGCATGCGGCCTTGAACTTTTGCTTCCTGCTCTCGAAAACTGCCTCAGAAATTCTTAAAATGGTAATAGCAGCTAACAAAGATGATGCTATGGGAAAAACTCAACTGTTTGAGTGCTTTTCCCTTTTTAAAAGTGGGGAAATGTAAATTAATGATCAACCTCGCTCTGAACCAATGACATTGTTAAAAAAAATTCACAAAATCATATTGGAAGATCGACAACGGACCACTGAAGAAATTTTAAGTGAAGATTTAGGCATAAGAAGGGTGGTGAAATCTCCCGCTCACAGCCTCTTTGTGCGCCGGTTTTTGTCCAAATATGGTGTGACTACTGTGCCCCATTCTCCCTCTATTCACACGATCTAGCCCCCTGCACTTCCTTTTATTCCCTTGAATGAAAAGGGAAATGAAAGGAAAGTGTTTTGCGGACGTTGAAGAAATAAAGACAAAAATGACACAGAGGAGCTGTCTGGTTTCACGAAAGATGAATTTATAAAATATTTCGAACAGTGGAATAAGAGATTAGACTAGTGTATTGACTCCAATCGAGAACAGTTGAAGGCAATTAAAGGTTTTGTGTAACAAAAATAAATAAATCACTTTGTACAAAAATAGTTCAGTTTTTTTTGGGTAAGTCCTGCAATAACAATCCTACGATTGTATATTAATTTACTTAAATCCAAGAAACCTCATGAAAAGATAAGAAAGGCCTGCCACTTTAATTGGTAGGTGTTTATTCCTCACACCCTGTATTCCATACTTCTTAACTCTAAGTGACTTCATTTTTCCTTAATGAGACTCTGAGCCATTGAAGCATACACACCTTTTTAAAAGAAAATAATCCTAGAAAGAGAACTTAAGGAAACTTAATATTAAATCATGGAATGGAAGAAGACTTGGTTTACTTAAATTAATTTAAATAGTACAAAAACACTCCGAAAGATTTTTAAACATTTATTAAATTATAATGAAAATTTTTGATCAAAAATACTTCATTTTATTTGTTAAATCATCTTAGCATCTGGGGGTGGGGGAATAAAAATATGTTTGACACTTGTCCAGTGCTTGTTCCAATGCTAGGAGACGAGAAAAAAATACTTGTTAAAAATCTCCATCCATGTGTGTAAAATAAGGTTGTCATTCATTATGCAATTTGTTTTTGCATATAGAGTGAAAAATATATATGGGATTGTATTAAATGAGGATATAAATCATTTTTATTGGGCGAGCAAAATTATTTTGTTGTCTTTTATTCCGATTAAACCTTCGCCTACCCTACCATACCATACCTACCACCATTGGAAAGCTTAATTTCTTCTCTTCCAGTGTAAGTCAATAATAATTAGGTAAGTAAGAAAAATAATTATGAAATTAACAATAGACCCAAAACTTTTTATTTTATACCTCTGTTTCTAATTTATTTACCAAGAACAAGTTGGTGGCATTAATAGGTCTCTAGATCCCTGCAAAAGTTTGTTGTGAATTGGTGAAGTCGTTATGAAAAAATATTTTCACCTAATTTGCTTCATCGCTCAGTTATTTATTCACAAATTATTTCAATATTCAATGACCATTCTAGGGTTAGCTATCAAATAAATTTGTATTCTAAAGAGGCAGAAAGTGTAAAATAAATTAAATTTAACTTTCTGAGAAATGCTGGTTTTATAATAAATGGTTAGAGGAGGATAAATTTTAACATGGAGTTTTATTAAATTAGTACAGTCATGCTTTTAAACTAACAACAAATTTTAAAGTCATCTAATGACATTAAATTAGTAACTAGTGCTTTGTATCTGTATTCTACTCACTTTATGTAAGCACATGAAGTTGGTCTGTTAAATATCAAGACACTGACATAAAAGATTACTTAAGGATCTTAACTACTAGTAGATGTTACAGCTATCTAACGAATTAAATATACTTTGTAACAATTACAAAAATTACTGTTGCTCTGTATTTAATTTATTATTATAGTGAAAAGAGGAAAAAAGCCAAGTAACATCATTCTAATTAATGCCTTAAAGTATTTAGCGAGTATTTCATTAATATAAATTAAAGTAAAAATTCCATTATAATAAAGGGTGTACCAGAATTAATGCAAGATTTGAATTTTCCGCCATTTGTACAGTAAAGTAATGGCAACCCTAAAAAAACAATTTGACAGTTTAGGGTTGGTAAAAATGGAGCGTTACAGGATAGAACGTGTCTTTATTGTTGAACATTATCTCAAAAATAATGAAAGTTTGGCGGCTGCAGTTCGAAAATTTCATACAAAATATGGTTGGAATAGTGTTTTGACTTCATCAACTATGAAGAGATTAATTGAAAAATGTAGGAAGTCTGGATCAGTTGGAGACACTAAACACACTAGTCGTCCAAAAACAAGCCGTTCAAATGTCAATATCAAAGCAGTGCGTGAGTGTTGTTCAAAATCCAGTTACATCAATCAATTCGGTGCCGTAAACACAGTTCTCTGTGCCAAAATTGGATGATATTGATGTGGCCAATATGTGGTTTCAACAAGATGGTGCCACATGTCATACTGCCCATGAAACAATTCAAATACTGCATGAGACATTTCCAGATCGTGTACTCTTTCGTTTCGGTGATCAGAATTGGCCCCCTAGATCGTGTGATTTAACACCTTTAGTTTAGATTTCTTTTTATGGGGTTATTTGAAGTCAAAGGTGTATGTCAACAAGCCCACATCCACCCACGCATTAAAAGAGGAAATTCAACCACATTTATGCCAAATGGTCATGGAAAATTTCAACAAAAGAGTACGTATGTGCCAGCAAGTCGTGGAGAACAATTGCCCGATGTGTTATTCCATAAATACACATACACAGGTCTTACCCCCACCTGCCTTACATACTCATCCTGTATCGACCTACTGACATCACCTATCTTTCGACTCATGACTTTTCTCGTCAATTTTTTCTTCTTTCAAATTTATTTTAGGTCCTTTGAGTTTGAGTATTCCTCTAGTGAGCCAAATGATTGATAATATAAATACTTGTACTAGAAATTTTAATAAATAGGTGAACATGTAAAAAAATAGAATTCAAATTATTGAAGAAAACAAACCTGACAGGTATATTTTAGGAATAATTCACATACATCTATTAAAACTGCCCCGATTTTAATAACATTATTATAAACTCAAGAAATCTTGATGTGTTGAAGCAAAATTATTAAGCTAAAACTAAATTAAATAAATAAATGGGCGTTGATTCTGTACCTTCCTTGATGAAGTAGAATATCGTTGAACTCAACAATATCCTCTAAGCCCTTCAGTACAACAAGAAGTGTTGTTCGATCCTCTCCATTTAAACGGTATCTGTTTAATATATTAACTTTCAGAAGTCAAAGCATTTTTTAATAGTGATAACATTTTATATGTACACCACCCAAAAATATCATTAGAATAATCATTTTTGTATATTCTTTTTTATTTAATATTTGATGAAAAAAAAATCGGTTTAAGAAAAAACAATAAGTTTATTTAAAACAAATTTATTCAATTTTGTCCACAAATCATCTCATTAAAAAAACATAATTCTTTTTCACTTTTAAGAAATTCCAGATCCAGGGGGTAAAGGAAAAAGGCCTAACTTAAATAAAAAACTGGCAAAATTAGCAAATTAATATAAAACTAAAGTAATAATCTTAATTTATGAGAAACTAGAAATAATTAAAATAGTAAGCTAATCACAAACATTGAATTTAGGAAAATTGAGGACTAAAACAATAAATAAGTATATAGTATACGAGGGTGGTCTGAAAAGTTTCCGGCCTCAACGTGAAGATAGCGGCAGTCGTAAATAAAAGCTAGTGAATTTTGTTGTTCATCTGTTGACAGTTACTCACCAAAGTTTCAGCCATTTTGGACGCGCAGTTGTTGTGTAACAGTCGATGTGAGTTGTCGGGAAAGGTTGAACAATTGTCGGAAAAGGTGAACAATTGTCAGAGGTCAACAATTGTCGGTTAGCGTCACTAGGGGAGTGCCTGATCACTCTAGCCCTGGTGACAAGTGCGGATTGTTGTAGTTAATAACATGGACCATGTTCCATGTAGGCGTTAATATCTGACTCCATTTATTGATAGGAATGTGTCCCGACAAGACACTGTGTTCAGGATGAGGTTCAGAGGTTCATAAAGAATAAGACCAGTTTTCAGAGTATGGGCGAGAGATCGGCAGTGTAATAAGTACAAGTCGTCAGAGGTCTGCTAGAGGCTGTGAGGCAAAGTGCCGTCGTAGAGGTGTGGCATAGCGAGAGTAGGTTAGCGGAAGGCTGAGTGGGCTTACTCCCAGGGGCCCGGGACCCCTGGTGTAAGTGACAAGTCGTGCGGCTATGGAGACTAAGAGACAGAGTGCCTCAGGGCGAAAACCCCTTGATATATATACCCGTGCCCCTCCCTCGTGGAAGGCGGAGTCTGTCTGTAGGTGGTCTGTTTTATTATCCCATTGGTCCAAAAGGGTATGTTTTATGATGTCTCGCCTCCCGAGTTACGTGATGTAAACTGTTTCTGGGATGATTTTATGACCGCTGGAACGTGACTGCCGGCCTATGTTATTAGGGGCAGGTGTGCTTTATGATGTCACACCTCCTGAGCTACGTGATTTAAACTGTTTCTGGCATGATTTTATGACTGCCGGAAGTGACTGAAGGTCTATTCTTAGGGGCAGATGTGCTTGCCCTAGGTTTTATGGCAGGGCCCTCTGAGTTACTTGTTTACGACTTCCGACCTCTCTATGATTTATTACAAGAAGTTTACACAGATTTGCATTTTTATTATAATACATTATGAACCAGAGTGTAGGGTAATTTACATATTCGCTATATATCGCTACATGAGTGTTTTTATGAAAATGGACAAAATCGAGTATCGAGCTGTCATTAAATATTTGTTTTTGAAAGGCAATACACCTACGCAAATCAAAGATGAGTTGGATTCTGTGTATGGGGACTCCGCACCATCATTTACCACAGTGAAATTTTGGGCAGCTGAATTTAAAAGTGGTCGTAAGAGCTTGGGAGACGATGAATGTTAGGGACGTCCAAAAACTGCAACTACCGACGAAAACATCGCCAAAGTTCACCAAATGGTGCTAGATGACCGCCGAATTAATGTGAGAGAGATAGCAGAGGTTATAAACATGTCAAAAGAACGTGTTTGTCACATATTAAATCAACATTTAGAGATGAGAAAGCTGTCCGCATTGGCCAAAAACGTGTTCGAATGAGCATTTCCAACGCTCTGTTGGCGCAATAAATCCGAGTTTTGGCGCCGATTAATTACTGTGGATGAAACTTGGATACACCATTATACGCCCGAAACAAAAATACAGTCCAAACAGTGGACTGCTAAGGGGGAACCGGCTCCAAAAAAAGCAAAAACTGTTTTTTCGGCTGGGAAAGTGATGGCGACTGTTTTTTGGGATAGTCATGGAGTTATTTTAATCGATTATCTTCAAAAAGGAAAAACCATTACAGGAGCATACTACGCATCATTACTTGACAAGCTGAAGGCAGAACTTGCAGAAAAACGGCCACATTTGCAGAAAAAGAAAATCCTGTTTCACCAAGACAACGCACCGTCTCACACCTCAGCGGTTGCCATGGCGAAAATCCATGAATTAAGGTTTAAACTGCTTGACCATCCACCTTGCTCACCAGATCTAGCCCCAAGCGACTTCTTTTTTTTCCCTCATCTAAAAATTGTGCTCGGAGGACAGAGATTTTCGTCAAATAAAGAGGCAATCACCTTCGTGAACGATTATTTTGCAGAGAAAAACGCTGAGTACTATTTGGATGGGTTACAGAGATGGGAGAAGTGTGTAGAGTTGCAAGGAGACTATGTTGAAAAATAAAAAAAAAATGTCTGAAAAAACGTCTTGTATCTTCGTTAGGTCGGAAACTTTTCAGACCACCCTCGTATATAGTAAACTATATTTAGTATAATATTGTAAACTAACTACAAATTTAAAAAAGGTAATAAAAGAAATTGAACTTGATATATAACTAAATAAGACAGAATAAACAAGATAAAGCGCATAATTATTCTAGACAAGAATGACTAAATGTCAATGAAGATTGAAGGTACAAAGGGAGTCAAGGGGAAACAAACCTGTGTGGGTGGAAAGGGCACACTTTGATTGGTAGTGGGAGACGTTTTAAAGACATTCTCATAGGTTACAGGTTATGTGAGTTTCTGTGGTCTGAGGCCAACATACTTAAATCAGTTATAAATATAAAATAATAACTAACAGAAATTTAACTACCTTTGTTCATAGAAAAATAGAATATTTTTTAAAAATGTATAAAGCATTCATTTATAATATACAATTTAAAATAATAGTAATTTCCATGCTTCAAGACCAATAGATTCTCTGTTGAAATAACCAGCCTGATGAATGTTTTTAGTAATAATTACATCACAATTGGTTGTAACTAAATAAAAAATTGTAAGTTTTGGAAATCAGAGAAAAAAGCTTCATTTGTAAAATTATTTGAGGAATAAGTGTGGCTGCTTAAACATATTGAGTTGGTGATGACACACCATATTTGGCTGCATTATAATAATTAACAGCTTCTCAGAAAAGAGGGAAAACTTGGATCAGTAAATCTCCAGGAACAATTATAAACCATTGTTACATCCTGGTGGGAAATAGATATTAAATAATGAGTTATTCTTATTTCTAAGATAATTAATTACACAAGAGAGATATTAGATATGATCTATATTTTTTTTGTGTTTATTAAGAAATGGGAATATTCCTTAACAAGATGGCAAGAACTAAGCTGAGGCCTTTTCAATCAAGGCCCTCTTTTCAGCATTGTTTACAATATTTTTAAAGATTTAATGAAAATACCAATTCCGAATGACTAAAAATAAATAAAAAAATATAGTAACCAGTGAAAATTCAGTCAAGTGTAATGTCACTCATTAATTAATTAAAACAACCTTAGTCCCAGATAGACAAATAAGTGAAAACTTAAGGCTTTTACTTATTTATATAAAAAAAAAAACTAAAGCAAAAAAAATTAGTCTAGCGAAGTTAACAAAATTACATTTATTCATATAACTAATTTCATAACATCACCTAAAAAGTCACTTGTATTATTATTTGTTTATTGATTTTTTGATTGTTTTAGTTTTAGTTGTCAACCCACAGTAATCAAAAAAGAGAAGCACTAGTTGTTAATGTGCAATCATTAACAAATAAAAATGAATTTATTTGAGTAGATATTACAATTCTCCACTATTAATTTCATCATCCCTTAATGAAGACTGTTATTTAAAATATAATAACTATTCAGCCTGGAGTACAATAAGTAATCACAATATTTTGGAATAACATCTTCACATTTAAATAAAATTAACTGCTGCTGCGGTCTGAGTGGTCACTAAAGTAGGTATAGCTTCTTGCATCGCTGAACAAGTTTGAGAGGAGACACTGTCTTGCTTAATCAAGCGTGTTTGAGAAGAGGTGGTGCTTTGGACAATATTTGCCGTTTGTGAAAACTTTGTATCTTGACTAATAACTACATCACCTTGTGCTGTACTCATAGATTCCTTGATAGCCTGAGCTGAAATGATGTTCTGTTTAAAGTTAGCTCCTGCAGAACTAGATGTTTGAGAGCAAATGCCGTCCTTCTTAGTCAAACAAGTTTGGGAAGATGTGCTGTCTTGTTTTACCAAGCAGGTTTGAGAAGATACGCTGTCTTGCTTCACTATACATGTTTGAGATGATATGCTACCCTGTTTCAACAGAGGGCCTTTACTGAATCCAGCTATGTCAGTCTGAGAACATAAATTGATAGATTCACTGTACCCTACAGTTTGCGAAGAAGTACTGTCTTGCTTTTTGAATTTTTGAAATATTTCTGTTTTAGAATTAGTAGTTTGGGAAGCAAAGGAGTTTTGTTCCATTCCGTCTGTTTTTTCTTCACTTTTGGGCGATTCCAGAGTTATTGTGACTGGTCCATCATTTTGTATTCCAATAACCAAGTGGGCTCCAAACATCCCTTCTACAAATAAATAAAAAATGTTACAGTTAATTGAAAATAATATAGCAACTATTTAATTTTAAAATATTGATTTAATTGAGCTGTTATTCCACTTTTGCTGTTCTGGGGGATATATTAGTAATATTAATTTAATGTTAATTTCTTAGAAAGAAATTTATCAAAGCAAGGCGAGAGAAATAATGAACCTTAGAATAGAAATAATAATAGCATAGATAAAAGCTAGACTAACTTTGAGAGGGTGAGAAAACTAGAAATATAAAAAGAAGCAGTAGATACTAGCAGTTTACGTTCATAATTTTATTTTTCTTACCAGATGGTATTTCCAATTAAATACAATATTAAATAGTATCAATCTGGTAAAGGAATGTTACTTACTCACTATACCTTGATTCCCCAATAAGAAGGGATCTAATCCCCTGTTCCCATCCATTCCGACTTTATTCTTACGGCATCCCTCTATCCACTAAGAATCTCAAGGTGCCATTTGTCTAGAGACAACAGGGAGGTCTTCCAACACTGGGCTGATTAACTCTCTGTTAAATCACTGATTCAGAGAAAATTAATCACCCTATGCCATTGTCTGAGGCTGATTGTGTTATAACAGAAAGATAGAGGCAGTGAAAGAGAAAACCACACATGCCTTTTTTTATTTCACACAATTATGAAAAAAAGAAATTTTTAAGGAGTGTAAAACATTGAAATTTACTTAAGAGTTCCTGAACAAATAGTATTTATGTTATGTATTTTTTTACAAAATATAAATGATACTAAGCAGGAATCATGATCCTGGGTTTATTTAATTATTATTTGAATTAAAGTTTTATTTCCTTCTTGCCTTAAATTAGAATACATAAGTCACAACTCAAATAAAAAAGTTATTTCTGCTCAGTCAGGTGCTTGAACGATTAAGATCAAAATGGGTTAAAGTGCTATTGAAAAATATGTCAGTCAAGGCATGATGCTGGTTAATGCAGAAGTACATAAGAAAGTATGATTATTACAGTTGATATCATATTAAAACTACCTTTTACTAGCTCCGGTTTATATTCATTTCTTATATGTTCCAAAAATTCATTGTAGAATATTTTCCCTTTATCTGGTGCCATTGCATGGTGGAAATCAAGTTTATTTCCTTTGAGACTGTTATAAAGGGTTACTTGGCTAAGACACAGAATCTCTCCGTTACAATCTTTCACTGATTTTGACCAGTTTTTTCCACTACTATCTTCAAACAGTTTCAAATTCAGAATCTTCCTTACTCTGTATAAAAAAAAAAGGTTATTATCCAAGATATGGAAATTATATATTTAATAAATAGTGGTAAATTGGTAGATTAGCAAAGAAGCATGTAAGAACACAGAAAAATCGAATGTGATGGCTCGTATTATCTCTTTAGGAGTAATATGACGTCAAAAGGTTTGTTCACTTAATAAATAATTTATCTTCTTAGTACAAAAAATTCATTAACCTTCTTAAACTCTATAAACATATTTATCCGGCATACCAGTCCATTTCATTATACTGATCACAATATTTTATGGAACCTCTACGAAAACAAACTCTAAACTAAAAAAAAAGTTTGAGAAGTATGCACTTCACAACGCGGAAGAATATGCAAACAAAACTCAATTATCTGATACAAGAATTCACTTTTCATTATGCAAGTTCATTCCCATCTAGACCTCTCATTAACACCAGCTCTTCCCTTCCCTAGAAGGGCCTACCTCTGACTAGCACCTGTACTCATCTGTGTGACACAGTTATTACTTCACTGGCCCTGGATCCCCCACAGCTCTCAATGATTGATAACTTTCTTTTATTACAAATGAATGAATTCTATTAAGAATAACACAAAGGTAAAGACAAAAATTTGTCTAGCTGATTTCAAAATAATATAAAATGAATTTTTGTATCTTGTAATTAGAATTCATTGGATTGGAAAATTGCATAGATGGCAAATTAAACTGAACAGCAAGAACAAAAAGTATATCAATGAATAAAAGTGAATAATTTTCATTAAAAATAGTAGCAGATGAGTATTAAATAAATTATATGAATTCTTACTGGGAGAAAAAAAGAATAATAAAAAGCAGGGAACAAAGAATAGGCTAATGAATTAATAGGTTAAAAGGAGATAAGAAACTGGTAAAGTCTGAGTTTAAAATTTGGACTGACAAACAGAATTATGGAAAAGGAATTATTAAACTTCAGCAGCTGTATGGATTACGAAAGATATTTTTTATAGGTTAGAACTAGCTATATGGGATGGGGGGAAATTGGTCGGAATTTGATAGCTGACTCAAATTGGAAATGGTTATAAAGTTAAAGAAGCTCTTCAGTATAATAAGAGGAGAGGAGGGATCTGATGCAGAACTGGCAGCTAAGAGAAGAATGTAACCATACCGATTTGGTCAAGCATTGGAATACGAGAGTCTAGTTTAATATTTTATGAGCGGGCGCTTTGATAGCAATCGGCTTAAATTTATCTAGAAAAATTGACACAACCCCATCCCCCAACCATCTCATTTAAAGATCTGATGCATACATACTCAATATGACAAACATTGCATAAGCCAATTCAAAACAAAGCACCAACTAGTACAATATGAATTTTAAAATTAGACAGGTTTCAAGGGAGATCTGAAACCTGTACATATTTGTGATATAATTAACTGCCAAAGAAAAAAATACAGCCAAGGTAGGTGAATGAACCTGAGACCTCACGAAAAGCAAGTAACCAAGGATTCTACTAACTGAGCTACCCAGCCATGAGTTACGATCTTCCCAACAGGAAATATCTTTATACAAACTCTCCCTAAGACGGTATACAACTTAACCTATAGGCACAGGGGCCACCAGTTGGGACTAGCTGTACTCCACTCGCAAATTTACTTAAATTATACAATATGAATTAAAATGTATACGATTCTCAGGAGTGATTATGACAAGTTGTCTAATGACTACAACAGCCCTCAACGAATAGAAGAATCCGATTGTTTAAACATACATACTTGCACAACTAAAATTTAGATTAGCTCACATAATTAATAATACTTACATATAGTCAATATCTTTCTTTGTATCATTTCTTGAGATACCTATCAGTACACATAACCCCTTTTCAATGGAAGAAATTACTCGACCATCCGCTGCACAGATAAAATACCAGCAGTTAATATTAAATAATAATATAACTGTGTTCAGGTGACTCTATAGAAACATATGGTACCACATCCTAACAAAAGTATTGTCGATATATTATGACCGCCTTCATTTTTATGTTTGCATAATAAAAAAGTTGATAACAGATTAAAACTATTACCAGATGCATTTGCACTTAATACTCGTTGAATCACAGCCCTCATTTCTGTAATCAACTAGAAAGTCTAGGCTACTTCTTGAGCAGAATTTTAAAACAGGGATAAAAGAATCAGTTTGACTTGCAGATGGCAACTGACCTTATAACCACTGATAACCTCATCGGGAGAATCATTTCTCAATACAAAAGTTTTTTTTATTTATTAATATTTTTTTCGAAATACATTTGGCAACGGTATTCGCCTTTATATAGATCATATCAGACTATATTATTATTATCAGCACATTTTGAAGACAATCGGCACATTGTTGCATCACCCTCCGGTTGATTCTGTGATTGTCTGTTACCTAAAGAAAAACTAAAACGCACGCTCGCTAACAAAAAGTACACGTTAAAATGAAGCCGGCTTACTTTCTCCTAAAGAAATATACCTTATAATATGCTGTTTATATTTTGATTAAAATAAAATAAACCGGGAGATTGGTAAACAAATTAAACGAGTAAAAAGTTGATCTTGGTTTACTAACTGTTAAATGGAAACTGTAAGATTAATTAGTTATTCCAAAAAATTAAGTTTTGGTACCGAACGTAAGAATTCGCGTTATTCAATGTCGTTTTAGCTTATTCCAATAGTTTTTTTTGTGTTAATATTCAATCTACATTTTTTCTATTAGTTAAATGACCCTTGATTGTTTGGCAAATTAAATGATGTATTTTTTCACTATCATTCAAAATATCTAAAATGCAATTAAAGTGTGATACGTCACTATGCAATTAAGAGTTTCGTTTATGATTTATTATTAATGACTTTTTGTAACAGTAGTATTTACACATATTGCACATTATTAACCAAGGATTCGAGATCTTTAATGTGTCACCTCGCTATATATATGATGGAAAAATATTTATTTGTTTACTACTAATTCATTTATTATTGACGCGGTATTATTTTCTACGGGGCTGGTCTTATTTTTAGCATTTTTAGGGAGTCGTGTAAAACTTTTTATTAAAATAACATGCCAGTGTGATTACCAAGTAATTTTAAATACCTCTTTGATGGAAATTTCAATGTTTATTTAATTATAATTCACTTAAGCCCCAAGACATATTATTAATCAGACGTCGAGATGTTAACTTTGATACTATACTCAATATGTAGAAAAATATTGATTTTTTTTACTGCTAATTAATTTATATTTGACCCTTCACTATTATTCATGGGGTTGGTTTATTGATTAGTAAAACATGCAAAATATAATTCCTCTTATAATATACTCTAGTTGAGTATTAAGTTGGGATCGTTAATAAATTTTAATTAGCTTCATTCATGTTTTATAGAGTTGGCTATATTTTTCTTTCACAGACGTACACTCACTTTTTTATTTGTTTGTGACTTTGAAAAAATCAACTATACTCTAAAAATGACACAATATATTTGACATTTTCAAGGAATATACCGAAACACCTTGGATTGTACTGATTATGTTTTGGTTAAAACGCAATATCCGAAAGTATTAAACAAAGAAACTAAATGTACAGATATTCAGCTTTTTGTTTTCGTTCAAATCACTGCTCATAAATTATAGAAGAATTAAAGTTACCTTATTTTTTCACCGTACTTTAGGATACATTAAATATGGTAAAGCAAAATAATAATATATAGATACTACTAAACAATAACGTTTTGAGAGAAATATTCCATGACTCTCTCTGCTTCTGTCCAGCGGCTATTGGCTAAACCTTCCAAAGAGGAATTTCGTTGATACTTCCGTTAATAGTGCAAGGATAACTTTCGGCAAGCTTAATCCAATTATCAAAACAGAATATTTTTTGATGACTTGCAGAACAGCTATTCTTGGAACGCGATCTGGAGAAAAGTGAATCGCTTTTAGGGAATATTGGAAATGCAATCTCAGGTTGACAACCTCCATAATGGGATCTAGTTTAATTAGTTACAGGTACAAACGTTACAAAGTTAGGCGTCAGTGACTGAAGGCCAAAAAGTCTTTCTAAAACTTGAGATCGACGAAACATAGATGAAGATTTTGTTTTTTTCAACTGTTGCCTGTAGAATGGAGAAAGATACCTTAAAGTATTGACAGTTGAAGTGAGAAAATAATACCTCGTTTTTAAAAACAGCTACGCGTTTTTTCGCGCTCGTCACTGATATTGGTATCAGAAGCGCGATTATTTTCCTCGGTATAGCTAGATACCGACATCTACAAAGGCGACCAGTCGTTATCGAGACGGTACGGAGCCGCTATGTTGTAAATATGGTGTGAACAATTAAATACCTTGCCCAGTTGTTCATCGTTCATAAGGCCGGCGCAAAGACGGTAGTGGGAGGCGAGATATATAAGGAAAGTGCCACTTCCAAGTTACTCACTGTCGTTGGAACCGTCATCGACTTGCTTCTCACGAGGAAGAATTTCCGTGTAAGTTTACGGTCTCATATAATATCATACAATTTATTATTTCTTCTGATACCATGGACTTTGATCATTAAAAGCGTATCTGCTGTGCAGAGCTCTTCCATTAAAATATTATATAATAATAATTTGAAGCATTTTAATAAAAAAAAAAAAAAAAATCCCTTAGGAAAAATGCAAACTTGCGAACTTTAGGAAATTCTTAACTGCTATGCACCCTCGCAGGGATTTAGGGACTCATAAATAATATTTAAGTATTTCAGTGAAAGGCAAACGGCGAATTGAATGCTTTCAAATATAATAATTTACGATTAAAAGATTTTTTTTTTCTTGACGTAATATTTTATAATTATTTGTTAATTTTGACCGTTTTAAATCCGACATTGAACACGATAATCAGTTGAGCTCAGATACTACTATGAGATCTTGACCTTGTCAACATAAAATAAGTTAACTGTTACTTGTTTTGATTATTTTATACAATCACTAAAATTCTACAACGATATATATCCGTAATTAAACAGATAACTAAAAAAAAAAATATTAGTCTAGTTGTTTTATTTATTGTTGTGTTGTGTGGTAGATTTTTAAGGGTTAGAGCAACAACGATAACGCTTCAGGTTGTTACCTTAACGAGAAAAGTCTTCCAAATTAATTAGTGGATTACATTGTATCATTTTGCTATTATTTTGATTGTCTTTGGGACATAAACCGCGGCTTATAAGGAGGATCAAACAGTCATTGTTGCAAAGGAATTACTAAAAGTGAATTACTATTGGCTTTTGACGATCTTTTGTGATTGTATGCCCCCTCTTAGGTCTGAAAAAATATTATGAAAATATTTAGCAAAACGTTGACTTTATTCATTTAACAATTAATTGAACAATTGATAACAGCTTCTTCTTTTTTTTGGGGGGGGGAGGTGTAGTAGTAAAATGTTCCTAGGCCTGAACAATCATACAGACTATTGAGTTAAACACTTTGGTTCTAGTTTTGAAAAAAAATGTTTACATTTTTTTCTTCATTTCTTTTTATTTCTGTTGCAGGCTTCTGACTGTGATATTTACTTTTAAGGATGAACAGATTTTACTTTTGTATTCTCCACACCTTCCTCGCAGGTTAGTTACAGTTATTTATTGTTTTTGTTTATTCTATTATTTAACAAAAGTTGAAAACGAAAGTTGTTAGCCTTGCCGGAGAGGACTTGGCACTGAGTGATGCAACCACCAAGAAGTTGGAACTGCTCCAACTTGGTCAGCTGGTTTTATGGAACGGGGGACACCTGACACCTAAGGCAGTACGAATGCTCGATACTGATATCGAAATGTGGCTTACATTCATTATTATCGAATACATTTCAAAATTATCCTTCTTCATTGTATTCCAATACATTTTATTAGTGAATGTCGGCCACCCGAAGCACACTGCGGTTTTGGGCAATAGTCCGTCTTAAATGGGAATATGTTCTATAGTTCCGGACAGTTTAAAAAAACAATTCATATCAATGTCACCAATCATGTGTCATTTTAATTGTTCCATAAAAAATGTAAATAATAATTCTTTTTAAAAAAAAGTCAAGCTTTTATTAATAGCAAGAGCTTTCTATAACCTATGTCAGTTATCCTCACGTGTTGCAAACAATCCACCATCTTTACCGAATAAAAACCTAGAAAAGGATTGACTAAATCATACACACGATTACATTCTTATATGCAGTTCCCATATTTAGAGAAAGAGTTCGTGATGCCTTATGTATAACTTGCCCAGCAGTTTTAGCCTATGAGTGAATATGAGTTGTCTCTCTTTCGGATCGGAATCGAACACCCGACTTTTCCGCCCTTGCGCATTCTTAACAGTTTGGTAATAGACTATTAACAATGAAGAATATATCAGTTCTTACTTAGATGTGTTCAAATGATCGATCATGAATGAAGACTGGACATCAATAATGGGGCTAAGTGCAAAAAAAAAAAATAAATGAGTGAGATCCGACACTTAGCTTGCTTTTTCGGGTCTAACTCAATTTTTTTTTCTGTTGCACATATTGATGTACAGGCTTCATATGTGTTCAAGATAATACTTATATTATAAAATATTTATGATTACTTATTCGATTGACACATTCAATTGATCGATCGCCTTTAATATGGGAACTGCATAAAACAGTGTGATCGTGTGTAGGATTTAGTTTTTCAGGGACAAGACCTTATCAAGCATCTTCTAGATTTTTGTTTATCTATGGCATTGTGTTTACAAAACGATTGAATTCAACAAAAACAAACAAAATAAGCTTGGATGATTTTCACATATGCTTCCTAGATTTTATCTTGCTCAAGCAGAAACTTGGCCTTGCTCAATTATTTTCATAAAATTAATATCACGAGTTAGTAATTTTTAATATTTATTTGCATGTTTTTAAATTAAATTAGAACAACCTGATAAACTTTTTTAATAATTTTTACACCTCATTGAATGACTTTTTCTTGTTATAAATAATACAATAAGATACAATACTCTAATAATGCTTATTTTAGGATTGGCTTTAGTCATTTCCCTTGATGTAATTTTCATTTTAGTTTCTTTTCTGTTTTATTTATTATAAAATTTCCTTAGTTGTGGTTTTTTTTTTCTTCTTTGCTTAAACATTCGTTGTTTATTGTAAAATACAACACTATTAATATATATTATATACATTTATACATATGTATAATTTTCGTTATGGATCATATCGTAAAAAAAAAGAGTATAATACTTCCATCGTAAGTAAATCATAACAAACCTCATTCTACTGAGGAAAATGTGTATCTGAGAATTATATGATGAGGTTTACAATCCCGATGAGTAGCTTTCATCAATATTTTTTCCTTCTCCTGTCCATGATTCAATAATAATAAATATTCTTCCTTATGCTTCTTTCCTCAAGTATGGGGGAACTGTACGTTTATGTAATGGTACTTACGTTTAAAAGTACGTCATTTTCTACCATCTTCGGTCGTAATAGATCTCATTTTTTAATAAATATATCAATTTTGTCTCCTTCAAAGTAATCTCCCTCAGATATATTACTCATATGTACCAGCGCTTTCAATCTTCGAAGCATCTTTCAAACTCACTTTTGAATTTAGCTTTTTGATCCTTCAACGATTTTTCTTTAGTTTCATCAATGGTGTCAAAATGTCGTCCTTTCAAGGTTTTTTTCAACTTCGGGAACAAAAGGAAGGTAGACACCGTCGCCATTTTTTGGCTAAATTTTTACTACCTAAAATGTTTTTACTCTAATTATGATTTTTTTTTTAAAGCTACCCTAATGAAATATAGGACGTATAAAGGAAATAAAAAGCATCGATAGATTCTTACGGGACTCCGTGAGTTTCATAAATACTTATTAAATTATTGAAAAAGAAAAACTATGCATTTTATATCGTTTTTATTTCTAAAATAGAACTTTTCTGATAAATATTCTTTATTAATTCATGTGCGTGTTGATAATATAAATAACATGATATATAAATGTAAATATAAAATAGGCTAATTACTGAGTGGGTTCTATGGGGTAATGCTAATAATGAAAGATTAAAAAAACTTTCGCTTGTATCGACTTCCAGCATAATTTATCCTCACTCGGTGGGCAATGGTAGTTTAAACATGTTTTTGAGGGAAGCAATATTCTGAAGTCCTTTTATCCTACCCGAAAATACTACCCTTAAATAATATTATGATAAAATAAAACTAAATATTCAACAACACCCAGGCCTATGTTGTGGATAATTTCTTTGAGACATAATGATGAGTGCACAAACAAGAGAAATGTGATAATTTACAATGCTATGAAATGGATTTTTTTGGCAATTTGGTGAGCTAGTTGGAAGAGGTTCCTTTCATAGCTTGTGGGATAATATTTCACACCCAACACAAAATATTTTTTTTTGCCTTTGACAACGAGTGTTCCCCAGTTTGCTCACTCTCTTTACATTCTAGTTTAATTGTAAAATAAAAATGTTGGAGCTTGTTTAAATATAACAGCTATTTAAAATTATGACAATACTATGAACATAAAACTTGAAATTACTGTCTAATTTTTTCACTGGTCACCAAACTATTCTCGTTGACATTCAGTAATTAGTGAAAGATGCTCTAACTACCATTGGGGTTATCCGGAAAGCAACGTAGGATTTAAGATTCTTATTAGTTTAATCCATTAAACTTGATGAACATTTAACGTTTAAATATGATCGTCAACCCTAATTAATCTTCTTTCAGAAAATAATGTTGGCTTACCATGGTTGCTTTTTCCTACTTTCCAATGACGCAGACTTTATTAAGATGCTCAATTTCGTTTGATTTGATTTTTTTGAGTTCATACTCGACCAGAACGTGGCCCTAAGGGTTTAAAACATTATAATTCCTTTATTGTGCTAAAATTACAATCTGCCTTGCTAGGCAATAAGTAATTAAGATATACTATCATTCATACCATATTTACATTTCATCATTCACTCGCTCATTCATAGAATTTTACAGACAGCCCAGAGGCCTCCCAAGTCCACATAAGGTTTAAAACATTAATGAAGTTGTTTGGGGCAGGGAAATGTCAGTGTGACTGCAAGGTGGTTAAAAAAATTCCATGCTGAAGATTCCAGCCTTGATGACATATGTTGATGACGAACGTTGGGTGAAGAAAATTTATGAACGAGTAATGGGAACTTGTGGAGGAGCATACATTTGTAAAATCAACCGTTGCTAACCACCTAGCGGCGATTGGCATAGTGAGATAAAAATGCTGGATAAAAACGGATTCTTTGTGTATTGACTGACCGCCAAAAAAGAATACCGAGTACCACTTCTGACTAGAAACAAAAAGTTACTTTTTTTATCGCTTTGGAATATGTCATATTAGAATCCATAAATTCTAAGGGTATTAATTTATATTCAGTGAGTATGGAAAAGCCTTTAACACGATGGCAAAAGTGCATTGGTTGATTGATAAGGAATCTATTTCGGCTGGTTTTTAGTTTATGGCCGTAAACCTGCAGTAATTTCCGGACCAAACAAGCCATTTTACTCTGATTAAGAAACAGCTTGGTTTTTAAACTTTTTCCTTGAGTTCTCATTATTTTATATTTTCGGATAGTTTCTCATCATGTGATGTCTATGATTTCCTATATATTTGTCCTCCATTAGATGATAGTCTCTGAAAAAGTCCCCCCAAAAAGTGAGTACGAACTATATATAATCATATAGTGATACCACTGGAGTAGTAGCTGGAAGAAAACATAAGACATAAATAACGCTAAGAAAGCATTATATCCTAAGATCCGCGAATATTACCTATTTCTTATGGATAATTAAGATACAGCGACGATCTGCTTCGCTACAGATCGACCTGAGTTGCTCCCTATCGATTCGGAAGCGACCAAGCGTCAAATGCCTCCATGATGAAACCATTTGCATACTATTAGGTTGGCAATCTTTCATCTGTCCTCTTTTCTTTCTTCCACCCCTCTTATTAAGCAGTCTCCTCGCAATAACCTTAATAAAAATGTCTTCAAGCTACACTGGCTATAATTTATTCCTTCGAGGAATCCCTTCCTGTTTGGCAAGATAGCGAGAGAGAGGGTAAGACTAGAGAAGAAAGTGACTAACCGATGATAATTATTAATGCGAAGTAACAGTTAAAGCAAAAAAAAAAATTTGGAATGAAACACACCTCTGTCTTCTCACCAAAGTATATATCATGTTATTAATATTAACGAGCACATTCGGCAGCACTCACCGTTTTTCAAGCGCACCTTATACGTTACACTAGAAATTTCATGCTAAGCATAAAAATATTATTTTTTTCTCTTTTAATTATAGCTATAGTTCCAAAAAAAAAAGGTTATAAAGTAGCGGCCACCTAAACCATCCCCCTTTTTTTTTAAAAAAGATTTGTTATGTGCTAATTAAATTGGTAAGAGTTTATTTGATCTTCTCATGTTATGTGGTGTGTAGCATAACAGCTTCCTCATACAAAGATTCTGGGTTCAAATCAGCAAATGGAAATTGATTTTATTATACTTATTAGTGGATGGTTCCTGATAGGATAATTCCCTTTTCAGCTTTTAAAAATGACACAATTAAAGCTTCGATGATCTCACTAATTAATTTTTTTTTTTTGCAGTAACACGTTATTAATGCCAGTTTTAATGACTTTGTGTTATAAAAAGTTCAAAAATAAAAATTACACATTATTCTAGGACAGTTTGTTAATAACTAAAAATTCATTTTTCAAATCATCTTGGTAGCAGAAAATGGAAAGTAGTCAACATATGAACTCAAACATCTTATTGAAAAAACTTATAGAAATCTATCCTCTGGTGGTTTAAATAGGTCGCTTCTATTGATGACTCCTAACGATGTATTTCGTCGAATGTCTTGGAAATTACTGTCGCGTTAACGTTTGTAATGTATTTAACCATGTAAAAAAATTATAAATGTATAAATAGCTCCTAAGCAGTTTACTTTATTTATTTACTTTATTGTTGAGAATTGTGGGAAGCAGTCCTGTACTCTCTATTCTATAAATGTTGTAATTTCCATTATTTTACGGATTTTTCTATTCCTTACGAACTATTCAGCTTTTGAGGCTATACATTTTTTTTACATGGTTTGATCAAAAAGTAACGAAAATTTTATAATTTCACGGGCGTTATGATTCCTATGGTAAAAAAAAAAAAATGAGTTCCTGCCGGAAGGTTGTGAGGTCTATAAAGTATATTACTTGGAAGTAATGGTCCGTTTACGTGAAGCGATCCGACGAAAACGACCGGAATTGTGGCAAAACAATCCGTGGAAATGGCCTTGCTATTGGAGCTAGTGATACTTATAACACAAACGCCCAAGGAATATATTCTGACAAAAAGCCTTATAATCGAACGAGTGAGTAAATGATTTTCAATATTTTTGCTATGGAATATGTGTAATAATTTCGAATTACATAAACAAAACCATTAGTGTGCGATTAAGTACTTAGGAAGTTTGTTGCTGATGATTTCAACTTCATCATTCCGTAGTACTTGACGTAAACTGTAGATTGAATGCTGGACGTTATACGTCATGTACATTTACAAAATAGTCAGCACATTTTGTCTAAACCATCTAAAGCATCCTGTCACATTCCCCGGTCCTGTTGACTTTATTGTTGTGAATTGTAGGAAGCAGTCCTGTACTCTCTATTCTATAAATGTTGTAATTTACATTATTTTATTCCTTACGAACTATTCAGCTTTTGAGGCTATACATTTTTTTTTTACATGGTTTGATCAAAAAGTAACGAGAATTTTATAATTTGACGGGCGTTATGATTCTTATGATAAAAAAAAAAAATGAGTTCCTGCCGGAAGGTTGTGAGGTCAATAAAGTATATTACTTGGAAGTAATGGTCCGTTTACGTAAAGCGATCCGACGAAAACGACCGTGTGGCAAAACAATCCGTGGAAATGACATCACGATAACGCTCTCGCTTACTTACAACTTACTGATGGTTCGTAATTTTTTAGCAAAAAACAAAACAGTTGTGTTACCTCAGCCACCGTATTCGCCGTACATGGCTCCCTGCGACTTCTTTTTGTTCCCGAAGTGGAATAAAGCCATGACGTCGTCCTTTCATTTTCACCATTGATGAGATAAAAGAAGAATAGCTGAATGAGCTAAGAGCTACATCGAAAAGTGCTTCGAATATTGGAAAAAGTGCTGGCAAAAGTGTATTATATCTGAGGGGGATTACTTTGATTACGTTTAAAACTCCTCATTAATGCTATATACAATATCAGTATTGTAACAAAAAAAATCTAAATAGAATATTTCGAGATGATGCTAAATATGTTTTAGAAATTTCAAATCGATTGAACCATCTCAATGGCTGATATTGTAAAACACAAAAGGAGTGCCGTTAACATGTTTGATCAACCCTTTGAGGGCATAGTAGAGGCTATTTTGGTCGGTAATAAATGAGCAAGACCACGTTATCTGAATGAAATAATTATTTTCCTAATGGATTTTTGTTAAATATGTATATTTTTCAATAAAACATAATAGTATTATCAATGTAAAATAACTAAATAATGTATTTGACGCATTCCCGAGGTAATATCACTCCTGTAGCCCGCTTCCCAACTGAGGTAGATATTTGTCAACGGTCGTGTCACATTTTTTAGCATCCGTTAGTTTAACATTGGTCGAACTGTATCAACAAACTTTGTATATATTTTTTTTCTAGTAAGTCAGAGCTATTTGTTATAGGAATTGTATTATTTAAAGTGAGGCATTGCGATTCAATTCAAGTTGTAAGATTGAGAAAGATGAGAGCCTAGTAAAAACAAAGTGCATCCTTCAAACATCTACAGCGAGTCTTCATTTCTAGGGTTTCGTCACTTTGATTTCAAACCACTGTGTGTGACTACTGTCGTATGGTCTGTTATGACGAACTAGAGACATGGGCTTTTACTAAGATTCAATTTGGTGATGTATGAAAAATACCTCCCCCCTCCCTTTAAACAACATACAATATTAACTAAGACGGAATAAATTGCCGCTAGTAAATGATATGACTAGCAGAGTAGGTCCCTTATGTTGATTGCACTCCTGGGGTGCGTGACATGATGTCAGATGTGTCCCTGGTCCAAGGCTCGTTGCCAGCTTCTCTTCACCCGGCGAGGAAGGTTTCAGGAAGTATTTGTGAGGATAACTTGTTAATGTGTACGTTTGTTTTTCTTTGTAGGCTTTCATGAAATGTGTGGTATCGTTTATGAATAATTATAAAATTATTATTTTCAATACCATACAACAATCAAGTTAGATATTTTCTTCTTTTAAAATGTTTATGACATAGATTAAATAAATATAATCAGCATATAAATTACAATGAATAATTGTTTATTGTATCCCGACACATATTCACAGATATTCGACCTATTAAAGTTTCCGCCGTATTTGATCGACGGCTATGAGGCATTTCAGAGGTCAGTTTTTGATTATTTCCATGTCAATCCAATTTACAATTAATCCACGTATAGATTTCTTCCTATTCTATTGTCATTGTTTAGTGTAATTCACGTCTTTTTCCTGGCAGTTATAAAACACTGCGGGCAACACTTTATTGAAGATAATCTATCTTAAGTGGTAGCCAGCAAATATGTAGTCACTGTTTAGAGATTAGCCCGGCAGGAATTCAATTGTATATTAATACCTTAAAGAGAGACGTGCTGCAGTGTGACCTTTGTCTCAACGGCTTCGACGCCATCTTCCAGATTTTATTTTTTCGATTTTGATTTTGGGGAAAAATAGTTTTTGAATCTTTCACAAATTCAATCAGGGGACATTGATAATAATCTATGTTCTTATACTATGTTTAGGAAAAGTAGCCATTATTAGCATTGGAGCACCAATCAAACCTACATATTGCACATAAAGTAGAAAAATTGTTAGAAAGGGAAATTTTATAGCTAGTGAAGGCATGGTACAAAGTTTACTTAGCCAAAAATGTAAGAACATATATCATAGGAAATATCCTATAACATATACATTTTTCCTTTAAAAAATACATTCCTACTTAAATATATATTTCGTTTTGAATCGATGGCTTACAATATGCAGACCTCCATAGGCGTCCAGGATAATATTGTGTAGAATGATATAGCTATACTTCAAATAATCGTCAGTTTACTACATTTTGATGGCAGTCACTCTGATTAAAAGCGTATGTATGTCATGTATGTATGGGATTTACCTCCTTTGATTCTTTTAGGCCTCGACGCTGTGAGCTAATCAACGTGAAAATGTGACAAGTAGGACACTTCGCGGCCTCTAATAAATGAACCATTACGAAGTAGATATCATCTTGAGCCTAACATATGTTTGTAATATCTAACCATTAAATCGTGATGAGGTAATGGACAGTGTCATAACTGGGATTCAATGAAGCTTTTGTTCGAAATAAATAATTCTTTTAGCAAAGGGACATGTTGGTAGTGCATAGCTAATCATATTTCGTATTTGTTAGGATGATAATCGGGGCGAAGAGGTTCTACATATATTGACTATGGTGATATAAAGGCGTCTGTTGTATGTTCAACAGTACAGGCAAAGGCTTTGTTGCCCAGCAAAGATCAGCTAGGCAGTAAACGTACAAAATACGAACTAAAAATTGGACAATTGGCGCCACAACCTGAGTTGTGTTGTGTCATTTTGTGTACCTTGAGTTTCCCTTAGGTGGCTTATCTTCACTGTTCCAAGAGGTGATATAAAGGCCGACCCGAACATTTGCTTAGGTATTTTCCTGGCTCCCCCCCCCCCCGGAAAGTATCTTAAAGGAGATTCCCGCCTGTGTCCAGATAGCCAACCGAATTAAAGAAAATACACATTATACCCTAAAGCCTACATAAGCTCTGCAGTGTATTGATCTGGGGTTCATTTCACAACACCTCGCTCAGTCCACACCTCTCCTTTATTAATAGTCTTTACTTTAAATTATGCCATTATTGATAGTTGTTTTTACTAACAACAGGTTTTAAAGTCTTTACTGCTACGAGATCGTTACTTCTTATAATAGTGGTCGTAAAAACTATTCCATCAATCTGAAATTTTAAAGACACGTTAAATATATGGTCAGTATATCAATATATGTATATTCTAAATGCGCTAAATAGTTTTAGTGCAACAAAAGGCCCGTTTTACTAACTTTTAATACTTCTCAAGTCACAGTTAGCTAATTATGTTTTAAATTTATAATTTCCTCATCCATGATTAAGGACTTACTAAAAGTGGTAACCCGTAAATAATTACAAGGATGGTACACTAAAGTACGCAGTTGTTAAATATGTGATGAGTAGCCAACACCTCTCTCCCATCCTCTAACCATTTCACAATAGGACTTGATGCAGACATACATAGTACGTCGAAAAGTCTTTTGCTAATAAAATTGAAGCCCAGAAAATGCTAAAAATTAAACATCCCAGTTAAATAAGTGTGTCATTGATAGATAAGTTAGTTGTAAAAAAAGGTTTTTTTTATCATATTAAAAGGTATCAAAGATCTTGACGTTCTGATTAATAATGTTAAGGCTTTAGTGGACTATTGTTACAAAAAAGTATTAAAACTGTCATTAAAATAATATTTTAATTGTTAATTTAATTAATTGTTGGATTAGAAAGGTAGATATTGACAAAACGGAATCAACTACAATAATAAAAGAAAAATAACATTACTTTGCCTTGGACCAGATCCCGTTTTGATCTGAATTACTGTTATAATTACTGATAATTGCACTGGAGTAATTACTCCTCAGACCCTTATAATTGAAAAATCCCTTCTATATGGTAATGCGATGCCGTTCACTTCAAACATTAAAAGAAACAAAATTAACTTATAAGCGACATTTTACTACTGTACGTTGAGCTTCGGCTCACTACATTGCCGACCTAATATACAATTTAAATCATTCCTTGATTATTCAATTAAAATCATTCCTTGATTATTCAATTATAATTAAACCGGTACATTTATAATTAAATTTATTAATTAAATCATTAGACTACAAAAGATGTGTCACGTGAAAATGAAATTAGGACATAAAGAAATCACGTGGGACACGGATTAGTCACTACAATGCGAAACTATATTAAACATTTATTTGCAATTATATTTCATCTGCTTTGATTAAGTGCCTTAAAGTATGTGAACGTACACAATTATTTTAGCCGACACTCAGAAAAAAACCTTAAGACACCAAATACAGAAAGTTAGGGGGAAAAAACCTTGCTATTGGAGCTAGTGATACTTGTAACACAAACGCCCAAGGAATATATTCTGACAAAAAGCCTTATAATCGAACGAGTGAGTAAATGATTTTCAATATTTTTGCTATGGAATATGTTGTATTTATGGAAATAAAATAATTAAAAAATTATTTTGTAGAGTGTAATAATTTCGAATTACATAAACAAAACCATTAGTGTGCGATTAAGTACTTAGGAAGTTTGTTGCTGATGATTTCAACTTCATCAGTCCGTAGTACTTGACGTAAACTGCAGATATGAATGATGGACGTTATACTTCATGTACATTTACAAAATAGTCAGCACATTTTGTCTAAACCATCTAAAGCATCCTGTCACATTCCCCGGTCCTGTTGACTTTATTGTTGTGAATTGTAGGAAGCAGTCCTGTACTCTCTATTCTATAAATGTTGTAATTTCCATTATTTTACGGATTTTTCTATTCCTTACGAACTATTCAGCTTTTGAGGCTATACATTTTTTTAAATTTTATAATTTCACGGGCGTTATGATTCCTATGGTAAAAAAAAAAAAAAATGAGTTCCTGCCGGAAGGTTGTGAGGTCTATAAAATATATTACTTGGAAGTAATGGTCCGTTTACGTGAAGCGATCCGACGAAAACGACCGGAATTGTGGCAAAACAATCCGTGGAAATGGCATCACGATAACGCTCTCGCTTACTTACAACTTACTGATGGTTCGTAATTTTGTAGCAAAAAACAAAACAGTTGTGTTACCTCATCCACCGTATTCGCCGTACATGGCTCCCTGCGACTTCTTTTTGTTCCCGAAGTGGAATAAAGCCATGACGTCGTCCTTTCATTTTCACCATTGATGAGATAAAAGAAGAATAGCTGAATGAGCTAAGAGCTACATCGAAAAGTGCTTCGAATATTGGAAAAACTGCTGGCACAAGTGTATTATATCTGAGGGGGATTACTTTGAAGGGGCAAAATTGCTCAGGATTGATGTATAAAATAATATTGTCCAGGTTATGTGAGGCGCACTTTTTCTGTTCATGTGTAAATAACTGTATGAGTTTAGCGCGGTCCTGTGACATTTTTCTGTGGACGCGGGTGTTGAATGTGAGAGTAGTGTTAGCCCTAAAACGTTCTAAGAACGAACACCGTTTTTTTCTGGCTTCCTAGGATTATACAACTTAATTGATGTGTTGGCTAAATTCTGCATGCGTCCGGGAACACAGTAAAGCTGCTTTAGGATTTAGCTTTTCTAAAACTTTAGAAAAAACAGTTCAGGAGGGAGACTTATTTATTAGCCGATAGATTCTTGGATCCAATTTCACTTCCCCTTTTTTGGGGGCTGAAATGACAAAGCGATTGTCACGCTGCGCACATTATCACTCATAAATTGGAGCAGTCACGTATTTACAAATTAATACTTCAAATAATATTAACCTATAAACTAACTAATATTGGTCCAGAAGTGTTGCCTGACTAGGCTAAAATTGACACTAATAATGTTTTTAAAAGTTCAGTGAACTGATTTGGTTGGGACTGCAGTCTTTTTTATAATATATTACATTAATATGAACTAATCGTAAATTTCATCGTACATGGTTTCATTGTTCTTTTACAAAACCAGAAACACTTTTCTTTAGCCTGTCAGTCTGTCTGTCCTGATCTTAGTGAGTCCCCTGTTCCCGTTAGAGACATACGATTGGAGTGTGGGTCCAATTCGATATTACAAAGACTTGACAAAAACAACCATCTCCATAAAAGAAGATGGTCCTGGGTCCTCCTGGGCTCCTCCATCAGGACTAATCAGTCTTGGGTCATGAAATAGGTGTAGCAGGCGGTAGTCCAGTGCGTTCATTTATGTCTGGTAATTACTTGCTATCAGGACCATTTCAAAATATACACATTACGTCGACAATTACACTTGATAAGAATCTCACATCTTTTATTAACCAAACTCAATGAATAATTTACTCGAATATGAATGAACAATGTCACGATGCTATTAGAAAAGGTTTACGATCTTTTAGCCAGTGGATAACGCTAAACAGTGTGAAAGCTACTAATCTTTCTAGTCGTTGAATCTGCACGTTATCGCAGTCTAATCGCCTTATTATATCGCAGATTAATCCACCTTTTTCCGCAGGGTTACTTCTTTATTCGTTCTTAATCTCAACATCATGTTTTATTTATTACCTTAAAGAATTTTTTTAATTAATTTTTATACTCTTATTCACAGTGTATTTATTTGGGTATTTAAATTTCTTCATTAGGTTCTATATATATTTAAACTAATATTTAATAATACATATTTATTAATTAATTAATAATATATTACATAGTAAATAGCGTATTTGTGATGTTTATATATGAAAAAAAAATGCAGCTCAAGTACTGATAAGCGGATCAGGACTCAAGCCTGATAGATTGATGTTTATTTACTTCAACGTTTTTGTTGCCAGTGCAGTTACCTTGAACTAGCAAAGTATAATTATCTGTAAATTTAAAGGGGCTATGAAGAAAAAAATAAAAAAAAAATAAAAAAATATAAAAAAAAAAAATAAATCGATTGTTGTTAGTATTTGTGCTGGGAATCCTACTCTTCAACATATACACCGCGCATATAGTAGGAGCTTCATACTCCAATTGTGAGGTAGCGGCATATGCGGACGACATACAGCACCAGCCTTAACCCAACGAAAGCTCTAAAGGCTGCTGAGGGCGCTAGCCAATTAATCGCCGACAGGCTGCGAGCTGTCCACATTCAAGTGAACCCAGCCAAGACTCAGGGGATCATCTTCTCTTTCCAGCATGGGAAAAAGAAGCGTCCACCCAGCTTTACCATAAACGGGACTCGATGCAAATTAGCCAACAGCATCTGCTACCTGGGCATCAACCTAGGCAGGCACATGACGTTCGGCACACACTTGCAAAATAAATTAAAACGAGTCCGCAGAACTTACTACTCTCTCCAGCATCTAATCACCAGCCAGGCCATATCCCTTCGACTAAAACTCCTCATATACAGTCCTGAGGCCAGCTCTACTGTTTGGGACACCACTCTTTAGACTCCAACATGCCAGCACCATAACTCGCCTCCAGAGCTTCCAGAACAACATCCTGCGAACGGCACTGTGACATACTCCTTTTCGTAAAATGAAGGCTTCCGACGTGCACGAAAAGTTCGAGCTTCCCACCATCACCGACGTCATCAAAAGAAGACACATCAAGTTCTTCGACTCGATGAAACACAGTCTAAACCCTCTATTCAAAGTCATGACACCACCACCGCTACCGGCACGATGGCAACTCACAAGATCGAGTAAAGCAGAAGAAATGGTGGACATCACGGCGCTTGGCCCGCCAGCCACAAGCCTCTAAGGGGCACCCCTCACTGAAATCAGACTAAATAAGAATACACTACATGCCTAGAGAGACTCTAGGCCCAGCCACCAGTGGACTCTCACCACTGTACCGTAACAATCAACCTCCACCGAGGCTTCCCACACCCCTTAATCCTCTCACACCACCATCAAGCAGGTATTCCTAGTACAAGGATCCGATCACCCTAAATATTTTATATTTCTCCCTCATCCTAAAATTCTAACTAGAGAGCTTAGAAAAAAAAAAAATAATAAATAATTAGGACTCCCCTTAGTGAAAGGCACCCATCATCCCAAATAATTTCCTTTATTTTTCCTACATCCTATATTTCCAGTCGAGAGCTAAGAAAAAAAAAAAAAAAAAATTAACTTTGGGATTACAATTAACTCGACTTCAAACCAATGCCTAGTACCCCTAGGCTCCACCATAGGTAGACTCTCACTACCTTCCCGAACCCACCCGCCTCCTTTAGGCATCCCACACTTTTATGTCCTTCTCATACATCCTTCGAATGGGACTCCCCTTAGGGAAAGGCACCTATCAATCCAAAATAATTTTCCTTTTATTTTTCCCACATCCTTTTTTTTTATAAGTTTGAAAGCTACAGGGAAAAAAAAATTAAATAAAATAAATTAACTTTTTTTTTTCCCCTTAGCTCTCAAATTTTTAAGATTATGGATAAGGAATTTATTTTTCCCTTATCGATAATCTTAAAAATTTGAGAGCTAAGGAAAAATAAAAATAAATAAATTAACAAAACCTATATTTATTTTAGCGACGCTAGAGGAAATACAAAAATAATATGTAAATAGATTCGCCTGAGAATCTACAATTGTATATAATTATCTGTAAATTTTAAGGGGCTATAAGGGGGGGGGGGTGCTGTATCACACGGTTAAGGGTATCAACGATCTTACTAATAAATATTAGTCCCTCCGTTTGATTTACTAAGTTTAATTGAATTATTTTTATCAGCATGCATATTCAAAAGTAGATTATCTATCGCGCCCCATGAGTGGCACTGTGAATGGGAATTTGTTATCATCTCCACAGCTGTTTTATGTAAAAATTCAAAAAAAATTGAGACATTAATCTGATTTTCTGTTTTTGTATTTATAGACCGTCAAACCTACAAAATATTATACATATTTTTAAAATCCACGTCTACAAGTCAGATCTTCAATACTCTTCACAATATACCAGGAGGAAATTTATTTTTCATTATAAATTAATTTAAACTTAAATAGTTAAAACTAACTATTAATGATTCTTATTATTTTTCATACTATTACTTTTATTTTTAGAGATATTGGACGACCGGCACATAGATAGATAACATCTATCTTTGTAGAAAACGGAATGATTTAACGGTTTTAATAACTTTTTGTAATTACAGATAAAATGCAATCTCGACGTACAATTTCATTCTTGTAGCTCAAACTGGGGAAATCACAACCACCGGGGCAGGCAAATGGATACGCATGTGAAAGCATAAGGGCCTCTAATTTTGAAAATTAATCCAAGTTAATCGATTACTATTATAACAGCCAATTATTTTCTTCATTGAGGTCATGTGCAGCACGGGTAGAAAATACTGCCATAATATAAGGGTTTCAGATGGTACCTTCATTCCTTCTCCCTAGTTCGCTCATCCGCAACAAATCAATGTCACGCACTGGCTTTATTGGTTGGTTCGTTGTTAAACTTTTATTTATTGATGAGATTAATTGTTTGTACTATAATTTAAATCACTAACTGATGACGTGGGGGGGGGCTTTGCACTTCACGGGGCCAAAAAAAGTCGTGTTAAGGAAATTATAATATTGTCAATGCGCTTATTAAATCAAATTTTATCTTTGAAAAAAGACAGATCTGTCAACTCCGAAAGTTTTACAATTATAAAAATGGATGTCACTGAAAAGTCGTATATACCTTTAAAAATTCTCTTGAACTTCTTAATTGTGGAGGTCAATTTAAGGTAAATTAAAAAAGGGCTGTAGTCGCTTTGCTATCAAATAATATTGTAGGTTATTGACAATGTTGACAAATTTTTTTTAATGTATATTTATTCTTGGCTATTTTGGTATTCCACGGATTTTCCAGGATGTTGGTTTGTGTTTCCCCGCTTACCATTTTATTCACGTACGAGCGCTGTCAGCAGCTCACGCTTCTATTTTTAAGTGCGGTAAAGACGGCGTCAGTCCTGTTATTACCAATAAAGTAATCACTTTATTCAAGGATGGCCTCGGTCCAGCAAAGGAATTATTGTAAGTTTGGAATATAGCATGCGAGGCAGTATGCTTCATCAGCTTTATCGATAAAAATACTCGTTGTGAGACTATTTGAATTTGTTTAGTGCCTAATTTATTTATTTTTCCCCCTTTTTTCAAAACCAGAAATAACTGCTTTCCCCCTTGTGTGCGTCTGTTTGCCTATAGATCTGTCCCGAGCGTTGTGAGTTCCCTATTTGAACTAGCAACACGTGAAAAATATTATTAACGGCACAAAACATGATTAACTTATTAATTAAAACGCACCTTGATTTACACATATACTTGGAAGTTGTAGAGTTAGTGGCTTTTCTACTCCTCCATTGTTTACATCTTTGTCCTACCTTACAGGTCTTGAACCCCAAAACAGGATTTAGATGCCTTTGTTATCATGATCTATACATTAACGCCAGGTCTCGCCTTCTATATTAATATACATTCCGGTTTTTACTCGTGACACCGTAACAAACAATTCCATCTACTAAACAAAATAAATAATGATTGTTGTGTATGATGATTTTATACAGATATATCTAAGATTGCATATTAAAATAATTGCAGAAACAATGGGATAACATCAGAAATGTCATGGCAGCTAATAGTTCATTAGGTGAAAGTTAGGAGCAGTCCTACTCCGCTAAATAATATCAGCCCATCTAGTTAGTGTCAAAGGCGAGATCTCTACGTTTATCTCTCATCTGACTATCTGCCCTTGAATTGGAGATTCGCGTCTTATTATCGCTTTTCATCGGACAATGAATGCACTTTGTATATGTATTTATTTTGACTATCATTGCAATTTTGAATTTTATTTAAATTTAAGGAGCTAGGAACTATCAAAAATTGGAGGGTTAATAAAGCAAAGGTATTGCGTATCCACAACATTCAAGTTTTTTTACAACTTAGGTTCTATCATTAATTCTCAATTTGCAATTCCGCCGGTATCTGTCCGTTGCCGTACTGTAATTTTAGGAATTTACCGTAGCTTAACTTTAATGAAGAGGAGTTTCTATTTTCAAGTGTTTCAAGCTCGGGGAGGGGGCGCAACGATTCTATCAACGCGCAAGACACACACGCAAGATCACAGGCATCTTCGAACTCTACTTTGTTTCCAAGTTCCACTACCGCTAGGGCTGAAGTGAACAAGAATGTAAAGAACGTAAGATTGTGCAGAAGTAAGAGATCCTTACAACAAGAACACAAATACACGACTCTCAACTCCACGCAACATCACGTGTCTTGATTCGGACAGTGAAATAATTAATTATCATTAATCAGATGAAGAAAACATTAACTTGGATTGTCCCTTTAGATGCAGGTACTATTTTCATGATTTGAGAACAAAAAGAGTGGTTTTTCTAAAAGGGGCAGATGGGCGGCGGTTCAGTGATAGGCTTTTGGAAGAAGAGCATAATCGCAATTTCACCTCGTAGGATTATCACTGAAGTTTACGAAAATTGATTAAAAGGAGCGAAAAATAACTTCTTGAAATTATGAAAATGATATCATTTTTCAACAAAGCAATGCTTACATTCAAAATGCTAGGGTAACAAAAAAAATGGTTCAAGGATTATGGCATCCAAAATGGCCTGCAATTTTCCCTGACCACTGATCATTAGGAATTTTTATATACTCAATTTTATGGGAAATTTAAGCGAGGATAGTTCACAAAGGCGGTTGTGAGTTCAATAGTATCAAGCGTTGAGAACAACAATTTTATCAATATAGGCAAGTGGAAATCTTACAATCTACAAAAGCATGCCAAATGTTCATGGTGATTAGCAATAGAGAAGGCAAAACTGAATTTAAGAAACTATGCGAATTTACATGAATGAGTTCTTACGTCCTATTTCATAAATCTGTACAAGAAAATTGTAATTTTTTAAATAAAGATCTTATAATAAAAACATATATAATTTCGACTCGTGTCAAAATAATAAGTTTTCATTTTATGAAGGTGTTTTTTTTTAATTATAAATAAAGTTATTAAATAGTTTAATTCATTATTTCATGCCTTGTGCAAAAATATTTTTAATTTGAATAAAGTTTTAGAAATTATAGAAAAGAAAATGTGGGTTCCATCTAGTTATCTGTCTCTAATGCTACATACCCCCGCTTTATTTGTTCAATTTTTCTCACCCAAATACATAATATTTATCCATCTCATCACGAGGAATTGATTTCACCGAAAATAAATAAATATATATTTAATAACAACAGTAGTTAAGAAAATATGAATTTAATAAACTCTTAGAACTAAACAAAAATAAAAAATAGTGCTGTCTCTCTTGACATAAGGTGTCGAAAAATTAGGGGAAAACTTGTTGTTTCCTAGATTATTTTCTTCTTAAGTGAAGTAATGAGTAAGATCTATCTCAGTACCTTTTATAATTCTGATTAATATAGAATAATTTGCTTACACGTACTTTAATAGCTCCTTGGAATATAATTGCTTGTATATAAATAAGATGCCATGTTTTACAATTTTTTTAAATAAAGACGGTAACGATTTATAATGCGAATCGTTATTGACGTGGATGTATTCTAACCTGAACAAAAAATGTAATGTGGTAAAAGGTGGCAAGGTGCAAAGGTTTGTACGACAAAGTGTTTAGAAAACAAAACAAATTGGGCGACAAAATATTTTCAAGCCTCTTCTAGTTTTTTCGATCGTTTCTTTCATTTTCGACAATCCCTTCTTGAGCGGTAATATCGGCAGACTTCCGAAGTTGACAAACACGGGCTGCAGAAAACCCTCGCTCTGAATAAAAATCTAAATCAAGTTTGTCACTGAATCCTAAAGTAATCACACATTTTTTCAATGTCTTTGCATCAATACACATACGGGATGTGGTGTCATCCGTGCATTATACATAGTGTTGACAGTTACAAAGTCAATATTGTGACAAATGTGCATATCTCAATATTTACAGATTCAATTGATATCTTCGAAACTTGTTCGTTTGACGTGTGAAAAAATTAAACAAACGGTAATTTGTCTAACATTTTTGTGAACATAATGACGGTATAATAATGTATATTATGTCATCAGTTTTCTGTCTTGTCATTATTAAGAATATTAATAAAAGGTCTGTCATATCCCCCACCTCTTCTGTGCGCTCAGCTTCGCATTTTCGTGGCATTTTGATGTGGTTTTTGCCGCCTCTAATTCTACAATTCAGACTAAAATGACTTGTTATAATTTTAATTTACTCAACCCAAACTGTTAACGTTCAGAAGTATTGAAAGAGGCGCAGCTTGGCTGCTCGCAGACATTGGTCCATATATTAAATTACTTAATATAAAAATTCTATGACTATAAATTACGCAAAATTATTTTATTTCATTAAATACCTTGTAGTTTATAGTTGTTAGTTTAGTTGCAAATGTAATATGCAAATGTGTATACGAAACAAATTTTTCGGATAGGAATATGTTCATTTCTGTTTTATGGTTATATTCTGCCTTATCCTTAAACCCGGGATAGGGTACTGTGTAAATTTACCAAGCATATTTCAGAAACATCTGTAATCATAGCTGTGCCAAATATTCAGGGGATTCCATACTCCTAGTGCGTAACATAAAACTTAATATATGGTGGAAACATTCACACTCGACCAGTTGGTTGGTATGAACGGTCAGGTTGTATGAACTCATTGACCAGCATACGTAAATATAGAAATGATATTTAAAAGCCTCCATTTTACATTCTTTACACATCTTCATTTGAAATTTCAACTAAATAATAATAAATTTACAAAGATAAAGTATTGCATTGATAATGACTCTATCTGTACTCTATTTCTAAAAACAAAGAATATATTTTTTACTAAAACTTTTTATATTGAGTAATTTGAAATAATATTAATGGTTCTTATCTCAGACCAATTATAATTCGTCTCGTACTAGGTCTGATACGCTAGTATTTGATATCTAATATTATAAATAGAATTGAAGGCCGTTATAGAACTCATGATGTTGACCAGTGTTGTGTTAATTACCATTTGGATATTACAGCATTTGTGCACAATTATTTAGACTTGGACCGTTGTAATCTGACAAGTTGCAGTTTATCGCTCTGGTGCAAAACATTATAAATATATTTGCTACACACAGCGTTATTTTGACATTATTATGGACATCAAGGACATTGAAAATTAACCACGAACATTTATTACGTGTTATTATGAGGTCGCGGTAAGGAGGTTCAAAAAAGTGCCTGCTTGTAACCATTGACTGTTGAAAGATCAATCGATAGTATCAAACAACCGATCAGCCTATAACCGTTGAATGGCACAATCGGTGATTTCCACCTGTTACAGTTCGCTATTATATCCTACTATATAAGTGCGGATATATGTATGTATGCATACTGTCTGGCGAGAATATCTGCCTGCGAAAGATAAAATAACGCCGAACCTATCTTGCCAAACGGCCACAGTTATCTTAATTCGAATGCTCATTCTGAGCATATTTTAAATTAATATATAGTCGAACCTATAATATTTTTATTGTTGTTCTGTTGAGCTTAGGTGAAATTCATATTACAAAAATAAACACAGTATTTAAGGGCACTTTAGATCATTTATAATAAATAGTTCGTGAAGGAGTAGTATCGAATGTGCCACTGTGCTACTAAGTGTGGGTCCGATCGAGGTCTGATCTCTGAAATCGCTCATATGGTGGGGAAATTTTCTCTGTTCAGTGCTCATGATTCGCCCTCACAGATAACTCAGATCAGTTTCGGTTTAGCACACGTCAGCACAGTAACATCACTAAACGGAGAGATTGCTACAAATATTATTATGAGTCTACGGTCGCGGTAAGGGGCGGGGGGTTGAAAAGTGCCTGCTTGTAAGCATTGACTATTTAAAGATCAATTGATTGTATCAAAATATCGATCAGCTTATAATCGATGGATGGAACAATCGGTGATTTCCACCGGCTACAGTTCGCTATTATAGACCGTATTATACGGAGGACTCAACGAATCGTCTCATTTAAAGTGACAGTAAAATATAATCGTGTTTGCCGTTACTTTGAGCGAACGTGACTAGCCCGTCAAAACGGTCCGTGTCAGTGAAAAATGCATTTGTGTTATCTTAATGTTAACGGGCGATATCTTCGTTTTATTCTCCTATTGGAAAAGTTACCGAATTAGATCGCCTAGTATCTCTGAATACATATCTATGTTGACGTAAATTAGAAATGGTTACAGCTACGTTTAAAGAGTATTTTCTCGTGTTATACGATCGAGATAACATAAAAACCCTAATAAGAGCGTACTTCTATCTGTATTTTCTGCGTCCTTGTGCACCATAATAGACAATAGAGCTTCAGTTTTCTGTATACTTTTAAGAATGTAATTAAAGTGTGATACCATTCTGAAAGTGTCACTAGGTACTTGCAAAACATGAATACGTATGTGTGTATTTAAAGTATTTGCGAAGTTCTGTTTGAATCAGTCAAACATAAAAGAAATCATAATAATGAAAAAAAAAAACCTTTGCGCAGAGTATAACAAGATAATGAAATAGCAAACAAAACATAGTTTATCTACGTAAAAACAGGCATAAATAATTTCAAAAAAGAAATAATGTAGAAATTCCCCTTAAGATTCCGGGTTGAGGCTACGGTGCTACGTCGGACTGCTCTTTGCAAAAATAAATATAAAGAATAGTCAAAAACAGCGTTTCAATAAAAATTAAGTCTTATTTTCGATATCTTAACAACTATTGTACCATCACCATCTTTCAGTTGTGTTTAATTATAATATAATCCAGATATTTTGATAAGCAAAGTATGATTCCATAACTCTGTTTGATGTGACGTATTGATAGGTTCAAATTATCATTTCTATGTATTTCTTTTGTATTTGTTTTCTTGATACTTTTTGCTCGATGATATCAAAGTTCTCAAAGATCGAATCCCTAGCTAGGAAATGAATTTTATCTTACATGATGTATCGTAAACTAAAAGCAGGTGGCATGAAAAGTTCACCTCCCCCTCCATAAAACATATAAGGGCCAAACAATTCAATAATCAAACTGGCTACATGCATTAGAGTAAAGGGAGTGGACTGTATAAGGTATGTGGTCTTCCAATGAAAGTTGAATTATCTTGCTAGCCTTGAAAGTCGGATTCTCGCTTGTTTTGTTTTGCTTCATCACGTTTTGTGACGAATACGGCTGTGTTCAGTGGTTATATGTCAGTAAGGTGTGAGCTGTTGCTTGTTGCGGGTTCTCTTGCATCATTTATGGCACATTTGAGTATGTTGCCCTTAAGTTCCAGATCCTTTCTTTCCTTCCTAGAAGACTATGACTTTATTTTGGAAACCTTCATTTCTTTTCTAAAGGAGCGGAAGGATTCTAATGTGTCCTTTTTTGTCCCAAGGGAAGCACGGAATTCTATTTGAACCTCTTTTTCCCTTCTAGAAAAGTAAGGTGCCACTCACTACCTTTACCTCTTGTTGGAGTATACAGGGCTACTCAGAGATCTTAACTGAAAGATCTTTCATTTTCCTTCTAGAGTAGCAAAGGGCTTATCCAGTTATTCAGTCTTTATTTCTAGCAATCCTCTTAAGCTCGATCTAAATCTTCTTCCCGCCACCTCTTTGCCTCTTGCTAAAATTCTGAGAATTCAAAACCAGAGCCTGACGTCTACCTTGTTGTGTTGTAATCCATTTAATTTTCTTCCCTGCCCCATCAACGATTTGAAGTTCCTCGATTACCTGGATAGTTAAACATTACATTTTTATGATTCTTCTATATACCACACACGCATACATTCCTTAAAATTTTGGTATCCGAAAAGGTACTGTTTGGTCATTGAGCTATTTTTTCAACAAGGTCAAAATACATGCATCAGATCATGTTACCCTAGGTAGGCCTCTTGAAACTTCTCAGTTAAGATGTCCGAAAATTGTGATTTCAATTTTTTTTTGTTTTATTGAGCACTAATTGGTAAGTAAATAACATATGAGGTGGCATTAATGTGTATCAATTGAAGAGTGTGATTGAAATCCACTTATCTTTGTAAAATAAAGTAAAACAAGATAAAATGCACGTTATCAGCTACGTTAGATGATTGATCACATTTCTACTATTCAATATTTTTTATTTTGTTTAACACTTCATCATGACATTCATGATGACGATGTAGTCTGAAGTAGTCTTTTAAGAGTCTTCAAGCCTTAATGCGGTATTAGATACCTTTATACGAAATCTCTACCGTGGCCAGACACGCTTTGTATTATTAACATCTCATGAAATAAACCTTTTACATGGAAAATAGAAACAACCAAAGCTTCTAATCCCTAAATATACTACATTACTTTTAATTAGCCGATTATTTTTAAATTTTAACAGATGTATGTGTCAATTATTGTTTTAATTTTATATTTTACTATAATGGATGGACTTGGTGCAATTCAGCACTATTAATATTTTGAATATGTGTTATTTATTGATGTTATCATTGTTGCCTTTTATGATAGATTTTGTTTGTCTCCATATGCACAGTCGAGGCTTTAATCATGTGAATTTCCATTTTAGCAGCTGAAGATGGCAGCTTAGAACTTTCGAAAACGGTTTTGTTTAACAAATACCATATTTTGAAAAGACGGAAGATTTGTTATTTAATTAATGCCTGTTTATTCCTTTTTTTTTAGTTATCCCTTCTGTTTTTTTTTTCAAAAACCTTTTGTTTCACTCCTGTTTGTCCTGGTGTTATTCGACCTATAAAAATAAAATTTTAGATGGAATCTGGTGCATCGGGTTATAGCCATCGCGATGGCATAAAAAATATTTTTACCTACAAAACACGATTAATAATTATGTTTCATATTGAATTCCTGATCATTAATGTGTGTTGGTATTTTAGTGACCTATAGTAAAATCGTGTTCGCAACATTAATTCCACCAGTTATTTGATGATGTGATTATCATTTCATTTAGAAAGATAATTGTCGGGTCCCAATCTTACTATCTTGACTTACGGAACTTAAATATATTATAGAACCGTTCGTTCCGAAAATCTCTCACTTTTATCTCTATTATGGAGTCCCGCATGGTATAGATATGGGCCCGAGGTTATGTAACAGTCCATAAGTTTTAATGACCTCTTTTAGAAACGATTCAGTACCAGTATTAATTATTATAATAATAGCTGTCCTCAGATCTTTTCTGCAGTAGTAGGAAGCAATGATTATGACGTCAGAATTATTGAGATAAACAATCACTATCTTGGAAAACAAAGAAATCGCTAAATTATATTTTTCAATTTAATCCTTCTTCGATTGTGTTCATTCGTCGATCTTGGACGAGTCATTTCTCTTACAATTCCCATTAAATATTTATATCCTGTTTTAGTTGTTATTTACCTTTATGTTTGTGTTTATTGTTTTTTATTTACCAACTGCTCCATGTTAGGAAACTCCGCTGTTAATTCCAAACTAAATATTTTTCTCAAATGAGAGTCGGTTAATGACACCATTTTGTCATATTGTATAAAGTTCATCTTGGAGAACGGTTGCTCGCATACTGTCGATATGTTGAATCAAATCGACAAGCATATTAGAGCTTAATCTATCTGGAAGTTTTAAAACCTTACAAAAATCCAGGTAATCCGTTGATTTGTTTTTAGTTATTCTCTCAGCATATTTCCATGTAAGAACAACGTTGTTTTGTAGGTCAATTGACTCACTCTCAATTACACGAGAGTACTGCTGCAGTTTCGTGTATTTTATGGCAAAGGAGTTCATAAAGATATCACAAAACCATTTTTTCCCCTCAATGTCATCAAATCTGGTTTTGAAGGCTTTAAGGTGACATGAAAATTTTATTTTTTGTAGTCAGGATCCTCTTCTGTTTGACCAGCTTGTTCTTGCATGTAATGACACTCTGTCGCATAATCGCCAAAGCTTTGCCTCGAACCATACAATATGAGACGTCAGTATTAAATATATTAGTCAAAAGTAGTAAATGATTAGATTTACCTTGCAATCGAGTGATCAATAAGTTTAGATTTGCCGATGACCGCGAGATTCCAAAACCATTCATCGTCGAAGAGAAGAGAGATTAAGTTCTTCAATTTTTTTCTGATAAGTAGGGACATCACTGCGTAGTTTCCAGAAACTTTCCTAAGACTTATCTCTTGAGATCTAACGAACATCTCAATGGAGAACTAGTTCATCATGTTCCTCAATGTATTTGGCCCACTAGTTTAGAAATTAACTGGTTGCTTGTCTGTTATGAAAATATTTCAAAGTTGGGCTTGATAACTTGCTCTCCTTCTCGGTATGTTTTCATTTCTTGGGCCAGCAGTAATGGGTTTTCATAGGAGCTGTTACCGTTGAAGAAAGTTCATAACCTTGTTTTTTTTTTTATATTAGGTGCTGTCCGCTTAGCGATTATTTTCTATGAAATTCGATCTCAAGGCTGAACCAACCATATACTTGGAATCAGAATGATTTTTCGTGAATTGGTTCTTCAAATTGTATTTTTCAGGCGTTAAAACATTTCCACCACAGATCTTCAAGTCTTCTCAGTTTATTTCTTAGTCTTAAGTACTATGAACGATTAATATAGTTTTTGAGTAGAATCATTGCACCTAATAAGATTAGAATTTTGGTGCTAAGTAGCGTGAAAATAATTCCATATAGGTACAAGTACATTTGAAAAATCCTCACCCTGTTTGTTTTCCTTTTACTTAGTAGTTAAATGAGCAAACAGAAATACGAAAAGGACATTGAAACAAGAGTTTTAAAAGTGATTTGGAAACACAGTTTCTGTTTACGAATGCGTACGTATCCTCAATGTTTTAGTGACTAAAAAATGCACTGCTACTAATCCGACGATATGTTGACTGGTGGAAAACGAATTAAAAAAAAAAGTTTGAAAGTAAATAGTTTGAATCACTCATGCTTGAGACGTAACGTAATCTATATCTACAGTAACAGTACTTGAAGTAAGAAATGAAATGTTAGAGTATTAATCTTAATTTTATTCAAAATGTGTAATATAACATTGTATTTGTTACCGAGGAAACCTCTCGTGAACCAGTTCAATACATTATATTTAGTACTTTCTATTTATCTATTGTATTGTATGTTAATGCGGGTTCCTTTTCGTGACAGCTATGAGAACAATATGAGACGATCTGAGCTGAAAGTTTTTAGGCGGCCTGTTTCTCAATAGTGAATGTATAAAACTGTATATCTAACACAGGATCCTAGGATCAGTAGCCTCGTTATTATCAACTCTCTGTATATAAAAAAATTACCAACCTTTTGTCACGTTTTCATGAAATTCATTATACATGGTTTATTTTTAATTCTATCCAACTATAATGTAGTAGTGTTCAAATAAAAACTTTGTATTGTTTTTTTTAAATTATAAATAACAAAAAGCACCAAAGTTGTAGTTATCTATACCTAGATTATTTTAAATTATGCATATTAGTACTATACATATACTTATACATATGGTACTACTCTTTTTAGATTTGCCCAACTTGATTGAAATACCTTTGGAATTTCAAATTAATATTGCTTAAAGTTATAAATTAATATATTACCGAAGCTGTAGCTATAAATTTAATTTATTCCTCTTTAACAACTGTGTAATTACTCTTTTAAAAACGAAGTCACTCGCAAAGACATTTAATTTAGTAAGGAATATTTCTGACGAAATAGTCTTTTGTTTATAACCCTTGCACTAATCGAGGGAGAAGCTCCTGCATATCTTAGCGTGGATATTGCTAAGCAATTTCAAGATTGAATATTTGAATCCTTTAAACTTTTCAAGATTCTCTATACAATGATTGTAGTCGAAAGTAGGATCAGTTGTCATGCTAATTCGAAATTTGAGCACCAAGCATTCGATTGAGGGTACAATTTTGAATAGCGAATATTCCACGAAATACATTGGATAAAGGTGACCACTGATAGCAGGTGCTGTTCCATTTGTACAACACATACTACAGTGTGCTACAGTTGTAACTTTTACTGTAACCATCAATGTGTCATAAGGGTGGGGTCAAGATGTCGGTAGAATTTTTTTTTTTCCTTTCTAAACCCCTTTATTTATTATACAATATGTGAAAACAATAAGATCAGACAATATGAACAAAGAATTAACAATTTTCTCCTCTTTCTGCGATGCGCTGATGCATTCGAAGGAGGTTGGGTTACATAACAATCAGATTGAAGTTAAAAAGTCTGTAACATATATACATTTTAACACCTACTAAAATTCGGTAGAAAAATGATTTAAAAGTCTCAATAGTCTGAAAGTATTAAAAATGTTCTACGGGAAAATCATTATAAATTAAAAAAAAAATATCAGAAGCTATTTTTCTAAGATATAGGTGAAATATAGTTTTTTGTATCAATTAAAAAAGTGCTGGTTCAAACCATTTATTAATTAAATTAAGTTTTTTTTCTTATTTTAAAAAATAACATCCATATTTCAGTGACCAGAAAGAGTTCAGAAATTAAATGAAATGATTATGTACTAAATGTCTAGTAGGTAATTCTCAATTGTTTAATTCCTATTTGAGTAAATCCAATCCAGTCCTAGATAGTTTTTCTTCACTTAATTCAGAATTGATGGAACAAAATGTTAGTCAGTTAAAATTTTGAAATAATGCCAAAATTAAACAGTGAGCCAACCGTTCCTGGAATCTAGCAGTATTTTTAAGAGTTATATTCTGTCATTGATTCTAGTCTTCTTTCTGATAAATCTATACTTTAGGTCATATATGTATTATGATATAGTCATTATATTTATAAATATATTTATTATTAACAACCCTTTATGGCTAACAATGTATTAATATTTTTTCAGGGTTCCCGCTGGCTTTGGGAAGCTTGGTCTCAGACTCCAACGACCTAGACCTTCTTATCGGCCATACTAAAACCATAACCGTAACAAACACGTGAGTTATCGATAGTTTTGTTTATGATTCATCCCATTACAATGGTTATCGTCAAATGACAAATCAGGGAATCGTATTCATGTGATATTTGTTAGTTTTGAACTGTAGTCTTGTACCAAATGATATAAATAAGAGTTTTCTAATAAATTATACCGTTTAATTAGCAATTGCACACACCTTGCAACTATTGAAAATAGATTCATGGACTAGTTAAGTTTCGTGGGTATATACCCTAAGTATTGACATCTTGACAGACATTTTGCAAGATATGGTAGGAAAGGCGGGTTACCTACCTGGTTAACATCGTTTTCTTGACAAACCGGAATAACTGAGTTTATTCTGAGTCACGTAGTATGTTCTGAGTACTTGTGAACTCCTACTTCTGAATCTACCTCCAGAATGCTTGATTTAGCAGAAATTGAAATATTTATGCGTTTAACAGCTGATTATTCATGAAATTAGAATAATACTGCTTGACATAATCGTTTTACAATTTCAACACAACCACATTAAAAAAAAAAATCTCTTTTTTTTGTGTTATTCAGTTTAGACCCTTTAAGTATGGTGAACTGATTATTTTTAAAAAGCAATAATTTATAGGAAAAAATGTTTTCTTTACAACGTTGCTCTCAAAATTATTTATAAAACAAAACGTATTTCGCCAAAAACGAACATAGAACTCTGAGTGTTAAGGCCTTTTACTCAAATATAATTTGGTTTATTTGTTTTTTAACTAGCAACAAAAATTGCTAGCAATCATCATTAACATAAAAATTACTTGTTGATTGTATTGATGTGTGAATACACTAATAAGCCATCCGGCACCCAAACTGCAACATGTGGTTTTCCTGTTTCGTAAAGGATAAATTTTAATGTCGAAGATTACATCAAGATTTCACTTTGTGGAACTTAATCCATTAAAATGACTCATAATGGATAACATCCAAACGAACATTTTAACAAGATTTCAAAACTGTTCCGCCCAAATCTTCCAATTCGTTGTTTTTCCAGTTGGCTCGCATACTTAACAATAAGCCCGTCAAATGTCGCAACCTAGGCACAGACATACGTGTATGCAGAGTTGAAGATGAGCATCGTCACCTTGATGTCACTCACGAGTCACCTTCACGAAGGTTAGCTAAAGCGGAACTAATAGTTGACTGCTTCCATGAAGCAAGCTCGCGACGATTAATCAATGCTCAAAAAATAAAAAAAATTTCATAGTACATTCCATAAGACAGCCGTCTTCACACCATCCGTACTTACGGCTCGTTTAACTTCAAATTTAATCAAAACTCATCCCAGTGTTATCCCGCTTTAAGGCGGACAAGGGGTAAAATTGAGCCCCTAAGCGTTTTCCGTAAATTGTTATTACTGATATTCAAAATCATATATAAAAAAATATTACCCGCGTCATTATTATCGCATATATTTTAGTATTTTTGGGAGATACACAGGATTTTTTGGGCAGTTTAATGTTTCATTCTTTAGCAGTCGTATTGCTTATCTCTTCACTTTATCGATCGTGTCAAACTTATATATTTGCTTTTTATATTTAACTAGCAACTTTTTGCGGGCCTACACTTGTGCCGCTTATTCATGATTTAAAATCTTAAAAATGCTAGTAACTTTCTGTATAAAACTCATAGTCGGTCTTTTTTATTTATCTTACAAGTAATAAATTATATTCACTAAAAACATATATTAATTGTTGTTATAGGTGATAAGTTATCCCACTAGTGTAAATTTTTAAATAAGTTTTGTTAAAATGGCTTGAGTAGACTGAATAGATTGTGACGTAGTCATGGGTAACATTTTCGATAACAGCTTCTTGACGGTAATCGGAAGGTCTTGAGTTCCAATATCATTGTCACTATTTTTTAAATAGTAATCATTAACATAGTTTTTTTCATAAAATATTATAATATCAATAATTCATAAAAAAAATTATGATATGTGAATAGCATTTTACCGCACTATAATTTTTATTAGTTTACGGAGCGAAATTTTGTTAATTAATCTGATTAGTGATAGTTTAATAAAGTGATAAATTATAACTATAAAAATGAATATAAGTTGTGGGAATAATCTTAGACTAGACTAACCTTGCTAAACCTCAGCGCAACTTGGAATACCTATTGCAACCTCTTCGTCCGTTCAAGAGTCCGAGCCACGAATTTATTTACATTTGTACAATTTTATCCCTGCGGTGATATTCTAACATTTAAATGGATCGCAAATCAAAAGAAAACAATATGCAAATTTAGTTTGTGTGAACATTCTAATTAACGTCTAGATTATTTGTGGATCCATTGCATTCTCGGCATCAACGGCCCTTCATGATTGAAGGAGGGGATTGAAGCTTATTTTTAGATTTGCCTGTCAGTTCCAATAGCTGTTTTCTATCTTCCGAAGAGCTATACATCATGATCCGTTCAGTAATCGAGTGACGACGGTTGATTTATTCTTCTTTATTGGGGAAAAAAAAGTATGAACTGCTCTGCCGGTCGGATATGTGTTGCACGCCTATGCCTGCCTTCTATACGGCTGAAATAATAATGATGTCGATGATGAAGAAGAGGAAGTTTTCAGCGAAACTGATCAGGATTGGCGGGCCTCTATCTTCTAGGGCACACTAGCGATGTTCCTGTGATGTAGAGGTCAGTTTGTATGAGCTCTTGGCTTTGATAAGGCACTTACGGGTTCCTTTTCTACAGCACTAACAGCACAATTGGCGCTTGTCAGTTCTGTTCGTCCTTTTATAACTATGAAACCCGAATTAAATCGACAACTTTGCTTATTTGTTTGTTAAGCAATTATATCACCTGCATCATTCACCAAAATTGACTGAATGCAAGTGCTGAGCAGGAAAGATTATACAGCAGTTCCCAAGCATCGTAGTAAATATAAATTTATTTTCTAAACATCAAATTATTTAATGACACACATAGTATGTGAAAACAATTTTTTTTGTACCTCAGTCTCTACTTGGTGTGCCTGTTCGTTCTAGCTAACTAACTCTGTAATGTCTGGAACAATTTACACCAAACGTGGTACACGTACGAGTTACAATCTGGGAGACATACCGAAAAGGTATGCAGCCTTACAATCCCCCATTACAATCTCCTGCCTTGGAGAGAGTGTAGATGTGAGAAGGGATGTAAAAATAACTGATATTAGTGTTGAATCCATTGTTTTCGGGGTTGCTGACCTGATTAGTCGCACTCCCGATGCCGTTTAAGTCCAAGTTCCGCCCCATCAGCATGGGAGGCAGGAAGGGACGACAAATAAAATAACCGATAATAAAACCCAAGTTTAGGTGAATAATTTGTGAGTAAAAATTAGTTAAGTTTAAAGCTATAAACTGATAAAATGAGCGGCTGCTCAGCCTTGAGACTTGTAGTAAATACCGCAACAATGAATGAATGATTTATTGAATAGACGATTTCAATTGACCATTGTGGCTTAGCACGCGAAGCGGAGTACTTTAAGGCAAGATAATAAGATATTATCTATTTTTTATCACAAGCAATTGCTTTATTAATGGGTAATTAATTAATTAATGATGCAAAATATAATACTTCTAAAAAGTAGCAGTGGTTGAGTTAAAAATTGAGTGCACAGTATCAATTACAGTTTTAAAAACTTTTTTTCGTCTATAGGTGGAACAGTGAGACATTAACAGATGGAAATCTAAAAATAAATAAACCTAAAAACACATTTTATGTATGATGCAACAAATTTTAAAACGTCAAAAACATTAAAATGTCTTTTAATAATAATAAAAATTGCGAGGACATTGATCCATGGATCAAATTTTTCAGAAATAGTTTTAATTGAAAGCTACTTAATAAGTATAATACGTATATAGACCCCAATACAACAGTGATATTTTATCAATGACCTTATTTCGATTTATTATGTCCATTGAGGATTTAGGTACTATTTGTATTTATGATTTAGTGTTGATCTGTGGCTTAAAGCCGACAGCTTCTTATTCGTATTTCGTGTAATAAAATGGGTTGATTAGAATATAAGTATTGAGTTTTTTTTCCTCGTGACGGCTGTGCGATGAAATTGTTATCAATTAAATAATAAAAAGTACTTAAGCAACATAAATTTTGTCCAAATTTATAGCTTTGGGGACCAGCTGTGCGCCGCCGGTAAGCCAGCGGTCGATTGTATTGTTTTTTGTTGTATTTTGTCTATAATGGACATTAAACAAATCGTATTAGAGGTAATGGTGGAGCAGGTACAGGCGAGGTCATTGAGTCCTCCCCACTCTTTGATTATACACAGGGCTGTTTAACATTTCCATTGTTTCCCTCGATTGTTCGTCGCAGAGGTGTTAGTCACCTTTTACGGCCTTGTTGTACCTGTTCCCAAATAACAAATACAATTATTCAAACTGACCAATCCATGAATCAGACACCGAAGATTAATTTTTACTGAAAAAAATTGTATTTTTATAAGGCTGCTAAAAAGTTCTTATGCAGAGAACTGATTCATTAAAAAAATAAATAATGGACTTATTTGACGCCCCTATTAAACCCCCTTAATCTTTTTTTCACGTTGGTGTAAGCCCTTCAACATTGGTATTTATTGGTTCCGTATTTTATACAAATATGACATTAAGTTAGTACGATATTAATGGAGTATGATTTTACTTAGACTCATCCCCTTGTGTTTTCATACGGATCCTTGGCTTAAACGCTCGAGTTATTCGTCATCATTTTGATGATGTTAGCAGAAAGTCGGACCTTAAAGCGAAGACCGACGTTGAAGCGCAGTCGAAGAACCAAAGCACTGCGATATTTCGATGCAGCTAACACACCTTCACTTACGACTGAACAAATTTCTATGCCTTCAATCTCGCACTCTGTCTTGTAGGACCTTGAAAGGAAAGCGAATCACAAGTTTTTCTTCGTCGCGTTGGAATGTATATCAGTATATGAACTAAGCGCACACGACTTGTTGGATTAGTCTATGTAAAAAATGATACCAATTAAATATATAAACAAAATAATTAAATGATCATTTAATATGTCCTTATAATGTCTAAAATGTTTTCATTCTTTAGGACTTTTATAATAGCCCAGTAACTATCGAGGACATCGAGTGTAGAGACATTATCCAGAAATGGACCTGGGACTCCACTTGAGTTTTTAAATATCTATTTAATAAACTTGAAACTCTTCCGCATTTTATCCCAAAAATATGTTATCGATCATTTATCAATTCACAACGCAATATAAAAAATATACCTTTCAAAAAATTTAAATAATTTTCAAAGCTATCATTTCGATAAAATAAAACCTACTAAAATTTCTACTGTTGTGTTTACAAGATTTTTTATTGTTTGCATTCCCCAATTATGTCTCGCCTTAACCATGGGAAAAATTAGAACTCAATATCTTAAACAACTTCTGGGCTGTAACCAGCGTAAGGCAAGGTGTTGTGTAAAATGTCAGATCAAGTAGATGGTTTTACGACTTCTATCGCAGTACATACATTTCGTATCTATTTTGTATTTACATAAATAAATACCGATAGGAAAACTGCAGTTTATTTGTCTAAACCCTGATGAACTTTGAAGAAAGAAAGACGAATATAATAATGCGTTATTAATAAATAACAGGCAAATTAACCGACAAAAATGGTCGCAAATTAGCATAATCCGGACGGACCGGTTTATCACGGACACTTAAGTAATATCATTGCGAAACCAGACACTCCTCATCCCGAGGTGAGGTCGAGTTTGATGCCCTACCCTACTTGATATCACCAGAAAATATTAATTTTTTGATTTAAAGTTATTGATTAATTCTAGGATGTGTGCTGGCTATGGGTCAAGTTTATTTTAATCAACGCCCATTCTGCCCGCAAATCAGTGTAGTTTATTAAACGCACTAGCGCTTTCAATAGCTCAAGCTGCCATTCTCAGTTGCTACAATAGCAAACAATTTCAAATGATGAAACATATCTTTAAAAATATATAATGATGCTATCAATATGTTTGACATTTCTATTGTAATGTACATGCTCGTCTTATATGGGGTTTCTGGGTGATTCAAATAGGCGATTTAAACGGGTAATACCCAAATAAAATTGGCTATCCTTACGTCTAATGTGTTCCTGACATCTAATAAGTTTTCTATCTGATCTGTCCTATATGAGGTACCACATTGCCCGCAGGAAATTTTATAAATATCTTGAAGTCGTACTGGATCTTTATGTCTGGGTAATAATTTACTAGGTTGCCATTGCTGGAATAGAATACTCATATTCCCGCTCCATTGAGGAAACGACCTAATGTGCTGGAGATGGGAACAATGTACGGCAAGGTAGCCCTGCTTACGATTTCCCAATCATGGAAGACTTCAACTGGACTCATTATTATTAGGTAATCTTCACCGTCAGCCCTGACGAACCAGAATAGTTTAAGAACCAGAAGATCAGGCAACTCCCTGATTGACAGCACCGTTAAACGATTAGAGCCTTGATATAATGCTGTTACATAATTTGTACACATTATTTTTACTATTTAACAGGTTCTTAACTATAATTTGATATTAGATTTTTAAAATTTTAACCATATATTTTAATCTATTAATGTTTCTAAAAAACAATTACGATATATTTTTAATCTTTCTATATATTTTATATGTTTTAGTTTGTTGTTGTTTGTATAATTTTGTTGTTTAGAGGGAGATGGGTACAATAAGGTTTGTTATTATTGGTTAGCGTAGTGCTTTTATAAGTTTTAATTTGATAACAATATATATATAATTTTGATCACCATCAAGTTTTATGTATTTCTGATGATTTTCGTTTGTTGTTGTAACACTTAATAATGCCAACATGAGCTGTTGAAAGTGACAGTAAAATGCAAATGGGGAATACTTTTGCCGGTAGCCATTAATGGTGTAGTAACCTGTAGTTTATATGAAACAATAAGTGACAAATAATGTTTAAACGTTTACACTGATGATTAATTGTTATATTTAAATCTTCTTTGATTGTATACCCCATTGCATAAAATCGATGTGCCAAGTTTTGTTAGGTTAACAGTTAAGAATGATAGGCTTTCAAGATACCAACTTCTTGGATAATAACTTATTCAAAATGACTTAAAACTATTTAAAAAATTATAAAGGATTTTCCTCGAATAATTTCAAAACTCGTTTTTCCTCCAAACTCTTCAATTCCTACTGATTTGGTATGTTATTGTTCATACTATATTTTCCCCTCTATCATATAATCGGGGAATACCAGAAGTGATTGAGAAATATGTCAGAGATTGCTCGAATGGTAATAACTACCAATACGAATGAAATTACCAATCTAAAAGAAACGACTTATATGCCAATAGATCAAACTAATGGGAAGAAACGGCACTGCTGAATCAATAGATCAATAGCTGATCAATAAATCCTTCTCTATTTTTTTTTTTTTTTTTCGATTACATAAGATCTTCCTTCCATACAGGCCTGTAGAGTAGCCGAGCTAGGAAGCGAAAGCTGACTTGCCGTTGGTTCTGCAGTTAATTGAGTATTGGTTAGGGTCATTGCCTAGAGCTGCTACTTTCAATCAGGTTCCAGGCAATTCTCATTCGCATTTTGTCTGTCCATATGATCACCGATAACAGTCTTCAAATAGGTTCAATCTATATGAGGTTTTTAAGGTATATTCCATAACACCTCGAATTATGATGATTAGTTTTTGGATAAAATACAATAGAGGGGGAAATAAGAAAACAATTAAACGTAAAATAAGTTGGGCACGTTTTGCTAATTTATAAGATTTCTCAAGACCCACCTCAGAACCATTAAATATTTAATGCTCTCATTTTTCCCCATTTTTAAGGGCACATTAAAAAAATGTAATGCAAAAAGAATTTCAAGGATATTTATATTAACTTTTGAGAGCGAACCATAGAAATCGCGTTCCAACTATAATTTAATAGGTTCCAAGCGTTATTTTATGATCTGGTCGTTTGCATTTTTGTTCCACTTATTTAGAAGACGACATTCCTTTAACCAAGATGGTTCCACAAAGAAAATATCTTTGATCACAAATGCCCATTATTATTTTAAGCATTTAATGACAATCATTTATTAATTTTTTTTAGAAAACTCGCGCAGAGTATCATTTGCACTTTCTTCGTCCTTTATTTCGAATATGGGTATTTAATAGGTTCATTCATCATTAATAAAAATGATCTACTATTTTTCATTGAGGGTCGCCGCGCAAAATATGTCTATGGAAGAGACGAAGCCTATCTTTTGAGGTATGGTTATTATGTACTCAGTGCTCCTTTTGTTCGAGTGGCTACTACCATTTCCTCGTGAGGCTCAGAAGAAAAAGTCCTTCGTAGAGACGGTGGATTGAAAAGAATTATTTGTTCAAACGTGTTAGTACATAGTTAGCTAGATAGAGAGTTCAACGTATACGCGAGTGTTGCGATGAAGACCTCTTAGGATTTAGACGGGATTCATGCAATCACTGTTCATAATTCGGATTCATGTCTCCAGCTTATATTTGTTATGGTCTGTCCTTGCCCTAATTAACTCTTCTTCTTGGACTAGAGGTAGGCAGCTGAAGATTTACAATCCGAAATAAGATAACAAAGCTATTCAAAAATTGAATAACTACTCGCTAAATCAATGTATCCTGTAATCATTGCAAGGTTATCAACTGAGTTCTGTTCTGTGTTCAACATCTTCTACCATTTGTCTACACGGGACGGTTAAGTAGCTATTTATGGCTATTTGAATGATGGACCCGGGTTCAAATCTTCGCAGCTCCGTAAATGAGCTTCTTCGTGGATTTTTAGTACAGTCGTTTTGGTTAAAAAAAAATGGATTACCTGGAATTTTTCAGTTTTATGAGATTTTATTACTTCGTTGATCGTTTTTTTTTTTTAATTCACCTTTTCTACCTTGTATGTCCGCTATTAGACGAATAACAGTTGAGAAAGTAGTGGTATTATTAGATTGTTAACAGACGTAACAATTAAAAAAAACATGCAACTAAAAATATATTTTTGAAACTGTTGCTTTTGGACGCCATTTTTCAAATAGTGCATGTCAGAAGTGTGGTAGGGTGAAATGAGATATTAAAAGTACATTGAATTCATATATCCCGGTTAACTTCTGAACTGAAATATTCAAACTGTATATCACAGCGGGGTTCCGAATGTACTATATGTTGTTCACCTGGCTCAGAGATCTTTAGGTGAAATCGCTTAATGGATCCCCTCTATTGTTACGTTAAAATTGCAATTCACCTTTGTAAGGAACATATGTACTTCATTGAAGTGTATTTGCTAACAATTGCTCAATACATCCTGTCCCTCTTGAGGAAGATTTTCAAAACCTTTTCTGAGAAAAAATAAATTATGGTTTCCCAACATTGTTTAATCGTACCGTGCAAATGAAATATAACAATATTTCAACAGCACTTGTTCAAACATGAACAAGGCCACGTACCATTCCCTCTGTATTACTTTTAGTTTAATCGAAGAAACAATATAAAAGTACTCTCAATAAAAAACTAGTCACTACGTTTTTTTTTTGTTTTTTTTTGGGTTTTTTTCTAAGCTCTCTAGTTAGAATTTTAGGATGAGGGAGAAATATAAAATATTTAGGGTGATCGGATCCTTGTACTAGGACGACCTGCTTGAAGGTGGTGTAAGAGGAGTAAGGAGTGTGGGAATCCTCGGTGGAGGTTGATTGTTACGGTACAGTGGTGAGAGTCCACTGGTGGCTGGACCTAGAGTCTTCTCTAGGCATGTAGTGCAGTCGTGAGTCATGTAGTCTGATATCAGTGAGGGTGCCCCTTAGAGGCTTGTTGTTGGTGATTACGTTGCGACCTCCAAATCCCATTATGTTGTTTCTTTGTGGTGAAAATTCTTTGAGAAGAGGAAACTTCCTAAATGTTCAAAATGCTATTAAATATTAAATTACTTCGTTCATGTGGAGCCTCCTATTGATGAAACGAATACTAAAAAATATTTTACTAAAATTGGCAATTTTTTTTCTTTTTACAAATTATTATTATTATATTATTACTATTATTAGCTCTCTCAACTTCTAGCTCAGGATACATTTAAGACAAATTAATGCCTGTGTGATTAATGACTGCAGATAACAAAGAATCATAGCTAAACATTAAAAATCAAGAAATAAAATAAGTATAGACAGTCAATGAAAGAGTTTCCTATGTTGCAATAGGTTTTATTTTCTTTAATATTCTACTATTTTCACTTTTTTTGATTTTAGGAAAATCAGTTTTAAGTAATAAAAAGAATTATTTAGCTAAAAAATATTCAGTACTATGCTCACAATCATTAAATTGATAATGAACGTTGAAAGTAATGAGGTAACGCTAGTGTATGGGCACGTTATATGGGACTGACAATAAATAAATATTTTGTTTCTTTTATCGCGTTTAATGTCTTTCGTTTTCGAAAAACTAAAGTGCATAGGCTTCTCTTTCACAATTATTTTCTATCTCGTGTTACCGTCATACCCGCTCGAGGGGAAAATGTCAGTTTTTGCACAATTTGTAATGATATTAATAATAATTCTATGTTATCTTTTACAGCAGCTGTATTTGTTTCATAATTGTGACAAAAATAACGGTGACTCCGCCAACCTATTTGTCCACATTTGCTTATTTCAGGCAAAAATGGGCACGGCATCATATATTAATCCCTTGTGGAAAAAACGTTGACCCGTTGAAATATTTTGGATGGAATGACAGCTGAATTTCCCCATTTTCATGTAAATTATCAATGCGCACGAGTGTTAAGTCACTAGTTGCTTGAAAACGATTGTGCGGTAATGTTCCATGATGCGTGAGTACATGAGCTCCCAGGTAGAAATTAGTTGGAAATGAATTGCTAGGAAAGAAAATATGAAGGTAGAAATTTTCTGTGGAAAAAGAAATACTTCAAAGATGTATGAGGATGTTACTATGGAAACTAGTAATCTCTAATCTCATTTTTTCCTAATGAAATCATATTCTTCGATAAAAATAGAAATATTTATCCCCTAGAGCTCATATATAACACTCACAGCGCTTAACTCCATTTCTTAAAGTATAGATCGTTGGTTTGAATAGGGTTATTGTAATTTGAATTACTTTTAATCAATGGCGCTTAATTTTATTTGGGCTGACTAGCTCAATATACATACACTAATGTTACACAGCAAAGATGATTCTCTTCTTTAAAGTCGTGCATTAATACCATGAATAGTATCCATTGGCCTCCGAAGAATTCCTCTGGGATAAAAGTATCAATTATAATAAATTAATGCGCAACAATGGCAAAACAGTTGAAAAAAAAAAATTACGAATTCACATTGGAAAACTGTTGGGACGAAATTCACAATAGTACATAGATTATTTTAGTGTTAAAAAAATTTTGCAAATTTTTGGCACCTGACCCAGCCACGCCTCAAATATCCTGCCGATTGCTGAAGACGGAACACGTATTATTTCACTGTACGCTTTTCTACCGGGAACGCTTAGGGCTCCGAGATTTTCCATCCATAGAACATGGATTTTAGGAACCTTGTCCCTCCAAGTGTTACAAAAATAAATTTAATGGAAATCTGCACCCTCTCATCAACTAAGCCGATATCTCAAATAATATACCACCCGCTCCAATCTTAATACATGGCTAATTATGAATTCACTGTTCAATAATTCACCCAAAGGACTTGGATTTTGAAACTTAGACTCTCATTACAAAGTTTTGTAATTAGTCCCTGAATAAATTTAATGGAAATGTAACATCTTCATAAGCCGGATATCGCAATGAATACCCACGTATATAATTTTAACTATGGCCATGTTAGTGTAGATAACATCCGATTATATGATAACACCCTCCTGGCCTGGCAGTTAGTAATACCTTGTGAGCTGTGATATACAGTGGAAGCTGAACTGGGAACTGCTAGTACCTTTCCAGGTTGTAGTTCTCAGTAGAACTGTTTAAGAATCGATACAGGAGCTTCTGCCTTTGTCCCACTTGGCTCTTGTTCTGTATGCTTCCTACCTCTCTGGTCCACTTTCCCGGTTACTTTCTGCCTATGAGCGTACATTCCAATGAGAACAGTTGGTCCTGGAGGCGACTTTTTTTGTTTATCTGAGGTAGCTTATAAAATTTCACTGTACGTTTATCATATTTGTTAGTAGGATTCAACGAGGAGAAAAAACTCGAAAACCAGCAATCCTAACCTGCAGCAAAAAGAAGACGAGTGATAAACGTTTGAATTTATGTGACAGTGCCAGTATTGCTGTCCATGCATCATTTAACAATTACTGAGAACATTTCCTATGCAGAAAATGGGCCAAACGTAACAGAAACCTATACTCGGCCATCATAACCATCCCGTAAAAAAACACTTTTTTCTTACTTGCCAGACGATCATAACTGGACACAGGACAACAGTAATAATACTATTACTAATATAAAATTAAAATCCACTGATATTTATTTGACATGTAGGTCATTACAATACATAATAAATTATTTACGATTAATCACAAATTTCTCTTGAAACGTTTAAAAAAAATAAAAGTGACTCTCACACATATAGACGGTTTTATGAAAGTTAACAAATCATATGCGCAACTTCTCGTTCGCTAAAAAGGTAGAAACTTCTACATTATCCTTTTAAGTGTGAAACAAAAGTTTTCGCACTACCAAGGTTTCGTCAAGACAGCTTAAGAAGGTTAGAATTTGACCGTTTACCAATCATTATAATATTACACTATTAATAATTAGAACACCAAGGATCAGAGTATAATAACAAGTATATATAGAGTAAGGAGAGAGTTTGCATGTATCTAGACACACGATGGAAACTAAACACAACCTACAAATTAATAGACATCTGCAGTTGTTTTCCCCCACTCATCAACAGGCGTATAACACTAAACCTTACTTCTCCAACATCACTTTACAATACACTCATATTACCGGTACTAATTTAGGTCTGTAAGAGTTTCTCAGGACCTTTAAATTGTATTTATTTATTTTTTCCTTGGTAAACATTTATGTGAAATACTATCGTATTGGTCCTGATAAATATATTTCAATAAATACATGTGTTCATTCATCGCTCGCTCATTATAATTCTTATGATTAAATCTCAAATATTGTATGCTGTCATTTTATTTTTAGATTTATACTCTAGTAGTTGTAACCAAAACTAATTGAAGAGCTTAGTGGATGAAGATGTTAGGAGACAAATAAGTGAAATCGAGAAAATCAGCTTTAAAGTTGTCAGTTTTCTCTTTTTCTCTACTTCACACTATTAGCGGGTTTCCTGAATATAGCCTTACTTGAAGAAACTAGGGAAAAAAAACATAGAATAATATGTTTATCCACGCGAAAACTTTAATTTTTTTCCAAAAATGTCATTTAACATGTTCATCCACTGAGCTCTTCGATTGCAAAATGTAACGAAAAGTTAGCCGAGTTTAAAGTGCCCCACAATTAAAGGCTTCGTTGAACTGACTCATAACTCTTATCATCTTGACATAAAAACAGACATTTGTTTATAAAGAAAAAGTCCTTAGTGGAGCTGGGAATTGAACCTGAGTCTTCGGAATTAGAGGTCAGTATGATAACCTTCGTTACGGGATGGTCTCACAATGCCATAACTCGAATATTTATTCTCTTTTGGGAAATATTATTATTTCATCATTATAAAAACAAAAGGCTATTGTAGCGACCGCTAACTACATAAGATAAATCACCCTATATTCTATTGCATATATATTGTAAGCAAAAGTAAAATAACATTAACTAAATCTATTATAAACAAATGTAAATCATTGTAAAAGTGTTAAGCCATAAAAGGCGGAAGCCAACTAAGTCACACGAGAAAGGGTCACCAGCTGGCAGTCATAAACATGAAAGGGTCACCAGCTGGCAGTCATAAACTTAACAACCCTTTAGGGGGCCTCTCTACCTCCAGGGGGCAAGGGGTCGGATAATTAAGCGTGGGTACAGCACCACAGGTGTCCACAGCCCCCAACCGCCGGATTAGACCCTCGCAGCCTCAGCAGAAGTAGAGAGGGTACTTAAGGCAGGGCTACTGGCCCTGTTAGTAAGTCTCCTCGTCAGTCTCTGAGTCTCTCGCGACCTTTACTCGGTGACGCCTTAAGCCAGGGCTCCTGGCCCTGGAAATGATTCTCTCTCGCGACTATCCCGTGGCCTTTACTCGTGACGCTTGCTTGGTTTCCGCTCGAACTCTGAAAACTTGACTAATTCTTTATGAAACCTCTGTACCTCTTCTCTTGAACATAGTGCACTGTCGGGGCACATACCTATCATAAATGGAGTCAGATAGTAATGCCGTCATGGAACGATTGTCCATGTTATAAACTCGAACAATCCGCACTTGTCACCAGGGCTAGGGTGATCAGGCACCTCCCTAGTGACGACCCGACAGCTATTGTCTTGTTAATTAAGTTAATAAGTGTATCTTCTCCTTAAAACCAACCAACAACAAACAAAATCTAAAGAAGTAGGATTGCAAAATTTGATGCCCATTAGCTATTTGTATAGTGATGTATTATGGATCTGATTCTGATCTCTTGGCAGAGGCAATAATTTTGCTTTCAATCTGAGTTTTATCGCAGCTAAACGGGAATGACGAAATAAAACCTGAGGTGATATAATAGCGATTGGCAGGTGCCAAAAAAGCTAGATAAGTGATTCTAGGTTATATCGTAGTTGCCGCTGATAGTGGCAATAGTTGCACAATAGATTTCCTTATCTATTCCAAGGTATCGTAGCCCACTTGCGGCATCTTCTCATGCAAAATCACGGATCCACCATTATTTTCCCAGTTTAGAATTATTTGAATTTGTTTTTTGATGCTTGTGAATAAATATCACTGTATTGAAAATATATATATATCTGAGAAAAACTTCCCCAAAAAAATTTGTTTTCTTCCCACAATCTTTTATTTAAAAGCAGAAGAGTTTTCGAATGCAGTCTATTCTTTGCAGTATGATAAAAAGGTCATAAAAGCAACAAACTTACATTTCTAGATATGATATTTTTGTCTACCCACAATGTTTCTTTGTATCGTTGGAGAATACAAATTTTATGTTGGAATTGGAAGAAATAAAAAATGTTGTGGCTATCCAAAATTTCTTATCTATAAACAAGATCCCAAGTTTATGTAGAGAAATGTATTTGTGGCGCTTCTACACTGATAATGTTACAAATGTTACACTGATAATGTTGGGATTCGTAGAAATTGGGATTGTAAAAATATTAGAAATTTAATTGTTAAATAACTTCCAACATTCGGGATCGGTAATAATTCTTACTTTGTCACTGGCTGACGTAATTTTTTCTCTGACGATTCTTAATTACTATTCAACAACCTTCCAAAGTTAATTTTTTAACAATACAATTCTGATAAAAAAGGAATTAAGCATAAATATGAATATAAATATAAATTGAATCTGAAGGCTACTGGAATACATCATTGAATTTATTCGTCTGGTTGTTAATGCATAGAAATTAGTTTTCTTCTTTCCCCATAGGATCAACACTGTTTTTAAAATACTCTAGTCAAATTTTATTATTGTTGAAGTTAGTAGAAATATCATGTAGGATGGCTATTGTATGTAACCTACCTATTGATATTATTAAATATTTGGGATCAAATCCTTCTTTAGAAAATTTTCTTTTCATTGGTAGGTTTAAAAATTCAATTCAATACCTTTATGCAAATAGAATAAAAACTTGATATGCAGACGCTTCCGTTCCGGTCCCTTCCTTGGTTTTTAACAATTATTACAGAGGTCAGGCGAGATTGAAGCAACTGATTTATACCATTGTATGAAACACTTATAACTACATCATTGTTGCTGTCCAAAAGTAGTTTGTTCTTTAGAAATCTATAGGAGTACGTGACCGACGTGTTAGAATAAAAAATGAACTCCATGGTCTACTGTAGGTTATCACCGTAATTGCTAGTTAACTATGAGATACTAGAGTAGGGTTGGCGCTAGTCAAGCACTTTTCAACTCAGAAGAACTAGGTTTAGCTTAGCATAGTCTGAGGTGGTGAAGAGGTATGTACGATGGGAACATCCCTTGCGTCAGGTAGAAAAAAACCCGGTTAAAGTATAAAGAACATAAGGCTACCCACCACCTTCAAGTTACAAGACACCTTGTACTATTACGGTGTACTGCATAAATACATTAGAAATAGTAAAACAATATTGTATACAATCATAAACTATATAAAATGTAGCATAGCTACAGAACATATAAGAAGCACTAAGTGCGATGTTAGTTCATGTACAGATTCATTGTAGGTTATATATACTATAAAACCTAACAAAATAAAGATTATACATTAATAAAAAAGAATTATATTATAAAAAAAAATAAATAAAATGAGGAAGTTGTCTTTTTTAGTTTGGTTTTTATACCTGTGAAATCCATTTCTTCCTAACCCAAGTTCTGATCTGAAACTGACTTCACTCCTCATCCTAATTTTGGCTTTTTTGTCTGAATTCGTTACTTCATTGGTCAAGTAGTTACTCACTTATCTACCCGAGGATGAGTTAACCCAGCTAGAGTCATGCCCCAATTAAAAACTCCATAGGGAAGCAGTGAACCGAAGCCAGGTCTCGGGCAGTTTGTAGTTGGCTTGGTTACCATACGACTACAGGTAATGTCTCACAATGATAAAACTCAATTATTTATTTCCCCGTGACAAAATGTTACAATTACGTGATTGGTAAAACACGAGGTGTCAAATACTGACAGAGAATCGTCATTTTCTCTTTCTCCAGGGCAGACAGGGTATCGGATTCTGTACTCTAGTACCTCCATGGCCCATGGATAGCTGCTATTATTAATGGGCTAATAAGACGTAGTAAATGAGGACGTTGATCTGTATGTTTATTGTTATTGCATAAGCCTCGTATTGCGTGCTCCTAGCCTACCATCGATCAGTTTATTATCCTTTATTTATCTGTCTGTTCACGGCATGATAGTCTTACATCAGGCCGCCGTACCTACTGCCTGACTATCTTCCTTTTATTTACTCAAGCTGGTCCATGGATAAGTAGCCAAGTCATATTTTTTTTTTTAACCATTCATAAACTAAATTTTATATTTTTTTATTTAGATAAGTGACTTTTGAGTTTTAAAAAATTGATTAAATGATAGAACTATAAAAACTATTCGGTATTTTTTATCAAAAATAATCAATTTTATTTTTTTAACCTTCTTGGTCTCTAGCAAGAATCAAATAACTTGAGGGCGGATATTAGCGGAAAGACGAAAAAAAACAATATAAGTTACCTAGAACTTTACACTAATTTAATCACAAATATTTTGATTTTTGCAACGTTAACAAGCCTATCATATGCATTCTTGGGATAATGTTTGTTTTAGTAAAATGAAATTACTATTAATAGTTTTATAATAAAAAAATTAAAATAGTATTAATAAAAATTATTTGTTTAAATTAACAATAGCTTTACTATATAATACAGTTTCAGAACACCTTACTTTCAGTGCTACTCTCTATGCTCGATAGGCTTCAACCTAGAAGTTCATATTTACACCAATAAGGTGCGCTTAGACTCCCCCCCCCCTTTACCCCTATTATTAATATTTGTTTTTAATTATAAACAATATTATAATTGAGTGGGTTGTTCCTTCTACTGCATATATGCATTTTAAGGAGTTCTTATCCTAAAAACTAACAATATTCTTTTTATAGTTAAAAATTTATATAAATGCAACATGGCTAGGTGATGGGGTTCACCTTCGGATTAAAATGAGGGACTTAAAAACTATCTTAAAACTAATCTTACATACTAACTTAAAACTAGAGCGTTCCTGCCTCGACTGCCTTCTGCATGGAAAAACGAAGCGGGGGTAATCGCGTTAAACACGGGGTTGGTCATTTATTGCAGCGAATCAAATATTTTCCGGTTCGCTCGTGTGTCTCCTTCCACCATGTAAGTCTTACTCTTTAACCTAGATACGAGGCAAATAATATTTAATAACAACTCCATAAAACATAATTATGGGTCATTAACTAATCAAATACTTGAAAATTTCAAAAACTTACTGATGCTTTACTTCGAATTTCTGATTTTTCAAAGATCAGAAATTGACTAACCTTAGGATTCCCAGGTATGCCAATGCCTAACCAGAAATCAGGAGATCCAATGCTCGAATACATTGTCAGTGTATATTTTCTTTGATTAATTGTTAAATTCAACGTTGCTGAGGGAATCCTCAATTGCGTAATACATCACTCATAATTGAATGTTTTTATTTGATACATACTGTGAAAAAAATTTTTGTAGTGCAACATGCCTTAATGTAATGTAATAATAAGTAATAAGATACTTTCTTACGTTCCTCAATCACCTTTCTGCAAATTATTTGAAAAAATGACTTGCAGCCATTTGTCATAACCAACGAGTGTTTTTGTACAACCTATCGTGGCTAACATCAATGACATGAAATTCGTTGCCCAATGGCTATCTGTGCTATATCTTTTCCTACATGTTAGGTCAACGTTCCCAACAGATACGAAGCACCACGAAGGAGGAAGAACAATCGGTGTATAATATAAAATGATTGTAACCTCAGAGATTGGCATGTAAGAGATACGTGAGGATTAGTGAATGGATTTTATCAGCAGTTAGATAGATAGTGCAAGTTTACATTGTGATACTTGAACATGTGTCTACCATTGTTTAACAAGTCACCTACTGTATCTACAGACGATATCAGCTGTTCGGTCTGGGTCAAACTGACTGCCTACATAATGTGGAAGGCACAGAATAGGAAATAAGTTAGGCCATGTTATTATAATAGATGCAAGGGCAAATGACCTCGCAATGTTTAACCTGAAAGAGTCTTTAGTATCGGAGCTGTAACGAAGTTGCCTGATGTTGGCCACTACAAAAACTGGTGATAATGTCTTTCCAAAGACAATTCAATCCTAAAAGTAATATCCTTGCGATAAATAAGTAGCCGTGTAGGCAAAGGATATCCGTTACTTAGATACTCTTATGAGCGATTGCGCAAACGCAGAGAAGAGGAGGAATGCAGGGCATTCTCGATGACGGGTTAACCAATCTATATACCAATGTAACTTCGAATTGCATTGAGTCTAGAACGCAAAAGTGATGTCATTCAAAAATAACTTATTGCATTATATGTAATATTTACAACAATCATCGAGGACGACAACCAGTGTGAACAGTGGGTTAAAGTGAAAGATATAGATACTTTAACTTCGGATTGTGTCAAATGAAGTCAGCGAATATGTCATTCGAATACAATATTTTCATCAATATAACTATTTTAATTTAATTTGTTTATTTTTTGCTTACTACCCGTTAAATTTAGTCTATCCATATTCCGAATTCTATTGAAAATATACCTTTAAAATTTTAGGCCGATCAGACTATTTATATGGCTACTATTGTAGCACATGCATGGCAGATGAAAAAAGACACCCTTTCAAGATCGGAAATCAAATGGTTATAATTTATACTTACGTGAAAATTCGATATGGACGATTTGATCTACTGGGAAGAAAAGCATTGCATTAATCTGTAGTCCTGACTGAGTACACATATAATCTAACGTATTATCGCGAACTCTTGTGAAAATGCTTAGATACTAATGTACAATCTCGTTCCACATAACGCGTTTTTCAGGTAACACAAAACACTTCCTAAACGTGATGTAGTGACCAAATAAAAAGGATTCTTTGCTTTCTACCCTGAGAAAGTGAACGTGGAGCAGATAAAATTTATTTAAAATGAAATCTAGTAAACTACTGTTAATACTTGGCACTAACAAGTTTTGCTACGAAACATTAGAAGAATAGAAATTTCCTGTGCACCATATTGGAAGGGGCAAGCTTTGATCCACACTTAGTCGAAGTTACTTAAATAATAACTTGAAATAAAGAATAAATTAATGTTTTGTGTATGGCCATTTTTAATTTGACAAATAAGAGCTTATTGACTCATGTGAACCGGCTAAAAAATGCTAAGTAAATTACTCAAAATTATTTGGATTTGGTATGTCTAGTTTTTTGTTAACAATGTATAAACGACCGTCTTTTGCTTCGCTATGATGCCATAGTTTGAAGGAGAAAGAAAAAATCTTATAGAATCCAATGCTATTCCGATGTTATTTAAATATCATGAATGAATGAAGAGTTCAATACCTCACCTCCTCATTCTTCTATTAAAAGTTTCGTCTTGGTGGAGTGATGGATCTTAAAGTCATGTTTGGTAACTATGCAGGTCAATTCTTAAATATAATTTTTTTTTTTTTTTAAACTGATCTGGGACTCATTCAGTTAATCTATAGAATCTCTCTATAGAGGCTCTTGATAAGTTGGCCACTTCAATACTTATTTTCTCATTCTTCTGACTGCAACTATAAATCACATCTAACTCTTCTACACTGTTGTAGTATATAAAGGCATTAAACCCAAACAATTAGACATAAATCATTTGATGTTATATCTGTTATTAATATATATTATTATTGGAATGACTCAATCAAACTTTTCTCAAAAACAATGTTTAATTAATATTTAAAAAACCTGTATTTTCTCACCATATAACTAACTAGCTTTATTGTTTAGGAAAAAGCTTTTAGGTACTGACCTCCTTCTATCACTGAATCGATGAAAATGAAATATTGATTCATGCACAAGTGTATATTTAACAACCCTTAATGGTCTTCCATTATAACTGTTGTGATCTTTCAAGCTTCTTGACAGTCTTTTAATCAAGTGTTGCTTTCATTCAATTTTTGCCTTAATCTTTTGTTTTAATGTATGTATTTAAATAAATATATAATAAGTGCTTTGTTTGTCTCTTTCATTAAAAGTGTTGAAAAAGTAATTTTGTAAGGTAGCTCAGAGATATTACTTAAAAAATGAACGTAATAGTAGTGTGTAAAGTTTTAACTAATTTTATAAAACATTATTTTCATGACATTTTTTTAAATTTCAGATCCCAATTAGAACAAGATGTGATACTGAATTCCTCAAGTAACCATGGGGGTCTGGTTAATATCAGCATAGAAGGAGGTGGTGGCAATGGCCCTCCATGGAAGATCCACCTCACCGCTGACCATCCCGGTCACGATGTTATATCCTTCTATCTCAACAAAATAAATATCACTGAGTTAGTTATTTATCTATGTAGCTCTAAAAAAAATGCAGCAAAATTATTTATACAAAAAATTTATTATTGTGATAATTAATATTTCTAAATTTTTTTTTAAAGGCTTTTCATTAAAAAAATAAATGATCATTTTTTATGACTTCACTTAGATAATAGCTTTTACATGCCAATATACTTATAATTTTCTGCAGGATATAGACCCATAGGCCGAAGAATTAAATTATAGTTAGTCCAATTTTAAATAATTGTTTAATAATAATTTAAATGCATTGTCTTTCAAGTTTACGAGCTTGATGGGTTAAAAAAAAAATCTAATCTATTGTGAGTCAGAAAAATGCCTCTTATTTATTTATTTGTTTGAATTTATATGTTTAATTTTCAAAGTTAATATTGAAGTTTACGAACACCAAGTACATATTTACTTTGCAAGAATTGAAAATAACACACCTATGTATTTTTTTTAAGAACTAATTAATATCTTTATTTTATTTATCCTACCATTTTCAGTGTGAGTGAAGCATTTGTTAGAGTAACTGTAATGAGGTCTTCAGATCTCCAAGTCACCAGTGCAGTAGTTGGGTGGCTCTATTTCGTTGCTTGGTCCATTTCATTTTACCCTCAACTTTTTGAAAATTGGAAAAGAAAAAGGTACAGCTTTAAAGTTTATTTCGAGCCTAACTTGTGCTACAGTTTTCATATTATCACTTTTGTCCATTTTGGTTAAATCTCAGTTAAAGAAATTCATTATATTGTTTATTAATTTTTAATGAATCCCATGTTTTATTCTGTTGCAGTGTAGTTGGGTTGAATTTTGATTTTCTTTCTCTTAATTTAGCTGGTTTTACTTTATATTCTATTTTCAATTGCGGTCTCTACTGGATACCGACCATACAAGTAAGTTTTTAAAATAAAATTATTGTCGTTAAACAATTAATATTCATTGAGATACAGTACAATATAGATTATTTTTGGCAGTTCTATTGTATGGATATTAAGGTCAATAAGCCATATAGATGTCCAAACACTTATTATACATTACTAATCAGTCTGTTGTGAGATCTTTAATTTGAAATCCTATTAAACATAATAGGAAAATATGTATTAGTAGAATCATCATAGCATCAAGTGGAATATCTATGCAAAATATCATGTCTCTATGTCAAATAGGGCTCCTAATCACAATTTTAATAACTTTTTATATTCCACCAAATTCCCAAGCCATATTGCAAGATCTTTAATTTGATTCCCTAATCGATATTATAAGACAATATTTATTAAAATTATTGATTAATTATTTAAATTAATGAAGTTTTAATGGAGTTGACTTTATTTTGAATATAAAATTTCATGTTTCTAAATCAAACAGAATTACCAAGAAATTACCAAAATTACCAGAACACAAAACAAAAACATAAGGGTTATAAGCAGCCCTAAAAAGCAAATCACTATTAGTTTAAAATAAAGCTGTAAACATGAAAAATTAAATTAATTATTTTACATTATTATCTTAATTTTTTTTCTGTTGTACTATTTTATAAATTTTATTATTTTAGAGTGAATATTTCTCATTGCATCCAAAAGGATTGAATCCAGTCCAGCTGAACGATATATTTTTCTCTCTCCATGCAGTTACAATCACTGTTATTACCATAATTCAATGTTTGATCTACGAGGTATGGTATAATAAAGTTATGATAAAAATGAATTTAATTCTTAATGATTAGGATCACTGTTTTTTAATACCTTATATGTTAATCAAAAGTCAGCAGTTATGAAATTCAGGAAAATATTAGTTATCTGCAGACAGGATATGCTTAGTTCTATTGCCTGTATTTACTGCTTATAATAAGTATTGTATACCTCTTTTTATTTATATTTTTGTATGTGCAGTATTTTTTATCAGTATATATGAACATTTAATTTAATAATAATTAATTTTGTTTCAGAGGGGTGGACAAAAAGTATCCTTGACTGCTCATTTAATTTTAGGAGTTTACTTGGCAGTCATTGTCATAGCATTGATTTTAACTGTATTTACCTCCTACCTTAGCTGGCTTGACTTTATAAATACTTGTTCCTATTTAAAACTTGTTACAACATTAATTAAGTATATACCTCAGGTAATTATATAATTAATTGGTTTTATTTATTTTTTGTACCATCTCATGATTATATGCCCTTTGGTGGATATCTTACTTATAATTTTAAAAATCAAACTCTTTTACTAACCGCAGACACTCACTTATATTTTATTGTGTAAATAAGACAGGCTAAATTTACTACTTTAACACAATGAAGTATTTTAATAACTTCTATATTATTTGGTAGAGGAATGATGCTGTGGACTTATCATATACAATAATAATTATTATTACTATAGAATTGTTGGGGAGACTAATGAAAGAAACCGGAATCTAATTTCCTTATTGCCAGCACTGATGACTAACTGCACCTATGGTAATTTTCCCAATCATTTTGAACTTCGTGGAGATCGTCTCGTTTATGTGAAGATGATCTGTACAAGCAGGTAGCCCTGTTTGTTATAGACCTCTAATTCCCATGAACAATAGAGGGAGGTCTCGGTGTTTCATTGCCTTTAGGGTAGCAATGACCATCTGTTGCATCTAGCAGATTCAGGTGATGGTTCAGTGTACAATGACCAGTTGTTATTGCTTAATGAGTGGTTGTTGATACTTGATTAAGCAGTAACTATATGTAACTTTAAGTGGAAAAGGAGCATCTGAGGTTCATGGTTACTGATCAGGCTTCTGAACTAAAGTTTTTGCAAGTGGTTGCAGTTGGCAGGTTTCTGATCCAATATTCTATTAAACCGATAATTTGTTTAAGTAACAAAACATCAATCTGTTGATTGGGAAGTTCCACTGCATTTTTTTCTCTTGCGCATCAAATTTAAATAAAATAAGTTAAATTGAATCATTAGTAATATTAGCTTCTGTTCCATTGTTCATTTCTTTATTAACAATTCTTGATAATAAACTTATAGATCTTTATGTATTTATCCTTGGATAATCATACATGTTTATATTCCTTTAGGCTTATATGAATTACACGAGGAAAAGCACAATAGGTTGGAGTATAGGTAATGTAGTGCTTGATTTCACTGGAGGTATTCTTAGTATGCTACAGATGATCATCAATGCAGACAATTACGGTAAGTTGCTACACTTTTCAGTATAAAAAATTATAAACTGTGTTGAAAACTATAATTCAGTTATGATGGTTATAGAGAAAAGAAATGGAAGAAGTAAAAAAAAAAATGCCTGAATCATTTTATATAACATTATAATTATTTAGTAGTTCATGTTAAACACTAATCAACAATTTTTACAATTACTTATGAGTAAATAAAATGAAAACATTTATAAAAGTATATTCACAATTCAATTCATGAATTAAATTTATACATAAATGATATTAGGTGAATCACATGACAAAGGCCTTGAAAATTATTTTAAAAAAAAAAAATGTTAAATTAAGGAAAACTCGTTAAATTATTTTTTAGCGAATGACCTATAATTTGTGGTGACTCCCTTCAATTTCCTTATTGAAGAAAAGTTTCCTCAACTTAAAAAAATTACATTACCGCATAGTTGCAAAAATGTTTGCTAGTCAGTAAACAACTACTTTTCAGTAAGTGCTAAAATATTGAAAAGGAAAAGTGCACTTTTGTATATAACATATCTCTCTATCTCTCAACTCATTTTCAACATTTATTTTTTTTTAGTCTGGAATGTGTATGTAAGAGAACCTATCTCTGACTATTTGTGTTATAATTTTGTTAGAACTTTCCTTTTATGTTTGTGCATAGCTAAACCCATTAGCACTATGTGTTACTGTTTAATAATGTAACTGGATTGATGTTTACAATTTAGTTTAGAATATGTCATAGTCTTTGGCCTTAAACCATCTTGTGGTCTAGTGTAGGGACAAAAGGAGAGAGGAGATGTGCTGAAGAGAATAGTAAGTTCTCGGGAATCACAATGTGTGACACATGTGATATAGGGTTATATGTTTCGTGCTTCAAGCCATTCCATACTAGAAAGTGATATAGTATAGTTTAAAAAACTTTTTTTATATTTTAGTGGTATTTCTATTGCAATAATACAATTATAAATGAAAAGCAAACAAAAAAAATATATAGAGATTATCCTTTTAAACCTATATTTTACATCTCATTGAAAAATAAATTACAATATTCAGTAAAAATATTCAATGCAATGTATTATAGCAGAAGACTAAGAAAAATATGTGAGACCAATTCATGACATTGTATGCGCCTAGCGTTACCAGATGGTAACATGCAAAATTCGCAAAACCAAAAGGCTTGAAACCAAACTATATTTTTTAAATTATTTTGAATCGAAATAGACATATATCCAAAAATTAAAAAAAATAATAATTCAGTCGCTAGTGGGTTAAAGCATTGACAAAAAAATAAATTTGTTTCCAAAAGGTTTTGTTTTACATACAATCAATAATTTTATCTTATTTATCAATCATTATTCCATAACAATCATTTTCAAGTGGTAATGTGAATGGAGTTTAAAAACCGATGATGCCTCTTTATTGTTGCTGGAGTTCAAAGTTAAGAGGAGCTGGAGTCACCGGTTATAATACTTTTAATTGTGTTGCAGGGAGGTTTGTGTTCATAATCAATTCGTGGTATGGCATAATCAATCTGTGGTGGGATTTTAGTACCTGTTTGTTTGTTTTAATGGGTTTTTGGATGTACAACCATGTTTCATTACAATTAAAACTAATTCTAAGAGCTTACTGATGCAGGCCTGACACAACAAATAAGGAGAGTAGCACCTGGAGCCCAGAGGGTTTTATAGATGGGGGGGGGGTCATAGTATTTAATTGTACTGAAGCAAATGATTTAAACATTAAAGAATGGGTTCAGATATTTAATTTATTTTCTGAAAAAATAATTTTAGGCTGATGAAATATGTTTTACAAATTTTGTAGCATAAATAAAAGAATGAAAATTTAACTGAAAAAAATGACTATTTTATCATTTTTTTTAAACTGTCACAGCCTAATTAATATCTAGAATGATCATAGAAACTTCATCAGATTGAGTACTTATTAGAAAATAATTATTACTAAGTACTTTATTTTACTATTAACTATTTCTCAAAATAAAATAGTTTTCTTACGCTCTGTAGAATGTTGAAGATTCTCCCTCCCCAGCCACTACTTTTTGTCATAGTTCTTCTATTAAATCTGCCAGTCCTAAATTATTTGTTTAAAATATAAAAATTTAGCAACTTTTAACCAGAGTATTTTTTTCAGATGATTGGGCGTCTATTTTTGGTGACCCGACCAAGTTTGGTCTTGGGTTCTTTTCTGTACTTTTTGATATTCTTTTTCTTATCCAACATTATATTCTTTACAGGTAAGCCTTATTAAATATTTATAATTGATTTGGAAAGTAGTAAGTAAAAAAAGTTTTTTTAGTTTTCAATATAGTATTATTTATTTATATTTTCAAGTATAGAAAAGATAGGAAAACAAGTGAAATTTGGTTCATTACACTACATAGTCGAGTGTTACAATACAAATAAGCTAGAGGCTTTAGTAATGTATTCCAGAATTTATACGAGAACCATCAGTAGGGATTCATAAGAATACATGGCTTTATTTTTTTCTTCAAGAAGTTGAGATATAACCTAGAGTTTATAAAAGAAAAAACTCAAATCACAATTTCATGAAATTTTATTTATCTGTGAGATCTTATTTCTCCTTTAAACAAGAGCTTTATTTTTGTTGTTTCAAATTTAATTATATTATAAAATAACATAAGGCACTCTGTTTGCATGTCACACTGCATTACGATAAAAACATATACTTATCATGAAAAAGCTCATGCTTATGTGTTGGTAAAATCATGGGCATGGGTATGTCTAATCATTACGTAAAATAAGCTACTAAGAGATGTGTTAGTTTCAATTACTTCAGATTTGAGTTTTTCACCAAATTGTGCCCGTTGCATGAGGTTTTCTACATGTAAGTAAAGTACACATAAAGTGACTTACTTCAAGTGAAGTAAGTGACAATAATTTGTAATTAAAAATATCATTTAAAACAAAGTAATAACTTTTGTAATGTCTGAGAAAAATCTTGCACCAGACATGATATTCAAGTTAGTTATATAATTTTTCAATTTAAAAAATAATATTTTCAAATTTTTATTTTGTTAAATTAGTACCACTTCATAGAAATTTATTAATTCTAAATGAATTTCTTTATTTTATATATTTTTCACTTTTGCTGCTTTCTTATGCATGGAACATAATTTAGACATTTAGATGGTAGTAATGATTTAATGCATGAGTTGAATTCACTTATCAAAGGCTTTTCTTTTTCTTTTCATCTCTTGCTTGATGTATGAAATGTATGGTATTTTTTTTTTAAAGTATCATTTTAATTACAATTACCTCAAGGTTGCTCTATGAAGTATTCTTTTAAGTCATCCTATGGTAACAAATCTCTATTTGTTAGAACATTTACATTGTTATGTTATTGAAAAATGTGGTTAGTTTATTAAAAACTGCAGCCATGTATTCAAACATGCTAAGAAATAATGGGTTTCACTTCTTTTATATATTTTAATTTTTTTTTTTTTAATGACTGAATTTATCATGTATTGTCTTCTGTATATAGTGTAAGTGTAAGTGCTGACAAATTGTCCCTATTTTATCAAATACATAATACATGATTAACAAGATTCCAGCTTGTAGCTTACAGATTCTGCATTTACTAATATATACTTATAATGGGATTAAATGTAAATATTGACAAAAAAGCCATTGTATGCCGTTTTCAATTTTTAAAATTATTCCTACAGTAAATTTTTAATGTTTACTATTGAGTTGTAAATATTCATCATATTTTGATTTATTTTTTGTTGGGAATAGTTTTTAATTTATTCTTTGCATTTTATTTATTAAATTCTTTATTTTATTTTGTCTATTGTTCATTGGTATTTATGATGTATTCTGAATAATGCCAGTATTTAACTTGTTCATCTTTATCACCTGGTGTTTTTCTCAAAGTAATAGGGGGACCGGAAAGTAATGTCGTTTTTTTTTTTACATTAAAGTCAAAAAATAAATTTTTAACAAGTTTTTGTTTTTAATCAATGATGTAATCACCCTCGTTATCAGCAACCTTTTGCCATCTAGTGTGCAAATTTTCATTGCCGAATCAATAAAAATCAATTGGTTTTTGTGCAAAATATCTGGAGATGGCATTTTGGACATCATCTTTCAGAATTTTCAAATTTTTAGCGATCGAAATTAATGGAAATCTCGAATTTGATATAATCGAAATATCGCGCGAGTATGGTGGGTGAGGCTGGAGATGAAAAATGGGTCCTCTATGATAATCCGAAAATCTCTCTCCACATGATTCGGCACGAAGTACAGCTAAGCCTGGTTTACACTCCAAAAAGGCGCTTTTGTGTGGAGTATTCGTGGGGTCGTTCATCGCTGATACCTGGAAAAACTGTGAATGCAGATCTTTACAGTGAACAATTAGATCAAGTAAATCAATCTTTAATTGAAAATTGCCCAGCAATTGTCAATAAAAAAAGGCGTTATTCTGCAACATGAAAATGCAAGACTCCACTGCGCCTATTTTTTCTGCAAGAACCCTGGAAAAAATTAATGGATTGGGGTGGGAGGTATCGCCTCAACCACCATACTTGCCTGATATAGGATTTCCATTTATTCCAATCGCTACATTTTCTAAGTGGCAAAAAATTTCAAAATTTGGATAATGTCCAAAATGCCATCTCCAGATATTTTGCTCAAAAACCAATTGATTTTGATCGATCAGGCATTGAAAATTTGCACACTAGATGGCAAAAGGTTGCTGATAACGAGGGTGATTACATCATTGATCAAAAACAAAAACTTGTTAAAAATTTATCTGCTTGAATTTAATGTAAAAAAAAACGACATTACTTTCCGGTCCCCCTAATATAAGGTTTTTTTTAAAGCATAATATTCTGTATTTAGTCCTAGTACATAAAATAGGTCCTATTTTCATCATTTCAATTTATGAGAGTATTTCCTATAGTTTCTTGAGCTACTTAATGAGAAAAGGAAGAAGAAGGAGCCATGGTGGTGACCCAGTAAACTGCCTACAACCATTTAAGTCTTGTAAAACTACACTTCATTAACCTATCATTTATCATAATATTGCTAAAGAAGTTTCAGCAGAAAGAAATATGCAGTTATATTCTTTTGTGGTACAGTTTGAAAAACAGATTATAATTGTTCTAATAGTTATTAGTAAAAATTTCAATGGGATGCATTTAAATACAAAGTGTTTCAAGTAGATAGGCCTGATTTAAAACCGTTGCATCTTCAACCACAAACAGCTCGTAAAAGAAACTTTTTCCATTTGAATGTTTTGTTCAAAACTAAAGAAGAAATTTTGACATTTGGAAGGATGTGACCCATTTTAAATACAACTAATCCATTTATTATTAGTGCACCAAAATTTGTTAACCTTAGTCATTCACAAAATAATGATCTACTAGTAGTTGTAAAGAACACAAAATGCCTACAGTTGCGGGGGGTGCCATTATTTCAGGAACTACTAACGCGAGCAGTTTTTAGTGGACTAGGGGTGCTTGTTGTTGGTACTGCTCAAACAGCGATCATTAAAAAAATGAAAGCCTTTCCATTTAAAAAAGTTTCATTCATGGCTAATGATAAAGGTTAATAACAGTGTTATTTTCAAGGTATACTACTTCCATTGTCAAATAGTAAGGAGGATGGCTTCTAATTATGGATGCCTGGGTTTGATCCCTGGCTCACAAATGGATTTTTTCTTTGGGGGATGGGTCTGGTCAGGAATTACTCAGCCTTGTGAAGATAAATGACTAGTTGCTTGAATAAAGAAGTAGTGAATCTGGTTAAGAATAACAACCTTTGGTCGGCCATTCAAGAGGTGTTGGGTTATGGATTTAAGATTATTTTTATACTGAAGACATTTCAGGAAATTCTCCCTCCCATCTTTAATTTTTGAGATTTGATCAGTTATCGTCATTAGCAGTTTAACACTCATTGAGGTCCCTCAAATGACTGCATGATGCTATTGTTTTAACTGAACTGGAATAACCACATAAAAAGATCAATTTAAGAAAATAACCAGCTGATGAAATGGAACCTTATATCTATAAATAATAGACAATGGTCAAGGCCAATAATGCCTTGAGAATTATAGATGTTTTGAAAATGGGCGAATTCCCGATAATGTTGCCTGTATAAAAAAACTATCTTAACATTAAATGTTAAAACATTTACACTTATTATTATAACATTAAATACTAAAACATTCATATTAAATGTTAAAAACAAGTATGATTATGTCTCATCAGCAGAGATATAACAATTTCAAATCAGATCTATATTTGTTTAGACACATGTTTCAATTATTAATAATTAGTATATTATATTAAATCAGATTAAAATAAATATAAAGCAAGGAAATAGTCAATTTTTTTTTACTGATAAAAATATTACTCTGGCTTTCTTGTCATAATGTTTCGATAGGGTAAATGGCTTTTTTTCTAATTGTGCAGTCAAAACTGATTATTCACAGGAGGTCTCGGACTAATAACAGAGGATTGTTAGTACCACCCATCATTCAGCAGAACCTTGGAGAGACAAAGAACGGGAGCACCGTGCCACTTATCCCCTCTACGTCGTCGCTTGTTTAAAATAAACATTAACACACTTTGATGAGAAACTTAAGCCACTTCAAACTTAAAAAGCCTGAGCTTTTGTTTACATTTGATTTAGCTTATATCCAAAGATCTAAAACTAGTTACCTCCTACGTTTAAAACTACCTGTAATAATATTAATGTTTATTAACAGAGTAAAGACAAAATTAGAATTGTTATTGCTTAAAAAAAATTAGAGATTTTATTGATGTAGAACCGTTTCCTTGTTATAGACTTAGTTTTGGAAAATTTATTAAGGATAATTTATGAACTATAGAAGTGAGTAGAATTTGCATTTTAATTTGTTTCAAATGACTTATAATTTGTCTAGATGTTCATCAGAAAATATCCTAGAAACCATAAGATTTAAAAAGGATTCTAATTTAGTAGTCACTTAATTCTAGTGTTTTAGGAAAATAAATTTTTATTTTTGATTTATTTCTGAATACTATAAATAGCATAAAATTTTGAGCTAATAATTTAATCAAAAGTTTCTATATTATTTTATTGATCTCCTGAGTCAATGTGATTCTCAATATATTTTTAAAGATGGCTCAATGAATGGCCTCAAATATGTTAGTTATTGTAAAATACGGTTTGAAAATTATGTTTAAATATATAATGATTTTATTTGTTAGTTTTTGATAAAGAACAGCTAAATAAAATATCAATGAGAAAAAAAAAAAAATTAAATTAGTTTGAATTCAGTTTTGTCTTTATTCAATTTATTTTATTGCTAATTGCTTAATGGTGCTGGATAAGAAAAGAAGCTAGCACTAGGACGTGTTTGGAATCTATCATTTTTCATTATTGATTAAAATAGATACTATAGATTTTGTTCATTATATTATACCAACTCACAAATTAATTTCTTCAAATACATATCTATTTTAAATGCTGATAGCATAATATTTTAATATCATGGAAACTGATTTGGCCAGTATGATAAAAAAAAAATTTAAGTCTTAGCTAATCTAATGTGAGATATTTTCAAGTTTCTAAGAGAAACTGTTATACATGCACTCTTCAAAATAAAATACATACTTCAATAATTTTTTTTATTTTATTACAGCAATTATTATACAATTATAAAAAGTGATAGAATTCTATTTAGCTTCTTTTTCATTCCTATAGTTCAGATAAAAGACTCTGATACGAACCTGTTAACATGTACTTACATTCATTTTTATTACCCTTACATTTATTTAACAACTGTCTTGATATGCTAATAAAAAAACTAAGCCTTCTTGATAAGTATTGAGGTCAGTTGGATAACAGCTCTTTAAGTAATTATTTTTAACAAACTTGTGAATGTTCAGTTGAAATAATTTTGATCCTTTATTTTGTATTTTTTCAATTCCATCAAGAGGTTTAGTTTTTGCTATGTTCTTAATCATAAGGTTAATAATATTATTGGTATATAATCAGGGATGCAAAATAATTAACTTATATTTTGATAAAAGTACTTATAACATATGCTTTTATTTTAAAGAAATAGAATTTTATTTACAAAAACAACTTATGATTTTAATACTTTTTCAAAAGAATTTTTTTTAAATGTTATTTTTCAAATTTAAAAATAAAAGATTTTTCATTAATGCCATTTTAAAATTGGTAAGGAAAACATTTTAGTAAAAAGATTTTAAAAATTCAATGCCTTGTAAAATACGTATTTGCTTTAATGATAACAAGTAGTTAGACCTGTACAGATATGGTACCTATAACATATAATAGGAATATTGGCAAAATAATAAAATGCCCATCAAAAGTAATACGTTTTTCATCCCTGTTTATAATCTATCAAGCTCTTATGTAAGTCTGCATCCATGCATGTTTTATATTGCATCTTGTCAAAATGATTCATTCCCGATATAAATGTAATACTGTACAAACACAATTTCCTTCAATAAATATTTCAGTTAAAGAAGTTAAGTCTGTACTTCAGAGAAAGTTTTTATTGTAGCCTGTTTGAGTAATAAGTTTTTTGAAATAAAAATATACAGTTATTTTTCACTTCTTACTCAATATAACATTGAATATAGTATCACATGGAGCAGCTTTTGAAATGCTTCCCAGATGGTTAAGGTTTTTTTTGCCACTTCATGTTGTATCAGCGTCAAATAATCAATCAATAACCTTCTGATAAATAAGTTTATTTTACCAGCAATTGATTTTGAGGGAGTTGGTCATTTGTGTGATAAGTTTTTCCTTGTAAGTATGCTTTGAGACAAATTCCAACAATTTCCTTCAGTTAGGTTAGATTTTTATTTTTGTGTTCAAATAAAATTAGTCATTAGATAATGTCAATAGACTTTTAAAAAAATCTTATCATGTATTGTCTTATGGAATTATAAAATAAATTAAATTGTAATATTTAAGTCTAAAATTAATTTTGCATAATAGTTTATTTTATCATTGCTTAATTATAACAACATATAAAATTATTGATGTATTTTATTACTATTGTTTTATCAAATACTGTTATGTAAACACTTCCTCAGTCCAAAAAATTGAGGGATTTTAAAAACAAATTTTATTTTTTCAGAGGCATGACTGGTAAAGAATATGACCTCTCCTCCCGTATTTAATGATTTCATTGTAAATTTATTCTTGTCGATATTTAAATACATATTTTAATTAATGTTGGGTTGGCGCTATGGAGAGGCTGTCTGCAGCAGTGCAATGCATTTAAGTTTCAGTATTAAAGATGTACTATTGTACATTAAAAAAATGAAAGAAAGAAAAAACTGTTATACATGAAGAAATTTATAAATATTTGTGTATATGTCGTCTGTGACTTCGAAGTTGCTGAAGGAAACAGGGAATGTGATCTTTACATTAAGCTGTTATACATTTATTAATTATTTTTTGGAAAAAATTCTTCGAACATAATTATTTTGAGGTAAAGCTTGTTTAAAAGAACTTATAAAATGTTATGCATTAAAAAAAAATTTATAAGTTTAGAAAAAAAGTGGATTTCATTTAGGATTTTTTTTTTATTTACCACATTTAGAATACATTTTATTTAGATTTGAATCACTTAATATAAAGTGATTTCTTGTTAGCATAAAATAAAAAGAGTAATAAACTTCCATCCAACAACAAATGATATTCAGAATTATTTTTGTTTTATAGGTTTGTAAGATTTGGTACAATACGTGTTCTTCCTACAAATAAATTTATCGTTAAATAGTATTTGTAATTTGAAATGATAATTCACCATAAATTATTGGTTAAATTGCTAATTATATTTTCAATTTAGTTTAAACATCAGTTCCTATATTCGTTTTATATTTTTTCCTCTCTAAAATTCTGTCTGTTGTAAAAAATTTTTTAGATTTAAAAAAAAAAAGTTAATTTTTTTATACTTTTTAAGTAAAAATGGTGCTAGTCAATTTTAATTAATAGTTTTATTATAACCTTGAGAGATATTTATGTATTATTGTTATACAGTGTATAAATGTTGTTAAGTGTTCTGTTTCTTATTTATTTTTCCTTTACTTCCCTCCTTACTCTTTTTCTAGCAATTCAATGACAAAATAGACGATTTATACTTTCATAATCTAACATAGAAACCACATTTTTATTTTTACCTAATCTCAAGATCAATAAAATAAATAGCTATAGTTTCTCGTCAATAAGAGAATTTACTTGAATTCAAATCAAGAGGTTATATCATATTGTATATATAAATTGACAAAAATTAAATAAATGATTAGTGTTTTTCTTCTTTTAATGTAGGAAAGTAAACCATAGGATTCTCAGAGTTCTATCAGTCAGTTTGGTACACATTTACTTAAAATTGGTTCTGTAGTTTTTAAGTGACTGACTTTCTAACACACTACTTCATCAACTTTTTATTTCACAATATTTGCCTACCAGGAAATAATTCAGATATTTTATTAGAAACAAGCAAACATGTTTAAAAGGGAATCAATTTAGCCCATCCCATCACTTTGTTAAGTGCCAATTAAACAAATCCAGATGCAAGTAAATCTATGAGCCGACAGGACACCAAGGATCATGAGGAAGAGTAATAACCTTTGAGCCATTAATATTTTTTTAACCTAATTTTCATAAAATAATAATTATGAAACTAAGTGTATAAAATACAAATGAATAAAAATGATTATTTTATTTTTAATTCCTACCAATTTTTTCCCATTCCATTTTAATAATAAAAATAGCATACCAGAATATTGCATGTATTCTTATTCTTTTACCTTGTTTCTTCTGAGGTAAGATATATTACCTTTATCATCAAGGTGTTGCTTGGCTTTGAGAATGTTGGCATTTGCTTGGCTTTGAGAATGTTAACGTTTGCATGGCTTGACTGTTGAAATCGCAGTGCATGGGATTATGGCATGCATGGGTATGTTTATAATCTATTTTATTCCTTTAAAATTTAAGAAAATGATTCAAAATTCTGAAACATTTTATCAATGTGATAAATAAGAAACCAGGTTGTTGCATGCTTGATTGTGTAATGCATTAGATTAGAGTTCTTTTGGGCTTAGTTCAAGTTCAACATTCAGTACATTTCCCTTCTCATACCCAGGAATCTGGTGTACTTCAGAAAGGTGTTTCTATTGCACACTGGATACACACCAGAAAAGAAAATGTAAAATTTACAGCTAGACTTGAACCTGAGCCCCAAATCACCACAACCAATCCCTAATTGTCTAAACGATGCATCAAAGTTGGTGATTACAAGTTATAGAATATTCTATTACAATCAGTGATGGTTATTATTGTTACTGGCTGTAATGTTTATGTATAGAATAAAAAGTTCAAACAAAGAGAACAGGCTTTTGTTAATTGTCTCACTCATATGACATAGTGGTTCAAAAACAGTTTTAAAATATGAAGGTTCTGGGTTCAAGTCCTTAGATGTGCAAGAATCTATTTCCCTTTCATAAATAGAAAGTGGGTGACTCCTGATAGGATACCTCTCTTTTAAGCCCTTAATGAGATTAAAAGGGCAATTATCAATTGTTTAAATTTATCTGGAATGTTTTTGCAGGTAAGGCAATAAATAAAAAGTAAGGGGACAATATAAGTTAATCTTATTTCTGAAATTTCAAGTCTCTTTTAGCACAGTGCAAAAAAAAAAATTTAATGTTACAAAAAGAACTGGTTCATAATCGAGAAGAGTAGCTATTAGAAATTAATATCTTAACACAGTTAATGATTATTACATTGGGTGATGATTTCACTTGTTATTTTTATATTAAACAAGCACTTCTTATCAACTAAATTAAACAAGGTGCCTACTTGAAGTTGTCCCTTTACCAAGGCTTATAATGACCTGACTACTAACAATAGAGAAATGGGATTAATAACCGGGTCTCCTAGGGATTTTTTTCATAAAGGTTGTTCTGTTTAGGGTTCAATCATCCTCATGAGGGGAAAATGAGGTTATTTTTTTGCCAGTTTATCTGCCCTCGTAGCTAGGTAAATCCCTGTAGGTCATCAACGATACATAAAGTAAATAAAAAAAAAAAAAAGAACAAATATTAACCACTGTATGAATCTAACAGAATGGAACCCAAACCAGGTCAATTGGACCCCAGTCTCATAAGTCAGATATATAGTATAGAGGATGAAAAAAGCATTTCTAGAGAGCACAAAATCCACTAATTTTTGTTTACAGAGTTGTATAACAGGAAAAATACAAACCTCTCAAGACTGCTCAGTGTGCTCTGCGAGACTATTGGTACCTCTCAGAATCCAAAGCACTGACTCCCAGGAAACCAACTATACCTATACCGCCTACACATCCACATTTGTCACATTTACTAATTCTGATTAAGGACTTTATACTCATTTGATTGACCTGTTTTCTGAAATAAAATCCAAAAATTTTTATAATTAGAGGCTCACTTTGTAAGGATACATTAAATTGAGCCTTTATACTTGGCTAGAGAAATGGGAGCATGGAACCTTTGAAAGTCAAGGATATGGCATAGTTTAAGGCAGCTTGTCTCTCTATATACAATATCTATTATACATATGCAGTGTTCTTTAGATAATGCCTTCTTTCCAGCTGCTGTACTGTATCAAAGGGATATACCCCTCTCTGTCTGAAATACTGTTGTGCTAGTGGTATGGAAAGGTTGCTGTAGAACCCTGGCATTCTGTCTTACTTTCGCAATTCATTGGTACACCATACAAGTGACCGTCTTGAATTAGAACTATTTTTGAAGACTAGTTTGTTAGTTAATGCTTAGAATCTTTTGGAATTGGATGTTTACTAGTTCAAACTCATTCAGGACCATAAACTCCCTAGTGAATACCACAATATAATATTTTAATGATCGTGGATGTCTTGAAATGGGTGACTGTTTCTTTTGCCATGCGGCTATTCATAGAGAGGCTGGACAATCCGTTTATTCCAAAATCTTTGGCCATCAGATCAATGATACTTTTGAGCATGAGGATAGCACATTGGAAAAGAGGTATAGATCACATTATGAGTGTGATGAGTAAGTACTTTTCAAGTAAAAGTTAAGAAAAATGCTTTGACAAATGGGCAAACAGGACCAGGCCTGTGAAAAGCCAAGCTGAAGACGAGCATTTTAGTACTATGATGGGTAGACCTCCCTCCTTATGCTACCTGTTCAGATATCCCCTTGGTAAGACAGATCTGCCAACCTACAGGAGGCATCAAGAGCCCAGATTAAATATTTATAAGAAGACTGTTATCCCAAGCTCAGACTCATTGAAATTGCAGAGCAACATTTATTCCAGGCAATGGAGGTCAAAATTTTGCCAATAAGAAAAAAAATATTTGTAGCTCTGCTTTTTGGTACAGTTGGGAATGTCCTGTACAACATACTAAAAATCCTCAACGGGGGGCAGTTTAAAGGTTTTTTTTTTTTTTTTTGTTTTTTTCTCAAATATCTCCCAAACTAGTGATTTTAGCGAAAAGTACTTCATATGCAAAGTTGTCTATAAAAATGTTCTTATTCATTTTCTCTGTTGAGCCAATGATTTAGGAGATAGGAAGGGTTAAAAAACAGGACTTTTTGCTAGAGCAGTTTACACATTAAAATTCCTACCCCCTGCACTATCTCCTAAACCATTGACTCTACGGTTTGAAAGTAAACATCTTTGTAGGAAATTTTGTGTACTTTAATTTTGAATATTAAGTACCAGATAGCAAGATATTTGAGAAAAAATGACCTTTAAACCCCCACCTTGTACTCACTCCCTCGGTGACATTTAGTATGTTGTACAGGACACTCCCAACAACTGTACCAAAAAGCAGAGCTACAAATTTTTTTTTCTTCTATTTTTACCTTGTTGCCTGGACTATTAGCCAATTTAGGATTTAAAGTTACATTCATTCGAGTCCGAGGGCATAGTGGGATTGAGAATAACCAAAAGCAGAAAAAATGTCTACAGTTCTCCAAAATAACTGAGTCTACTGACAGCATTGGCAGATGTATACTAAATAACTCAAGAGAGAAAAATTAGAATTTTCACATACACATTCACAAGGTTCTTTACAAAACAAGAACCTATCTAATGCAAATACTTCCAAACCATTAATTATTAAACATTTACTCACACACTGAATCAACACTAATCCTCAGACATTCTTTTTAAAAGTTCGACAGAAGTACTGACAACAAGCCATCATTATTGTATTAAAATATCTCGGCCTTATGATACGATTTGATCGGATTAATATAAACTTAAATTGTGGTATAAATTGTGGTAATAAGTACTAAATTATTGCTGGCGAACGTCACTTTAGTTATGGCTCATAGTATTACTAATAAAGAAACAGCTCCACCATTAAACACACATGACCATTATTTCTTGGTAATTAGATTATGCTTTTTTTTAATATACTTGCTACTTGTGAGTGTTATATGTTATCTAACTGTCTAGATTTGATTGTGATGATGATGGTATGATTATTAAATCTTGAATTATGGTACGATTATTAAATCTTACATTATGGGTTGAGGGGCCAAGTAAATAAGTATTTTCTCTAAAATTATTAAGGACAATGATTTTTTTTTTACCTAATATATCTTTATTTAAATGCCATCAATACAAATTATTTCAAGCAGTGCTTAGGACTTCATTTTTAAAGTTTATTTTGGGGAAAAAATGCTCATTAGCCGAAAACCACTTGACTTGTCATTTTATCACGTAGAGCTCACAATTAACAAAATGTTAGTTGATTTAAAAGATTTTCTGGGGCCACCTCCACCTTAGGCGTCACTCCGAGTAGCTGGGGATGAGATGGGAGTATAGACCATTAGCATATATTTTAGAATGGTCAGGAAGGAAGGAATGGACAGAATCCCACTACCAAGCGTGGAGGAGCCCAGGCCTTGTATGAATGTTATGTTAAGACCAACATGCGGTTGTTGATATAGAAGGGAGCGAGCATTGGCTATCTTGGCTGTGGATTCTGGATTGCAGGAATCGGATGCGAAGAATATTGTAGTACTTAAATAAAATAATACTTGAAATTTATTTGAGTCTATGTACACACTAGATGCTCTACGAGGTTGTTATGAAAAAAATATATGGATTAATAACCATAAGTTTATTTGGAGTAAAATTAAGAAACAAAGAGACCATTGAGATGATCAATGTGCTTTAAATTTTATATTCAAATTAAAGCCTGAGGGACCTCAATGATAATTTATCAAAACAAATACAGTTTAAAAAAAATCCTCATACACTTAAAAGTAATAATTTTTAAGAACAATCATTTGGGTTATTGGCATAATTTTATAATTTCTTATAAGTCTTGAGGTTGTCTGCATGCTGAAATTTTATTTGCATCAAAAAAGTAAGATGGTTTTCTTGACTAAATTTATTGGCAAGGTGATAAAGAAAGGTTACTACAGATAAATGTCAGTTGAGAATTATATGGGGTTGAGTTATATGAAAAGTAAGTTACTGTGAGCTTTAAAATTATGTGCCAAAAAAGAACAATAGCAATATATGTATCAGTTCATTAATATTTGTATTGGAGTTGTATGGCATTATGTGCCCCAACTAGTGGAGATTGTCATATCAGGAGCAACCCCATCCACTTAGCAACACTACAATAGAAATAGGTTCGCTGCCCCTAGGTATTTGAACTCAAATTATGAAATAGTTCTCTCCACCACTACACCATATAAGTACATAAAGTACTTATACTTATTCAATTATCGTTTAAGGAATAGTATGGTTAATTTGTGGGGAAGGGCCTCAAATCTAATCTGGTAACTGGGAACCACCAAGTTGGGTGTGGTAGGTAGGCATGTTAGAGGCAGAGGTAGGCCAACCACCAATTGTGATAAGGAGAGATAGTGTAAGAGTGGAGCAGTGTTGCCAAACGCCATGAACAGTGGAAAAGATTGGGCTTTGGTCTTTATCAGTTTTTACTACAAAAATAAACAGCGACTCAGTGTTTTTTTGTAGTACAGTTTTGTGAGTCAACAAAGTAAGTCCTCCTGAGCTTTTAGCTGGATAATTCTACTTCATTGAGTATTATAATAATGTGTCCTCCCTCTCTACTTCTGTACTTAACATTTTGATGATAGTAACTGACTTAATTCAATTTCCAACCGTTTGTCATTTTAATATGAAAGTTATGTATGTTTAATGTATACATGTATTAAATATGGTTTTAATTGTGTGTCTACTTAGGGTTCCTGTTTATGAGATGATCCCTGGAGATGTACATCCAGAACCGTCTGAAAGTGAAATCACTCAAGATTTCTCCAGAGAATTCAATAATTCATCTGAGGTAAACGAGGGGTTGAGGAAGGATTCAGAGATTGAAAATGAATAATGGTGTTGACTTTTTAATGAATGATTTTCATCACAGTGCCAAAAGATCAAGACTACTATAGGGAAATTTATCCAAAGACTAGTTTATAAATGTGAATAGGAGTGTTGTGATTTGAAAAAGTTCCATAGGAGTGAACGTTTTGGAATTTACTATAATATCATGTGGTATAAGATCAAGGTATTTTTCAAATATTGTGAGAAATCTCTAAAATATCATCTTTCAAACTTCATGGTTCCTGTATTGTTAGCAGAAGGTTGATATTGTTACTCATCAGAAGTGATGGGAAATAACAGTTGTTTTAAATTAAATGAGCATATGGTTCCAAATAACCAAAAATTTAAAAACAATTAAAGTACCACACACCTAAACTGGAAGATGCAACCTATTGTTTGTTAAAGATTTGAAATAAAATGTGCATCACTAAATGGTATAATATATTTATATTTTATTATTATAACTTAGTAATATACTTCAAAATTTATGTATAATTTATATTTTATTTTGTATACATTCTAGCCAGTAGGGTATTATTTAGTTTAACAATAAGTGGAAAACATACATACAAAGTAATTTGTGTAGTAAATTCATTTTTTATTTCAATTTATATATTCAAATTAATATATTGTAATAAAAAAAGCAATTTAATTATTGAACCTTAACAACTGTATTTATTTATATTGTATGCATAAATATGCAATTATTATTTCTTTATTAAGATATAAACTAGATTAATTAATTAAAATATCTAATTCAAATTTATCATATGTAAATGGTTTTACAAATCAGTATGTACTTAGGTTATAGTAATAATATTTAACACTATTTATACAATATACTAAGGAATTACTTGACTGTAATGTGAATAGTGTAATTTTGTAGTTTGGTGATGATTATAAATTTAGTCACTCTGATCAAACTTTTATAATAACTACTAATCTATGCTTGTATAAAATATGAACCACTATATAAGTAAATCATTACTAATAAATTTAAGGAACTGTGCAGTAATTTTTAGAATATTGGATAGTTTGGGGGCAAGCAGTGCAAATTTATGAAATGTATATTTAAGAAGAAAAAAACATTTTTGTATTTTTAACACATGATATTAATATTTTTGAAAAAAAACATAAATATCACAGGTTTTTAAATAATATTTTGAAAAGTTAATTTTTTTATCAATAAAAAGATTGTCTTTGTGGGTAAACTGCAACTGTCAGATTGATACACCCTTACTTAGTGACTAACAGACACAGAAGTGGAAATCACATGCTCTTGTTTACACAAAGAAAAATAAAGCTCAACTACAGAGTCAGATAATATTTGGGAGAGAAGGTACTCAGAACCTGTGATGCACAGAATTGCTCAATGTGGCCAAATATAAGAGCATACCATATGAGCCTCTCAGGCAGTTTACTCACAGAGGATTGGTATACTAAGATGCCTTTATGAGAGCTTTACACTACCAAAATGTGGCCAATATACTAGATCTAGTTGTCCCAAAGATCCTCACCCAAAAATTAATTTTTAACTTTTAGAGACTTTTTTCATGATTCATACTTCTGCATATTTTCTAGGAATATATCTTAACCAAAACATATACACCATAAAGGAAGTAGTGTGTTAAGGTATTCAGTTTGTATGTAGAATAATTACTATTTAGCTAATTTATGCATTTATTTACTACATACAACAATTTTGGGTATTAACCACTTGAAGATGTACTTGACAAATTGCCCACCCTTAGAAGAAACTCAATTATTCAGTTTTATTTAAATAAGCCTCTCCACAATGTTTTCAACAAATATAAGCTATCATCTTCAGTAGCTTAAATAAAAATTCATATGATAAAAACATTAAATGTACATTTGGCAACAAAAAAAATTATTAGTGATAGTCAAACTAAATCATATTAAACATTGAAATTGATTAGATTCAGTTTATTACAGAAAAGTGGTTATTTATTTCTCAGAGCTGTTGATGGATCAATCGGACAACGCTCTTACTAGTGAACTTTTTACATGACTCCCTCATTTGGAAAATGTTTTAATTTAACAGATCTGAAAGATATCAAATTAATACATGAGCTTTTAGAAAATAATGATTGTTTGACAAGTGATCATAATTTTGGAAATGCATCATTTGAACTAGAAAGTTCTGATTCTGAAGAAAGAAATTGAAATTCCACTGGAGTATCGAGAAACTGTACTAAAACATTTAGTATTTATTTGCAACTTAGTTTTCATAAATAATGTTGATTTTATTTGGATTAAATTCCTACCCCTCCCCCCTCAAAAAAAAAAAAAATTGGAGCTCTATAAGGTGCTAAAAAAGATAAAATGGACCCAAAAAAAAAGAGCCCCGTTATTTATTATTGCAAGAAATGTTCTGCTATGTTTATTTTAACCATGGAAAAAAAAATGGTCCATACATATTGTATTAAAAATGAAATGTTAAGTTTTTATTTATAATTTTTTTTAGCATTAACTAGACAATATACACTTAAATATAAAAATAAATTGGGAAATTCTAAGTAATTTACAATAGAAATCATAATTTTTTAGAGATATAATAAAATAATTATGTAATTACTAAGTACTTTATATTGTCCCAAATTACTAGTGGGTGGATTAGTCCAAAGGCTCCCACGGATCTAAGAATTTTTTGTTTCTGTAAGCCTAAGCCAGTTAAACGTTAAAGCCAGTCATTAAATGAAAAGTTTTAATAACAAGTAACAATCCAATTTTTTTTAAAGATTATTTTAGATCATTAGTAAGGTGAGTGGCCATACAATTAATATGTTACTGTACAAGCATTAATTATTTATTGTCATGTCTATCACTAATTAATTTTGTTTGTCTCCAAATCATATTTTGGGCTTATTTTTATGACAATCGCCCAACATATAATTTTTTTTTTCCTTGGGCTTTCCAATGGTGCACACAGTGAAGTCCGTGTAACTTGACACCATGGTAACAACATATGAACTTAAGTCAAATTCTTATGAAGTACTTACCATACACCAACAATAAATTAAAAGATTTTTCTGCCACTAAATATCGAAACACCAGCAAATTACATATAAAACCCACTACATGGGATTCAAAACTTAACAAACCTATTTACCTAGTTTTCACTAATTTCTTACATTTTTACCTGTGTTTACATATATTATGCACATCTTACAATGTTTTCATTTTTATATCCAAATAAATTTGCTTCAAATATGTACAATTGTATTGTGTATAAGCAACTCCAACAGGAGGAAAAAAATACTTCTTCATTACTATGTAATAACCAATAAAAAATTGAGATGATTTTGAGATTGAATGTGATGTAGTAAGGTTTTTTCGTTACTCCCAATTCAGGCCAACTGATAAACCCAAAAAATTGAAAACTTGGCATTACTTTTACTTCACTTATATATATATATATAGCTGATATTGTACTAATAGTTTAAGACCAGAATTTATTTTATAATAAAACAGATTATAAAAAGTAATCTTATAATTCATTTATTAAGATTCAACCCCTAACCGTCACAAAAAAACATGGTAAAGAGGGATTTTCCATGAAAAGGGTTTTTAAAAATATAACATTGTAAATTTGAGCAAGAATTAAAATTAGCATTGGGCAGGTTTCATTACTTTAATTGGGATATTATAAAGTCCATAATTGTTGATTTTAAAACAGGGGGCCAATAAATCATCTTACTTGATGTGAGAGAAAATTGTTATTTGGATTAAAAAGAAATTGGGTTAGTTAAAAGAAGTGACATGTGCTAGATCACAAGGAGACTGGATTGGCACTATTAGTAGTAGAAGGAATTTAATGGTACTATTGAAATTTGTGGAGGGACTAGCAAAGGATATTTAACTTAGATTTTTCTGTATGTGAGGAGGCAGAGTGCGGATTATATTATAATTCGAAGTTGTTTAAAGGATGACTAATCATTAGGTAGGTGTATGCTTCAAAAACTTAATTTTCCTGCATTATATACTTTCTCTTCATTAGTTACTTTACTTCAGGAGTTAGCCAAGGTGTAGCGGGTACTACTTAAGTGGAACATAGGAATCAAACATGTAAAGGAGATAAGAAACAATCCCAATCAACAGAAGGAAGGTAGGAGATATACATACATCATTACGCTCTTTGAAATAGATATTGTAATTTTATTTTTATTCTTTAACTTTATATTTATTTTATTAGTTATTAACTGATGTTTAAGGTTCTTTAACAAAATAATTCTGGCAAAAAGATGAATTTAATTTTACAAATATAAAAAAATAAACTTATATTAATTACATAAATACTTGTCTATAAATTTGAATCCTTTTCTTCTTTAATTCTCTTCAATTTTTAAACAAATTAATACTTCTTCTCTTCGAGCTATTTCTCTTCTGTTCTGCTTTAAGTCAATAACCACTAACCAACAAAGTTTTTAAGTTTTTCTTACTCACAATCTTAAGCTAATAATATGTATTACGGGCTGATCCCGAAACTAGATGAGTATATAAGCTCTGTGTGTTTTCATTATCACAACCACAACTATACTATAAAAGTTTTTCCATTATCACTAGACCCAGACACCTATACACCAGGCCGGTCCCATAACTAGAGAGAGTTATAATTCTGTGTGTTTACATCATCACAACAACCATGTTTTTTCCTCTACTCTCAATTGTTTTTGTTTGCCTTCTTGATTCAAGGTTGGATTAAATATTTATATACAAACTCCACAATATCTAATATCACAACAATATATTGACAATAATCCAAAGGTTTTTGAAAAGTGGAGTGATAGTTATGAAACTAATATTCAGGAACAAAGAAGAAAACAAACATGATTTATATATCTGTACCTCGGAGGGATACAACACTATGTCCATTTTCATAACTTTACAGGAGAGGAGTTTTAAACTTTTTTTCAACAAAAAGTGTTATTGGCACAGCTATTGGTGTTGTTTTAAAACATGCTATATCCGGTTCTAACTGGTTTTGGACATAGTGCTCTATTCCTCTAAGAAATATGAGAAAAGCTGATTTTAACTCTGTAATAAAGTTAAAAAGTTAAAGTAAATTCACAAATAAGTCTCACTATATGGGAGCAAGAGGTTGCTAAGAAATTTGGATGAGCTCCTGTGTAGGAAGAAAAGATACAGGGTAGTTATATTAGAACTATTCAATTATAGCTGTAATTAGAACCTTCAAAGGGGAGATATTTAATGAACTAAGATAAAAATGATTAAAAAAAAAACAAATGAAATTTATTTAAAAACATGTATTTACCTTAAATGTAAGAAAGCATTAAAAAAAATTATTTTTAAAACAAAAATACATTAGGATAGGCAATACAATAAATAAAATCTTTGGAATAATAATTATAAAACCATACGAGGAAGCTTATACAAGCAGGACAGTCTTACAATATTTAAAATAATACAAATACACAAATACATTGAGCATAAATTGATAGGAACTATTACCCTTGTTTCCTTGACTAGGGTTTGTACTTAATGTTACATCTTATAGCATATATAGAAAAATAATTTTTACAAAATAAATTTGTACATCAATTATTCGTTTTTTTTTAGCCTGCGTTCAAACTACATTACTTTATACAATATATATTTATATTCCTCGTTATTATTATAATTAACCAATTACACAAAGCACAGGGGTCATAATAATTATATTATGCTGTAATATAAAAAAGCTTTGTGATATGCATGCTTTTAATACTGACTGCATTACAACTAATATGTTTCGGCCGCAGTATAAGTTCTAATATAATCATTGCTCAAAGAAATAAAACTACCCTGACACAAATTTTACGACAGATACATGAAGTAAATATAGCAAGTCAGCTATAATAATTAAGGGAGGTTTTTCATCGAATTAAACTGTCAGTAAAGTTCATCTAGTTAATTTGAGTGCATCCAACATGGATGCCTCAATTTTGAAGGGCCCATCACTTCCCTTGATATGATCCCATATTAGATATAAAGTACGTTGTCAGCACCTGTCACAAAGTCATAAGGCATTGACCTTCATTGTTATCAACTAGATAAACTATACCTAGGCCAATAGGTTGGTTGGCTTGGGACAATAGGAAAATACTTAAATAAGTTAGTAAAACAGATCTTTCTAGTTTAATGAGATCTGCCTGACAAAACAAAATGCAACATTACAATCACACTTCATCAAGTAAAGTTAAAAATTAACAAAATAGGAATATTTGATTCATAGAAAAATAATAAAGTAGAAGAACATAATAAAGTACGTCCCTTCCATTAAATTATTCTATAATCGTTTATTGTAATGATACTTAATTAAATTATTAGAATTAATACCCTTGATCAATTTAAGCGAATTTATGTTAACAATACAAAAATTAATAACAGGAATATATGCTAACGATTTATCACAACCTTCATGAATTATCAATGCCAATTCATGTAAAATTCAGAATGATAACTAATATTTTAATTACAATATAAATTAAATAGAAAGACATACAAATAAATAATAACAACAATAAAACTAACACAGGGTAATCAATCAATGTATACAATTTTTTTTAAAGAGTTAAAATTTCCGCAATTTTGATTTTGCAAAAGTTTCAGGAAATAGGAGTGCTTTTACTCTGGGAATGCTAATTTCAAAAAGAGCCTATAGGCTAAAAGAATATACACTAACTTAGGAAAATATACTCACACAATCTATAAATAAACTTTCAACAGAAATATCAAAATATAAATATGTTACCCGTCAAGAAAATATACTAAAATTCTAACATTTCAAAATGATTTAAATGGCACTCAACCAAACCAATTTCATAAGTTTCATTTATAGAAAAAGAACATGTTTTGTTTAAAAAATAAATAGTACCATAGTTCATCATAAAAATACAGAGTAGTGACAAATACAAATGTAGCCATTTTTATCATTCTGAAAATCAATAAATTTTTAAATTGGCTATTTCTAGTATTATTCAAATTTGAGAAAAGAGCTGGTTTCTGGCACAGGGGCCCTCCACATATCAACCACGATGGTGGAAGAGGAGAAAATTATGCATATTATTAATTTGTTTTATTATGTAACCAGAGCAATTTAATGTTTACGCATCATTAAACAAAGTATAGTAATAAAAATACATTATCATTTATGTTTCAAAAAATTTTAAGCACCAATAATAACTCAAGTTTATACTAAAACAGTGAAAAGCTAAATAATTAATATAACTAATTTTGTCATCAACTAATGCAACATTGCAATAATATTCAAAAAGAAATTGAATATTAAGTTAAAATAAATAAATAAATATTTAATACTGATTCGTCTACCATATCTTGTTTTGTTTTTATAATAAGGATACATACATATTATCTTTTCAATCATTACAAATTATATCTTTCCCATTAAAGGCTGTAATGACAAAAAGATGGATGACAATAACATTACTTTCGTGAGTTGCAACCAGCTATATAATGCGCTGAATGTACATGGTGCATCAATGCCATCTTATCTACCGATGAAAATGAACATTCAGAGCACTGATATGTTTTGTTCATTCTAACGGAATGGCGAATCAGCGAATGAACTCTTAAACTATCCTCATCGTTTGCTTTAAAATTGCATTTATCACACCTGAAATTATTAGGCAGTTTTTCATGGCAGACTCGGACATGGCAAACAGCATTCATTTCACTAGATGTCTCAAAACGACATTTTTTACATCCGAAAACTGGGTTCCCTCCCTTACTGACACTTCTAACTATCTCGTTCTGTGCCCACGACATGTTGAAATTTAATTTTCAATGCATAAATTTCAATCAACAGCAATCAATGCATTCCAGTTTTTCTAGAAAAAAAAATAAACACAAAAATATAATGATAACTTCTTTGGTTAAGAATTTTTAAATAAAAACTTTGATACATGCACACATTTAAATAATCAAAAGGTCTAAATAAACTAATAATGTTTAAAAATACATCTTTCATGTTATTTCAATCTCTATTAACCCAAGAGAAATTTTGGCATCAAAGAGGAAAGGAACTTCATTGCAGTATCACATGGATAATATGTATATACTTTGAAAGAGCTGTTAAATGGTTAGTGGCATTGGCCAGTAAACAAACAATGACAAAATTAAAACTTATAGCCAACTTTATTATTGGGATAAAGACAAAATGTCATCACTTTTCTGTAGTATATTTTTTAAAAAAAATTCAGGACACACTTGTTATCAATTTGTATCCAATGTTTAAAACTAACATTATAACTGATATTTATCTCAAAAGCTGCTTTAAACATAGCACTCAAATATTGCTTGCTAGAATGTTAGTAGATTACAAACACGCTAATGTGTCAATAGCTTTCATAAATCATTATCTTTAACGATAATATTTCTCTCCCTCTCTAATAATATCTATAGTAATATATAACACAAACATATATAAAGAAAGTATACAGTAAAATATAACAGACATTAGCCTGTATATTTTATATTTACATTACTGTTAAACAAATAAATCTTTGAGCCATTGAGGACAACAGCGATTTAAGTACAACATTCTTTAAATGGATATTTTTTCCGATTCGTAATCAAGAATAAAAGTTGTTCTATTTAGTATGACACTGAATAAGAGTCATCACTGCTACCACTGGCCACTTTGAGCCAGCTTTCTTTTCAAATTAAACATTGTCATTGGCTAAGGATAGTCTCATGGAAACAATAAATAAAACCTAACTTGAACAACACCACTTTCATTATCGACAGCTAATACATTACATGAAAAATCATTACCCAATGAAATGAGGATCTTTGGTACCCTGTATTATCGCTCAACTAACTGTGCAGTCAATGTCTGTAGTTTGGTTATACCTTTCACTTTTTAACTAAGCTATTATAAATCATAAACTATAGTAAGATTCCTTACCTAGTAAGGATAACTGCAGTAAATGTTCAGAAAATTAAAGTTTCAGTTTTTGATGTCTAAAATATAATAATAAAATACATTTTTTTAACCATTAGAAACGTCTACCAATCCCCAATCCTCTCGGGTGAAAATTATACAATGTATTGAAGTAGAATTGGAAAGAAGTCTGCTGTATATAAACTAAGAAGTATACTGAGCATTTTTTAAATTTCTTCTCAAAGCTAAAATACGTTTATCTACTAACTAATGTATATCTACTAAACTAAAAAGTTGGTGAGACTACATACAAAAAACATAGATCAGTACTAATAAAAAATAAAGATAAAGATTTGGGCAAATAAAAATGACATACCGAAGTTACTATTATATTTCAAAAACCAATTCAATACTTGAAGCTTAAATAATTTTGAGTACGATACTCTTCTATTCAGAATAAAAAAAAAGGGAAGTAGTTTTAAATATTTTTCAAAAGAAATACCAACCTACTTTTCAAACCATGTCGCCTTTAACCTGCATCTCTATCACTGAGAGGTTTTGTTTGGATTGTTTGTGAATTATGAATCGATACCTCTTTGTCATTCAATATTTAGGTTGAAATACATTTGAAAAAAACTTTAAAAAATAGTTTAACAGCTAAAAATCAAAAATATATATTTGAGAGCTATAATTATTCATGTATTCCTCAGCATGCCTTGTAGTAACTCGAAAGCTGTTTTAAGATCAATTTGCTAAACTACAGGAAGTGTAACTGAAGCCAAATTTGTTATTTTTGCACCAACAGAAAATAAGATGAAAGCATTATTCTGTACGGAATACCCTGATGTAATAATAAAAAGTAGCTTGTCGATTTTTTTTGGATTATATTAGAGAAATTTGTGAATTGACAAATTACTTCAATAAAATTATTCTGGCAGTAGGTGATACTCCTCCAAAAAAACAAAATACATCACAAGGTAGTATTGAAGACAGTTTCAAATATGAAGTCTCTCCATTGTTTACATTTCCAATACTTTCAAATAAGTAAGGTGCAATTTTTGTCTGAACCTGCGTCTGTCATACTATTTTGTATGTCCTGCGATAGTGATCATAAAAATAATTCAATCGATCGGAAATTTTAAACATTTATTACGGATTATTTGCTGGTTAAAATACAATATGAAAAGGGAAGTATGTTACATTTCTTCACCAGGGTGGCCATATATTCTGAGTTAAGTTTTGAAAATAAGCAATAGATACAGTTTAGTTTTTTGGTTTTTTTGTCAATATTTTAGCTACTCAGAACTTTAACGATTTTCAGTGTTAAAGATCTTTCATAAAAATAAATTATTCTAACGGCCGATGACCACTCGTGAGTTTTTTAAATACTTGTTAAATGATTGTGAAAAAAGTGCTCTTTATTTAGGGCTGACAATACTTCAATTTATTTCTTATACCATCTCGGGAACTGGAAAAGCTTAAAAAATTATTGTATTTAAAATATGGACAGTCAAATTTCGTTTTGGAATGGAACCCACTATTAATAATAATTATCCGCCAAAGAAAAAGTATTGGCAGTATCGGGACTCGGATGGGTTCGAGATCCAACGTCCCCCCCCTAATTTTTAGCGAAAAAAAAACATGATCATCTCATTGCAGAGCTCTCTCTCTCTTTGGGATCGCCAATAACTGAACGTTTTTCCTCAAAAAAAGTCTTTGAATTTATGTTTCGGCTCTTATATATATGTACTTCGAATAAAAAAAACAAAATAGTTCCTTATAATAACAACCTTCCGGATCAAATAAATATGTCTGCACTTCTTCAACGTTCATGTTTAGCCCCAAGGATTTTTTCGGATTCCTTAGACAAGAGGATAAGCCCTAGGATAAGAGGTTAGTCCATTCTGACCGTGACACGGACCTCAGAAGCCCCACATTCGTGGACTGTAATGTATATTTATCTGGTTGATTTTATGTTGAGATATTAATAGGGAAATACCGATATGAAAAAAAATAACTGATTAGGGAAACATTTATTTTCACTCGCAGACAGACGGCGAAGTTAAAAAAGGTAGAACACTTAGCGTGACAGTGGAATATTACCTCCACTGAACGAATGTGGCTGCTACTTTCACTGACCGGAACTATCTATCTTTGATTATCACTTTCAAAAGTACTGATGCATTTTTTCCATTTCTTTAATATACTTTAGGCTACATACTTGATGGGTCTGGTAACTCTCTTAAGAGTGCAAAGAAATATTACGGCTAACATTGTTGTCCTGTATGCGGCAGTGTGTACAAGCTGCAACAGCACGCACCTGAGTTTGGACCATCCCTTTCAAGTACTGCATAATTGCAAATATAATGTATACAAACGAAAGGCTTGAATAGTTTAAAATTTTCTTGATTACGAATACGTCCACAATAGTTGTGTACTGTATATCAGTATTTAGTAAGTCGGGGCCTACCGTGGCTTAACTTGGTAATCTTTGGAGATAGTAGCGCTACTACCTTATATTACGTTGTAAAGTAAAAAGCACTGTCACAGCGCTGCCAACAGAGGACTCTCTCCATAAGTAGGATATCAAATTAAAGATCCCGTTGAGCTGAATACTTTGTTTTTGTCAGTGTTCATTTAAACACTTACATATTTCATATTCAAAATGGAATTTTACGATAAGAGATGCATCTGAGGCAAATGTATTGCGAGGCCTAACCTTTAATCTGAGGTTTGGTTTTTATCTCGGAACTGGTATGTAATGACTAATTGCATGTCAAGTTACGTCACCTGAATACTGCTGAGTGTAATTCTTAGAAATGTTGCAATATTCCATTATGTTGCTGGGCCATAAATAACTGTTTATAGTTGGTTAGCCATTGAATTTTATATGAATGTGATGTTTGTGCAGAAGAGTATAGGTGATTGTGAACAAGCGGCCCAGTTCGAGCTACAATTAAAATTAAAGTTAAAATTAAGGTAAAGATTAAAATTGTGGAGTGCAAAAAAAGGGGTTTATAAATTGAATACACTACACTGACATTAACCCAGAATAAAATATATTTACACATGAACTAAATAATAACACACGAAAACGTGGCCACCCGGTGTGAACAATTATTATTAATATTAACAAAATTAACAGTCAAAATTTACTAAAAATTGCAATACCAAATGAAATGAACTCGTCAAAGTTTAATGTCTATTCGTTGGCTAATTTGAATGAATGAAATATATTGGGTAACATGTCTGGAGCTCCATGTCCAATGTTGTCTCCATTAGGAGATAAGCGTCCAGTGTTTAATTTGTCTTCTTTTGGAGATACTAGTCCAGCTGCTTAATTTATCCCCCGATTGGAGATAGAAACTGGTCCATCCGACTGTTGATGTCCCGAAATATGTGGATATGATCCACCGACTAAAATGACTCATAAATCCTAAGATACTCTCTTCAGGGCTGTCAAACATTGTCTCACTAAAGAAGACCTAGGGGAGTCACCAGTGCTTGAGATATTCCGCAGGACTGTCTCGGGCGACTCACTTAAGTGAGGCTAGAGATAGAGAATTCGCCCCGTGCGAGCGAACACACAACACTAGTTCCAAACACACTTCAAAAAATTCGCGCGATGAGGGTTGTCAACATAGGCATTGATGAAAAAGGACTTAGATTTTCTTTTTATTGATTTGCAGATAACCTTTCCACCTGGTGGTTCTACAATAGGTCCTGATAATAAGAAAATAAATAAGTAAGGTAATAAAGCTAGGAGCTGACTAAAGTTTTACATCTTAGGCTGTGAGAAGATAGTAATTCTTAATTTTTAACCCAAACTGGTTTAGCTGGGTCAATTTGACCACATTTCATCTAGAAACATATTTAAAAACCCTCTGTAAATAAATATCATTTAAGAATCAGATTAAATTAAAAACTTTTCTTTTTTTTTAACAAAAATATTTTAATATTTTCCCCCTAAACTCTTGTTTACTTTAATAAAGTTTCTCAAAAACTTCAATCATACCCATTCCTGAAGTGTTATACATGAAATGTACGATTTTTTTTCACGCTGTGTGGCATGATCAGATCACTTTTTAATAAGGCTTCACGATTTCAACAAAACTGTTAGTAAACGACTATCAGTTAATGCTTACCGGCTTTAGAATTCAAAAACAAAGGGAAAAAAGGTACAGAGAAACAACACGCTTGAAAGTTAGAACTAGACTGTTTATTTCGAGTGTATATTTACATTCGGGATGTTTACATCCCGACGTTCGGGGATTAGGGTTGAGTACTGATGCTGCCCGGAGCTTAACTCCCCCCTGCCAGTTTACGCACATCTCCTCGTAAACTATGAAGTCTAAGTCTAAACTGAGGACGACTTAGGCGATATTACGATCACTCTCCTAATCATACTAAGGGAGCGAAGGCCAGCCCAAACAGTACACAACCTGTAATCCCTTACATTCGGTCGTATTTATAAGACACTTATAGTCCAAATAAAACGCTGCCTCTAACACTGCAGCCACTAGTGACAAAATAAAAAAAAAAAAAAAAAAAAAAATTACATGGCTCATTACTCACAGAAAACAATGGCATCTTACACGCTACGCAAAGTCGATAATTATACACAGCCTGTGTACATTCTAAAAAAACAGCAAAAGGAATTACAAAAAAAAAATACTTCTACAAATGGTACAAAGTGTACGTATGTATACCATACCAAATTTGGCTACGTGCAGAAGCGAGGACACTCCAACTCACTCATGGCGTGCACCCTCCCCCCCTGGTGGGAGTTTTAACTGTTCGACGTGGACGGTCCTCCGTTTCGTCGGAGGTCTTGTACTCTCGATGGTGACGATGTTATGCTCCCTGATCACCACTACCTTGAATGGACCCTCGTATCTGACCGACTCTTTGCTCCGATTAGAGCCAATTTTACGATATACAATCATCCCAATTTTAAGGTCCCCCATTCGACCCCGGACTTTGAGGTTTACCCGAGCAACTCTCTTGACCTTCTCCCTCACGATTTTGTCACGAACTTTGGGGCAAAGTTTTCCGAGCTCTAAGTGAGCACTTAACATTTGCTCCGCCATTCCCTCGTCCACCACCGTCTCTGTCCCGTTCCGGCGCCTCGCGCGCAGTCCGAAGAGGATCTCGAACGGCGTAAACCCCGTGGTGGAGTGGATGGAATGATTGTATGCCGACACTGCCTTCGGCATCGCCTCGTTCGCCTGCAGACCCTTTTCTACCTGATACACCCGCAGGTGGTCACTCAAGGTACTGTGCAACCTTTCGATACCTCCGCGACTCTTAGGATGTCCTGGGGTGTTGAGATGCCACACGATATCAAGATTTTTCATCTCCGTCAGAACGTTTGCATTATCGAACTCCCTACCCCCATCCGAAAAGATTCGGTCCGGTACCCCATAAAACTGGAACCACGTTCGTAATGCCTGTAAGACGTCGTTGGATGATTTGTCTTGTACGGCGTACGCCATAGCTACCTTACTGAAGGTATCTATTGTCGTAACCCACTTATATCCCTTCCAAGTGAACGTGTCAATCTGTAGTTCACTCAGGGGCGTCTCTGCTGTGGGTGTTTCCTCCTGTTGTCCCTGTGGTGGGTGTCGATCATATTTAGTCTTAAGACATATATCGCACGTTCCTATAATCACTTGGATCGTCTTTTTCATATCCCACCAGAAGTACCGTCGCTGTAATGCTTGCAAAGTCTCCTGCGCACCACGGTGGTTCGTCTTCCCTTGATGGTAGGCAAGCGTTACTTCCCGCTGCCGTTCCTCATCACGCAGTGTCTGGACCATAGACAAACAACGAACAAACGATCGATCAATTCCCAGTTGTTCTGTTCTCCATAATTTCTTGATCAGATCCCACACTGTCGCGTTGCCGACAAATAGATGGTAGGTCTTTCCTGGTCTGGATGCATCTTTCAATGCCTGGCAAATTTGGTCACCCTTGACTCCCGGTTGGGACCAGATTGTCGTAATACTATTCTTGCCATAGTTTTCATGAGTAGCTCGCATCAGGCCGGACGTTTGCGTCTTCCAAATAATTTGTCGCCGTTTATCGTTTATGATACCCTCGATCGTCTCCATTTCCACCGGACGTTCTCCGGCAGATTCTTCCGCTTCTTGGTATTCACTCCCATCGCTATCGTCCCGCGTACCACGACTTCCATCTTCCCCGGGCGCCCATTCCTGGATAAATTGTCTGTGATCCCCGGACGTTTCCCCTTCCTCGACTGCATTTACGGTAATCGCTCGAGATAGCCAGTCCGCCACTACATTGTCCTTCCCTGGTTTGTATACAATTTCCAGGTTGTATTGGGACAAAAACTCCTTCCAGCGTGTCACCCTGGCGGATGATTCCTTAAGCTTCCCCACCCATTGAAGAGGTCTGTGGTCCGTATGTACTCTGAATCTCCGCCCGAAGACGTATGGACGAAAATGATCAATAGCCCATATGATGCCAAGAAGTTCACGCTCGAGGGCACTGTACCGCGCCTCCGTGTCGGTCAGTCGTCGACTCGACGCCACTGGCCGCTCCCCATCATCTCCCTACTGCGACAGCACCGCACCCAATTCATACTCACTTGCGTCGGTGGTGATAGTAAATAGCTTCTCAAAATCGGGAAACGCCAGGACTGGTTCCTCTTGCAGTCGAGCCATGCATTTTCGAAGGTTTTGCTCCATAATAGGTGTAATCGCTGTCCGCGCCCCCTTCCGCAGCAGGTTACTGATGGGTACGAGATACTCTGCCATGTCTGGCACAAAACGCCGATAGTAATTTAGCGTACCTAAAAGTCGCCGAATGCCCTTGACGTCTTTCGGCACCACTATCTTTCGAATTGCGTCGACTTTTGCAGAATCCGGCTGGACTCCTTCCCTCGAGATGGTATGCCCTAAGAAGTTGATCCAATCCTCTCCCAGCGATGATTTTTCCATCGACAATTTTAACCCGAATTCACGCAATCGTCGAAATACCCTCCGGAGATCTTCGATGTGTTCGGATTCTGTTCGGCTGAAGATCAACAGATCGTCCATATAAATCTGGCATACCGCCTCGTCAATCCCCCTCAGGATTTCGTCCATTAATCTCAGGAAAGTAATCGGAGCGTTCTTCAAACCAAATGGCATCCGAGTGAACTCATAGTGCCCCCTCTCGAAAGTAAACGCTGTTTTGTGTTGATCGGTAGCGCTCATTTTGATTTTATGGTACCCTGCTTTCAAATCCAAAGTGCTAAAGATTGTGGCTCCATTCAGTCTGTCGAGAATGTCCTCAAAACGGGGAATCGGATACTTCACATCCGTTGTGTTTTCATTTAATTTTCTAAAATCAACGACGACTCTATATCTCTATATCCCCCTCCTCTCCCGGTTTACTCTTCTTGCGTACTGCCCACAGACGACTATTATAAGGGGATGTGCTATCAACGATTATACCCTGTCGTCTTAAGCTGTCGATTTCTGTCCGGATATGTTGGCGGAGTGCCTGCGGATATCGTCTCTCCTTCACGTACGTTATTCGGTCAGATTTTAATGGGATTTCATGTACTGTCTTCTCCGTTGCCCCAAGCATATCACCCTCCACGTAAAAAATATCTCCGAACTCCCTACGTAAGCTTCCCTCCAGTCCACAACTTTCTTGACTGCCCCTATCCGCGCACTCCCACCTCTTACGGTCCCCTGACATTGATAAGTAACCCCCCCCCCCAACTTGATCCGCCACTCCTTTCCCTTGTTCTCTACAAGCGCGCCTACCCGACCCAATAAGTCACACCCCACTATTATTTCATACTCGCGCGGCATGTACTCCACAATATGTACGTTAATATCGCCCTTTTTTTTCGCCCATTTCTCTAAATTCACGATCGCCTCTCCCGCCACTTTACAGGGCCCGCCCAGGGTAATTAACTTGCACTTACATACCTTGACCTGGAGTGCCCTCTCTCTGCCATACAGCCGCTCCAACGCACCGCGTGACATTATGGTATTGGTGCTTCCTGTATCCACCAAGCACCTCTCTCCCCCCTCGACTCTGATTATTGGCAACTCGCACAGTATCCCTCTCACTGTATTACATTTTAGGGTGCGGTCGCCACTCTGCTGCCACCCTCCTCAGGCTGCCACACGCCGCTCCCATCTTCTCGAAGTAGTCTTCTTTCGCTCATGCTCTCGGCTCCTGACGCGAGCCGGCTCTTCTTCCGTTTCCGACGTTCCTGACGCTCCTGAAGATTCCTCAGCTGAAGATCCATTACCCCTGGGTGATATATTTCTTCTTTCCCGCATTGTTTGCGTATTCACTTCCATGGGTTCTGCCCTATGAACATCTCTCCTCCGATACACGTAAGGGCAATGCCTAGCGATATGCCCCTCCTCACTGCACTCGAAACGTTTTGTGCGGGGGCACTGTGCCACTAAATGACTCGTCTTCCCGCACCCATGGCATTTTCTCTCTTCTCTACGGGGTCCGTACCTGGGTCTCGCCGCCCTGAACCTCCTTTCGCCTGCCGCTCCCCTGTCCCTACTGGTTGGTGTTTCGACTTTTTTCCAATTTGATTTAGGGACCCTGGTTTTCCTGTACACTATCCGGCTCCATTCTCCCTCATCCTCCTGTATCCTCGATTCTTGCTCCCTGGCGCTGGTGTCAATCATGACTTGGGCACATTCGAGGAATGAGCGCTCATTAGGGAATACCTCTTTTCTCCCTGTTTCCTTCGCCAACTGTACCTTCAGTATAGTAGACAGAAATCCCATTCTGCCCTCTACCTCTTCGATGCTCATTGTCTCTCTCATTTTCTCCATTATTTGATTATAACGGGTTAGAAGAACTGCGGCATATTGGCCGCTACTCTGCCTTGATGATTTTGTTTCCCGGAACATTTGGAAAATATCTTCTTCGGGCGTCCATCGCCCTCCTCCATATGCTTTCTTTAGCCGCATCTTCACCGTTTCCCACGACGTCTCCTCATCCGCTTGGATCTGGTTGAGAATCCTTCTCTTGACCCGACATATCAGGGCCGCTCTTAGTTGACTCTGCATCTCTGGGGTCCAGAAGATTTTCCTCTGATTTTGCTAGGATTAAGGCAGTGAGGCGATCTCCTCCCTTCAGAAAGTGGTTGAGTTCTCCTAATTCGCCAGTGAACCATTCCAGCTCTGAAATTGCATTTCTCAGATCTTGAGTGTTCATTGCTTTCACTCTCATCAACGCAAGAGCGGTAGCATGAGCTTCTGACAAAACGCCCACCCTTCTCGTTGCTACATGTTCCGCGCCATCCGCTACGTTCAGAACAGGTGGTCGTAGCACGCCTCCTTCCGCCATTCTTTCTTCAATTTTTTATTTAACACGGCAAAAAGGAGAAGAAAAGACGTCGCTTACTTTTCTTTCCACACCACGAGTTCACGGGTTTCGGCACCAGTTAATGCTTACCGGCTTTAGAATTCAAAAACAAAGGGAAAAAAGGTACAGAGAAACAACACGCTTGAAAGTTAGAACTAGACTGTTTATTTCGAGTGTATATTTACATTCGGGATGTTTACATCCCGACGTTCGGGGATTAAGGTTGAGTACTGATGCTGCCCGGAGCTTAACTTATCTGCAGGTTACCATACTTTTTCATTCCTTTGGTTCTTACGAAATAAAATCTTCTCATGTAAGGCGTTAATCCTGTCCAAGAGAATTTTAAACTGTTAGCTAGCATGCTCAACCATAACTGTTCTGAAATGCCGAACTTGTTGAGTACAAATCCATGTCTGATATTTTACCTAGAAATAAGAAGGTAACGCTAGATCATAATACTTTACATGGAAGTTTTAATTGATGCCCCAAAGGTAATAACAACATAAGTACTTATCACTTCTTATTAAAAAAGAAATATTTCCCGATCATTTTGAGTTAATTAAAGATCTTGACATCATGTTTAATAATGTGTTAATATGTGGTTGCACTTTACTCGACTATATTTACTATACGTAATTTTTGATTACTAGTAGAAAATGGGGTGTTTTTATTTAACGGGATGGTTTGACAAAATTATTTTGTAATTAATAATGGTTACTGTTAATTAATTTGGATCTTAAATATCCAGATGTTATTAATAAAGGGGTTAAGAAAAAAAAAAATATCCAGTAGTTTTTCACAAAAATTTAATAAGATTTTTATATAATTTTGCTGAATTCAGTAAGTATCTGTAAATGTCGTATCTTAAAATTCAAACAGTTATTTAAATATTTAATATAATATGATTTAGTTGTTAATTGATGATCGATGCATGTTTCATTTTATGCAGAGTGCATCAAGCAGACATGAGGCCACAAAGAGGAAGAGTGGGAGAAAGTGGGACGGTGGCCAACAGATGTCGCTGCCGAGGTACCACTATCGGAGCTTCAGTCCCCTCTGTGCCGTCAGTGGTGTTGTAGCTAGTTGTATTGTGTACTTTCACTCCAAGATATGCCGCTGTTCAAGAAGGCAATGCCACCTACCAAGACCAAGGAGGAGGACCGGAAGCGGGATGACAACGGCGAGCAGAGGGACCGACTGGTCTTCCACTGCCAGCAGGCCCAAGGCAGTCCCACTGGGCTCATCAGCGGCTTCTCCAACATCAAAGAACTGTACCACAAGATTGCCGACTGCTATGACTTCCCTCCGACAGAGGTGAGCTGTCCACTTCCGTTATACTTGTTGTTTGTATAGTGCTGTCTTGCTGTATTGTGGCAGTCTTGGCTTCAACTTCGTACACCATCTATCTGCTTCAAACCTCAAATACACAAAGTTCAATATATAAAACATTACCAGCATTGTCATTGAATAAATTACTTCCCGAAAAAGGGGGCGTTTCCGATTTATACATATAGAATACAAAGAAACCCGATATCTTTTTCGTCCTCATATAGTTAAAACTAAATAAAAGTTACAAAACATACTTAAAATGAATCGGAAAAAAAGTTTAAAAATTTATTTTCTTGCGTTCCTACAACTATTTGCCACGCGACGGTTGATCTATTATCATCGTCTCCTTATCTGCTTGCTCTTACAAAGTTTTATTACTTACTCGAACTGTAAATAACGGTCTTGAATGACAATACAAACTTGACGTCGAAACTAATTATTCGACGTTAACTGCTAGTAAACATCATCAAGAGATTATTTACCTCGACAGTCTTCAGCTTCTTTAGTTCATAGGCTACTTACTAATACACTATACGTACATACAGTATCTGACAACACTCAAATACAACAGTCAAGTGTGATTTATCGCACAATGTATGGTTTTGTATGGGAATTGTGGTTATTTCCAATACGCTCAGTTTTTCTTTGATTCCAAGTTGTAACTGGCTTTTAGACGGTATCGGCAAAAAGGTACTACGGTTACGCGAAGGGAGTACGTGCGTGAAGTACGCAATTGCTTATTGTCGTAATCATAAGTGCTTCCGTGACTAATATATGTGTGTTTTGAAAAAATGGGAGCGACAAGAAATTTATGATCCTTAGTCGATATACCTAATTATGGTTTTTCTTGAACGTTAACAGCCATTAAGTCTGTGAATTTAATCAAACTATGAATTTAATCGCCGATTATCGTGTCTTCACTGTTTGTGTTGAAACCATATCCACTATAGGTCAACTTTGTTATCCAGCAGGTAACTGGATAAGGTTTACTTTATTACTTCTGCGAATTGTACTGAATTAAATAAATACAACGTTTTTGGTCTGCTTCATATTTTATAAGAGTTTACCCTAAGAGTTTAAATAGATTTACCCCCCCCCCTCCCAACACTCTTGTAAGTAATTAGTGATGGGAATTCCAGCTTATCATTTATCGTTCTAACTATAGTTAAACCAAAAAATGTGTTCACAAAGATTAGGTGTGTGACTGAAGATTACTTAATGGCTAACCTGTTACTGTTTCCTGAATTATTATGTTGGCATTATTACCTATGTCCCTTACCTCAACTGAAATTAGTCCATGTTTGATTCAGTGTTTTATCAATTGCTTTCAACACAAAATTATTATATGTGTTATCTATCGCTCGACCCTTCTTTCTTGTCTTACGTAATTCACTGGACCCCATTGATAGGTGACGGTCATTCGAGCTGTGACACTAGAGTGTGTTTGTATCGGTTTTTTTATTCCACTGAAAGATTGTTTCTTTTTGCCCCGAAACAAAAAAGTGGAAAGGATAATGTACCGAATGGAAGATGGGAGGAGCATCCCCTAGGCCGAACGATTTGACTTGGCTGTAGTACATTATGTTCACCGTAACGTGACCAAGGGGCTTGAAGTAATCTAGACGGCTGACTGAGCGATTTGTTACGAATCTGTGCCCCGTCTAGGAGACCCGCTTACTGTTATGTACAGTCTAGTTAGCAGTGATCTATGCTAAATCATGCTTTTCGATAGTGAGAGATTCAGTTTTTTCAGAACCAGAAATCCTTACTTTTATATCAAATGAGACTTTCATATAAAATATATTGTCACCTCTAGGACGTACAGGGGACTGACATGAAAAACAAATTAGCAGACTGAGGGATATATCAGTAAAACTGTTAACAGTTTAGTGGGCTGTAATTGCAACAAGTCATTAAAACTGCCACTAAACACGTTTTCTCACCCCTTATAATGCTTATTTGTTATCATTTTGTATTGTTTAGTTAGTGTCAGCTGTTGCATGTATGTTTATTGTACTAGTAGGTTATATTTGTTAAAAGCTTAGCTAAAGACAATGGAGGTAAAATACTCTCTTGTGATGTTTACTAGTTCTTAAGGCTGAATAATTAGTTTCGTGCTTTGTCATAGTTTGTACTAGAGGCCACAATACCCATTCAAGAAGCCATTATTGATAGTTCAACAAAATAAAAAAATCGGAATTTGTACAATTTATTTTAAGAAACGTATCTTACAGATTTTCCAGAATTTAAATCTACTTAATCGCAATTTAATCCAAATTCATTTTTGTAGTATAGTATAGGTTTATTTCTACAAAGAATCATATAATATTTTCAAAGTGGTTTGTGATTATTTAGTGAGCATGATCAAGAATTGAAGGGTTTGCTGCAAAAAGGAGGTAGCTCCATCCCATAGCTGTTGGGAGTTAGAAACACTTTCCTGTGTCAAAAAAAAACCTCTTTTATTTGGCACAAAAAGGATGCAGCTCCAATCGTAATATGTATACACCATAATTGAAAGTAAGCAACAACAATATTTTTACATAACTTAAAATTTGAATTTTTAAACGTTTTGTTTGGTTTCCCAACAAATGGAAAAATTGGAGCTACCTCCTTTTTGCAGCAAACCCTTCAATTTACGATATGTCTTAACGCTTTTCCCAATCTCTGACTAACTCTTTCAGAAGTTATTAAGAACAACTTAATTGTTTATGATCCGGAAAAAGTTCATTAAAGAATTAAAAACATTAAATAAAGAATTTTCACAGTAAATAATTTTAAAGATTAATACTCAATTATTAATTAACCAGATAAAAATTAACGTCTATTCATATCACGATTGATAATTTCTAATTTAAGTAGTGAAGAGTTACATAACAAATTAATTCTAACTATATTTATAATCTTCCTTTTGAGGTCGAGGAAAAGAGGGGATAATGAGCATGTCTCTGATTCTTAGTCCTTACTCCAATGCTCGGATCGTTTAAGAATCGCAAACCGTTTTCAAGGTTTGAGCGTGTTGGAATAAATGTCTGACAGCTTGACTTTTGGTTTTGGGCGAATTGGAACATAACAACTGTTCTGAGCATGCGGCGCGAATCTCAATTCATTTTACTAAAAAAAAGTAAATCTTTAAAGTAGTTTAATTTATTAATGTCACCCACCGTGGCGACATGCTAATCGAGTGTGATGCTGTGGAATTCAATATTTTCTCATTCTAAGGTGTTTGAATAGATATATGGCTCTTATTTTTAATATATCAATCAGCTGTTAGGGATGTTCTGGTGATTTATACTGGTGTAAATATGTTAGGGCCGATCTCTATTTCATTCTGACAAATACGTATGACTGGTGTACAAACTTGCTTGACAAAAGCCGTGCAAGTTACAATTTTCGGTTGTTGGAAAGCACAGATCCATTCCTGTATACGATAAAAATCAAACATTCTGGAAGTGGTTGTTAAGCAATTGACAGTAAGTCCGTCTATAGCTGATATTAAATTGTGAAATTTAATCACTTTGACCGAATATGATACGTTTTTTCAGTAAAGGGTTGTTATTATAGTAACCAGTACTGATTGTTAAATCATTTTTTTAATTCCTGCGGGGCGATCTGCCAGCCTTGACATAAAGCTTTGTACAGTTATCGTTGAGTAACAAAGTTTCTACTGCACTCGTGTTAATGACGCAATTACTATTGCATAGCTTTCTTGATAGCTATGATTCTCAGGCCTTTGTTGTCTGTTAGGATAGGGTTATGACCTCAGCTTTGCAAGTGTCGTATGTTTCAATGGGAGGTACACAGTAAAAATAATGGAATGACCTCCATGGTTCTTGTCAAACAAACATTGTTTTACCATGCTAAATTGAGTACATTACGTTGATTCACTGATTAAATATTTCAGCTTGGGTAGTCAATTCAACCGGAAATTTACAGGGAAGTCAGGAACATTCATCGAGGATTCTATTGATATAAATAATTCCAAAGGCTTTAGTGGATAAGTGTAGTTTATTTTATTTCTAATCAGTTATAAGCTATAACTCATTTTAACATCTCTAGGAGAGCAGTCCAAAAGTCAAAGGAACAGGAAGAGGAAGGTGACGAGTGCAGTCAAAACTAGAGTATATTGAAGTCAAATAGTTGATTGCTTCCATAGACCTCTAGAGTTTTTGTTGGCTAATGATTTCACTATTCATCTCAGCGACCCCGAAAACTATGGATTGGGCTGTAATTTCGAACGTTTTCAATAATTTTTTTTTCACCATCCTCTAAGAGACACTAGAGATGTCTCAGTATTTTTCCAGACTGTAAGTCTTACTTGCATGAAGTCTTGTGTAAATTGCTCCAGGCATTCCAGAATTACGTTGGAACATAACACACACCCTCACATACCCCTGTCCTAGCGGCGTTGTCTGCGGTATAGTGGCCGGCCAGTATTTTCGCCTGTTCTTCCGCTGTGTAGAGGGTGTCCCCGTCATGAAGACGGACGTCTGAGTCCTTCTTGGTAGTGGTCTTAAGAGTTTCTAAAACTTACGTAAATCCCCATGTAAGCCACGAAGCCGTTCATGCCACACTGCCGTTTTCCAATTCCTCTTCAAGCTACAAATTTGCGTCGTAAGAGAGTTTACTACTTTCTGGCTTGACGATTCCTTGTTCTATATCAGTTATTCTTCCAATTACTGCGCAATGCAATAAGTCGAAGAATATGATCTGGTGGTTTTTTTAGCATGGGTGGCTTCGGGATAAACTTAGAGATAGCAGTGTCAGCTGCATCGACGATAACCTCGGTCAGGAAAGCTACCTGTCGATCCACTTCCTCTGCAGTGCGGAGAACAGGAACCGTATACAATTGGTGGCTAAGTTGCGAGCGATATAGGTCCCAGTTGGCTCGACCATAGTCGTACTTCGTGGGACGTGGGATCACAACTCTACTGTAAATGAAATACAGGACTGGCAGGTGGTTTGTCGCGACTATGTCAAGGGTCTCACAATTGTTTATCTGTGCGGCTTTTTTGTGAGTAAGAGATCTAGGGTGGAAGTAATTGAACTGTCACGTCTATGGCGAAAGGTATAGTTCTGGGGGTGAACGACAGTAAAGGGAACCTTTACCAATTTTCTCCCCACTGGGTTGAAGGTGGCATTATTCCACAGGGGATCCCGCATATTTATGTCAGAGACATCCCAGTGGTTGTTTCTGTTAGTTCACTCTCTAAGAAGGGCTGAGAACTCTTGGAGAGACGCCCTCGGTCTCTTATACATGGTGGTGAGATAAATGGGTGTACCCAGGTTTATCTTCACCGTCCAGGCTGACACAAAATATAGTAAGTGTGATGCTGTATATATATACTTTCATCCATGTGATGCCGTGTCGTATAGCCACCAGAACACCACCGTAACCATCGGTCCGTTCGATGATAACAGAGTAGCCCTTTAGCCTTTTACGTTCTGGTTCACAATTATCGTGTCCGTGAGCACGACGATGTCCGGCGTGGAGATCGCTATTAGCGCCTCCATTTCATCGAGTAGTGGCGTTCTGATGTCAACGTTGAGGTTAAGTATCTTGTACTTACCCATGGCGTGCCAATTGAGCAAATACGGTCTGTAGTCTGGACATAAATTCTCTGAACATGGTTTCGAAAATCGACCAGGGCAGAAGGCTAGGGGTGTCGTGTCTTCATGAAGTTGCAGAGGTGACTTCTTCGTACGTCGCTCCTCCTGTGTGGTGGTGGGCGACTGTTGGTTCCTGCTCCTATTAGGCTGTTGGCATTGGTGGACATGCGGTGCTTTCCCTATCTGCTTCTTCTTCTGGTCCGCTGCGGCTTGTAGTTTTCCACGGTAGGGGCACTCTCTGTACGAGGCTACGTGAGGTCCCTCACAGTTGAAGTACTTTGCTTCTTGTGCCTTGTCACAATCACCTGATGCTTGTTCTTGCGAGCAACTTTTTGGCCACAGTGGTTTCAGCTTGGCCAAACTCCTGGCATCTGTGGCATTTTGACATGCCCTTTTGCTGTATATAGCGAACCACTCTAAAAAGGACATAATTGCTACTCCGAATTTTCCGGAGGTCCTCTATTTTGGAAGTCGGCGCCACCGTCACGAAGATTGGTGAGATCTCGGTTTTCGTGCCATGGGAGTCCGTCTTTCAAAGACGCCAGACATCCAATACTCCCGGGACAGTTTTTAAAGTTTTTTATATTAATTATAATATGCAAAGTAAAATTTTTCAATTTATCTCAGCTGACATCAAAATAATTATTTTGTTTGGATGCACGATATTTTTAATGGTTGTTTTATTCGATATCCCGATAATGCTAAAATAAATATAACCCCGTTACAAATTTCGAAAGGTAATTATCGAATGCAAACGTCAGCCGGTGGCCTGGCCCGGATAACACTTAGCCAGCTGAGACGAGACCTATTTTTCACTGACCCAGGGCTTGTTTTGCATTCCCCTTATTTTATATTATAAAATATAATATCCTACTCGGATATGAAACTATGAAACAACTTAACTTGGAAATAAAGTGCAATACCAACGAATATTACATAGATGGTATTGAAATAAAAGAAAAAAGAGACCAAATATACTCGGAAAATAAATTAGAAAATAAAAGAAAAAAGAGACCAAATATACTCGGAAAACAAATCAACCACATACATTAAAAATAAAGGAGACGAAACTAACTATTTTTATGACAGACAAACTATAAAACCATTAATCAGAACTGAACACATATCAGGATAGACAAATTTTGTAGCGGACTTACTATCAAGACAACACGAACACATAAATCATATAAATCATGTTGACAGTGACATAGAAGAATACGAGGAAACAGAAACTATACAAACAGAAAACAATCCGGACTACGATGCATTAATAACTGAACTAGAAGCAATGTCGCCATAAACACAAAATACTGACGAACAAATGGAATTCACACCAACAGAAAATGACCAGACAAGTACTTGCGGAGCCACAATACATTCTCAAAAATCTCCGAATAAGCAAATATGTATTGTAGACAATGACAGAAATGTAAACATAGAAAAACACCAAATTATAATAACTAGAGGACATAAAAACTTACAATTTAGCAAACCATTTAATAAAATAAGATATGATATTTCTTTCAATAATGAGGAAGAATTAGAACAAATTATACACCCAATACATGTTTATGGAATTTATTGTGAGCCGAAACTCAATGTAATGACTATCTGGTATGATGAACAATTCAATACTTTATCAAGAATTATACAGGAAAAATATCCGACTGTTAAGATAAAAAGATACAAAAATCAAGTACTAAATAAAACAGATAAGGACGAACAAGACAAAATTATTACCAACTATCACACAGGAAAGACTTCACACAGAGGAACAATTGAGACTTATGACAAATTAAGAAAACAATATTATTTCCCCTCTATGAAACAAATTATTACCAATTATATTATCAAATGCATGTGTCGGGCTCGGGTTTTATACCTGAGTATCCCCAAAGTGGGGAGAAGACGCCCGCCGCGGGATAGGGTCGCTACAACCTCTTAGCCCCCGTCCGACGAGCGCCCAGAAAGCGGGTGGACCTATGGTCTTTCACCCTGGCCGCCGGCCTGGTCGGCAGGGCAGCCTAATTCGCTTTGATGTGACTCCATAAGATCTTTAGAAGGTGTGTGCCCCGACAAAGCACTATGTTCAGGAGAAGAGGTACAGGGTAGGTTTATAGATAGTTTATGTGGTCTTGGAATGACCACGAATTCACACTCGGTGTCTAAGGGAAGGCGAAAACCGTCCGGATCCCAAAGGCGAGTGTGAACCGGAGAGAGGCAGACTGGATTGCAATGGGAGACACTGCTAGGGAAATTTGCAGGGCCATGGCAACCGTCGTCCGCGAGGGAGAGGTCACTCCCAAGGAGGTGCTAGTTTTAGCGAGACGAAGGCAGATATTCCCACTTGGAAGGTGTGGGTCTGACAACGGCGGACTAAAACATAGCGAGGTTAGGAAAGAGAGATGCGGAGGTAGTTGAATGAGAAGTCCATGGTTTTGAGTAGAGCAGCAGGCGCCAGTGCAGAGAGAGAAGTGTTCAAGGTCCCGGTTGGTTTCTGTCTGTCCTGATTTTTTTTTTTTTTTTTTTTATTATTTCAAAACCTCTTTATTGATAATATATATACAATGACAAAAATAAATAAATAAATTTGGAATTACAGCTGTCTCCTCGTGCTGCATTCGCAGATGCATATTAAGGAGTGCATAAAATATTGTTTCAGATTGTTGTTAATAAGTCCAATACACATACACTCACTAGGTGATGAGGCTCACCTTCAGCTTACAACCGTGGAAAACACTGACACTAAAACCTAAACCTAGAAACTAAGACTAAAGCGTTCTAGCCGCGACAGCGTCCTGCCATCGTTGGGGGAACGGAGCGGGGGTTATAGTGTTAAACACCGGGTTTGTGAAATATTGTAATGAGTCGAAAAATTTGATATGTATACGCTAATTCATCCACCATAGGCAGCTCAAATATCTCATGCAGCTCACTGTTTCTTTGCTGCTCGAATGAAGTACCTCTGACCACTTTCATCAATATACCGTTTTGGAATTGTTGGAGTTTCTTAGCTGTCGTATACGTCAGATAACGAAATAGCGGTGCACAAAACAGCAGAGTAGGCCTTAGTATGCTCTTGTATATCAATAGCTTGAGACGCAGTGATAGATAGGGGGAAGTTAATAAGTGCGCAAGCCGGTAAGACTTCGTGCGTGTTAGCTTCAACTTCTTCGCAAAATGGTTACTAAAATGGAGATGTCTGTCCATTTTAATTCCCAGATATACTAGGTCGTTGGCTGGTGAATTTTTCTCCGTTCCTACCATGTAACTAGTAGGGAGCTGGCTTTTTCCCTTTTGGAAAGAGAAAATTACACAGTCAGTCTTACCCGCGTTTACAGAGATATTGAGTCTCCCCAATCTCTCACTGATCTGGTTACAGGCTACTTCAGCCTGGTCTGTCCTGATTTTTTTTTTTTTTTTTTTTTTTTCCTAAGCTCTCAAACTTATAAAAATAGGATGTGGAAAAAATAAGGAAAATTATTTAGGACTGATGAGTGCCTTTCTCTAAGGGGAGACCCCCATTTGAAGGATGTATGAGAAGGATATAGGGTGAGGAATGCCTAAAAAGGCGGATGGAATCAGGAAGGTAGTGAGAGTCTACCAAGAGTTGAGTCTGTCCTGACTCAGGGGCTCAGGCTTATATAGCCGGCTCGCCTGGAGGGGATGGCCCCCCCACCAGGTGGCTAGAGGGGAAGTGGGGATGGGCCCCCACTCTACTGACTCCTCCCCCTACTCTCACTGACGTCATAATCTTTATTAACATAATGAAAAATAAATACATAATAATGATATTATTTGATGATATAGATACAAGGTCTGATATGAGAAGAGGGAGACTTATAATTATTTGTGATTAATAGGTGGCCACCATAGCATGATATGTAGAAAAACTAAGTATGAACGAAAACCAATTAAAGCTATATTTATGTTAACATCTACACCAGAAAAACATTTTGAAGATTTAATGATTGATACTTTACATTACGAATGATTAATTATATATTAAACGACCTCTAAAAAACAACATCTGACACACCAGAAAAATGTTCCAGATAACAATTAGGTCACCGGCACTGTCGATAGAAGCACTTCTATGGACTGCCATTGCCTCACTGAACAATAACTGACACTAACATCGGAACTGTGTAAACTAGGAATCACTCATTCTTCCCTTATGTCTCAAATACTACATGACGTACACGAAAATGTAACCTTAGCTTCAAGACAAACAGAGATATTTTATTGTTTCAATCTTATTGTTCTAAGAAAGACTGCAGTAATTATGAAAAATGACTAAAAAAATCAAGATGTTTATCATTTTTATTTTATTCTTTAAATTTTGATATATATATATATATATATATATATATATAAATAATATCATTATTATAGACTATGAGAAATCTAAATCAACCTGTAAACGTATATCTACTTGGTACTCATTAGTAACAATATTATTAACATTTTAAACCTCTAGCTGCCATTGGGTCCACTATTTATATCTGTTGTTTTCTTAACTTACCATGATCTATTTATTTTTTGAAGTAAAATTGTAAATTTTATAAGTTAAATTGTTAATATACCAGTCAGCATTATCTATGAATCAATTGATTCTCATAATTTATTATTAAGGACCTTTAAAGGTAAAAATAAATAAATTACACTGCATTTGGCTGGGTCAATTGATTTGTTGTATTTTAGTTAGTAATTTAAGAGGATTTGTTTTAATAAATTCTGTTGTTGATTGTAAAAAATGTCATTGTTTGAGAAATTGCCATATACTCCTCTATATATACCTTCCCAAAATTCTACTCTCTCTCACTCAGTCCGACTCACCTCGCGCAGTAACACTCTCTCTTCCCGACTAGACGTAAGACAGTAGTTAGTAAAACCGTTACCTCGTTATACTTTTGAATAAACTCTTCTAGTAAAAAGTCTATCTTTGTAAAACTTCTTTAACTTGGTCATTAATAAATTACTTTATATTAAAATAAGTAACTATCATACCAAATAGGGATATAATAAATGATTTCGTCGTCTGATTAATAATACTTTAAGTGGACTATAATTACAATTAGAATGCATTAAAATCGTTTCCGGAGCTGTAAGGGTTTCATATAATTGCTTGATGTATCATACTGCGCTAGAATTATTATGGAAAAGTGTGGAATAGCTAACGTGGAATAACATAACGGAGTTGAGATTAAAACATTAGGAGTCCTGATGACATAATTAACATGTGGAAATAAGAAGATTTGTGTGGGTGATAAATGCGTGTGAAACAGTTCATTTCCGTCCTGCGTCCTCCTGTGTTGAAGAGAAAGCTGTACTGTCGGCGGAAAGAAGAAAACTCCTTCAGATTCCACAAAAGCAATATTAATGCTGCGCGTATTCTTTAGAGCGTGACCGCATACGAGAATTCTCTGGAAATTAAGCTGGTTTCCTTCAACAAAGTCAGTGAGAGAGAAGGAAAGAAAGTTTACATGGTGATATACCGTATGCTTCCTGATTTGGCCCAGGTAACAAAGAAAAAATTAATGACGTAGTTCTGAAATTTGGTACATTTGTTGGGTGGGAGAAATATCCTGTACAACATACTAAAAGTAGTAAGATCTGAAAGGTTTAAAGGTAAATATTCCGTTTTTCTTCAAAATCTCGCAAACTAGTGATTTCAGAAAACAGTACTGTATATACATAATTAAAGTACACAAAATTGGCTATAAAAATGTTTCTATCCTTTTTTTCTGTTGAGTTAATGTTATAGGAGATAGTTACCGTTAACAACTGGAATTTTCACAATTGTTGTAAAGCGTTTATTCATAAGAAAAAAAAAGCACTCTGACGGTGCTGAAGATTGCCAAAAAGAAGGTAGAAAACATGCGTGGTGTCCTTTGATTTACAACAAGGGCAAAGCAACCTTGGTGAACATTTTTCAAAAACAACGCCTTTCCAAAAAATTAACGCCTCACTATTTTTTACGAGCTGGTGAAAAGTCGTTCCTTACAATCTATACAGCCCTTGCTGATGAACATCATCTGAAAAACCACGGGCATGAGCTTGCATCAGTACTTCCAACAAAAGGCTCGGCAGTAAAACACTCGTTCAGGGTGTATTTACAAGTCCAAGAGTGGCTTAATAACCACTTGTCGGTATTAATAATATATAGTAACAACAACTAAATAATTACTTTTTTTCTATTTTCTCTTCATTACCGGGACTATAGGGTAGTAAGGGTCCACTGCTGACACGAATCGTTGGAGAAGAAATTTCCTAATGTCTATTAACAACTACATCGGTTATTAGTTAGATTTGGTGAAGAGCTACGTTTTTCAACGTACGGAGTTACAGTGTACTAAAGCGCCTATCTTATTGCACGGAAACTATAGCAGTCACAGCAATGGTTTTATATAAATTGTTGGAAAGAGAAATTCCCAATCTAACATGTGACCATTGTTACAACAACCAATACCGTTCAATATTTATAAAACATGCAACAATATTTATACAACATGCAACATTATTTATACAACATGCAACAATATTTATACAACCAATACCAATATTTGTGGTTCGCCCTGGGTGGTGCACGCATATTTTAAGGTGGCTTTTTATTTTATTTTTTTGCCTAAATTATTTAAAAATAAATTATATAATGATATTGTAATTGACAGATTCAATGATTTTAATAATAAGTATGCAAATTAACGAAAATTCGTGCTGACCCTGGTGGCCCAATTCGACGTCAACATTCTTACGCTTAATCGTTGAAATTATAAATATAAAACTAGTGAGCCCTAAATATGTAATTTGAAATGGCCACATATAGGTTATATGTGTTGGCTATATATATAATTTAGGTTAACTGGTGGTATCTTTCAGAACTAGTCATTCTTTGCATTGAAAAACAACTGGAATAAGAGAAAGAAAAGCAGATGTTACAAATTTCGACAATCTCATTCAAGACTTTCTAATAAAAAAATACTAATATTTATATATATATATATATGATTACATTTTATCGTCATGTTTTCAATCGATTTATATAAATTTTTTTCGGTAATAGTTAATAACCAATCTTGATTTTGATTGACCTAAAAAGGACGGCAAATTTGGGACTGCTTACCGCACAAACATCATGGTATGGTGGTTGTGGGTTTTGTTTAATGGTTATATGAAATGGTTTGTCTATTTGTAAATTATTGATATCTTGGCGCTTTTTTTTTATCCTGAGTGCTTTCAAAATATAGATGTCATTCGCCAAGAGTAAGGCCTACTGTCACGTGGACTGACGTCCTATTTCATCCACATGCATCATGATACTTTGCCCAATGCAGGTCGCGGGCGATGCCATGTTTTCTGTAAAATTGAATGCAATAGAAGATATGGAAATAAATTATAGGATAAAGAAAGTAGCATGTATACTTAATATAACGTACAATAAATAATAGGAATAATATAATAAATGTTTTATTATAATATAATTATCTATAATTGTCATGCCCGAAGGGCGTGGCTCTACTCTTATTCAGGGTACGAGGCGATATTCATTCGTCTGTCTGTCTGTGCTCTGCGTATTTTTTTGTATTTTTCTTGCCGATTTTTAGTGGGTAAAATGGTTTAACAAATAAAATGATGTATTTTTGATAAAAAAAGTAATGAATGTTTAAGAAGCTCTATGAAGTATTTTTCTATATGTTTTCTCTATTTGCTACGTCATTTGTTAATTTAAAGATATTCAAAAAATTGCATTTAGTACATAATTAACATAAAAAATATTTTAACAACTAATTAAAATGTACAGTTTAACGTTTGCTTGCCTTATCGCAACTACGCTCCTGGTTTTTTTTTGTAATAATATTCGTGAGATGTTCCGACGATTCTGCTCACATCAGAGGACGATTTGAAATTGTAGGAATGTGTTTATATTAAAATGACTAGTTGTAACAAGAATGTCCACCAAATATAATTTCGGGATGGTCATATGACTTTCTCTATTCTTCCAGAATGAGCATACGATTCCTCATCATATTGCTATACCTCATCAAATGTGCCTTTTACCTTAGTGGTGTAGCGGGTTGTGGCCTCTTAGATGACCCTAATCGTGTCCTGGATGTGCCTCAGCCTAGAGACCCATCCGACAACGTCCAAAAGTTCGTCTCAAAAACCGCTGTTTCTTTGAGTATAGTTCAGTGTCTCAAAAGCAGACAAACTAATGCTTTCCACTAGGCCTTGCTAGATCCTTTCTTGGATTAACTTTATTCTCCAGTTTCGATTTTTGATGGTATTATGACCCCATCACAGTAAGTAGTATCGGGGGCATAACCTTAATATTTTCGTAATTCTGATCTACTCGTACAGCTGTAGGTAGTAACAGAAGCGTGATGTTTCGTCATAGACTCCCCTCTCCATGGACCTTCGGTTCGAGGACGGTGGTTGCATGTCTGCACCAGCTCCGTTCATTGTAATTTAGAGAGAAAAAGTAAAATAAAAACTTAAGATCTGAATCGGCTTTCTCTTCTCGCTCTGAGTAGTGGAGACAGACGACCACTTCCTCAGCAGCTGACGTAAATAAGGTTAACGGATAATAATAGCCTCGTGATTCACTTGTCCTTGAATGTATTAAATAAATGAGGAAAGGTTCCTTACCGGCGGTTATATCTGTGCTGGGATGGCTTCGAAATATAACAAATAGCTAACTACTCACTTTATTGAAGGCGAAATGTGGATTGTAAAAATAATAGTCCCATATTCAGAGCACTATCAGCACATTATCAATAACAGAGCAAAATAACTGTTAGTGCACAGCTCTTGCATAAGATAGAATGATAGGTTGTAGACAAGGCAGGGTCTGTATGGGTCGTACCAATACCGACCATAATTGTTTTCTAGGAATAATCCTTTATCCTTTTGTTGATATAATGGTTAGTTGTTTTTTTGTAAAATTAACTACGCCTGCTTCTGCCACTTTCAAAAGGTTGCTTCATGCCCACTACTGTCAATAACTTAAATACATTTTTCATGTTGTAATGACCACATAGATTCAGTTGAGCTGTTTTTTCTCTTTTTTCTTTTCTGTTTGGAAGACATCAACTATAATTTTTAACCAATCATGATTTCATAAAATGTTATCAATTTTCCGATGTCATTTTGGGACTTGAAGTTTGGCAACCTTCCCAGCTTTACTGCACACATTAACTTTTATTTTTAATGTATGGGTCGTAAGTAACTATCTCTATTATTAATCAAGCTGCATATGTTTAAGGGAAAGTGAATGAAAAAAATATCCAGTATATTCTATCTATTTATTTATAAGAGGTTTTTATCGGGCTTTAAAATACATGTATGGGCCGTTTCGCAGTAGTATGTATGGCATTTTAGCAGGACCAAACTAACAAATTGAAATAGCTAAAAAAATTCCCCGATCAATTAACGAATCGTTGATAAATAAGGTAGTAGATAGGAACTATCACAATAGTTTGTTACTTTGGGACATTTCTCTGAGGTAGAAAATCTCCCTCCAAGTTGCACATGTTTAACTCAAGATTCAAGTCAGTCCATTCCTTCCGCAATGGATACAAAGATTAACCGTTCGTACGTTTATCTAAAAAGTTCAGTTGATGATTATTTTACGCAAGGATAAATATATGATAAATTAGATTGATTGTTTTTTCAAAAAATATTTTTTTTTTTTTTTTTTTCTCCTTCATAGCTTCTTTAAACTTACAGACAATTATATATCCACAAGTGAATCTATTACAAATTATTCTGTATTTCCTGTAAAAAATATTTATTTTTTTTTTCTTCTTCATAGCCCCTTTAAACTTACAGACAATTATATACAATTATAGATCATCAAGTGAATCCCTTTACAAATTATTCTGTATTTCCTGTAGCATCACTTGTAGCATTTTTTAACCTTGTAAAAAATATTGAAATCATTGAAATACTTTAAGAAAGGAACCAGATTACTTAAACGAGAACAGAAGTGCAAGCTACAGTTTCTTTTAGGTGTTTATACTTGCTCAAAGAGCTACTGATTAGATTTCTAGAATGTGGAAAGGCCGTCGGGCTACTAGTTAAGGTGTTTTCAATAGCAACCGATACCTGATTCTCGAATAGTTGGAGTGCGCAGATGGAGTGGAACAGACGCAATTTGGGAAGAGGACTGGAGCCCTTGTGATTGGAGTAACATGAAAGCTCTGTCCTCCAAATGTCAGCACCAAATAAACACAGCATCCATGTCGCAGGAACTATTCCGTTCGATTAAAACAGAGGAAGGCATTTGGTTTTATCTCATCTCCTGATTCTTAGTCTGAATGAAGCAAATGCTAACCATAAAGAATTTCATAGCTCTACTGAGTATTAGGAGCTTATGTTTATTTTGCAATTGGCTGACCAGCCACCTTTCGGTAGCACTCGTATTTTTTCATGGAATTCATCCAAAATAATTCATTCACTTCGAAAAATCATTTTATCCTCATGCGGATCACTGCTTAAACTGCTAGGCCCAGTTTTAAAGTTTAATTTGGTAGAATATGTATTTATATGCCAATAAATAATACGAGATGCGTCACTTCTTTCGGCTCCAGCTTTGCGACTTACAGTGTCAGTATGTATGTAGTCCTACCGGCAGTGCATTATTTTTCCTCAGCTGGGGGTTTATCATTTGAACAGAGAGCCGTTTGTTGAGTGTTCCTTCAAAAGGATCAGCATACTATTACATAACGGATCAGGATCAACCATTGTCTTCTGTCTGATGGAGAACCACTAGTAAAACTTGATAGCAACTAAGCAGACCCCATCATGTCATGTCTCTTTTGTAGTATTACTAATTGAAAAATTAAAAAATGTTGACTACGGATTCTTTGGTAACAAACAATGCGTCGATGAGGATTTAAGAGCCGAGGACTAAAAATAAATCACATCGTAAGTTTTATAACGTTAAGAATATTATAATGATAATATTATATATATTGCTAAAATTAGAAGGGGGTTGAGCAGAACGTATACCTGCCTCGCGACTTTATGGAAGTCACTAATTGTTCATGTTATTTTTAAGTAAGCAACCGCACCCCTCCTTACTTCCCTTACTCCCTATTCCCAGAATCTTACCCTTTGTCTTATACATATATGTCTCAGCTTTAGCCCCAGACCCCACTTGTTCCCAGACATTCCACCCAGTATGTAGTAACGTAGCTCTTAATATTTGTATATACCAGTGTTTTGCTTGTACTTCATAATAAAGCTTTTCTTTCTTTTCTTTTAAAAGACTCTCCTCTAGAAAGATTATTTAACTGTAGAAAGATTTGAGTTTTGTATTTGGGATTCACGCTAGCATAATTACAATCTGAATTAATCTGCATACGTTAATAGTGAGATAATGATGGTTTTGAATGCTGAACCTTTCTTCTAACCCCATTGTTATTTATTGACTTAAATCGTCAGTTTTATTGGTCGTTTTGTCCTTATCTGAGGGCATCAACTCACTGTATAACATAAGAGTTATTAGCAATTTAAATAACACAATATAAGAATAAAGCTGTGAATATTGTATTAAACCTGACCACTGATTAAAAAATGATTCACGTTCTATGAGTAAGAGCTAATGATACATATGAGTAATACATTATCTAAAGGTGCTGTAGAAGGATTTTATCAAATTCAATTAGCCGTTGGAGACAAAAGATAAAACAGCTGTGATAGCACCGTTTGACTTCCATGAATTCTATTTTATGCCTTTTGGCCTTTGAAATCCTCCCAATATATTCCTGCATTTCCTTAATTGGATTATTAGGAATTTTAACTTTAACGTTTGCTTTGCCTACTTTCACGATATCAGAAGAACATAATTCATTTGATAACATTCTTTGAAATATTTATGCTGTATTATTAATGCTAATTAATATACAAAATCGTGTTCTTGAATCGGAAAAATCGTCTCGAGGAAATCAACTTTTATTGATATTTTGTTTTTAGCCAAGGGTATTAAACCAGCCGTTACGTCTAGCCATAAATTAACAGAGATCAACTAGGAAGTGCGTGCCGTTTTAGGCTATTTAATTTTTTCTGACGGCATATTTCTCTTGCGTCTGAAACTACCTAAATTGATCTGTATAAATGAAATGCGTCTCGTGCATTTATTAGACCTAAGAAGCAACAATTTCTAAATGTAATGATAGTAATTGTAGTGGAACCATACTTAAATTTCCCAAAAATGAGCTGCTCAGTATTTATTTTGCAATAAAAAATTTTAGGCATCTGGTAGTCACAGATCATCCCTGTTGATTTTCACTTTCCTACTACTAATACGCCTAACATACCTACTACTACTACCTAAGTTGGCTAGGAAAGGTCTGTGGTGAAAGAAAAACGAATGTTTAACCCTTAAAAAGGTTTTTATTAGCTTAAAACATCAACAGTAGAATAGATTGAATTTACAGAAGATAACAATGTTATGAGTCAGGTTAGACAAGGTAAAACAATACAAAGTAGGGAAAGTTTCCCCCACAGGAGTGGGATTAAATCACCACAAGGTCTTTTCATTTTGCTGTTTAAAAGTGAAATTTTATTTCTCAATTTACTACAAATTTCCATCATATTCCAGGACGCAATAATATTGCTGCTAATCGCTTCTCTGGGTTGCATTGATGAGCCTGCATCGGTCAACTGCAATGAAATAGAAAATGAACAAGACAAAGATAAACAACTAGATTACTTTCGAAACCACGTGCATATTTAATATATGACTTCATATAACGAGTTACAATGCCTTAAATTGGACATATGTATCAGAAATTTAGGTGGAAGATATCCGAGCCAGTGATTGGAAGTTACTTCGGATTCATGAATAGCACGACTTGACGCTGATTGTAACTGATCAAGGTAGTATCTTCAAGTCAGACTTTTTTTTCACACTTGCCAAACTCTGTGGATTGAAATTGACACTAACCACTGCGCACCATCTGCAATCCAAGGGCGATGTAAGGTTCCATGGGATTAATGGCTTCTATGAGAACACGTGATAACAAGGAATACACATCTGTCGCTGATTTAAAAAACCTAATGAACAACGTGGTTCAAAACGAATCATAACTAACTTCGTATATTTAAACTTAGAAACAGCGAGTCATGTATTTCAACGCATCGATAGGGTTAGATCACCCAACATTGAAACGCCCATATGATGAGGCATTCATTCTTTCATAGTTCTCAAGCGGAGCGGGAAGTATTTCACCCTTCTTATCAAAGTCCAACAGTCTAACGTTTCCATAAATCGGCTCAAACCAGCGTACATTTTAAAACAAAATCTATAACAAGATAGAGAGTATATTGTACATGGACAAGTTATTAGCACTACACCACCTTCTTTGAAGATGAACAATTCTGGATGTATGGTTAGATTCCCTGCACGGCACTTTGAGTTACTGAACGTTTAAAGCATTGGAAGAAGATTGGTATAAAGGGAAATGGGAATTCAAGGGGAAAATAAATCAAATTACCTGCGAAAAATTGGGAGGTATTGATTGACGAATATCTTGAGTGTGGCCCTCTTATTGACATAGTTGTCTTCTTTTCAGTGAGTTGGAAAAATGGGAATTCCATGTAAACATTTGCTTTGGTAGTATACAGTCAGTGTTCAAGTTAAGATAATAAATGTTCACATTGTAAATAGTAGTATTTGATAAGAGATTAATATATTTTGTTAAGTAATATATAAAAACTTTAAGTTATTTACAATTCTTCTTATTTATATAATTACAAGTCTTATAAACTCATGACCTCTGTAATAAGATTTATATAAAATGTAAATGTTTACTTTTGAATTATTACAAGGATATTTGATGTTAAGTTCTAGGGATCGATGTGGTTTTTGTACTTACTGTAGTTATATTCAACAAAACTATAGATTACGCTGAATATGTATTGATTAAGATATAATAATGGCAAGTAAATGAAAAAATTCAAACTGGAAAAAGTCTGTCTTGTATCTCAAAATACTACTCAGAAGATATTTAAGATTTGATATTCTGATTTTGTCTTATTTCGTATTAAATACGATAAACAGCTGACTTCTGAAAAAAAAGGTTTGAGAGCTAACATAGAAATCGCATTTATTCTGAGTCACTTTTAATAGTTTTTTGGGCAATATTTTAACTTAAGGTTTAGAGTAACAACCCTTGTTCAAGACTCATTTAACATAGTATATCTGTCATCCGTCAGGCGCTTCCAACAACTCAGCTAGTACTGCATCATCGGCAGGACTGACCGTGGTAGGTGGATGAATTATCATTAATTGCTCTAAATAAAATAAAACCAGAAGAATCATGCATGAGCATTTTGTGGCACTGAAATCTGAAGAAACTCTTATTCTAGTAATTTAATTATGTAAGATTTTAGCAATTTACAATTATTTTAAAGCGGTTTTCAGAGAAGGGGATGGTCTTTAAAATACAGCTATCAGAACCAAAGTAGATTACTATAAAACCATTTTGTATACTACAATAAACCTCACAACTTGCGCTACGCTTCAAAAGAAAGAAGGAACCATGTAATGCCAAGAAAACGTTGAATATAATGCGTAGGACTGATATCAAGAATGCTAAAATAAAACATGAAGACTGAAATGGCCGGAAGAAGGGGTTGCTGAGCATTCCAGCATATGACCTTAATTGCAAAAAAACTCAAATAAATAAAACATAAATTTAAAGAAAGAAAATTGATCTGCTTATTGATAAAAAAGAAAATGAAATAGTTATCCGTATATATACCAACTAGTATATTATAATAAGGTCCCTGACCCTTCGCCAGATCGTAAGCCCTAACGATGCAGACCAAATCATTCCTACAGAAATACTCATAGGTAAAGAAACAGTTCTTTAATGAGAACAGTTAAACATACTATAGTTAGTTCAAGTTTTATCACAGTACTCATGTTCTGCCATTAAGTGAGCTTAATCACCCTTTTCTAGCTAACCCAGTGAAAGCACTCAAAGAAATGTGCAAGTTTCTCCTCCGAAGAACTTTTTTTTTTCCACGACCTGTGCACTGCTTCGATTTTCAAAAACAATGCACCAACGCCATTGTACCGTACAATGTCGGAACTAATTTCAATATTATCCCCTTTTTTTTACTGATTTAACCGGGTCGCTGCAATTTCTCCTTTCAAGGGTATGTGGCATTTTTTTTTCTGTTTCCTTTTTTTTTAACTTATATACTTTTCGGTCTAGCACTGAACTAGTTCGGACGCAATATTTTTAAATGTATAAACTTGAAAATTCCTATTAAAAAAAAAATATAGTCCAAAATATAAAAAAAAGCACACAAGACATTTAGAAAATGAGAAAGACAACCAAAATTTACTTTATTCATACTGATGATCACAAAAAATGCAAAATACTTAATGTAGAAGTACGTTACCTGTGCAACCACATTCCGGCTATAGACACAATACAGAAATCCTAATCACGGACTGGTTGACGATCTAAGTTCTACTTGTGGCGGAAACGAACAGACTTACAAGCACCTTGTATACCTTGTGCAGGTGTAAACTTCTGGACGGGCCGAGACCTAAACCAATCATTACAGAAATGCCTTAACGCGAACTGTTCCACAAATACAGAACTGGCTTACAACTACAGAACTAATAAATTCATTCGCCTATTGAAAACGGAAGTTTAAAGCTGTTTTTGTGCCGATCAATTCCGTTTATTTTTCTATAAACTTTGCGTTGATTTTCCCGTGGCTCTCATGGAACCTGGAGTTTCTGCTATTTCTGCCAAGTTGTCAAGCAACAGTGGGTTGGTTGTTTAACATTGTTATTAGGGTTCGTGTATTTTTTTAAAATCCGAAACCCTTGTAATTTGATTAATCGAAGACACGAAAAATATGTTCGACTGCATAAAAGATAACTAAAGATCATTAATTAATTGATTACTTGGTAATCAAAAACTAAACATTCCCTATCATATTGATAGAAGTGTCAAATAAAAGATCTCGGTGCCTTGATTAATTATATGCATTAAATTTTAACTTTAATTGCTCATATTCTTTAAAATTGTCATTGAATCGGCTTTTAACACACAATTTTATCTTTACAAAGAGAAAATATATTTTGCACGTTAGTTTCATTTAGCGTTTAACGGGCGTTGATGATTCCAAAAATAAAATCAGGTCCATGGTAACTTACTACTTGTAATTGATTTATTACTTGTTAATCGAAAAATAGTTTCCTATCATATTTAAAGATCATGTTACCCTGATTAATAATATTTTTTATTTTTGAACTGTAACCACACGATTTGCAATTTTAACTCACAATGAGAGATGGATTTTGCATGTTAGTTTCATTTAGTCCTGATAGTACTAAAAACAAATGTTACCCTTTAGTAAAAAAATAAATAAATATTTATCATTGATTAGGGAATCAAATTACACAGCTCTATAGAGGAAAAAAAATTGTTTGGTGCTAAGGATTTTAGAACTGATTTTAGCCGTATTTGGGGCGCTGAATCTAAATATAAAATCAGTTTTTCTCTATCTGCTCTACATTTTTCTATCAGATTTTTTTATAACGTGCAGTTCTACAAGAAATGTATAGTTTCACAAACTTCATTTTGTGCGGTTCTAAATCACACACAAGGGTTGGTTCCTGTATATTTGCTCTATTATCAGTCTGCTGTATAGTTAGTTCCAGGAAAATCCACCAGTGTGAGTTCTCGTCGAGTAGGGTAGATCGAAGATGGCCTCGCGTGATATTTGTGTTTAGGAAAGGGTTGTTATAAACTATTATTATTTTAAGTAGAAGAAGTTGTTTCAATCATCCTGAGGTGTTTTGCGTAGAATACACGTTAAAAGAAATTGGAAATAGAGCTTATCTTGGATCTTGGTGTTAGACTTGGTGATAAAGATAAAACCATCAGGGAAACGCATCAGTTCTTTAAAACTTGTTCAGAACTGTCGGGTCAAATATTTGTCGTCAAATATCCCCAAAGTGGGGAAGCGACGCCCGCTACAACCTCTAGCCGCCGTCCGGCGAGCGCCCAGAAAGATATAAGGCTGGTGGACCTGTGGTCTTTCACCCTGTCTCCCGGCCTAGTCGGCGGGCAGCTTTGATTCCTATTTATCTGACTCCATAAGATCTTAGAAGGTGTGCCCCGACAGTGCACTATGTTCAGAAGAGGAACAGGGTAGGTTTATAGGTAGTTTATGTGGTCTTGGAATGACCACGAATTCACACTCGGTGTCTAAGGGTAGGCGAAAACCGTCCGGATCCCAAAGGCGAGTGTGAACCGGAGAGAAGCAGACTGGATAGCCGTGGGAGACGCTTCTGTTAAGTTTGTTGGGCCACGGCAACCGTCGTCCGCGAGGGAGAGGTATCTCCCAAGGAGGTGCTAGATTTAGCGAGACGAAGGCAGAGATTGCTGCTAGGAAGGTGTGGGGTGTGACAACGCCGGACTAAAACATAGCGAGGTGAGGAGAGAAAGATGCAGAGGTGTTGAATGAGAAGACCATGGTTTTGAGTAGAGCAGCAAGCGTCAGTGCAGAAAGAGAGGAGTGTTCAAGGTGCCGGTTTGTTTCTTTCTGATTCCTTTTTTTTTTTTTTTTTTTTTTTTTTTCTCCCAAAACAATACAATGTACAAAAAAGAAAAATAACAAAATATTTGGATTACATGTTTCTTCTCTTTCTGCATTTACATGCATTTGGCGGAGTGCCTAAATATAATAAATTTTTATTGTCGTTAATAGTTCCTTGTTCTTATACAACACTAGGTGATGAGGTTCACTTTCTCTTCTGATTCCCCTATGGGGCCCTCCTTATATAGGCAGGCTAGCCGTGGTGGGGAGCCATCCCCACCAGCGGCTGTTCCCCCCACCAGCTTCTCCCCCATTCCGACTGACGTTATAATCTTTATTTGTACAAACATGGAAACAGATATTTTCTGGGACGAGATGAGGGTAACTTTTAATTATTCATAATTAGGAGGTGGCCACAACATTTTCTATAATAATCCTACAGTTATTATACAAAACGTTTTTCATTTGTTATTACAAACGTTGTTTACAAAACGTTAATAATAAGATGGTTGAGTGCGTCCTTAAGTCTTGATGGTAAATTTCTGAAAACGTGGTCTCCAATTAGTACGTTTTGTGATAATATTTCTTGTACCTATTCTCTTATACCTTATTATTATTGAAATATCTCTTATACCTGTTCTTGTCATAAAAATATAAAATAAAACTGTATGCAAATATAATACCTTAAAGTCTTTATTGCTGTTGACGAATTCTTCCGCGTGGTCTATATTAAATGTATTGTTTCTGTATAATAAGTCTTGTTCTTTATTACAGAGAGAGGTGTCAATCATTATACGGTTCTGAATTAGAATTTGATGTGGGATTATTCTTTTAATAAAGTCACTGGGGTGTTCGTTTCTGTAAATATGAATCTGAGAGATTTCGTTTGTAGGCGTAATGTTGTCTGACAGTCCTTAAACTAAATGTAATTTTAAGTCGTTTATTGATAGGAAGTCTTCATACATGCATAATTGTTGCGCGTCACCAGTGACTCTAGAAAGAGCTATTTGTATGGGTCTTTGTTCATTATGTATTCTGTTAGTGATTGATTCGTTACATACTGTCGAATATATTTTTTCTGGTGGTTTAATAAATGTTATTAAATTAGTCGAATCACCATTATAGTGTGGAAGGTGTCTATAGTCTTCTTTAGTCGTATGATAGTCGTTAAGAGCCTTTCTGATTCGGTAAGGTGTCTGTTTCTAAATAAAATATCTCTTATACCTGTTCTTGTCATAAAAATATAAAATAAAACTGTATGCAAATATAATACCTTAAAGTCTTTATTGCTGTTGACGAATTCCTCCGCGTGGTCTATATTAAATGTATTGTTTCTGTATAATAAGTCTTGTTCTTTATTACAGAGAGAGGTGTCAATCATTATACGGTTCTGAATTAGAATTTGATGTGGGATTATTCTTTTAATAAAGTCACTGGGGTGTTCGTTTCTGTAAATATGAATCTGAGAGATTTCGTTTGTAGGCGTAATGTTGTCTGACAGTCCTTAAACTAAATGTAATTTTAAGTCGTTTATTGATAGGAAGTCTTCATACATGCATAATTGTTGCGCGTCACCAGTGACTCTAGAAAGAGCTATTTGTATGGGTCTTTGTTCATTATGTATTCTGTTAGTGATTGATTCGTTACATACTGTCGAATATATTTTTTCTGGTGGTTTAATAAATGTTATTAAATTAGTCGAATCACCATTATAGTGTGGAAGGTGTCTATAGTCTTCTTTAGTCGTATGATAGTTGTTAAGAGCCTTTCTGATTCGGTAAGGTGTCTGTTTCTAAATAAAATATCTCTTATACCTGTTCTTGTCATAAAAATATAAAATAAAACTGTATGCAAATATAATACCTTAAAGTCTTTATTGCTGTTGACGAATTCCTCCGCGTGGTCTATATTAAATGTATTGTTTCTGTATAACCTGCATAAAGCGTTAAAACGCACCTTCAAGTGAACAGTTCCAGCTCTGTTAATTAATATTCCCTCGAGCCTTCTTAGCCTGTCAGTCAAAGTGGTAGCCAAACAATCCCAGATCCTGTTATCTAAGCAATCTTATAATTCATGAATTACTCACAGATGCAGAGAATATTTCTTCGGTTCTTCTCGGCTTGATGACGAACTGTCTTCTCTTCTGATTTGGAGTTCGCAGGTCCTAAGTGAATGACGTCCAGCTTTCTTTCTTCCTTCAACTTCTTCAGATATATAACGAATTTCTTTAGGTGATTACCTGGTGAGAATCTATTGAAATAGACCAGTACCCAATATTGGTGAAGTCTTGTCCTATGATGCATCTTCCCAGAGGGATTTGCATCGGCCTCACGCTATTTGGAGTGGTCTCACCGTCCTTTGCCAAATGAGGGATCTCTAGATGGTGGACTACCGTGAATTTACTGAGTATACTACCAGGTGCCTGTTCGGGGTGCCAGTTAAATAATTTTTGTAGAGGAGAGTCTTTTAAAAGAATCGAAAGAAAAGCTTTATTATGAAGTACAAGCAAAACACTGGTATATACAAATATTAAGAGTTACGCTACTACATACTGGGTGGAATGTCCAGGGACGAGTGGGGTCTGGGGCTAAAGCTGAGACATATATGTATAAGAAAAGGATAATATTCTGGGAAGTAGGGAGGTCTTGGAGGGATGCGGTTGCTTACTTAAAAATAACAGGGAACTATCAGTGACTTCCATGAAGTCACGAGGCAGGTATACAGTTCTGCTCAAGCCCCTTCTACTTGTTTTTAGCATTATAAAACTTTCGATGACTACTATTTTTGCCTAGTAAATATTACTGGATTGAATCGAAACAACTGTAGCAAGTGGACTTTTCCTGATTTAGTCTCTACTAAAGCCCGGTCCCTCCTCAAAAGAAGTGCCAATCCCAACGTTTCACCAGCTACCAAAGCTCTGTGAGGACGAGTGTTGTCATCAATTCCTTAGCGTTTCAACCAGTTAAAGAGATCTTTTTAAATCTCTAAAAAGAGATCTTAAACTGTCAAAAGAAGCTTCTGAAAAAACTTCTACCCTTCCTCCTCCTGTGTGTTCCTGAAAATTTAGGAGACACCAGTGAGGAACAAGGTGAAAGATTTAACCAGGGTATTAAGACTAGGGAGGCCCGCTACCTAGGAAAATGAGAGATACACTCATCATGGCAAATTACTGCTGGAGTTTAAAAAAGGACTGTTCCAAAAAGCATTCAAGAATGTCACCGAAAAGAAGTTTCCATGTTCAGTAACTAGTTTTTCCTCTAGCTTTGTATGTAATAATATTTGATTAATAAAATAATCCAAATACTCCGGCACCAAATCACCTGTTGGTCTGTGTTGGGCCAACTTCTTCACCACGAATAAATAGGAGTTCCCCTCCCCAGAAAATATCGATCAGTGTCCATGTTTTAATAATAAAAACCTTCAAAAGGCGTCAGTTAAGAGAGGGAGAAACTAGTGCTGAAACAGCTGAAGTCCACTAGGGGGCGTGGCGGAACTACCCCGCCTACATAAGGCCCAGATTTGGGGTTTGTCCTAGACTCTCGGAACCCGGCGGCTCTTGCTGCTATACTCGAACCATGGCTTTCTTATTCAACTACCTCTGCATCTCTCTTTCCTAACCTCGCTGTTTTAGTCAGGCGTTGTCAGACACCACATCTTCCTAGTGGGATTCTCTACCTTCATCTCGCTAATACTAGCAGCTCCTTGGGAGAGACCTCTCTCTCGCGGACGACGGTTGCCGTGGGCCTACAAACTTACCAGTAGCGTCTCCCACGGCAATCCAGTCTGCTTCTCTCCGGTTCACACTCGCCTTTGGGATCCAGACGTTTTTCGCCTACCCTTAGACACCGAGTGTGAATTCGTGGTCATTCCAAGACCACATAAACTACCTATAAACCTACCCTGTTCCTCTTCTGAACATAGTGCACTGTCGGGGCACACCTTCTAAGATCTTATGGAGTTAGATAAATACGAATAAAGCTGCCCAGCCGACTAGGGCTCCAGCAAAGGTCAAATACTTTTCTTTTTTTTTTACCCTGAGGTGAAGCTCGAACGGGGTTTCCCCACAAGGCCGTGAAGCGAGCTCATGGCGTTACGTCACCTGTGGTGTGCGTATTCCGATGCAATGGGATTGTTACACAGGTCACCACTCCTTGTGTTATTATGTTTTTGCCGTTTATCAATAAAAACCAAACAAACAGAATATTAAATCCAAAAGAAACAAAAACTCTTACTTAATATCTACTATTTACATCCCTTACTAGCTATATATATATACACATTATTATTTATTTATTTATTTTTTCCCCTTCCTTATAGCTAGTAATACTTAACCTAACATTTTACCTTATCTACTGTTTACAATATCCTAAACCTAAAATCTTAATCTATATGTACAAGGGGTGACCATCCTCTTCCCCCTATAACTAAACTTAAAGCTAACTAGATACTTCTAAGTCCTATCTTATATTCTATACTTACATATTACAGACTCCACGCCGTCCACTGATACAACGTTGGCACGGCTGCTCACCCCGCGCCACCCCTCTGGATATCATAAAGTGCCCGGAGCCTTGCAGCTCCCTCCACTCTCCGATAAATCCGCCGAACGCAGGATACCTCTTCTCTTCGTTGACCAGCGACGGCAGGTCGGACTCGTCCAGACTATACTCCCCTATCGAGCGGAGCAGCCATGCTCTCGCCGGTTCCAATGCATTACAAGAGAGCACGACATGCTCAGCGGTGCAGTCCTCTCTGCAATGAGGGCAGGACTTGCTATCTGCCCTCTTGTACTCGTACAGCCTGGAACGAAATCCGCCATGTCCTGTGAGGATCTGTGACACCCAGTAATCCGGGGAGACCCATCTTGCCCTCAGCCTGTCCTAGACTGAGGGGAAGTACTTCTTGAGGGTGTTTCCCTTAGTCGTACTGGTCTACCTGGCGCTCCACGCCTCAGTCGTCCATTCGTCTATAAGGGCCTTCCACCTCCCAGGCTCTTCCTCGATTCTTCTCCGTAGGGGAGGCGGAAGATCTTCCATCAGTCCACTCTTCGTCTTTGACCTGAGGTAATGTTCCAGGAGGGCCAGGTTCACTGGTGTATCAACGCATTCCTCTGCATTTTCTTCAGGGCGCGCGCCAGTCCCTTTTTCAGGTGCGCCGACCATGACTGTGAAGCGTATCGAAGGATTCCTACTACCACAGCATGGTAGAGGATTCTAGAGACTGGGAACCTCACCCCCCACGTCGCTCCCCCTATCCTCGCGAAGGAGTTGGTGACAGCGACAACTCAGTCACCCAAATACTCGATGTGAGGAGAAAGGCTGAGATGCTTTCCCAGTCTTACTCCTAGGTACGTCACCTCCGTGCCCACCCTAATGCGTCTTCCTTCTATCTCTAACCAAATCGGGTGAGCACGGTCCAACTTGCCTCTCACCAGGGCGGCCGTCGTCTTCTCCACAGCCGTGTTCATCTTAATGCCGGTGCACCACTCCTTGACCAATGTGGCGCAGGTGCACCCCCTTCTCACAACCTCCACACGAGAAACTCCCACGATGGTCGCAGCAAGGTCGTCCACGTAGGCCACCGCGGGGAATCCCTGTTCTTCCAGGGTCACGAGGACCTTCTAAAACACCAGTTTCCAAAGGGCAGGGCCCAGAACTGATCCTTGGGGACACCCTTGCTTCACCGGTGCCTCCACGTCGTAGGACTCTCCTCTGCTGATGACCGCCCTACGTTTCCTGAGGTAGCTTCCCACAAGCTCATACAAGTTGCTTGGGGCCTCCAGTTTCTGCAGCTCCTTCATGACGTAGGGCCACCAAACCCTGTCAAAAGCAGAGGAGATGTCGAAAGTCAGCAGCACCGCATACTTGGAGTGAGTCGCCATATCTTCCCTTATCCTCTCCAAGGCATCAGATGTGCTCCTACCCTTGCAGGAGCCATAGTGCGTAGGGTGTTCCACCTTCTCGAACGTCTGCCGCAACGCCGTGTGCATCAGTCTCTCCAGGACTTTACTCAGGACTAGGAGGATGCTGATGGGCCTGTAGCTCTTGGTAGCTGTCAGATTCGGAACTAGCCGGAACTCCGCTCTCTTCCACTCGCTCGGTAAATACCCCTGGTCGAGGCACTCGTTCACAATCCTAAGCAGGCTCCCCTCAATGAGTGGGCACGATGCCTTGATAATTGCGGCATCGATCTCGTCCAGTCCTGGAGCTTTTCCAATCTTCTGCTTATCCACGGCGATGCGCAGGTCCCAAATGTCCCATGAGGGATACAGGTCCATGCCGGGGATGACCTCTGTCAGGGATCTTACCCGGGATTCTTCAGGCTAGTCGTTGCCTTGGTCATCCCTGGGGTATGTTTCCTCCATATAGAACGCAGCTGTTTCTTCCGAGGAGGTGGCCTGCGAATCGCCGCTCTTCAACGCAGCGAGTGTCTTGGACTGTCTATCTCTGACCATCGCTACTTGGTACGTTATACCCCAGAGGTTCTTCTGCGACTCGCGCTGGATAAACTCATCCCAGGTTTCCCTCCGGGTAACCTCGATCTTCTTCACATACTCCTCCAGGGACCTGTTTTGGGCCCGGAGGACCTCCCGGACCTGTTGGTTCTTGCAATTCTGGAACGCTCGCCTCGCCCTGTAGAGTTCTCTCTTGGCCGATGTGAGAACGGGCGTCTACCATGGGTTGCATCTTTTCCTGGGCTTCCTTCGCTGGATGGTCGCTTCCGCAGCGTCCCTCGTGTAAGGGACGCTACTTTTCCATCGAGGCTATCCCATTCCAGGGGATCATCCCCTAGGATAGCCCATTCGTCATCTACTAATCTACCCTCCAGCTGGATTTCATAGGCTGACCACCTAACTCCTCGCGTGACGTATCCTTGGGCGCCGGCTCCCTGCCTTGGCGCCCCTGTGACCACATCGAAGGAGATGGAGTTATGGTCACTACTGGTCTCAGCGGATACCCTCCAATTCTCGATTCGTCCTGCGAGTGGGGTTGAGGACATGGTGACGTCTATCCAACTGATACCCTACGGCCCCGTGAACGTCGGGGGTCCGCGTTTGTAATTCAAGAGAACCATCTGGTTAGCAGCCGCAAAGTCCGCTACCACGACCCCTAGCCTGCGGTGGGTGTCCTCCCCCCTTGGGGCTACCCGACAGCCTGTGTTATAGATTTCTTCGCCTGCCTCAATTAACGGTATTTGTAAGTGTTCGCAACTTTAACTCAATCGGAGATTTTTTAGAGACTTGATATTTTGCGTGGTAATTTCGTTAAATGTGCACATGATGTTAAAAATAAAGTACTCCTGTGAAAAATAATAAGAGTTTTATTAATCATTTAATTAAGGTGTGATGAAAAAAATATTGTTTTCTATTAAACGAGTGTTGTGAGTGGGGTGTCATATTAAAAATCTCTTAAAGAATTATATTAATGAATGATATGGAGATTTAGTGGACTAAAATTATAATAAACAAAACAGATTAATGACAACTTTTTTAAAAATATTTAAATAATACAGCGGTGGCCCAGGATTCGTATTTACGTGCACAGTACCAATCAATGGAGCTTGTTAGATAAATATCTTTTGAGGGTGTACTCTAATAAAAAAATAACACATGAAATCAATCAAGACCGAGTAATTGGTAAGATCATCGAAACTCTTGATTGTTTGATACTGCACACTTAAGTATGCTTTTTAATATTTTATTTTCTAGTAATTTATTTATGCATTTGTTTTAACAGGGCTATTATGCTGTGAAAACATACAAAACAAAAAAGTAATATTTCCATGTCTGTTTTATATTTACCAAAAGTATCGAATTTCTTTAAAAATAATGATAGAACTAACAGATATCAGATTACATTGTCATATGAAACCTAAGATGAATTTATGTTTAGACATTCTCTAACTTCCAGTCTAATCTGAACATAAAAGGCCTGGGGATTGGAGTAAATATACAAGTACATTTGCAAATATTTTCTTCTGGTCTAAGGATGAACGTGAGACGCCTCAGCTCTAATTTTTGTAAATTTTCGTAAAAACATTCATTAGGTCTTACTGGAAGTCAATGTAAGCAGGATTTATGCAATTTAACAACGTGATACAAGATAAATAAAAACACATCTGTGCTGAAATCACACTCGTAAGAGGAGCCACAAAAGCAGTTAATAGTCTTAGCATTGTGTGACTAAATTGGCTTAGAAGAGGGCGGGTTTGGCCGGGCTTCAGGCAAGCAAAACAAAATCACAAAGCCGCAAAAAAATTAAATTTTAAAAATAAACTTAATATACATCAATTTGCACAAATAACATATCTATCTCTCGGTGTAACTTGTATCAATTCATTTTTAACAATGGAGAAAGAAGATGGATTAATTTGTTCAAATTTAATTATAGGTTTGTTACAAAAAAAAAAACCCATGACACTGTCATAGATAGAATCCAGGATCTCTACTCAGAGCTTCGACCCGAATCTTATAACGGATGTTTAATAGAATAGAGTATGATTTACAAATTACTATATAATCGTTTGAATAAGGGTTAGTCAATAATAAATCAAATCACTAACAACCTTTTATCAACTCTACTTTATTATACATGATACTGCTAGAAAGCACCGGAACCCAGTATCCGATACTTTAAGGTATCAGTATTGGATACCTTACGAAGGTATCTAGCATCCAAGATTTTTGATCCTGAATCCTTAGTTAGAAGGAAATACGTTTCCTCCAGCAACAGTTACGTTTCTCCAGTAACTTTATATTTAACTTGTCTGAATGCTAAAATATTTTAAACTAATTGATTCATTTAGTAGGCTTACAATTTTGTTTTTATTTTATGAACTAAAATGTTTTTTCATTGGCTATAAATTAAATTGATTTGTTTTTTAAATATATCTGTACCTCGGAGGTATATAACACTAGGTCACATTTCCCTAACTTTACAGCAGAGCAGTTAAAACGGGTTTTATTTTAAAAACATTTTATTCCATTAACTTTTTATTGTATTTTGTAACAACATTTAATCAGAACATTTCTTTTATATTGTATTTAGTGTTATTTTTTCACAAATAACTACGATGATAAATACGAATGTGTAATAAATCTATACTAGTAGAAAATGAACATACTTCCATACTTGTATAGAGTTAAAAACAATTAAAGCACATAGTAAGTGAAGAAACAATATTGAGAGATACTAACGGGAGGATGAGAAAGTTACTTGAGAACTTATTAATTAATTGTGAAACAGCACACACATGATTTGTTTCGTTGAAGCATCTTCAAAATAAGTTTCTACTAATGTTTTTAATGTACCTTTAACGATGGGGAAAATTCAGAACTGTAAATAGCTTCTGATCTGAGTACTTCAGAACTTTTTTACGTTTAATTTTAACGTTTTGTCCCATACTTCCATTAATTAAAATTAATCAACACATATCGAGGTATTGTGAGACCAATATCGTACCAAGAACATATAAACAGACAGACGCATAGCCCGAACTTAAATGGAATTTGGTCCTCTCCATCCGGCTTCGGCATTAAATTTGATAGTTCTGATTCTGGGTAACATAATATGTTATTATACGACCAATCTTAAAGAGATTGACGAACTGTGGAAGGTAAGTGTCCGAAATCACTGATGAAGTCAGCATTCTCCATGAAATACCATTGCAAGCAAATTAAAACACTTTCATGTAATGATGAAAATGTGATGAGTAGTCCTACCAAAATAGGGGTGTAAAAACTGGCCGATTCTATTGTAGAATCAATAGTTTTCTTGGTGACTGAGATCAATAAATGACACTCCCATTTAAGTCAGCCTTAAATCAGCATGAGGACTAGAAAGGATGAAAAATAATATTACCGAGGCTAGTTTTAACTACATACATTGGTAGTAGCTGATTGGTGACAGTCCGGATGACATTGGTAAGCCCAAGTTGAATATTATATATACTACATATATTTATCGAGGGAACGATTTGAGCTCTGCGTCGGCTTAAGATTTTCGAAGTTTGTATAAATAAAGCGGACTCTGCTGTCAGAGCCATCTGAAATTTTTTAGGGATGACACCACACTGTCTATTACTTCAAGTGGGATCTTAATTATTGTACTACATATCCTTGATCTGCCAAATCATCGCTACGACACTAGACTCTTTGTAAACAAGATGCAGGGTATTGTAACTGAAGCTACTATCATAACAGAAAATGAGAGAGTGGAACAGTTTTTATCCCACGGACACCACTCATCATTCGACAGAAAATCCATCGGCTTTTGCAATGTCCAGTGGGACTTAAATTCTCCACCACGATCAACAATTCATAGGTGAGTGGAGAGAAATTAAGTACTGAGAAATGGATTTGAGACCGCCATGTTTTTCCCATGGACCATTATGTCGCTTTCTCAAAGGAAGTTTTCCTTCTAGGATTTACTTTTTCACGGTCCTGGATGTTTAAGCAAAAACGTTTATAATCCTACTGACCGGCCCATTCGATTTTTGGCAGCCTGAGAAATTAATAATTTATTTTAAAAAAACAACTCAATATAATAACCTGCTAACGATTAACCTGTTCTTATTTTATTAGTTTCATCGATCATGGTGCCCCACGATGCGATGGTCACCTATGGGGTCCAGAAGATTAAACTGATTCAAAAGGTGCAGAACCTCCGGGAACTGCTTATATGAAGCAACTTGCAAAAAAATCAGATTTTACACTGACAGCACACCCCCCCCCCTCTATCATTAATGCCGTTAAACAATAATTTTGATTTACGATTTAAATGAGAATTGTCTGTGTGATTTGCTTTATATGGGCCGTTCCCGGAGGTACTGCAAAACCGGTAAACCCGCGTCAGAGTCGGAGCAAGGTCCGATTTATTTCATTATTACCGCGAATTCATATAATATTTTATTTTATAGTTATTATTTCGGGCTTATAATCTTAATCGCCTGTAAATACAATTATTTCGGTAGAACTTGTTTTGGTATAATTCATTCACTTCCTATCTAATAGATTGTGATTGATAAATACCTGGGTATGCAACTTTTGTTTGTTGTCACAAGAACTGCTGAATGAATTTTGAAAATTGATATGTGCTGGGTTAAGGTAATAGTTGCTCACCATTGATCTAATGTACATATGAATTATTTCATTGTAAAACTGTTGATTGAATTGGTTTTAACTTGACAACACCCAGTTATTTTTTAGACAAAGCCATTCTTCTACTTGTAGTCTTCTGATCTGCAGATCTCTTCGGTGCATTTTTCCCTAGGTCGCCCTATTTTGAGGTCCTCTGGGGGTTTTAAAGTTTTGTCTTAATTGAATGCAAATGTTTTTCTGCGTGTTAACCATTTATCTTACGTTCTATGGCCATACTTTTGGTAAATTTATAGTCTCGAGAAAGGGCAGGGCTCTTATAAATAAATTGTTTTTCTTAGTTTGCAGTTTTTAGTTTTTGTCTGGCACCTACTTGTATCCACACGAAGCAGTTTAGATAAATCATCAAAACCTATCCAAATGAGTTTCATTTGGTTTATCGTTCCATGGAACTATCTTATTGTGTGCAAACTGCCCTGAACTTGCAGGGAAAGTAACGTTAATAGAGCAAGACACTCAACGAGCAACACGAGAATCGATCAGAAGATGCTAAGAATCAAACAGTATTCAGTCTGACTTTCAAAAGTGTCTCCCAATCATTTACCTCGATTCTATCAATTTCATATTGTCGATTGATCAAACATTTTAGAGGCATTAAAATACCATTATAATTTAAGTTAAATTCACTATGATAAAATAGAACACTTTGTTTTTTTCGATATACGATTGCAACGGTATTATACAGTTATAAATTTACGTATATTTATATAGGTATAATAATGTAGCATATTTAGCACTAAATTTACAGTAAATATTTATTCAATAGAAAATTCTAAACGTGGAGTAAAAATAACAATAAAGTAAAAATAAATAATTATATAAAACTCATCAAGCATTGTTTCCATCCATCAACACATATAAAAAAAGGTATTTTTTTCTGATTGATTAAATGTACCTCTTAAATTAACACTACGTTATTTATTAAAAAAATATTTGAAAATAAATTAATACGTTGTTTAAAACTTATTTTTTTTAAAAAAAAGTGGGTTTTTTCTAATAATTGTGAAAACGATCTTTTTTCACTTTCATGTTTCTTTATTTCTCATTTCCTAATTAAAATTTTACCACGAGCTCAATATCCTAAGATACTAAAATGGGTACATGATTACTTTAATAGAAGGATGATTCCAATTTTTGGTTCAACAGAGAAAAAAAAGTAGTAATGTAAAAGAAACTAAAGGCTAAAAAAAAGAAAAAAAAGTATTAATTATTTTGTTATGGCATTGATCCAACTATTTTGGTCTGCAATGATTTATGCCAATGAAAAATCTATTGACAGGGTCTGAGCTCAAACCTTCCATGACCTGTCTCGTCTCTTAAGTCATCACTGCGCGATAGTTGCCCTTGACAATTTAAAATCTCTTCAGCTGTACTCTCGCAACGTTCTAAAATTTCACAACAGCTCGCAATGAATGGAATAATCATCTAGAAGCACAGCCAGAAATTTACACTATCCATCAGATATAAGAAGAGTAACGTACGTTCATATTATAACATTTTGAGTTTCCTCAAATATGTTATTATGCTTTGTTCAAATTGAGTTCGTTTAATTTGGCGAACCATCTTGATCACTAGTTATTTAATGTATACAATAATTTCTGAACAGTAGCTCAGTATGCACCAGATTTGACCAGAGACTGTTTTAAGGGAGCCTCCTGTCCATGCCTGCCAGTGGAGAGATAGTGGTGAAGGTACATAGGCCTGGTTCGGCCACTAGCAGATCTGCTGCCACTTTCTATTCAGGTGGCGGTCAGGGTTTGTCGGAAGTGTGACTGAATACAGTCTGTTTGTATTAGTTACCTTGTAGTCTGGTGTGGAATGCCTGATATCTCAGTCGTATCTTGTCATTTATTTTAAATGTATTCGGTTTGATACGTGAAATGTCTTTGAACTATTTTTTTTTTTTTTAACGACAAAGGTGGTGGTATAGTAAAGTGTACATGAAACCACTTCATGCTGAGTTATAGGTCCAAATTCCTATACGAGCGATGATTATCAAGAAATGGGTTGTTCCCGACATTCCTGTTCTTCCCGTAATTGATAACGGAACAGACACTAATTTATATTTTACTTATTGCAACAAAATAATCAGACTCTGTATTAATATTTATATTAAAGTGGCCTTCCTAGATTTCGGCCATAGTAAGTACGCGGTGCTAGGCCGTTACCTAACTAGATCTATAAAATTTTCTCGAACAGATTTACCACCGTTAAATTCAATTAGCTTCTCAGTTACTGACTGAATGGGAGCCAAAAATTGAACCCGGTTATCGAAACTAGGCTTTTGAAAATTGATAATCAATGTATTAAGACAATTTTTTATTTTATCAGAAATATGATTTAATTTCATTCTTTCGGTTATCTTTTTATTCTTCTCTTTTGGGATCATAAACGGAAGAGATCTGCTATGTTTACTTACGTGAATACCATTATATTAATGTATCTAATATATTCAACAGTATCCAAATACACAAAATGTAGGCAGATACGTAACAAATGTATCTTTCTACGGATACATATATCCTTTTTATATCTACCTTACTTACCCTCTGCCCGATTTATGCTCCAGTCGATAATTAAAATATTTAATTTAAAAGGGATTTCGTTTAATTATTCTAACTGCTAGATTTGATTATTCTAACAAATTCTGAGCGTATTTCATTAGGGTAAACTGGTTATAAAATATGATTCCTCAATAATATTTGAATTTAATACTGTTCCAATTGCTTCTAGCCGAAAGTAATAAATTGACTTGATGATCAATGGGAGGGATTTCTTTTATACAAATAAAATATACACTACGATATGTTTTTATTAAAACGAAAATATATTCTTATAATACAACGATGTCTTTGTGAATGAGAAGTCCGGGCTTAGATTCTCTCAATCAGCGTCTCAGCAAGCGATACTTCCGTCCTAGGTCTCCACCAAGGATAGACAGAAATCCGTTTTCTGTAGTCACTCCAGACAAAAGTGAGATGTTCACGGGGACCACTCGAAGAAAAGAATGAGAAGGAGCCGCCACCTCCTACCCTTTATAAGTAGCCCTCCTTGGCCCACTTTCTAGATTTATAGGGCGTGTGGCTTTTCTTTGGTTTCTGTTTATTTCTTTGTTTTAAAAAAGTATTTTTTAACACCTCCTTTGAACCAAGCGTACGTAGCACTTTGGCCACTCTCATCTAGTCATTTATTATTTTATGATTTAATTTTTATTTCAATAAAAAATATGTGATTACGGTGAGATTTGATCTTCCGGTAGCTACACCGGAGTCTATGACGGTGCCAGTCGGCTAATACCACCTCACTAACCATGTTGTCTTCTGCGTGTTCTTATCTAGAATCAAACGAACCACGAGCAGATACTGGCCAATATGGCCGACTTCTGTGTGTGTTATATTCTAAAACACACACTGAGGGAGTATATTAAGTAATTTACTCACTTATCGAGGGCTCCCTCGTGACCAGCTCACATAAGTTGCCTGTGAGACACTTTTAAAGCGTAACGAAACTCTATGAACTGTAGTAATTGGTGTAAATATGAAGAGCTGTAATAGATGTGTGTTATCAATAATGGCGCATACGCAGAAACTTCATCTTCAACTTGTCGCTGCATCTCAAACTAATGTGTCCTCCATCCAGCTCTGCTGTACGGTGCCCCGCAATATACAGACTTAAATGATCTACAAATTAATAAAAAATCAAGTGCTATCAAAAATACTCTGCTGTAAATTATCTTAATTTTTTTTCTTACATTCACTGCTACATACACACACTCACATACATTCACTCTAGATTAGATGTCAAACAACTGGGTAAAATATTAAATATACTTACACTCGTCACTTATCACTCAATTTTTAATTAAGAAGAGGGGGGGGTATACTAAAAAGAGACTTGTCGATCGTTAGCCGCGATTTATCGCAAACAAATTTATCAGCTTCAGTCTTGTTTTTTAATGAAATATCGGGATAATGAACAGCTGCTTGGCCAACAAGGAGTTCAACGAGCGATCTCCGACGGCTTATATATAAATGATAGTTGATTATTTTATTTATAAATCAATTTTTAAAAAAAATATAAATATATCAAAATTTAATACGTAGTTTATGTAATTTGTGAAAACGTGTACTGGTTGCCCTTTAGATGAACAAAACCGACAGCGCCGGATGATCCGTTGTGTTGGTTGAGGGGGCTCCTGTTGCACAGTCACTATGTAATGGTTCATCCTCCTCCCACCTATTAATCTAATTATTAAGAGATTGTTAGTTAGTAGAGCGCCCATTGTTCGAAGTGAATACAATCGATTCTAACGTCTTTTGTTGCTGCATTCCTCTTCACCGGATGGTTCTTTATCGGACAACAAGGTAGGAACTTGTATTGTACCCGTTAGCACAGAAAAAGTAACGTTCTAATCCTTACCAGGGGCGACCCACTACTAACTTTTTACGTTCAACGTGTCTTTCTAACACCACAGCCGCATATTAAGATCTAATTTCCGAGGAACTTGGCAAAGCAGTAAGTGGTCGGCCTAAAACAACTGCAAATAAGAAAGAGCTCCTTGGAAACTAGACGTTGATGACCTGCTAGAATATGGAAATGATAGAGCTAAACATCGAAGACCTGCCAGAAGGCGGAAATGATAGAACTCGAGTTCTGCTTTAAGATAAGTGCAAATATAGATTACTGCAAAAGTCTCGACCTCATGGTATGAGATTATTCTTCATACATAATAAAAAAATATATAAATAACTTTATTGGGAGATATGTAAATTAATAAAAAATGCTAGAATTTAACTGTAACTATGTCCCGCTTTACGTACACATGAAATTGGAATCTAATGAGCAGCCCAACGCACACAACAATGTACGAGAAAGTATTGTGACTATCTAACTCTGTGTCTCAAAGCCATTACAGGTCCGTGGTTTCCTTAACTACGTCTCCTTAGTCTGGCGAACTAGTTCTCCATCATATAACTCCCATGAGATTTAGATCTGCCATTCACATGCGGGAAGCCGTGGTCTTCCTCTTCTCCCCTTCCTACCAATAATTGTTGGAATCACTGCTAGAAGAAAATATTCTTTTGTTGCTATAGACCAAAAAAAGCTATAAAATAAAATAAAATAAAAGCTGCCGCATTGGAGATAACGTCTTAAGCGCAATCAAAATTCGCTTTCTTTGGCTAAAATAAGCGAGATTACATACGAACAAAAAGAATAATTGCTTATTGGCGTGGTTCTGAATTTCTTCAGTAAGTGAGTTAAGCTAGACGGAAAAATGATTCTGGGGAGGTGGGAATTTGCCGTGAAGTACTTCTGATATAAACAAAAACAGTTCATAGAACCTACATCAAACCCAACACCCTTTATTTTGCCATCTAATATTACGTTTACTTTAATTAAATTAAAGATGAACATCTAACTTAAAAAAAAAAATCGTAAGCCTTTTGAACAAAAATTAAATTAAATTATGCATAGATTACTTATAAATATGCGTAGAAGACCGGATATGCAACATAGAAATTTACTAAAAGATTTAGATTAAGTTGATTCGTGAAGATATATACTCATGTTGTTGAAAAAATTATGGAAAAAAAATATGCACTTTCATACAAATCCGGGCGTTCTTATCAGTTGGGGATCCACCAGGAGATAAGAGACAATGATTAACCTATTATAAATGTATTTATCTGAAAGTACCAACTGTTATGAGAGTAGTTACATTACAGTTGAGTATGGATTAATCAGGTACTTCCTTTTCCTCAGAAAGAAGCGTCATCTGTAAAGAAAAGTTGGAGAGAACCTTGAGGAAAATTCATTGAGAATATGCATAGTCACAATAGGAAACATTTAAAATGCTTTGTATGCTTTTTGCCTAGCTGGCTAGTAACGTAGGGTATAGTGCTCGCCACACATGGTCCGGTAGGTAACAATAGCAGGTGACAATACAGGATGTTGTTAGCGTCGATCGATATGCAGGGTCAGGCTGTCTGGCTTCGTTGTAACGCCATATACTGTCATCATCCATATGTCATATTTGTAATTATTAACGTTGGTAACGAGTAATCGTTAAAAAATATTGAATTCGATGAAATACCTCTTGAAATCTCCATCAGATGACCAAACGCTCAGTGCTTTTTTTCACTCGAGCAGCGTCGGAATTTCATTGCGTACAAGTTACAAATACCTTTTCTTATTCGTGCCACGAAGTGTATTCACATCGATATTCGTCGTTGATCAACTCACCCAATCTTTAAAACTAGACTTAACCAGTTCCTTATCTCCGTCCAATCTAACATTTCATAATTCGTCATTACCATTTTTTTATGTATTTTTCCACTTCTTATTTTATAGCAACCTTTCAGGCTCTTTCCCTTCTTGTAAGAATTCCTACACTTTTTTTTTCCTCCTCGTCTCATTATGTTTTTATATTTTACTGTTGGTTCGTTGTAGGTATCACACATGTAGGAAAGAATAGGTCCTTTATTATTTGTACATTTATAATTTTTTTTTGTCAGCTAGACATTCCTTTTTGTCATTCTTAGAAGCCAATGTACCCCGAACAAACTGGTTTTTTTTTCATTTCATTTGAAACTAATCTTTGAATGCGCAATCTCACTGTATGAGTTCCGTCACGTAGCTTTAGGCTGTCATATGTATTAAGTGCCTCACCGACCGAAGTAATCTTTATTTTAATGTAATCACATTTAATGTATTGCTAATGGCAGATATTCTCAGCTAATATGATGTTTTGTAATATTAATATAAAACATTTATTTTTGTGCGAATTAAATATACTTCGGAGCATCTACATTGTTTTATTAAGTTAAATAACGTTCTCAATACCTCTGTTGAGGCTGTCTTTGAATATTTTTGTATTTGTTCGACAATATGTTGATTCATTTAAAAGACCCTTGGACATTTCTCCAGTACATCTTATAAGAGCGGTCTACGTCTTTTAAATGTGAAATTTATAGTGCTCTAAGCAGTAATTAACCTAATTTAAATTCAATATTTAAATGACACGGTTGGATTTGAAAGACTAACTAACCATTGCTAGACAGAGAAAGGTCTACGGCCAGCCGACCTTGACAGATGACATTGTGCAATGAGGGAGCACGTGGGTGCACCTCAGCTCATCCGCGATCGGTACCTATATCTATATATTTATAGGAGTGACTGCATCTATCAGCTATTCCCACATCTGCTTCAGTGTATCATATGGAATTATTTGGCAATTTTTGTCGCTTCTCCAGCTAATTCCTACATCCGTGAACAAAACTTATCGGTGTTGTCTCTTCTAAAGGCAGCACACTAACTTATGTAAACTTCATGAGATGGAAAGGTTTTACGATAACGGGTGAGTATTCACTTAGTATTTTGTGTAGTTGCCGAACCAGAAAATTGATTCTGCACTTTAAAATAGTTACAGGAAACGGTTTCTCATTTGACGCTTATATGTATTCATTTATATTTCACTAATCAATATTGATAACCATTTAATAATAATGTTTTTTTTTTGTGTAATAGATTATATTTATTAATGTTTATTTTCAAAATTATTTAAATATCTTGAAACTGTGAATTTAATTATATCTTGAATCGTCATAATTTAATTTAATTATTATTTAATTATAATTGTAACCATTATGTACTTATATATAATATAAGGTTGTATATACTGATTGATTAATGGGTGTAGGAGTATAAAGGAGTATTTTTTTTTATCTAGGATAGCGTTACTTTGTGTTAGTGTTTAGCCTGAGAGTAACAAACGCTGACAGTTCTTCTTCCTGTACCATTCTCAATGATTGGTGCGTTCAATGACAAACCAATGGTGTTGTTTCATACTTATCACGTTTTAAATATTAAAAATGTTTTACATGCATTTTTTGTCTATCTCTAAAAATTGTATTTAGTTAACGTGTCATATCTCTTCTGATGTTGACCATGCTACTTGCTGAACTGGGCCTGAACTGAGGTCAGCCTTTAAAATGTGGAAATTATTTTATTAGTTCTTAATTATGGAAGTGACAAAGATCCTTAGATCATAATGGAGTTTAATTGGAAACTATATTTTACAAATTTAACTAAAAGGTTTTTAATGGGAAATACTTGAAAGTTTCGAAGAAATGTTTCATGTCAAATGAGAAATGAAATGTTTAAGTACTTCATAATTTAGAAATTATTTAATATACATATGGATAATGCCCATAAGAAATAGAAGCGCTTTTTTACATGGGGAGGCGTTTGGTAGATGAGAGAGATGCTCACTCCAATATACATATAATCGGGTCGTTTTCGCTTCGGATGCCGATGTCGTAAGTTGTATTATACTTAATCTCCAATGCTCCAGAATAACCACATACTGGAAAGTTCTAATACATATAGCTTAGAAATAATCGTAAGGAACAAGTGAGGATGATATCGTTTTAAAATCATTAACGGTGGAAACATAATTAATACCCTTTGGAGTTAATAGATGTGGAATCTCCAAATATACACGGATAAGAGAATCTACCGCGTCTGGTTAAAGTGTAAATACCTACTTATAAAATAATTGGACTATATCTGCATGAGTAATTAAAATCTATTGATGTGACAAATACAACTATTAGAACCACAGAATGGTAAAAATTGATGCACAAGAAAATATCCGATTTCACTTCTTAAGAATGTGTGGCAGGCCAAGCAAACGTTGAGTTGAAGACAAGAGGGTCAAGGGACGATGACAGGCAGGACCGGAAATGTGGCTGTTAGGAATTGAGAATATGACCTGAGCAACTTATGGGAAAATGGAGAGACGGGCTACCATCCTCAATTGAAGCAGTTAATGTGTCGGAAAACATAATGCTTCTGTTCTTTTGGGCTGGAACCCAGAGCTCCTACTTAATAAGAAGTGGTTGTTACCACACCTACTCCCCGGGAACCCTTCGGTCGATTTGGTTACAATGGTATAAAACAATAATTAGGGCCTTATATAACATTTATTAGGCCTTTTACTTAACAAGGAAGCATTATCAAATTAGCACGTAAACGTAGTCCTGTCGGTAACAGGACTGCGGACACGGAGGGGAATTAGGTTATGAAAGAGGCCGAGGATGACTGGAGGGAAAACTTTTCAATTGTCGCTTATCTAGCTATAACTTTCTCTAAAGCAGCTGTGGGAAAACTGCTTGTATCTCTTAAAAATGTAGGAACTGATCTGAAACTGTAGTTGGCCTATCGCAAGTGACCGTCGCAAAGAGTGGATTTACATGAAGAAGGGTAGAAAGGGCAAAATAATAGCTCTCTCAACTAAGAGTCTCAAATATGGATATGGAGATATGGAGATTTGAGGTGAAACTCATTCTATAGATGCTTACAATTAAAAAAACGTCAGCCATAAAGCGTTGAAACCATCTTCCTACCCATCACTTCCAAAATAAATTAAATCCACAACTCGACAACCCTTTGAAAGAGCAGGTACAAAGAGGTTTCCGTTGTATATGTTAGGTGGCACCGATGTCTTCATGATCTGTGGTCCAATCGTTTAATATTTCTATAGTCTGGAATCCCTATTTTTGTATTTAAATGATTAATTTCCTAGTCACTCCTATTGCCTGCTAGTTACCTTTCTGCTATCTGAGTCGAGCCTGAGCAGATCTCTCCTTTCCCGCCAGAAAAAAAATCCATCCAGGAGAGCTTGATAAACAATAAGAAGTTTCGATTCAAGATCGCTAAACATGACATGGAAAGCCTATCCTAAATAAAATGACATAAAATATAACGTATAAACCTTGTTTGTTGGAAGTGGAACGATGACCTGCGGCAACCTTTCCCCACGACAAAGCGTAACTTTAGCCCAGGAGAAATAGAAGGTCACCACAATAACAGGAAGTCATTATTACAAACCTTTTGTGCTATAGTAGAGAAATATTTACATACATCAACTAGCAACAATTTTTACACAGCTTTTTAAGCAGAGGAAAGTTGATAGTACAAAACAGATAATTGGACATATTATGGCAGTAATTGATATTGAATGTTTCTTAGCTATTAGAAGAAATAATTTTATTACACAAGCTGCTATATGAAACTAGAATTTTTAGAAATTTGGACCTAAAGGAGGAACCCAAGTTTTTTATTTTGACAATTTATTTCAGGAATTCTTTTCATTTTATTTATTAATAGGCCATTTCGGTCACTAAGTGTCACTTTTTCAACAAATATAAAAGTTTGTTAATACTTAAAATACTAATAAAAAAAAATATTTAAAAGGAGTGCAGTTTAATAAATAAAGTACTATTTCTATTGTTGGTTGTCAAATATTTTTTGTAATATCTTTTAAATATTGTTTGTGTTACTGTATTTAATGTATCCTTAACTATGGAGACAAAATAAAACTTAAAATTCTTTTTTGTTGTGGTATAGTTCCAACTAGGCAATGTGGGAGGTCGAGAATCCGAGTCTTCGATCCTGTCAGTATTTTCCCTGGCTGCTAATTATTGCTAATTATTTTATATACTTCCAGTTATTGGTTTTTAACCAAAATTAATCAGCATATTTCGAGTTGCAGTGGAAGATACTTAAGAAATATTTTTAAGACCATTAGCGTAGGACAAAACCTCAAAGGAATTTCGAGCTCAGTTATTTAGCATAACCCCCTTCATAAATGAGTTATAATATAACTTAAATGTAAGATTAAACCTTTAACCATTGACGAAGAACGAGGAGAGACGACTCGACCTGTCCCAAGGCCATTTCAATATACCCGCCTGCCGCGGTATCAGTCCTATCACTCAGTTCAATGTTACCTACTTGCTCCTATCTTATCTCAGAAGTAGGGACGCACACATTGCTTATCACAGTTTATAACTCATCCTGTCTTATCGCTGTGTCACCACTACAGAAAACTGTTGAGTTATTATAGCAAAAGGTAACTAGTCCGTTGTCAGTAGGACTTCTCTGAATCGCCAGGCCAGATGAAGAAATTATCTTTAACATGTACAGGAAAAATGGTGGGATAAAAGTTCAGTATCTGATGAATTAGTCAAAATCGGAGAAATATAAAAATAGATATGCTGAAATGCAATAAAAATATGTCTTACTGAAATGGGAAATACAAACTTATCAGTACTTTTATAAGTTAATAAAGAATTTCCCCTAAAGCTCACTGCAAAATGTTTCCGGGTTACAACACAATATTTTTTTTGAACCCCTTGGTTTCAAAACTATATAAACAAAAACTCATTCCTCAGGACAATACGAATACAGAATAATATTTTAAAGAAGACACTGTGAGGGTTACGACTTACTGATTGTATAGTTTCTTTTCTTTTCGTGTATTTCATACATATAATACCCCACAAAAAAAGTGGGGTACTTCGCAAAAAATCCAATATTTGCTTCCTAATAGAATTATTTCGACTTTCCATTCTTTTCAAATTAATATTAACGTTTTCAGTGATACGGGGCTATAAATATGAATGAAACCCCCAATAAATATTCAAAAACTATATTTTTAAAAAATATACAAAAACTTCAATTTTGATTTCTTATGGATATCTCTAAAACTGCAAATTTTTAAATTTTAATTTAAAAAATGGTTTTGGCGGTCGAGCAAGTAGCTCGTGTTGTTGCTTTAGTGGAAAGCGATCGAAGCCAAAGATATTCAGCCCGTGAATTGGGTTTACATGAAACTACTGTTCGGAGACCAGTTACACGTTACTATGAGACATGTTTGTGCCATCACAGACCCGGATCAGGCCGGCCACGAGTGACAGAGCCAAGCGAGGACCGGTTTATTGTACTACACACACTTCGGAATCGGTTTTCAACTGTTACTGCGGTTGCGCTCAACTTCTTAGTGCAAATCGGGGAGTAACAATATGCAGAAACTGTTAAAATAAGAGTTGCTGAAGTAAATTTAAACCCTCAGATACCAGCATCAGAGCCATTGTTGACCAGAGAAGGTTTGGAATTTGCTCGGGAACACGTTAAGTGGACTGAAAACGAAAGGAGCAACATGTTTTTTTCATATGAGTCACGCTGCCCTCTTATTGCACCAGATAAACGGATAGGAGTTTACCGAAGGCCCGGTGAGCGCTACGCTAGAGTGTAATGTCACATTACATGTGTAATAGAAGTGTTAGGTTGGGAATTTCTTCTTGGACAGCGAACACAGAGCTCTACGATGTTCTTTGAGGATTTGAACAAGTCTTCTTCTAGAGTATCTTCAAATTCGAATTCAAATGTAAAGAAATGGCTGACAGTGTTGCTAATAAATCAAATTAATGAAGAAGACCATTGCTAATATGTGTTTATGATTTATTGTATTTAATAACATACATGTTCTCTATACTTCAAAATAATATGACTGAAGTAAGTTTTATAAACAAATCTCACTTATTTCATGATTGCTTAGGTATTTGTACAAAATCTATTATCATTGGTTTTTTGCTGATGTGGAAGAGGGTGGTAAATATGTAGCCAGAACAGAGTGGGGCCTCCTTCCTGTCCACTAACAATGCTACCAACACAATTCACTTCCTCCCAACTGACCCCCAACTGTGCCAGCCTCACGCTCAATTTCTTCAATCATATCTCTTACTGGTATTTAGATGCAACTCATAGCATACTCCTGAAGTGTTGTTGATTACATAGTCACTTCAAAGATAACCTTTCTTTGATATATTGGCATCTAGTTGATCCGAGAAACAGTTATTCGGTTATATTTTTATTTTAATAAATTTTTTGAACAACAAAATATATTTTTAATAAAATCAAATCTGTTGGAACGTATTATATACACCATTTCTATTGGCATCTCTCAATTTTTGTTTTTATAAGTAATGAAATATCTGTGATAATATTTCTGTGTGATTATCCTTGTGACCTCAACCATGGGAAAATGGTCAGACTTTTTGTAGTATTTTTTCCCGTTACTTTTCTTTAATTCAACATAGATCTAATCAGCATATTTTGAGGTTTTTTTTTTAAAATATATTTTAAACTTTGTGATCGATTGAATCATATTTACGACCATCGCAGAACATTATAAATAAAAACAGTCTACAGGCGATTTCCTGTATCTGAATAATAGTAGAGCCTCTACCGTTCGAGCTCGACGGTAATCAGACGGGCTTAAAACTCTAATTAAAATACATTTCATATACTCTTGACACATAGCATCGCATACGTGATGATTTTTTTAGTTTAATTCGTACGATAGATTGATTCTATTTGACTAATGCAACTAGAGATCGTCACTTTAACCATGTACCACAGCATAGTTAGTACAAGAGGCCCAGGTTGTCCCATTATTCCCCTTTCATCAACCATTTCAGTAAGGAGTGTAGAGGGCGCGTATGTTTTTGGAACATGAAGATTGTTAGCGATTGAGCAACTGTGTCCTAACTCTAAACCTAACATTTGCACTTCTACATTATAGCCCCGGTCTCTACTTTTCGTGGTCGGACAGTAGTTATAAATCGTTGGTGACATAATATATTACTGGTAAAAATAAAGATCACCTAAAATATTCAAGGCCAGCTACCACCGAACACGTTATGCTTTGTGCACCTTGACCCTCTGAGTGTGAACACGGCGAGACCATGCTCGCTTATCATTATTTATTTATAGATGTGTTTAGATATAGCTTGCATTTCAATTATCAATCATAACATAAGATTGCAAGACAGCTCAGCTTACTTCAGAATGGTTTTCTAGTAACTATGTATTACGGTTGTAAAGGTATCGTTTATCTCTAGAGTATAAATAATAAGTCATCTTTAGATGTTCTTTATGTCTCTATAAAAATTGCCTATTTAAAAAAAAAAAATCTAAGGCGTAACACCTCGTGGAAAAGTAGGGCCTACCGAAGGTCTGTGGTTTTAACACTAACCATTACCTCCCAACCTTACATTCGGTTTTCTTAATCGGCTTCACTGTCGTTTTATTCAAGTAGCTGATGAGCAAACCCCAACCAGACCCCCCCCCTCCCAAGAAAATATCCTAGGGCAACACGAGGATCGAAGTGAGCGTAGTAACCATTGGACTACTTACCAGACTGCATAAGTAATATAACTGACAATTTTAACTACTACTGCAAACCATGACCCATGTTCCGAATTTCGAGACCTAAATAATTTGGTGATCTAGTGTTTGTATAACTGGTTAATTAATGACCCATATAACCACTTTTACTGAGTTTCCAATCGTCAGAAGAGACTGGCACATGAGAGAAAACATACATTCATGCTGGGGACGATACTTATCGCAATTGACCAAACATATCTTGACTGGTAGATTATGGATATTAGGCAAAATCTTCGGAGGTAGAATCAGGTTATGAAGTATTATAACAGCGGAGTTTACACTGTTCTGTCATGGGCCTTTTACGTAATCGCTCGAACCTTTTGCGATTTGTTTAAATAAACAATGAGGAATCAATTCAACTGTGAACAGTATTAATGTCGTAGACTATTTAAATAGCGGTGACGCACTTAGGATCCTGCGTATGAGTCAGTTGACAATAAAAATAATCGATTAAGTTGAACCCGCACTTATTGAACGCGCTTAAGAACAAATTAGGACGAATTAATCTTGTACCATTTCGCTTATCCTGTATTTGAAATGAAATATTTAAAAGTAATGGAACCTCAGCCATCATGGAACTCATGTCTAATTTTCTCGAGTGTTTGACGCCTTGGCCTTTTTTAAGGGTTACGTTAGTTTTCTAAAAACCAGAAAACCTTAGAAACCCCCTGTCAAGAAATTTCCCCGAGGGGGAAGGACGTCCGCCGCGGACTAGGGTCCCTACAACCCGGCCGCTGTCCAGCGAGCGTCAAGAAAGAGATAAAATGGTTGAGTTCTTTGACTTTTGCTGGTGGCCTAGTCGGCGGGCAGCTTTATTCATTATTGATCTGACTCCATAAGATTTTAGAAGGTGTGCCCCGACAGTGCACTATGTTCAGGAGAAAAGAGGAACAGTGTAGGTATTATAGGTAGTTTATGTGGTCTTGGAATGACCACGAATTCGCACTCGGTATCTAAGGGTAGGCGAAAACCGTCCGGATCCCAAAGGCGAGTGTGAACCAGAGAGAGGCAGACTGGATCGCCGTGGGAGACGCTGCTAGGTAAAGTTTGTAGGCCCCGGCGACCGTCCTCCGCGAGGAAGAGGTCTCTTCCAAGGAGGTGCTAGTTTTAACGAGATGAAGGCAGATAATCCCCCTCTCTTAACTGACGCTTAACGTTTTTATTATTAAAACATAGGTAGATATTTTCTGGGCCCAGAAGAGAGGAACTACCATTCATTCGTGGTGAAGAGGTTGACACTACACCCCCCTCCCCTTAGAAAGAAAACCAGAAACACCCACCTGTTTGTCAGTCTATTCTAGTCCGGTGGATCTCCAATTCATCCTAGAGATTTAGAATTTTATATAGAGGTCCCTTTGATATTGCTAAAACAGGAAAAATGTTTCATATATATAAACCATATATAACATGTTTATATATTAATTAGCTAATTACACGATTTTAAAATAGGATTCATGAGTAGGGTATCGTAATAATCTCCTTTTTTTTAGTCTAATAACAAAAACTTATTTAAACTTTCATTGTGTTCGTAACATTAACTCAAAGAATGTTTCTTGAGGATATTTTGCTTGCTAGTTTCATTCGTACTCGGATAATACTTAAAATAAAGCCAACCAAGTGATAAATAATGAAGCGTTTGCGTACAGATTAATAATATTCGCATTTGTTTCGCGATTCCAGTTTAATTTAAAGGATGATGTTTTCGATACAAGTTTTAATCGATGCCTTTATGTTGCCAAAATAAAAGCAACCTTATAAAAGATGAAAAAAAGTTATTAATAAATTACTCATATATTAAAAAATAACTATTTTCCAGTTCTACTGAGTAAGGTATCAAATTAAAGATATTAACGTCGCGTTTTATAATATTCATTTTGTTATATTTGTAGGATTTTAAAGGACTAAAGTTACAAAAAGTCCAATTACAACTGTCATTAATAATCGTTTTCGAAGCCGTAATAAAACATTGCATCACACTTGACTTATTATTTTTTTCTATGTTATTTTAGAACAGTTAGATGATTTTTGGAAAATGACCCAAATATGGAGACAACTTCTTGACAACATACAAGGAAAAGAATATATATTTTGCTTTATTATCCAAATAAGTAAGCTTTGAAACTACTACAGAAGCTTCTTGATTTTGTTTGAGTAGTCCACATTGGTCTACGGCCGACCACATTTTCACAATAGTTAAGTTTTAGCGCTTAGTCCCGTTTTATTATCAAGTGTGGTTTTAATCGATTGATGACCTCCTGGCCGATGAAAAATCAACTATTTATGTTCTGATGAACATATGAGCCAACATTATATCTCTACTGTCTAATGTGGGTCGACCCATGTGAATTTAATGTAAAAATATAATTAATATTAACAGGTAGAGGTTGCATAGACGAAAGTTAGCAAACGGTCGAAGGGCCCAGATTGGTGTCCTTTAAGGACCATGGTAAACGCAGAGTTGGGGGATAGGTAATTACTTTTTAGTGGCCACCAAGTATCAGGGTGGCCTTGGACAGTGTTTTGGGCCACGTCCTAACGTTCTTTGCAACTTGGTGTTTCATGGTGTATAAATAATATCATCTTAACTCAATAAAATCATAAAGGAAGACCGTCCTCCCTAAATGGAAAGTACTGAGTCCAGGAGTAGGACATATAAACTGTCGAAAGAAGCAATGCACAGGACTACGTTTTCGGGTGGGTCCAAGTGAGTATCTCTGATTTCTGGGACGGGACTGAGAGCGCCCGACTGACGTGTGGAGGTGTGGAAGTATGAGTGAGACGCTGAGGTCTTGACGCTCATCTTTAGAAAACCTCGTATTGAGTGAGAAATAATTTTTATTGGTAGCTACAAAAGACAAGTACTAAACAGACGCTTTGGACAACTGTACAGACTACTTCGAAGGACATCCCATCTCTTAATAGAAAATAAACTACTTATTTACAAAGTTATACTTAAGCCAATCTGGACATACGGAATAGAGCTATGGGGGACAGCAAAAAAGTCGAACATCAAGCGCATCCAATCCTTTCAATCAAAAGTCCTGAGAACAATAGTAAATGCCCCCTATTACGTCAGCAACAAAACTCTTCATAATGATCTTAATATACCCTACATTCTTGAACTCATCCCTTCCAAATTCATGAAATTCCATAGTAACCTATCCAACCATCCTAATCCCGTAGCACAGTCATTGCACTGCTCCACTCAACCCTATAATCCTCCTCGGAGACTGAAACGGCAGTGGCCTCGTGACCTCCTATAAATGCGCAACCTGGCAATGGCCAGTTTCTCCAATCATGTCCTGAGCGTATGTGGCTCTCGCGCTCTTCGTCGGCCTCGCTTGGCGTGGCTGGTGGGGGAGCGTGGGGGACTTCCCAAGACTCCGCTTCCTCTTTCGCATGCGAGGGAGGCAACAACTAGTGGACTAGGGGGGCCCCTGGGCTGTTTGTAAATATTGTATGAATGTGCGAGTGAATGATGAATTGTAAATATGGTATGAATGAAAACATTTATCTCAATTATTAAGTATTAAGGTGTTGCGGCCAACAAATGTAATCCGTATTGGTATTCGGTATGTATTGTTGCCAGCCGGATACTAGCTATAGGATTAGCTATGTTACCGGGGTAATCCCGACACAAGTCAGCGAGACATTGCCGTAGCCATACGGTCGCTCTCTCTCTCTTTCTCTCTCTCTCTCTCTCTCTCTCTCTCTCTCTCTCTCTCTCTCTCTCTCTCTCTCTCTCTCTCTCTCTCTCTCTCTCTCTCTCTCTCTCTCTCTCTCTCAGCTCTTCCACATGATCCAGCCATTGTTTTCTTGGGCGTCCTCTGGGTCTATTATAATTCTTCGTGATGTTGTTCATCATCAAGTGCTCTGGTATTTATCAAGTCGTGGAATACCGCTCTCAGATTCACTAAGGCCAGTCTTCTTATGGAAGGCAATAAAAAACTGTAGCACCCTGGGATTAGTCACGTCGGACCAGTGCTTTGTGCTACAGAAATCAAAATAGAGATCATCCGGCAAACAAAGTACAACTAAGGTCAAACTGACTAGGTGTTGTAAAGAAAGAGTGGGAAGAGGGTAGATAACTTAGCAGAGACGTAGCGTAGATGGCAGCTCTGCACTGACTCTTCCTTCTGAAACAGCATTCTGGCTAGCCAAATCATAAACAAGGACATACTTTAGATGGCTACGGATATGATATCTGTAGACTGTACGCAGGTTTTCCAACCGGTGTCCGGTGAGCCTGATGGATGTGTGTACCTCAAGGTTGTCACCATCTGCTAGGCTACCCATCTATTTAGTCACCTGGCTGAAATAGCAGCTTAATCGATTGTAAAATGGACTATTCTTTGGTTTGCTTCTTCCATTCATTTGGTTTGGTCTTTTTGAGAGCTCCGGCCGGGCTAATAACTCTTGAAATAATAAAAATAATAACTCTCTCTCTCTCGCTCTCTCTCTCTCTCTCTCTCTCTCTCTCTCTCTCTCTCTCTCTCTCTCTCTCTCTCTCTCTCTCTCTCTCTCTCTCTCTCTCTCGCGCGCTTCTCCAGAGCCATCTTCTTCATCGGACTGACGAGCCATCCGGTGAGCCTGTCCTGTAGCTGGATGTAAACAACGCTTGCAGAATGAAAGTTGTATATATATATTTTACTTCAAAGGACATCCCATCTCTCAATAGAAAATAAACTACTAATCTACAAAGTTATACTTAAACCAATCTGGACATACGGAATAGAGCTATGGGGGACAGCAAAAAAGTCGAACATCAAGCGTATCCAATCCTTTCAATCCAAAGTCCTGAGAACAATAGTAAATGCCCCTTATTATGTCAGCAACAAAACCCTTCATAACGACCTTAATATACCCTACATTCTAGAACTCATCCCTTCCAAGTTTATGAAATTCCACAGTAGCCTTTCCAACCACCCTAATCCTGTAGCACAGTCTTTGCACTGCGCCACTCATCCCTATAATCCTCCTCGGAGACTGAAACGGCAGTGGCCTCGTGACCTGCTATAATCGCGTGACAGTGGGAGTCCTGGCAATGGCCAGTTTCTCCAATCATGTCCTATTGTATGAATGAGCGAGTGAATGATGACTGTAAATATGGTATGAATGAGATCATTTATCTGTATTATTATTGCCTTATAAAAGGCAGATTGTAATTATTTCACAATAAAGTTCTGAATATATATATTTACAGATCTGTAATTACGTATCGAGTAATTAAAGATAAAGTACTACATTTCATAGTAACTCAAACTCTAGTATTTTACCGATACTTTTACATTCACCAAATATTAAAATTAATTATATTTGGTTAGTCTGGTTTGTTTTCCAGAAATGACTTTAAGAATAGTATGATAATTGGAGCTATTATAACTAACGATGTATTGCTCATCTTGAATGCTTAAATATCTTAACATTCAATTTAACATTTCATTAGGTTTTTATGTGTTTCAAATTAATTTTATTCATTTAGAGGATTTTGGTAGCCTCTGTAAAGACATTGTTTAATTTTAATTTCAATAGATTTTAGACTCATATACTCAAGTTGTTATAACACAAGATAATTTTCTTAACAATTATCTCTCTATTTCTTTTCTCTATGTTATTAGTTATGTATTTCAATGGTCACTTTCAGTGTATTATGTATAATAAAGTAATGTTCATGTTATATTCGGACTTCTGCAAAATTTATTAGAATTAGCCTGAGTTGCCATAACATAAGGCATATTGTAATTTCATCTTAATAAAGTTGTTTATAAATAAATTTAAAAAAAATTGTTAGCTACGTAGTAAGATGATCTCTGTAATATTTTTCATAATTTAACTCATACTAGATTAAATCACAATTCAGTAAAACACTTTTAAACATTCTTAATAAGCATATTGTAAATTTTCATTCTATAGATATAAATTCCTTCCATTAGACCACCACGTTAATTTATTTAAGTAAATTACTTTGGGTTTAAATTCAATTGGGACAAATAGTAAATTAATTGAATATTTTAAGCAAGGTGTAATTTGGCATAACAATACGCTCAGGAAGTGATCTGTTAGTTATCGAATAGTTTGATGAGGTCCTTTTAAATAAAATATTTTAATTATTCAACCCGCGCGTAACAACGAGGTGTAGAGGGTAAGTCTGATGAATATATAAAAGGATATATGTATACGTAGAAATGAAACATCCCTTGTATATTGCTTGATATTTTATGTATTTGTACAATTGATATATCAGATATATTAGTAATATATATTGGTAGGCGAGCAAGTATCGAAGATGAAATAAAAATCCTCCTTCGCCTTACACTTAATCACCGTGGCACAGAAAGTCTACTATGATAGTTATACGGATGTGGCGGCATTAAATGTTATTAACTAGATCAGACTACAGGAGCACTGTAACAACATGTTCCGCCGGCCAGCGTCAATCGAGACCTGGGTCGGCAATCAGAGGTCGAAGAACCCGCCAGTTGAATTCTGTTTGCACTTCTCATCACTCAAAAATAATACTTCATTTGACTACATACATTACTATAGATAAGGGGAATCGATTCTCTTCCGAGCACACCTTTGAATGTGGCTTTTACAAAATACGGTAAAGCGGAACCGTATTTTGTATATCTATTGGTAGTCTGTGGTTATAAAAATGAATCAATATATCTGAATTTCCAAGCCCAACAGCTCCGTATACATTAATTAACAATATTTCGTTTAAGATATGAAATAATGGAAGATGAAAAAAATAAAATAAACATAAACAAATTATATCCCGTTTACTAATTTTCAAGCTTTCGCAGCTCTCAGTCCAGGAGTTCCAAGTTATAATTTGTTTACCAAAGCTAAAACAAATTAAATACAGTAACGCAAAAAGGAATTCATTTTTCATTCGCCGTTCAATTTTCACGCATTTTTTTCCTGGGAATTTCTCAATACCTGAGCATAATAAAATCAATTTAAAAGATTCTGGACAAAAATACCCTTATGTAAATAAATACGAGAATAAATAAGAAAATAAAAACTACGCAAGAGCTAATATGCAGCCACGTAGATTAAGTAGCTGCTATCTCTCTCATTTGTTTTCTATTTCGAAGATTTTTTTAGACGGTGTTCACCTTTAGCTTCAAAGAGGTTTATGAATCATTGTTAAAATTTATTCTTCTCGTTTCAATCATCAAACCTCGAAATCTATATCAAAACCACAACCACGCTTACTAGATAATAAACGCCGTTTTCTTCCCTCTCAAAATCACGTTAAATCTTAACTTTAACAATCTATATTGAACTCCAGTCACTTCTTATGAAGCATACAGTCGCTGTTTAACAGAGGGTGACACTTTACCCCTTATGCCTTCTGACTAACAGTGGAATCCCATGTGTCTATCTCAAACGGAAGGTACATAAAAGGTTTAAGAGTAAAATTGACAGGTTTAAAACAGAAGCTAACGGAGTTAAAACAAGTTCTGTTGATAACCATCGAACATCTTGGAGATTTTAAAATATAAACTGCCAACAATATACTGCTGTTCCTTATTACCTCCTTCCAATGCATCTGCGTATGCAGCACGAGGAGAACATTGTAAATCTTGTACATTGAATTTTTTTCATCTATTTGTAAATAATGTTGATAAATAAAGGGTTTTTTTAAAAAATAATGCTGCTCGTTCTTTGCATTTAGATTAGATAAAACAGAAAATCTTTATTTTTTCATATATTGTAGTATCTATGTTGTACTAGTTGTACTAGTTCAAGAAGGCTGAAGCTCACTAGGGGAAGTGGGCATAGCCCTGCCTCTGACGTGCCTATATAAGGCCGAAATTCGGAGCTTTTTCCATTCATTTGGAACCCGGCACTTCAAGTGAACACTGTTCTCTCTCTCTCTCTCTCTCTCTGCATTGGCGCTTGCTGCTCTACTCGACCCGTGGCTTTCTTATTTAACTACCTCTGCACCTCTCTTTCCTAATCTTGCTATGTTTTAGTCCGTTATTTCCGCTATGTTAGTCCCTCCTAGTGGGATTATCTACCTTCGTCTCGCTAAAACTAGCACATCCTTGGAAGGGATCGCTTCCATGATGACAGTCTTTGAGACCCTACAAAATGTATACCTAGTAGTGTCCCCCCCCCCCCAGCGATCCAGTCTACCTCACTTCGGTTCAGACTCGCCTTTGGGATCCGGACGGTTTTCCACTACCCTCAGACACCAAGTGGGTCATTCCAAGACCACGCAAACTACCTATAATACCTACCCTGTACCTCTTCTCCTGAACATAGTGCACTGTCGGGGCACACTTTCTATGATCTTATGGAGTCAAATCTATTCGAATAAAGCTGCCCGCCGACTAGGTCGACAGCAAAGGCCAAAGGTCCACTCTTTTCATCTCTTTCTTGACGCCCGCCAGGCAGTGGCCGGGTTGACGAGACCCTAGCCTCCAGTGGGCGCCCCCTTACCTGACAGTTATACATTAAGTGTATACATATATGTATAATAATGTGATATAAGAAAGGAAAAAGCATATTTATTATTAAAAATTACAGTAAAAAGTAGTTAAATAGAAAATTCTAAACATTTGTGTGAAAATAACGAAATTTAAACACTGTATGTTAAAATGTAAAAAGTAGAAATATCTAAAAGTATTAAAAATGATTTCACTCCAACAACCAAAACTTACTTTTCAAACAAATTTGCATGTCTGTTCAATGGACTCTTCGGCTTCTGTCTTCGTTGATTATCTTTCGAGCTTCAGTGAAAATTCTTTAAGATTTAATCCGGGAACGCATAAATAATTTGAATAGTCAAGTTTTAGTAAGAGCACATCAACGAAACAAGTTTTCTGTTAATATAAGAAGCAATTGCTTTAAAAAAAGAATGGTGTCATATTTTGGTTAGCTGAAAAACAACTAAGCACAAAGTTAAGAAATTTCGTGGAATATTTTAAGAGAGGGACCTCTCCAAAAGTGCTCGCAAAATTCATCGATTGTTTAAAAAATAATTGGTAGATAATCGACAAGCGGTCATTTTTATTTAGGTACCCATTAGTAGGGATGACCGATTGTCGATATTGCCTCACAATCGATTGTCCTTATTCTATTGCGTTAATACAATCGTCTACCCATTACTCTTGGTACCCATACGGGTTGCCTTGAATAGCCTGTGATGGGTCCCGTTTTACCCCTGAGAATCGAAGCTAAACAGTTCAATGAGGGGAGTCATACATTCCAGTACCTAACACGCTTGCCTTATCTACCAGACCCCTCCTTAGCAGCACTCCTATAATCATCTTCCTCATCATGATAATCACTGTCATTACTCCTGTCCCACATAGATTTCTTAGAGGTACTAGAAGTAGCGCTTCAATCACAAAAGAAATGTTCTCAATTTTTGAGGTCTTACAATACAGTACTGACCTTAACCCACTTTCGAATTTTCGACCTGAACACCACGGACCTTCAACTACATTGTATTTGCAGGGGAAATTCTGGCACAATAAACTGGATCTCTGAATTCGTAAGGAAGACTAGCTTGAAAATAATGATAATACACTACTATCATTACTATTTCTTCATTGTGGACAAGTCAATAACGAGGTTCATTATCAATTCTTCTTCTTTGAAGCAGCTGCAGAAACAGCACAGAAGCTCGACTTTTGTTTCCATTTATTTTATTCGGCGTATTATCATGATTTATTTTTCTTGTTCCCATTGTTTATTTTCGTGTTGCTTTCTCTTATTTACAGCGTTCTACTTTACTATAAATCTCCACTGTAGAAAACAATTTTAATAAAGATGATATCATTCATCGCAATTGCTTATTGCCCTGTAGGGAAGATTGTAATTTTATTTCAATTAAAGGATTGTAATTAAATAAAGATAATAACTCAATATCAGATATTCCCCGTTAGTCCCTGCAGCATGTTGGGCACGCAATTACTTCCTTAAATGTGCAGCTAAAAGTGTCTTACATAAACCTTACCAAGCACGTACATATAAATTAATGATTATATTTTCTTGAAATCAAAAAAAAAGAAACATAAAACGGAATGTTAAATTTGGTATAAGTTACCCATGGTCCTACCCACAATGGATAGTAACTCAGCATAATACATCTTGCCAACCATAAATCTGAACCGACCAAGTACTTCCTCCCTGGGTTCTCCTATCACCATAGATATCAAACCAAACGCGATACATGTTGTTTACCCTACATTAGAAAAGCAACGACGATGAAGGCTCCGACCTCTACAATTGCTTACTCCATTAGCGTGAGTTACCGTAGAGTCCTTGTGGGCGCCGGAAGGAGGACACCCCCTCCATCAGGTATGGTAACAGTGCTCGAGATCGATTCGCGACGGTTCGACCCAATTCCGGTGACATCAACTGTCTCTGGAGCGATACTGTAGGCAGCGGTCGCAGGCTACTAGAGTCCGCTTGTTATTCAATTCAGTATAATTCAAATGGAGGTGATAATATTTTTATCGGAAAGTCCACCAAGACTTTTTTTATTTTTTAAAATCTGTTTATGGAATTATAAGTGCTAACCAAATTGTTAGAGACAATATTTCGGTTTATATTACATTATTAGTTACAAATATTTGGTAGGCTAGTGAGGGTAAACGTTTCAGTGAACTAGGGACAGACCGATTCCGTAACGTTTTCATATTCAAAACTTGCGAACCTGATACCCAAATTCTATACCATAGAAAGGGAAGAAAACTTCCACTTCCCGGCTAACAGTACTTAGTGTACCTGGGCTTAAGAATGGGTAGACCCTCTGTCTTTCAGCCCATCTTGATGCAAAACTCAAACAAGGTCACGCCAAGTCGCCGGTTATATTTATAATATTCTGCAAATCCATCGAATCGGCATAAACTGATGATAAATAAAATTTGTACGCACCGTAAATCTTCGGCCTCATTTTGAAAATTCTTAAGAAAATATGGTTCATCAGATTCGGTTGTATTGATGTTTTTTTTTTATGAAAATGGATTGTTCCACGGCTACATGTTTCATTATATTATTAAAGCAACTCTAAAGCAATAGAACTTTTTAAAAAGAACTTTATTGAATTACAATACACCAGGTTGAAAATAAATGATAAAGGACTAATCTACTATGTACTGAATGGGAATACGAATTGGAATGGCTTATCTCTAAGCGAGGAGCTCATATATAGGATAGGAAAAGGACGGTGGTCAGCATTGTGATAGTGAGCTGAGTCAGCCCTTAACTCCTCCCTGGGGAAAATTGGACATTACTCCTTGAATGGGATCGCTGGGAGTAGAGATTTTGTAAGGATTAGTCATGGATAATAATGGTTTAAAAGGGGGTGTTGTAGGAGTAGGTTCCTGGGATTTCTTATTTTTACATTGATAATAGATAATAACTCCTACAGTACAACATATTATGGCTAGATTAATTATAATTCCTATATGCATAAAAGAAAAATCTAAGGTGTCTTCTATTTCAATAAATTGGGGTACAATTTGGTTAATAGTTTCAATATTTGTTAGTTGGGTTATATTTATGAATTTATACATTGGTAAAAATACTAAATTATAATTATGGGTGTATGTCTTATTTAAAATACAATCTTTTTTAGTAGTATTAAATAATGCTATGTTGGGTAGAAATATAGTTTTGTTATTACAATTGGTTAGTTTAGTTTGATTGAAAATAATATAAACTTTTAAATAGTCATTAAATCTAATGTTAGTTGAAATTTCTTTATGAGTACATCCCTTTATAATTGAATTTATAATAATATTATTTATACAATTGTTGTTAGTAATTTCTAAATTTTTACAATAGTAATAATAATCAAGGATACAATTTCCTGTATAATAATTATTATCTTTCTTAATAATTAATTTATTTACAATATTTATTTCCTTATAGGTTTTATTAACAATAATAGGTGTGGGTACAATGAGGTATCCTGTATAGGATTGTTCGTGAATAGGTAACTTTACGATTACATGGAACAAAGTGTTTCGGTATGAACAATAAATATTTGTATTTTCCCAAATAATAGTATTGTCATTCGAAATTAATATTACATTGTTTGATATTCCTTTAAGGATATCATTTAATAATTTAGAATGTATTATTCCAATCTTGCAAAATTCCATAGTTAGAATGAGCTCAGAAATTTTTTTTTCTAATAGCTGCATATGAGTAGGAAACGAATATGCTTTTTCTTCTATGTTTACTGTTCTCATGTTAGATTGGGTTTCTCTAAAGTTTGTATTGATTCGTCCTATGTCATTATTAAATTTATCAATTATTTGTTTGTTCGTAATAAAAATATTTTTAGTTCATTAATATTAGTTTGTTTGTTTGCTAGTGCTATGCTAGGACCTGGATCAAGATGAGTATCAGTGTTATTGTCATTTTCTGTAACAAAATATTTTTTTCTTTGTTTATTAGGTCTTTTAATGTTGTTTATGTGCGTGTTGCCTATTTTTATTCTATTGTACAATAAATTCTTTTTGGGTTTAATCCTAGATGTTTTAACAAATTCTTCTGAGTTAAGCCCAGGAGGTTCTTCACGGGTTTTATTTAATTTATCAGTTCTTTGTTCTTTAATGTATTCAATCTTTTGTTTAACTGTGTTATGCAAATCTTTTAATTGTTGAAAATAATTATTAACATGCATTTCTTGTATGCCGTCAGTTTCATAAGTATCTTTCGTTTTTCCGAATGTGATTTCGTTTGGAGTTAGTTTTAAATTTTGATTGAGAGTATTATTATATGCTATCCTACTTGTTTGTACAATTCTTTCAAATTTAATGTTTTTATTTTGATTAATATTTATTCGCATAATTTCATTTAATGTTGCATGACACTTATTTAGGATTCCTAATGAATTCGAATGATTCGTACTTGTATAATGAATTGTTATGCCAGTGGCTTTGCAAAATTGTTGAACTAAAATATTGTTAAATTCTTTACCATGGTCTGCACAAATACGCTCTGGTATAGGGTATAGACTAATATATTGTTCCAAAGTTTGGCAAATAGTTAAAGCATTTTTATTATTAATTACTTGTGTATATAAACGTTTTGAAAAGGTATGAATAGTTGTAAAAATTATTTTTTTATCAAATTGTAATAAATCTATCATAATTTCTTGAAATGGTTTATTAGGAGTTGGTGTTATTACAAATTTGCTTTGTATTGGTTTTCTATCATATTTGTTTGTTTTACAAATGTCACATTGATTTATAATTTCCGTGATTTTATCCTTCATGTTTGGAAAGTAAATTTGTCTTTTTAGTTTATCGTATGTTTCTAGAATTACGCGATGACATGTTTTACCGTAATGATAGTCTAAAATTGCCTTTTGTTGGTCACTTAATTCTGTAATGTCTTCACATAATAAAAAGTATCTTTTAAGTCTTATTGTTTTATAGTCTTTTTCAATTAGTTTTTGTATTTGTTTGTAATAGTCCTCGTAAATTTCATTTAAAGTTTCAAAATTTGTTTGGCAATAAATTCCATATGTTTTATTTGGTTGTAATATTTCTAATAGTAATTCGTTTATTTTTTCAATGTTGTTAATATGTAAAGTGTAACGGTTTTTCTCAAATATTTTTTCATAAGTAACTTTATTTGCTCCACGTTTAACGATTATTTGATTTTTTTCAACGTTTATGCATTTGTCTTTTTCTATTAACCATGCTTGTCCGTTATTACTGTCTTGTGAGTGTTGAGTTATTAGACTTTCCAAGTCTTCATTAGTTAGTATTGGTAATTCCTCTGTTGCTTCTAAAGTTTCGTCATCATTTAATTCTTCAATGTCATTTATATCTAATAGTTGGTCTTTAAGGGCCTCGTATCCTGGCGTGTCTTCATCTGGTATATGTAAATTCACTTCTATATCTTCCAAAGCATTTATTTCATTTCGTCTGGACAGGCAATCTGCTACCTGATTTGTTTTTCCCCAAATGTGTTTAATTTCAAATTCAAATTCTTGTAATTTCCATATCCATTTCATTATCCTGCTGTTTTCATTCTTCATTGTAAAGACCCATGTTAGCGGTTTGTGATCTGTAAGTAATAAAAATTGTGTCCCGTAAAGATATGGTTTGAAGTGTTGAGTAAAGTATACTATAGATAATAGTTCTTTTTCTATTGTACTATAGTTTTCTTCCGTTTTTGATAGTACTCTCAAAGCAAATGCTATCGGATGTTCTCTATAGTCAATTATTTAACTGAGTACTGCGCCTATGGCTTGATTACTCGCGTCTGTAGTTAAAATGAATTGTTTGTTCCAGTGGGGGTAAGCTAAAATTGGCGTGTTAGTCATTTGTTTAATCAATTGCTGGAAACTGTTTTCAAATTCTTTTGATTTATAATTTTTCGAATTAAGAGCTGCACTGAGAGGTCTAGTTATTTTTGCGTAGTTTTTTATAAATTTTCTATAATATCCCATCATTCCTAAAAATCGTCAAAGGGATTTTTCATCATTAGGTTTTTTAAATTCCGAAATAGTTTTTATTTTATTAGGATCCGTTTTTAATCCATTTTGCGTTACTATATAACCTAAATATTTTAATTCTGTTTTAAAGAATTCGGTCTTATCTAATTGTATACTTAAATTATATTTTTCTTTAGTGTTTGTAACACCCTTTTAAATGTTCTTCCTCATTTTTAGAATAAATTATGATATCATCGATATATGTCATGGTTCTTGGTAAATTTTCAGTTGCCATATTAATCATCCTTTGAAATGTAGGTGGTGCGTTACACAAACCAAACGGCATTCTTACGAATTCATAATGTCCGTCGTCTGTGCTAATGGCTGTTTTTGGTATTGATTCTTCTTCCATAGGTATCTGATGAAATCCTGAAGTTAAATCAATGGTTGTAAAGTATTTCGCTCCTTTTAATTTGTTGAGTACATGTTCTATGTTTGGTAAGGGGAATTTATCATTGGTGGTTTCTGAATTAAGTTTGCGGTAGTCTATGACCATTCTCACTTTCTTAATTCCACTAGCATCCATCTTTTTCGGCACTATCCATAGTGGCAAGTTATAAGGTGAATTGCTTTTTCTGATTATTCCGTCCCTTAACAATTTTTGTACTTCATCTTTTATTTGATTTTTAAATTGCTCGGGGTACCGATAATTCCTTGTGTAAATTGGGTCATTATTTTTGGTACTTATCCGATGTTTTATTAAATTGGTTGCTTGGAGTTTTTCATTTTCCTTTTTTATTATTTCCCCATTATTGGAAATTATTTTTACTAGTTTATTAGATAATTCTTTTGGTATATGTTCTGTTCTTAATGCATTTTTTATTTCCTTTACGTTATCCATTAAGTTTATTTCGTTTTTTGAGTCTTTAAATCTGAATTTATTGTTTCCGATCACTATGTGATTTTCCGTACAATTTATATTCATTTTTAAATTCCTCATTGTTTCGAAGCCCAACAGAATGTCAAACCTATTAGAAAATGGATAAACTAAAAATTCAATCTGTTGATCTATACCCAATGCATTTTTAATATTTACTCTAACACTTGAATTACCGTCGTCGTAACCTGTGGGTGTTTTAATATAAAACTCCTTTTTTATTAATTTAAACTTATGCTTTTTTACTATGTCTGGGTGTATATAATTTTTTGTCGCACCCGTATCTATTAACCACTTGTTATTCTTAAAGTCTATGATATACGGTAAGTCATTTGTATAATGCAGTTCTTCACATTGTTTATTCACCGTATTTTGTTTATTATTATTTCCTAATTTATTTTCCGAGCATGTTTGGTCTCTTTTATTCTTATTTTCTAAAATTGGTCCTGCTCCTCTATAGGAGGCGGCTTGTTTTATTATTATTTAAACTTTTTTTATTATTTAAGATTGGTCCTGCTCCTATAAGGGAGGTGGATTGTTTTGTTATTTTATTATTATTGACTAGGCTTTTATTATCATTTAAAATATTATTATTGTTTAAAATTGTTCCTTCTCCTCTAAGGGAGGCGGATCGGTTCGTATCTGTCCCGAGTCTAAAAAATGGTTTTCCACGCGGTCTAGTCTCGCTTGTAGTTCTTTAATTATTTTGTCTTTGTCGTTTTCGATGTGATGTGCTCTGTCACTAACGGTACGCATTGAAACGGTTTGCGGATAACCTTGATTTTGTTGATTATTTATCGATTGATTCTGTACTTGATTTTGCTGCGGTTGATTAAAATAAGTATGTTGTGCCTGCGGATTCCACTGTTGCTGGTAATTGTATCGTTGTTGTTGTTGCGCGTAGTTATTATTATAATTATTATTATAGCGTGGTTGGTATTGTTGCGGAGCGTATTGTTGTCTTAGGAAATTAGGGTTAAAGTTATTGCCTTTATATCCCTGGTAATTGTTATGTGGTCTTTGTTGGTATTGTTGTTGCGGTCTTTGAAATTGTTTATTATTATAATGTTGCCTAGGTTTTTCTTCGGTCGCGTCTTTATTAAATATTCGGTTCCCGTATACTTGCTCTACCACAAATGAAGCTTCTTTTCTTAAAATGTTATAAACGTCATTTAAAGTTTTGTATCGTATGTGTTGTAAGAATATTGCTACGGTCGGATGTAAATTTTTAACGGCTTCTTGACTGATGTCATTGTCGTAACGCGCAATTTCCTGTTCTTTGTCGCGTATTTTGTTGTCCGTATAGATTCTAGAGTATAAGTCGCATCTTTTTAGTTGTAGTTGTTCGATGTATTCGATAGGGTTTTCATTATGTCTGGGTTTCTTATTGGAGATTTCTCGTGCTAATTGGCAAATGGACCGATTGTCCTGGTAATGTCGTCTAAGAAATTCAAGTAAATCTATTACTGAGGTAAATTGTTTGTCAAATGTCACGATTTTAGCGTTCCCTTCTAGTTTTGTTTTGGCACACATAAGAATAAGTTCTTCATTTCTTACTCTATTAGGATTATCAGCTTGACAAAATCTTGCTATTAAGTAAGTTACGTTATTAATGTAAAGTATTAGATTTTCTGTTTTCCCATTGTAAACCGGAATGAATGTGCAATCGCTATTTTTAATTTTCTCGTGTTCCATTTCTATTATTAATGTTTCTAATCGAGTTAAGTCAGTCTACTAACGACATATACGACATTCCACTGTCCAATAAGGTCCTCACATATTTGATCACATATCCTCAGTCTTTGAAAGCAAACAGTATTGCATTGGTACCTTTACGGGCGTTTACTTTTGACAGCATTTGGCACGCAGGTTTTTTTACAAACTCAAAAGATATTTACCACAGACCCTTTTCCTAATTCTACAGTCCTGCCTTTCAGACCGCTTCTTCCAAGTCCACTGTGGTTTGGAATATTCCAACTACTATCTCATAAAAGCAGGAGTTCCACAGGGCAGGAACCTTTGTCCCATCCTCTATAACATATACACCACTAATGTCCTCTCTACTCCCAACACCTTTTTGGCAGCATTTGCAGATAATACTACAGTCCTGGCTAAGGCCAGTTTCTCTAATCATGTCCTGAGTGTCGCTCGCACTCTTAGTCAGCCTCCACTGGCTTGTATCTGGTGATGTGGCAGATGGAGGAGTGTGGGGGACTTCCCAAGACTCCACTTCCTCAAGGGAGGTGACAACCATGCGTATTTGGGAGATCTCTGGGCTGTTTGTAAATATTGTATGAATGAGCAAGTGAATGAAGAACACTGTAAATATGGTATGAATGAGATCATTGATTACAATTACTTATTCCCCAATAAGGTAGATGGCAGTGTCATGTAATTTTATAGCAATAAAGGTTGTTTAAAAAATAACAAATAAGAATAAGCAAAATTAAACATCCTAAGTCAGGAATTTACTTTATTGATTATAAAATTGATGATGCTTTAAGAGATCCCTGAAGGAATTTACCAAAACAAAGTTACTGTTATGGGAAAAAATAAAAACAATTGCTTTGAACTAAATCTTCAAGAATTATTGGGAGAAGAAATCTCTCCTTCACCTGAAAATATATTGATCAAATACCAAACCTCGTCTGTGCAGATCACATAAGCATAAAAGATAAAGACACCCTGATATATATTTTTAGAAAATACCCAAAAATATTTAGAATAGAAAAGGATTAACTCAAAAACCAAAATAGTCAAAAAATGATTGCTATCCTCACCAATTCAGGGATAATATTAAAGAATACCTGAAAATGTATTCATCAAATACCAAATCTCATCTGTGCAGACCACATGAGCATAAAAGATAAAGAAATCCTGATGTACATTTTTAGAAAATACCCAGCAATATTTAGAATAGAAAAGGATAAAACCAAAAAATTATTGTTATCCTCTCCAATTCTGAAATAATATTAAAGAATAAATTATTAGAAAACACAATAATTCAACCAAGTTATTCACCTTACAACTTGCCAATGTTGATTGTACCACAATTAAATGGTGGACACATTTTTTTTAATGCACATGAAGATTTGGAAAAGAATTACTGACATTCTACCCAGCATTGTTTATGGAATATATTTTTCTTGTAAAAAAGAGATTGTCTGAAGTTCAAATGTACAAAGTAACATTTTTCACATTAAGTAGGTTATTCAAAACAAAATTTCAAACTAACAATGTCAAAAGGTATTATAAAATAGTTGTAGATTTAGAAGAAAAGGAACTTCAAATTGAGTTACTATCTGATTTTCACATAAATAAGACTCACCATCGTAGGGCTGAAGAAACCTATGAAATATTAAAAATCAAATATTATTGGCTCAATTTAATCAGAGAAATTAAAACTTGGATAGAAAAATGTGACATATACAACCAAAGTATGACCATCACCCTTCAAAACCCCATTTCCAATTAACTACAACACCAGAGAAGCCATTTCAAGAAATAATGATGGATATAGTTCTTCTCCAAAATAATTATATTAACCTTATAATTGATATATTTTCAAATCGTGCTTTTACATATTTCTGATAAAGTTAGTCAAGTAGACGCTTTGAAAGCCTCAACTTCTTATCTAGATGAATTTCCAAAACCTCAAGTCATAACAATCATTGGAAGGGAATATGATAATTTACTTTTTAAAGATCTCTTGAAGTATCTGAGTATTGAGAACCACGAGACTGCTCCATGAAACTCAAATTTGTTAGGAGGCTTGATAGAGCAAGTGATGACTATGGAAGCCTGCTGCCATATTTTGAGTATCTTGTTGCTGTTGATGCTTCAGACACTAGTCACAACTTACAAACATTATCGACTGGTCCTGGAGCAATAACTCTTCCAGTCAACAAAACATTCATAGTTAATAAGTATTATTCATTTTTGGATTTTAGAAATTTAACCTATTATTTAATGAAATTAAGAATTTAGATGTAAATATAAACCTGCACCTGATTACAAGGTTCTGCTACATGGTATATTTCAGGAGGGTCCTTTTTAATATAAAATAAAAATTAAGGCATATACTGTTTTTGAGTTCTTCACAATTTTTCCATCTCCTGATGAGTAATCCTTTTACATATATTGTTATGATATTTTAATGTTATGATTTTTAATGTTGTTTGTTTAAATAAACTCGGAAAAAGCAAGCGTTGAAGAACGTAATAACGATCCGTGGTTCATGCCTATGAAAGTATGAACGTTTTTACTATCGTTATATTAACTATTAATAGTTATAATAACAATAATTAATATAAACATTTATTTTATAAACTACGTAAATTAAGCAAAGTATAAATATCCGAAACAACTGGCATTAAATAACCAGTTGAAAGATCCATAAGGCAGCGGAGAGATGTAGATAAATGAACCGACAAAGGACAAGAGGACTCACTCTTTCATCAGGAACAGGCAGAGAAGGAAGCCCAGGTAGCGAACAACGGCTACGGTCTCGTGGTGCATCAGGTCAGACCTTTTCACTTTCACCAGATGCGACAACAAAGGAAGACGTCTGGAACCACGCGCTGCAGTTTAGAACAAGTATGCTAATCCGAACCACACGAAGATTATCCACAAAGAACCACTGGCCAGTATTAGTATAACGTTACGAATAATTAAAGGTACCATTTCAATGTTAGATTTAATAGTATTCTTTTATTACGTACGTAGTTAATTTGTATATCAATTTTTATATATTCAATGTGTGTAAATAAAACCATTATTCCTTTTGCCAGAAGTTTCCTAATATTTTATTAACAGAACCTTGAGATAACGTAAAAGTTAAATATAGAGTTTTAAATTATATGAAAAAATATATAATTAAAATATATAGAAATAATAAATATTTGAATAATATGTTATGGGTAAATAACAGGATAATAAGAAATACCAAGAACTGATAGAAGAGGGCTCTCATGGTATATATCTTTGAATTTTACAAATTGCCACAAAGATAAAAACGCTCCATCATCCGTCTTCAACACCTCTACTCTCAACTATTCTTAAAAAAAATCTGATAACTTCTCCTTTCAAGCCACTCAAAACAAATGAACTAAAGGCATCCCTCTCAGCTGTTCCATTTACTGACATTCTTCCCAGCTGTTAAATTCACTTGTTTTAAATTAAACTTTTCTTAATTTATTTTCCTTCTGTCAAATTACTCCTTAAAAAATAACATTACAATATATATTTAAATAAAAAAAAAATAATGTAAGCAAAACATTCACTATCCCATTAGACCAACTCATTCCTCTGTCTCAGAACCCGAGTTTCCCGCAGACTTTGATGGCAGAGCTCCAGCATGGTATAACAAAATCCAGCAGAAGAAAATTTACTAATTTAGCTGTGTTCAGAAGACTTCACAAAGAACTTATTTGTTATTAATAAATCACATTAGCATACCAGTGTATAAACATGAAGACACTCCCTATGTCAATAGGACTCACCGAAAACCTATCCTTATATTTAGTAGTCAGTGTTGCCACTATGCTTTCTTGTCTATATAAAAAAAACTGACTCACTCCACACACCAAACTTTATACAATGCCAAATATATGGACTGTATAAAATCTCAAAGATCAAGTTATTTTAGGTTTGTATCCTTCTTTCAAAGCCTGACTCTTTTACTGTACTTCTTTCCGTCTGCTCTGGTTGGTGATTCTGTTTTCTATCTATTTTTCTCCTCTCATTTTTCTGGTTAATTCTTCTTCTCTGTTTTCAACTCTTCCTGCTCCACGTCTTCCACTGTCTCTTATCTCCTCTGGTTGATTCTTCTCTTCTATCCACTCTTTATAAGCACTGTTAAGGCCTTTAATATTAAAAATAATTATTTTCTGTTGGGTTACTAATATTTAAACGAAACTCTTTAGTCTTATGATAATTCCTTAATGCTCACAATATTTTGGTAAAGTTTTTATTGTTTATCTCAAAAGTAAAATTATTGAAAGCAGAACATTTATTTTGATTTATTGGAAATGAGAAATATTCAATGTTGTTTTGTGTACATAGTTAATTCCATTTGTGGGTGAATCTTAAAATAAATCATTGTGTTGGTGCGTAAACAAGTACCTGATGTTTATTGTGAACGATCAAGGTACGCGTCCTAATAGGGCTCGTGAAGGGCTCCGACAGCCAGTCCACCTTAGTTTGTCGACCGCGACCATACTAGTCCTCACACTATTGACTATCAATCCTCTCCGCACCATCGATATCGATCTAACTTCATCGAAATCACTGTATCAATCTCTTCAACATCACATCTTGCTTCATCGAGGACAGTTTTGAATGAGCAACACTGTTGGCGGCTGGGGTAAACTTATAAATTAAAATTCAAATTTAAGAGAACATTTTATTTTCTGTCTCATTGTCTCATGCAATAAAATATTTATCAATGAGCTAAAAGACAATTTATACAGTTGGCAATTCCAATCAAAAAATTGTTTACTTACAATATTATTTATTATAATAATTTTTTTTTTAATATACAAAGATCTTAGCTTAGTTAGAAAAAATTAATTTGATGGCATTTAATAAGAGTAAATGTTACAATGTTCATTAACTTGCACTAATCGGTCTGTTAATTTTTTTTTAAATAGTTTATTTGGATTGATTTTATTTGTAGTGGTATATTTTTTTTTTTAATTATTGTTATTACACTATTCATTCCTTGTTAATTGTACTCATTGTAAATAATATTAATATTAAGCAAAAATTCTACAGTTGCCTTTTATCATTATTTATCTGGTCTTAATAGGTAAACCATTCGTTTATATGACTTTTGTTTTCAATAATTTTATTTTCGATCAACTAATCACAGTTTTGTTCCCTATACCTTCAAGTTCTTTTCAGCCATCTAACCGTTTCAGTGCCCTTTGCTAGTGATCCGGATCAGTTCGAAACGGTGTTGGAGAGTTGCATTTTAGGATCCAAAGTTTCCCCTCCCCCCAACAAGCATTTTCTTCCTTGGCACCTTCTGTCTCTATCTCTCTGCCTCAAGTGGATTCTATGTCCATGATATCTCCTCCCTCTACTTCCACCAAATAAGATGAATCTATTCGCTTCAACACCACCCCTGGCTTCCACATCAGATTATCTGTTCTGGTAGGATTCATTAACACTCTTACAGACTCACCCAACATAAGTGATTTCGTGATCGCTAATCTCTTGCTATGATGGTTCCTGAATTGTATCATATCTGACTTCCTTCTTCAATCCTTTGGCGTTGCATAGTGTAGTTCTTAAACTCCTCCCAAAAATTATTTTTGATGGACTTGCTACCATACCTACTGTTGGTGTGTTTCTCCATATCAGTAATGCTGCTTCTATATCTCCTTTTTCTTTTAACTTCAACAATTTCTTTATTTTCTTAACTGCAGACTTGGCCTTTCCATTGGGCTGGTCATGGCATCGCGATGATGTTTTCAACCTAAAATTCCACTCTCTAGCAAATAATTTAAATTCTTTGGAGCTCTAGTTAGTGCTTTCATCGGAATAGATCACCTAAGGTACACTACATCTAGCAAAAATGTTTTAGATATAGTAATCTGAAATGACACATCATGTAGTATTTTAAACTTCAAAGAAGGAGGAAAAATAATCTGCCTCCACTAAAAATTTATTTTTATCTAATATATCAGTCGATACTTCCATCCAAGGCCTTCTAGAGCTTTCCTTAATTGCAATGTCTCCTTCTTATTTCTTTTGATATCGAGATCTTCAACAATTTTACATTCTTGTACATTATCATTTATTTCTCTTGCCATATGAATCTAAACACTCTTGACCTAGCATACCTCAGACCCCTGAATTTTCCCCAAAATTAGACCTCTCATTTCTTCAGCAATATGCACCTGTTGATTCCTTAAAATTATTCCATCACAGATAGTCAGTTACTCTCTGACATTCCACCAATCCTTCACCATTGTCTATAAAAATTTCAATCTCACAACTCCCTCTTCATTCAATTGCTCCTTAATTTCATATAACGTCATACTGATTCGTGTGTCTGTTAGGCCATCAGTTTCTTCTATTATTTAGACCAATATAATATCCCTCTCTACCATGTGTGAAGGTCGTCAGGACATAGCAACAGCTATGCTTACTTTGACCCCTTAAACAAAGGGTAAGTTTCCCATACAGAGTTTATCATTATCTTTTATTCCTACTATAAACCAATCCCCAAACATTTCATCTTGTAAATCTTTGAGCTGCATGTCATACCTCTTTCTATAAAGGTTCAAATAAATTGACTGTAATCGATTAGTCTATCTTGTACAGTAAAAAAAAAAAACAAGTAACTTTCATATATGATGTTTTTCTTGGGTATAATCACCTCATCCAATTACTTTATTATATGTGTATATAAATATTTATATATGTATAGGGCCGGTAAATTAATAATGATCTCGCTTTCGTCTATTTTTCTTTTGGCACCATGTTATTTTATTCAAATACAATCATAATAAAGAGCTTATTTATAATTAATGAACCGCATAACCAGACCGGTGGGTAAAAATGACATCACTCACAATATCAACACAGCCCACCAATAACCTCTCCTTATTTTCAGTAGTCAGTGTTGCCACTGTACAACAGAATTACTGGGCATAGCTCTCCTGAGAACCCGCTGAATAAGACAGACATCTCCTTTTCACTTGCTATATAATCCTCTCCTTAATACACATCTACCTGTTGTTTCTATTTTTCAGTAGACCAGTGATTATGGTTCTCATGTAATTTATTTTATCAAAAACGTTTTTTTGAAGGCTTAACTGTTGCGACATCGTTAATTTTTGTTATTCATTCTGAGGAGAATGATTTTAGTGACTATGTTAATACGTCCTTTATTCGTTTCGATATAGGTTTTGAAAAACAAAATTAATCTTTGATATGATGAGAGAAAAAATATGAGGCCTGCGATTCTTGGATCAAATACTTCAAGCCTATTAATGAGTTATAATTGTTTTATAATATTAATATATGGGTCGTCCACGTTACGGTAATGGAAAAAATACATTATTTATGATAAATTGATGATACACTAGCTTAGAAACTCTATAAGTTACATAATTATCCATCGTTAGAGTACTTTTTTATTTAAAGCTGAACGATATAGAAAAAAACTATACTAAAAATTTGTCATTAGGTTAAAAATGTAAGAGAAGAAAAAATAATAAAAAAAAGTCAAAAATACGAATTCAATTCTAATTTGGCGGACAGTTGGTATTATAGATGGCGCTTGGTTCGGGCTCAGTCATACAGCTGATCAGTCGACATCTTACCTGCTGTTGTTTATCCTTGTAGGTTACTTGTAGTTGTTAAAAGGTTTCTTTAATATCAGATACCAGCCGATTATTTTTCTAGATTTGCTACATCCTGAGACCTAATAGTTCATTAAACCAAATATATCTGTTATATATGTTATGAAATATGTTTTAAGCCTAGGACTGACGTGATATCAACTTCTTTGACGCAATATCTCTTAAATAATGATTGTATCATTTAAATTGAACAGTTCAACAACATTCAGGGAAAATTCGGCTTCTTGTTTGGAAAATATCGGATAGCACAAGTTTTCCCCTAGAATTACTTCTTAAATATGTCTGGAGAAGAAGATTCTAGTATGTATTATTCTGATGAGGAGTGTGGATATGAGGAGTATTACAATATGGATGAATGTGAAATAGAAGAAAATCAATCGACTGAACAAGACCCTGAATATTTTTCATTTGAATGTCTTACAGATGCTGATGTAGAAAGACTGTTAAATGAATCAGTTGAAGCATTGAGTAATAATCTTGGAATAACACCATCTCTTGCTAAAGTTGTACTCCACACTAATGAATGGGCAGTCTTACCATCAGCTTTAGCATATAAAAACAACGAATGGATACAATACTTAGTGATGGGCAGTAAAAATATTCCTCAGACATTAGAATGTGTTGGAAGCCGCTTGAGATGTCCAGTATGTTTAGTTCCTAGCCCACCAGACAAGTTCAGTCACTTGGCTTGTTCACATCTATTCTGTAATGAGTGCTGGTCGACTCATTTTGAAGTTCAAATCACCCAAGGAGTGAGTACAGGAATTGGCTGTATGGCACAGGACTGTGGTCTTTTAGCTCCAGAAGATTTTGTTCTCTCGCTTTTGAATAGGTTTGCACTGCGAGAGCGCTACCAAAAGTTTGCATTTAGTGACTATGTTAAATCACACCCGGAGTTACGTTTTTGTCCAGGGCCAAATTGTAATGTCATTTTTCGTTCTAAAGAACCCAAAGCAAAACGAACTATTTGTAATCACTGCAAAACTATATTTTGTTTTAAATGTGGCATGGAATATCATGCACCTACTGACTGTGGTGTTATCAAAAAATGGTTAACAAAATGTGCTGACGATTCTGAAACAGCAAATTATATATCAGCACACACTAAAGATTGTCCTCACTGCCATATATGTATTGAAAAGAATGGCGGTTGTAATCATATGCAATGCTACAACTGCAAACATGATTTTTGCTGGATGTGCCTAGGAGATTGGAAGTCACACGGATCGGAATACTATGAATGTTCACGTTACAAAGAAAATCCAAATATTGTCAATGAATCAGTTCATGCTCAAGCTCGTGAAGCATTGAAGAAATATCTGCACTATTACGAACGCTGGGAAAACCATTCCAAATCCCTGAAACTGGAAGCAGAAACATTAGAAAAAATCAAAAGTAGAATAAATGCTAAAGTTATGAATTCCTCAGGAACTTGGATTGACTGGCAATACCTTGTAGAAGCTGCTAGTCTCTTAGCAAAATGTCGCTACACTTTGCAGTATACATACCCCTTCGCATATTATATGGAGCCTGGGCCACGGAAAGAACTATTTGAATATCAACAGGCCCAATTGGAAGCTGAAATTGAGAATCTATCCTGGAAAGTTGAACGAGCTGAAACTACTGACCGAGGCGATTTAGAAAATCAAATAGATATTGCTGAAAAGAGGCGCACCACTCTTCTTAAAGACTTCTTGGATGTATAATTTTCTGTTTTTAATTGAAGATTGATTGTTCTATGATATAAAATATTTTAATCTTCATGTTCAAAAAAAAAAAAAATTACAAACATTTATTTGTAAGAAATTTTTATATTTTCTTGTTAGAAGTACTTCTTTTTAATTGTTATTCAGCACTCATTTAAAATTTAGTTGATGGCCTTAGCCTTAAATCACAATAACTACTATTGTCATGTACTAAAGACCGTTTTTAATCACAACATGAGTAGCTTTCAGTGCACTTACAAGACTTGCATCATTTATTTTAAATTAACACCATTAAATTCTAATTGGCTCCATTTGTTTATTCAATAATGGTGTTTTATATTCTAATTGTTTTTTTATGATTTTATATAAAATTATTCATTACAGGCCTACATATATATCATTTTTGTAGTAAGTAGTCATATTTCAAAAAGGAAAGGTAATTTAAAAAGAATCCTGCTTTAATATTAGTGTGTATATATTTAATGTTAAATAAATAGCCTTTAGTTCCTGTATATAATAAGAGATTTAATGATTATGCGGCCTCTTTTTTCTTTAAATAGTCATTAGATGGCCTAATGACAAACATGTACGTAATTATACATGCATAATTTATTTATATGGGTTATATATAGAGGCTTCCTTTGTACAGAATATTTAACTTATCTTTCTCATTTCCTGTATATAAAGTTATAAAAAATAAATATCATTCACAATTGAGTCTTGAAATTTTATTTACCTACCAGAAACCTTGTACTATTATATTGTTAACTTTTGCACAACACAAATATATTTAGTGATGAAATAACATAAACCTAATAGATATACCCATTTAGATAACAAATAATCTTGTATGCAGGATTTTTTTATTTTAAAGAAGCTAACAGTTCGTTTTTATTAACTAGTTTTTAATCAATGGAAAAATAAGTAAGCAAAACAGTATTATCGTTTAAAATGAGAGTACATCGCTTGCAGGCTGAAAAAATAAACATAATGCTGTTGAAGAAATGCTAACATAATTGATAAGATTTTTTTGTTTTTCACTCGACAGAAAACGGAACAGGTAAACTTAAAACCATATATTAAATTTAGTGAACATCATACTGTTTTTTTTTAATCCATGAACTTTATTTAAGGTAGGAAACAATTCTGAGCACACCAAAGGCTCAATCAATTTGGTCATACTATTGGTAGAAGTGTAGTGAATACAGCGCACTTATTCATTGCCTCCCATGGCACAACTTATAAATATTTTAAAACTATACAATTTAAAAAATGCATTTTTTTTTTTTTATAATTTTTCTTCATGGAAATTTCATTTATTATACATGGAAATGTCCTGGGTTCCAAAATCATGTATGCATAGTAACAATCACACTCCTTAGTAGCATACGTTGAAAGTTGGATTTAAAATTGAAAATGTTGATAGTTTAAGAGTCATTCATGTGAGAATTAGGTCACAATGCCATTTCCTTTTTAGGCATTCCTCTGGCCTGTCAGGAAAATTAGAAAACCACAGAGGAAATATGTGGATTTTAATCTCCAGAAATTAATTCAGGGATCTTTTATACCTGACTAATTAAATTTAGAAGAAAGGAAATATTTAAATCTTTGTGCTATTTATAATTTAATACTATGAATTATCAGTGAGTAAACAAATACTGAAAACTTATTGTATTAAATAATCAAAGGTTAGATATATTTTGAAGATCCTTACTAGGACTGGCTCAGCTGCTAAAGCATCGGAATGTATATTGCGGAGTTTACAATCCTGCTAGTGTATATTTTTTTTGTTGCTAATTTCATAGAAACAGAATGTTTTATTTGCCCAATAGTCCCTGATAAAAGCGAATTATTAAGTAAATACTATGATATCTTATTATAGATCTCTCTTCTGATTATTATTATTATTATTTATAGATCCTTTTCTGCACATTGAATACACACAAAGTTGATATGACCAAGCTTCTTGGAGGTCAAATTGGTTTAGAAGATTTCATATTTGCCCACAGGAAAGGTGAGTCTGTTCCATTATTTATTAGTAACTATTAATAGTATTCAGACAAAAACTGGATGTAACAGACATTGTTAAAAGATGAAAAAAATATTGTTTTAAATATCCCACAAAATCAATTGGGCGAGTAACCATGAGATTTTTACTACTATACGTAGTGTTTATAATAAGTTTTTAATAATTTTCGGACAACTTGTTGACAATTTTTTTTATAATTTTTCATGTTTTTAATCGTTATTTTATAGTCGTTATTTTTTTTTTAATTTCTAGTTATTTACTACATGTGTGTTGGTTTTTTTTATTTTTAAAATTTTTTTTTTTTGGAAATTTTAACAATTTATAATTTTATTAGAATAGAAAGACGATTTTAAACGAAGTACAGTTCAGCACTGTTAATTGAAATATATTTGACTTAATGACTGTGGCCATTGTTGCGTATTACATTAGAATTTAGTTTGTCTTCATTTCGCAAGATTTTATCATTTGACTTCTTGTTTTACTTTAGAGATAACTGAATATGATTGCTTAGATCTGATGAAAGGGCTTTTCAAATTATCAGTTGTGAAAAAACAAAAAATTTGTGTTATATTATTTTTTAGTATTCAGACTACTATTTATAAATTATCTCATATAACCCATTGGTTCAGGAAACAGCTTCATGATATGAAGGGTTTATTTAGAATGATACAAATCTCTGAAAGTGCAGCTTCATGATATGAAGGGTTTATTTAGAATGATACAAATCTCTGAAAGTGCAGTGAATATTCCTTCAGTATTGTAGCAATGCCTATAATTTTAAAATGTATTTTATCTTCTTTCTTTTCTATTAAGTAAAAGGAAGAAAACTTCCGAATAACAATTTATTGTCTAATGATTAGGTTAATATATCTCAGATTTAAATGGGTGATTCTTGTACATAATGTTATTATTTTAAATGTTTCATGCTTGCATAGATAGTTTTATATAGCTTGAAATAATAAATACCTATTGCAACTAATAATATGGCTATCTGTGATCTTGTGGAATTTTTTGGTTTCTCCTGTTCTTAAATCTTCATAGTGCCTATCCTCTGGTCTCGAAATGTGCTGGCAACTGCTTGCATGAGAAGAAGAAGACTAGAGACCTCCCCTGCCTCCTTTCCTTGCCCTGCTGTTTATGGCAACCTCTGGGAAAAATCCAGGGTATTGGCAAGTTCCAAAAACTACCTCTAGTCAAATAATTTGATCAGTAAACTAAACTAAGCCCAATAACAACTATAATTAATTTACTAATAATAAAAATCATTACAATATGTAAGCATAGCCCCTGCCCTAGATCATTGCAGATATATGGTATTTAACTGGTAAATTGTTAAATTTTAGGTAGACCCAAGGAATTTGAAATAACCAAAACAGAAGATTCGTTAGGTTTGACCATCACAGATAACGGAGCAGGCTACGCATTTATTAAAAGGATAAAAGAAGGGAGCATTGTTGACAAAATATCGTATATTCAGGTTGGAGATCACATAGAAAAAATAGACAGTACGAATCTTGTTGGAAGGAGGCATTTTGAAGTAGCTAAAATGTTGAAAGAAATACCTCTGGGAACAACTTTTATTTTAAGACTTGTTGAACCTATAAAAGCTGGATTTTGTAAGTATGAATACTTTTAGTAAAATCTTATAACTATATTCTGTTTATTTATCTTTAAAAGTTAGGCATTTTTTCTACACGATCTGAACAATGCAATACACATACATGCTACTGAAAAAAAATAAAGGATCGCTTCACAAATTTAATAGGCTTATTTCTAACAATAATGTAGTATGTGTATATACTTTTTCTGATTGGTTGGATATTTCATCTCTTTATTGAAGACCTTTATTTAATGCTTATGTTTTATCTAAAGTGTAAAATTTATTTTTTGCTATTAAGTTTAACATTTGTTTGCCAAATTTGGTATCAAAAGGTTGTGAAAACATCAAGTGTACCACAAAGAAGAGAATTGAGTGAACATTAATCAACTTGCATCTAATGTTTAAGGGATGAAGGGTTAAGTCAGCAATTTATTGAGATTAGCCTACAGAGATGCCAATAATTAGTACTGATAGAAGTGCCAGATCCCAATAGAAATTTTAACCAGCATTGAAAAATTGGCACTTTCTCCCTTATAAGAGGACAAAGTTGCCTAAGAGCAGTATCAGTGAGAGACCATAATTTTTTGCAAATATATGACATATGTGTGGCCTGTCATGGGTAATTTTTTAGAAACTTCTAAAAATGACCATATTCCTTCAAACTTAATGAACATTATTTGAGTTTGCTCCAGCTACTGGGCCCCTGCTGTCCAGAAAACGTTGTCTTCAAATATTGTTTTTCGTTAAGCTGAGTCTTATCTATTTAATTACCCCATGGCACTACTGCCCCACAAGGATGTGGCCTTCTCAACTAAAGCCCATCATTCAGCTATGGCCTTCTGAAGACGCCCTCCCTATATCCTAAACATATTTTACGAGGATGATCCTTTGTTTCTCTCCCTTATGTACTGGGCAACTGTGCAAGGTATCCAGACATGACTCCAATAGAGCATATTTGGATTAGATATGATGTATCAGAATCAGACAACTTCAAAATTTGTTAACTGGATTTGTTGATTGAAGAAACATACTGGAAAGAGAAATCAGAGGCATAATTGAAAGCATGTTTGTGAGAATAGTAGCAGTAAACCAAACTCATGGAGGAAACATTTCTTATTAAGGTTTTTTTCAAAAATAAAGAAAAAAACAGAAGAGGAGGACCGCCCAGGAAAACATGGAAAAATAATTTTAAAGAGCATGAAAATTTTTACTTGAGCAACCAGACAACCAAGAACATAGTGGATAGTTGGCTATACAACATATTGGACCGAAACTCCAACTATGGCAGCTACAGGATCTTGATAAAGGAAACAGTATGCATTGAAATGTCATTTTGTAAAAAATATGGCTGCTCCATGTGTAATCAAACTTTTTTAAAGTATATTGGTTTTGTGGGAAGACAAAATCAGACGTTATTTTTAAAGTATATTCAATTATCAGCTACTTTCAATATTTAATATTTACTGATATTTTTATGTGTATGTTTTATTGAAATTAATTATGACTTTAGCTAACATTGAGCCACGAGGAAGTGGCAGGCGAGGTAAAAAAGGTTTCGGAACTGGAAAAGAAACACTAAGGTTCAAAGCAAATGGTCAAGTACAAATTCAAGAAGAGGTGAGTAATTAAATCCTTGAAATTAAAATAAAGTAACACTTAAGTTATATATTTATTTTTTTTCTCATAAGCATAAAAATTTATTAAGCTTCTAAATTTTTACATCTATTAAAATATTTACACCATTACTTTATCAAAAAAAATGCACAAAGTATTTTAAGCAGTGCTTATGACTTCAGTTTAACATCTTATTTCTCGGAGGGGGGGGGGAATCCTCATTTGCTAAAACTGCTTGACTTGTCACCTTATTTCACAGAGCTCACAATAAACAAAATATCAGGGTTGATTTAGAAGAGGTCCCGGGGCCCCTACGCCTTAGAAGTCACTCTTGGTTGATGGGTAGGGATGAGATGGGAGTATAGATCATTTGCAAACAGATTAGAATGGCCAGGGAAGCAGGAATGGATGTTCTGGTAGCGGGAGGTATGGTTGTTGTCATAGAAGGGAGCATAAACGTGCATTTTTATTCAACATTACTACATATTACATATTATATCAACATACATATCATAACCCAATATACCAGCCTGCCATGCCCTCCTGTCCTATAGTCTTCCTACAATCCTGTACCTCCTCCAGACTGTTGGGATGTACTGAAGGCGTCTTTTTGGCCAGCGATCCTCAATCATTCTCTTTCCATGGGCTTACCTACCTGCTAAGGTTTTTGTTTCATTTTATAAAGCTAGGTTTCTGTTTGTCATAAAGCACTCCTATTAGGTTTGTTTTGCACATGTTGCAATCTAAAGACACAACACCTCTTTCCCTAAAAATCCATTTCCATTGCGAGTAGTATGTTTGCTGAATAAGTCGTGATTACTCAAGTTTCTGATACATTCAAAGCCAACGCTTAACAAAGGAATCTAATAACTATGGCTGTGATTTATAAGTAATATAACAAGTAAAAAAAAATATATATATATATATATTGTTATGATATTTTAATGTTATGATTTTTGATTGTGTTTTTGAAATAAACTCGGAATTAGCGAACGTTGAAGAACGTAATAACGATCCGTGGTTCATCCCTATGAAAGTATCAACGTTGTTATTGCCGTTATATTAACTATTAATATTTATAATAAAAATAATATCAATAATTAATATAAACATTTATTTTAATTAATTAACTACGTAAATTAAGCAAAGTATAAATATCCTAAACAACTGGCATTGAATAACCAGTTGAAAGATCAATAAGGCAGCGGATAGATGCAAGATATAGAGCCACGAGACGTATGTGGGCACTCACTATTTATCTTGGAACCGGCAGAGGACGAGGCAGCACGAGGAGAGACCCACGATACGGCCTCGTAGTACACAAGGAGGTCAGCCCTTTTCACTTTCACCCGGCACGAGAACAAAGGACGCTCAAGTAAGACGATCCGGATCACATGATGCAGCTTAGAGGAAGACAATCCGAATCACGCAATAGAAGGCGACCATCGAAGAAAGCAACACAAAGAAACACTGGCCTGTATTAGTATCACGTTACAAATAATTATAAGGTACCATTTTAATGTTAGATTTAATAGTATTATTTTATTACGTACGTAGTTAATTTGTATATCAATTTTTAAATCAATGTGTGTAAATAAACCATTATTCCTTTTGCCAGAAGTTTCCTAATTTTATTAACAGAACCTTGAGATAACGTAAAAGTTAAATATAAAGTTATAAATTATATGAAAAAATATATAATTAAAATATATATAAATAATAAATATTTGAATAATATATATACACACACATTGTCGTCTTTCATTCACGATATAATGTTTTAACATTATTTTATTTATAAAGATGTAAGGAAGAAAAGACTTGCTGAAGCATAACAGTTTATTTTAAAATAAGATGAGATATCTCAGGGTTTGTAATGATTCTTAGTGCATATATATTAAGTTTTATTCTTTTAATATTTCATAATTTCAAATTAATATAAAAATAATACCTAATAATATAATAAGAATATTCTGCGCTGTTGGTTATTGTAAAGGCTTCAACTTCAATAGATTTTCTCAAACATGGCTACTCATAACTGCAACTCCACACCTCAAGTCCACTGATTCCCTCACAGTACTCAGACATACTGGTTCCAGGAGAAAGAGGTTTTGATTCTCTCCTATAATCCTATAAGTACTGAGCTGCCACCACTACAAAAATTGAGTATTTTCCTCGAGTCATCAGAAAATCCTGTATACCTCTTATTACCAAGTGTCATACTTTAGGACCAGGAAAAAAAATGGATCAAATAATTTGTATTAAATTTTGTCAAAATCATGAAATAAAGTGCAGCCAAGTTTTTGAAATGTTGACAGTGGCTTTTGGTGAATCTACCATGAGTAAATAAAGAGTTTATGAGTGTATGGACGTTTCAAAGAGGGCATAAAGATGTTGATAGGGCGCTGGGTACCCTAACACTTCAATAAACGACGACAAATCGAAAAAGTTAAGAAAATGATTCTGGACGATCGAAGATTTACAATTAGAGAGGTTGCTGATGAAGTTAATTTATCATTTGTACCATGCCAGGCGTTTTTTTCCCGACGTTTTGGGCATGAAACGTGTGGCAACAAAGTTCGTTCCAAAATTGTTGAATTTCGACAAAAAAAAAAACATCATTTACGTGAAGCGATCCGACAAAAACGACCGGAATTGTGGCAAAATAATTCGTGTAAATTGAATCTCGATCCGATTGTTCATAACTTTTTAGCAAAAACCAACAATGTTGTGTTACCTCAGCCACTGTATTCGCGGTACATGGCTCCCTGCGATTTCTTTTTGTTCCCAAAGTTGAAAAAAACCTGGAAAGGACGACGTTTAGACACCATTTATGAGATAAAAGAATTGCTGAAGGAGCTAAGAGCTATATCGAAAAGTGAGTTTGAGAAGTGCTTCAAAGATTGGAAAAAGCTGTGGCACAAGTGTATTATATATGGAGGGGGATTACTTTGAAGGGGACAAAATTGCTACTGGTGAATAAATAAAAAAAATTTAAGATAAACAAAAATTCTCGTTACTTTTTGTTCAAACCTCCTACCTTTGATTTATTGCTAAAGGTATCTGACAGGGTGAGGTCAAAACATTCTTTTCAACATAACTTGGCAGTGAATTTTCTTTTTTTAAACCATTCTAATAATAATAATAATTTACTAATAATAAGAATCACAACAATATCTATTTATTTTTACAGAAATTCGTAACCAAAAATAAGAAATATGTACACATAAATGCAATTACTGTAAGACCAGTGTTCAAAATTTTATAAACACAACCATTATTTTTAAATCTGTAAATAAAAAATAAGACATGAGTAGAGAAAACCAATTGAGTATAAGTACAGAAAAAAACCAATTTAAACTGTAGTTCACTTACTAAAAGTATATGATACATGCATTTTCCATTAAACAGCTGAGCTCATTGCTAAGACAGATTTATAACAGCTTAATGACCATTCCACGGATGGTGGAATTAACGACCAAAGTTATAGGAGCTTATTTAAAAACCACAAAATTCATTGAAGAAAATTCAACTTCCAGATTTTCTGTAATGCCTTTTCCATGGTGCTCTTAGCTAAACATTCTTCCAGTCTGGGGTTTTCCCCAGCAAACCTTTATATTTTGTACTCAATTTTCTCCAATTTCTCCCAGCGGTGCTTCCAGTTTTTCAAAAGCACAGTTGATAATAGTGTTTCTATCAATCAATAAATGCCATCTCTGATTTTAATGAGGGCTCTCATGTAAATAGGATTTTCTTCTAATGCTTTGGTAAAATATTTTCCTACCAGTATACTTTTCCTTAAAAAAGTGAAAAGTAATAAATAAAAGAAATCCTTGAAATAAGAGTTATTAATTTTATGAAAGGGGATCGCTTAAAGATGCAGTTAAGAAAGTTTGTTGAAACCTTGACTTTCTTTATGTTGTCCTTTACCAATGTGCTGAACAACTTAGAAGAAACATTGAGCAGTCAAAACTGGTTTATGACAGCTTTTGAACAATATAAAATTCCCGCATCATTTTGTCAGCAAACTTATGTAATGTACTTAGTCTCTGATGATTCATTGAGTGTCACATGTACTGTTTTCACCAGCAGTTTTGGCATTGCTTACCAACCAATGTTTTGTTTATTGTATAAAATCCTCTGTCTTCTCAAACTGAAGTGGCAGATCAATAGAAATTATTGGTGTAAATGTAAGGAATTCCGTAAATTTAGAAAAGAAGACAATTTTCATTACAATTATTCAAATAAATGAGGCCACTGTTCCTAAAAAATAACACAGAGATTATCGCTTCTCCATAAGTCTCAAATTTCAATTAAAAGTGACAGTAATTTTAATTTTCTCGAAATGTACACTGCCCCACAAAAACAGTGATGTACTTGAAAAAATTTTCTTCCTAATAGAATTATTAGGGCTTTCAATTCTTTTTTAAGTAATCTTAAAAAAATAAGTATTGGAGGGTTTAAACTTACTTCAGCAAGTCTTCTGCTGTTTCTGGACATATTGCTACTCCCCAAGTTGTACAAAGAAGTTGAACTGTCTCACTAGCATTTGACTGATTCTGCAGGGTGTGTAGTACTATAAACCAGTCATCTCCTGGCCAACTTGATCCTGGTTTGCGAATGTAAAAGCCTGTCTCACAGTAACATGTAATTGCTATCTAAACAGTATTTCAGGTAAACCCAATGCACGGGCTACTTACTTGAATGTCAAAACTATTTTTTAAATAAAAATTATAAAAAAAAAAAATAAACCTTTTGCTAAATTTTTAGAGATTAGTTACACAAGAAATCAAAACAGAAATTTCTGCATATTTTTTAAAAATATTTATTGGATTTTTCTTTCATATTTATAGCCCCCTTATCACTGAAAATGTTTAATATTAATTAAAAAAGAATTGAAAGCCGAAATAATTCTATTAGGAAGCAAAGATTTTAGTTTTCTAAGTACAACCCTTTTTTTGTGGGCAGTGTGAATATTTTTCTATCATGTTGAGTAGCAAATTAATATAACTGCTAAGTAATATGTAATATTTGTTGAGATTTAAGTGGAATACAATTGCATAAAGTCATTTAAACTCTCATCAAAGGTGTATTCACATTTTTTTTGTAACCCCATTTTCATAAATAGGGATGATAATTTGCATGAAAGTGTTAGTTATTTCCCCAGAGATGCGAAAAATAAATGCAACCTTATGAAAAATAATGAAGGTTATTAACTTAAAAATCACAACATCCTGATAAATGATATGATTATTATTATATTTTATTTGTTATTTAGGGCCCTTACATCCGAAGTAGGCTGGCTTCAATTTCTTGACATACAGTGGTACAGCACTTAATATAGTCTATATATTCAACTTACTATATAGAAAACAAAGTAAAAACTAAACAAAACAAACCCAAACCCCTATAAATAACGCAGACATATTATATTAATACAATAAATGAAACATATGATATAAATATTAAATTACATTGCCAATATATTGTCGTGATATTAGATATTGTGGAGTTTTTATATAATATTTAATCCAACCTTGAATCAAGAAGGCAAATAAAAACAATTGAGAGTGAAAAGAAAAAACAAAAGACAGTCTACTGGTGGTGGTGATGATAGAAACACACACAGACTCTCTAGTTTTTTAGCCAGTTATAATTAGTTGTTGTTGTGGTTCTGAGAAAACACACAGAGCATTATATTCACTCTAGTTTTTGGAATCAGCCTGATATATGTATCTGAATTCAGTGATGAAATAAAAAGCCTGTAATACATATTATTAGCTTGAGATTGAGAGTAAGAAAAACTTAAAAACTTTGTTGGTTAGTGGTTGTTGACTTGAAACGGAACGGAAGATAAATAGCACGAAGAGAAAAATTATAAATTTGAATAAAAAGAAGACCATTGAAGAAGAAAAGGAATCGAATTAATACACAAGTATTTATATAATTAATATAAGTTTATTTTTTTTGTTATGTTTGTAAAATTAAATTCATCTTTTTGCCAGAATTATTTTTGTTATAGAACCTAATAATAAATAGTAAATAAAATAAATTTAAAGTAAAAGAATAAAAAATAAAATTATCATATAAAAATATTTAAAGAACGTAATAATATACATATACAGAAATATAAATAAATTAGACTACAATAATAAAAAGTGTATCAAGAGCTGGTTCGATGACAACCCAGTCCAAAAGATCTTTAAACCACTGACATACAAATGTTTGTCATCAAATAGTTTGTTGTGAGGTATTAATAATTATTCAATCAAATAGAAGTTTCTTACTTGTAGAATGGCACTTACGTAGGAATAAACTTTATTTTTGAAACAATTATTGATATTATGATGTAGTTTGGGGCTTTAGTGGACTATAATTTAAAAAAATAAAAATATTAAAACTTTCAATACAATTGTTTTTGGAGCCGAAACTCTTGTATTGTGTGGTGCATTACACTTGTCTTGAATTTTTCCTTATTTTTGGTGAAGTATTTCATGTGAAATGAAGTTAATTTATGTTCTGTTAATATTTTAATTTTAGCCTAACAAGGAGATGCAATTGGGAATTGACAAGATAAATAAACTTCTTGAAAACTACATGGGTATAATGGATGTGGACTTAGGTAAGCATTAACTGAAAAATTATTAAACAAGCATTAAATGAAAACTATTTTATTTTAAGAAGTTGTGTAATACTTTATTTTATATTAAAAATGGCTATAAGAAACACAGATTGAAAGAAATAATATATTATAATGATTCTCAATTTTTGCTAAAATTTTACTTGCTTATTTATAAGGAATAAAAAATTTTAAATGAATAATAGTTTATTTTTCAAGTTTAAATTAATATGATCTCAGAGTATCAGTTTCTATTGCATACTTCTGACTACTTTAATATTCCATAATAACATAAATTACTATTGAAACTAATGGCTAATTTATATAATACTTAACTAATCTAAGTGATATAAAAATTCATACATAAATTCTTGATTGTTGGATGGGTACTTACACCATACTAGCTTCCAACTTGCTTGCTGTTTCCCCACACTTTCTTGCTTATATTTATTATGTCATTACTTTTATTTTATACTACTATTAGCATTTCTTTCTATCTATTTATTTTAAACAGAAATTCAAGTAATCATAAAAATATTGTTACAATGTAAATAAATGGATTTTTATGTGTACATTCCAGTATAACTCACGAGTGACTGGAGCTTGGCACACCTATGACTTACACTCTGAAAAAAGTACTGTAGAAATAAGATACCCTTGTGGGGGGGGGACATCTAAAAATAACTAATAATGACTGTAATAGTGACACATTCCCTGCCTTTAAGTCTTAGTTTGACCCCCATGAGCATGGGAGATATGAAGGAGTGAAAAATAACATTAACAACATTAGTGTCAAATCCATAATTTTGGGGGTCGCTAAGCTAATTGGTGGCAGTCCTGATGGCATTTAAGTCAAATATAACTTTTTAAAGAACCTTTTAAAAGATTTTTGAAATTAAGATAACAGTAGAATCTGAATGTTTTTTGGATTGCTATGACATTGTATTTCACTTGAAGTGGGATCTCTAATTATTTTACTACAGAACCTCAACTCATCAAAACTTTCCAATGGCACAAGTTGTTTTAAAGAAGATGGCAGGTAATTTAATTGAAGTGACTATCTTTACCACTCATTCTTGTGGAAAACCCTTTTAATTATAAGAAATCGCAATTTCCAATGAGACCTACCTTCTCGATTGCCATCAACAAGTCACTAGGAGATTCTATTAAGTACCATAGAGTGGATTTGAGATTGCCATATTTATTTATTCTTTCAGAGGTGCATCTAACAATATTATTTATAATTTTATGTTTGCTAAAAAGGTCCTAGCCTAGCAACAAGACCTTGATGCTCTCCCTTCACAGAAGTGACAATCTTCTTACTGCAGAGCAACAGACAAAGAAACAGCCTGAACACTATGCAGAAAGATAGGGGACTACCACCCAACTCCTCTGCTGGAAGTGGAACAGAACTACATGTTTGTATCTCCGAAGCAGGTCACCAGTGCCAGGGCATGATGGAATACAAATAGTTCTGCTGAAACTGATATTGAGGAGAGGGTTAGTAAAACTTGCCAACCTGTAAAAATCTTGTATCAGGTTGTGTTACTTTCCTATTGCATGGAAGCAGCCCAATACTGAAGCCAACCAGGAACAGAGATCACACTACCCTACCACACATAGAGAATATATTTGAGAAAGTTCTTCTGAATTATCTCCAAAAGTACTGTGGGGATAATGGCTTCATCCCTTTGTAAAACTACAGGCAGAAGCTTGCAGGGACTGTATGCTGGTTAGCTTCCTGAATAACCAATTGTTATGGGTGCAGTTAGCTGATAAGCTCTCCACAGCTAATCCTCTGACCTATGGTGAACTTCTAGGAGCTGTGTTGTCCCCCTGTACTTTTCAGCATGAGTTCCTTGAAAATTCAAGGGGGGGGGGTGTCTTTGTAATTTACTTTTATCTTTACCTCAAGTAGTTTTGAGGTAGAGATTACTTCACTGAGTGTTGAACAGAGCGCACAGGTTTGAGAGTAGTAGAATAGAAGCCACCAGGTGTGATGAAACCAACCCGATCGAAGGATGTACCATGTTGGTGTTATTGTTTATATTAGGTAACTATTATTTTAATTATACAAAACTCTCTAGCCAATTATGTTAATATGAGACATTTGAAAAAGACAAAATTATGTACTATCCTGAGATGATATTAATTGAAACATTATAAAATAAACTATTAGTCTTTATGAATTTTTCATGAATGTCCTTTCATTCTTTATAAATAAGAAAGTACAAAATATTTTTAACAAAGTTGGAAATTGTTACAACATACATGCAAAACATATAAAGTATACAAAAGCACATAAAACATTCAATAACCCACATAATACATAATAAAATTATTTGGTCTTATAAATTGATTTGATTTTTTGCTTTCATGGTCATTAATGTCACTGATTCCTTTAAGATTTTGAACACGTTTTTGATGTTCTGAGCTGTCATCATAGTTATGAGCTTCTTCTTGGCACATCCCTTACATTACCGGAGCACTGATTTCTTCACATAACCCCTCCCCCTGAAGAAATAAAGGCCTGGTTTCTTCTTAAAACCAGTATTACTGACAACTTCTGGTAACATATGAATATCTGTTATTTTAGCACATTCTAAGGAATGGACTAATTTACATAATTCTACAGAGATGATTTCTTCTCACCCAACCCCAACAATCTCCTCTCCACCAGAAATATCAATAATATGTCACACAGATAACCACTTCTTCTGGAGCTACAACCATGTCCTCCTCATCTAAAGTTTCAAAAATTTGTCCACCCTTTAAAGCTTGGCCAACATCTGAATTTTTGACATTTTCATGCGATTTGCTTTCTTGAACAGTTTGGTTGATGTATGGTCTTTGACTAGACCGACAAATTTTGCCCTCAGAATCATTCAACTCTGCTTGCATCAAGAGTGAACAACAAAGTACAAAACATGTGCGAGAGCCTTATCCCACTTAAGATATATATTCAGCTCTCCCTACGACAAAAAAAAAAAATCATGGGTAAGTCCTGTGGGAGCCTACCTTTGTTCACTTCCAGGGTTCCTTTCCTAACGCCTGTTCCTTTATTTATTACTTGCCTCTCTACCAGAAAGGTTCTTGCCACGCCTGGTCCTTGCCAGGTCAAAAACTATTACCATTCAAATCATAAAAAAGAATATACCTTTTTTAAATTTAGTCTAATAAATAATTAACTTGCTAATAATAAGAATCATTACAATATATATTTTTTCATTTCTAGCTACTCAAATATGGGAACATGGTGAAGGAAAGACAAACAGTATGGAATTTGCTGAGTCGATTGACAATTCAGACCTTGGAGAGCTATCATTTGCCGAAGATATAATTTTTGAAATGTGGGGTGTCATAACAGACGTCCGCGCTGGAAGAATAAATTAATTGGATAAAAAGTATGATGTGCATATTTATCAGTTAAATGTGACAGTTCAAAATGTAAACCCATTTTACATGTAACCCCATACCATAAAAAACTCATACCTTGGGTTGTTATATAAAGTTATATCATTATTGGAAACTGTCTTTTGACTTAATAACAATCAATTTATGGGTTAGGTTAGCATCATATTACTAGTAATTCTCAGGATACAGAGTTATCTACTTGAACATAAGTATGCTTATTCTCTTATAACTAAGACTCACATCAAGATGTCTAATATTAAGGTTTCTTTTTTCAATATCAGAAACCTTCACATTTTGACCATCATGATATTTTAATTTCAAGTTTCACTGAATGCCTAACTGATGATTCTAAAAATAAAAGCAAGCCAATAAAAAATAATAAAGGGCCATTAATTACTGATTACATGGTAATTAAAAAGTAAATCTTTTGCAATCATACTGAGTAGGGTATAATCAAATTGTCTGAACATCTTAATTCCAAAAAAATTTTTTTGTTGGAATTATTCAAGTTGGAGTTATTCCATTAATCTTAATTACCTGGTAGGTAATTACACTTGATTCACATTTTTCTCCTTATTCCTAGACTCTGGCACTCTACCTTTAAGCTTTTTAAGGTTAAAAGTGCGACCCCCATTAAAATTTAAGCCCTCATTAAATTGGCTCTTTAAAGGTTAAACTTAATTTATTGAAAACGATTAAATACACTAATAATATTCTGTTCTTTTTTTAGGTGTAACCTAAACAACTGTCATGAAACTACAACTGAAGGAATTTTTTTTGTTGTGATTTGGGTATATCTCAAAAAAGTAACTAGCAGTTGTGATGATGAGGTTTCCTGATGCAATCATGGAAAACTCAAGTGTAAAATATTATTGTATTATATATATATGTATAATTTATGTGCTTTTTAAATAAAATATTTATAATATTTATTGTGATTTTTATCCTCTAATAAAAAAAAAAATCATTTCTTAATATAATTCTATGAAGCAATTGAGTGTTTTTCTTGATTGCCAGTTGCTTTTATGTATTATGGACAATGTGGTCCATAAAGTTTCCCTTTTTACAATTTTGTTTGCCAATCAAGTGCATAGATTCACTGTACTGATTTTTCCTAATTCAGTTGTCAATTTATATGTATTTGATTAATTAAAATTTTTAATGATTTTCTTTTACTACTGTTATGGGTCATTTAGCCTTCATTTGGAAAAATATGTACAATTACACCCGGTTATAGAAGATGTCTCTTTTTATAGTATCAATTAATTCCTGATCATTAGTAGTGGGTACTTTATTTTCATCCAACACTTTAAATTAAGAAACTTTATTAAAAAATGTTAGAATGTAACTTAAAGTTTAGGGACTAGAATGGATTAAGAGTTTGAACCTTATTACCAGCCGATCTGATAAATATAGAAGTTTGATTACTTTGATTAGGATGTATGGCTTAGGTTGATGAAAGAGAGGTTATATATTTTCATCAAATTTATTTTAGGGCTCTGTTCACAAGACACTAAGTATGTATAGTATGTGGCCATTGACACTCCTCATATACTTCCTTCTCGGAAGCCACTCAGTGTTATTTAACCTCAGCTTATGTATGGTCTGGTCGGTGGCCTCACCTCAAGGACACCCATGCAGCATTTGCCTCCGTAGTAATTAAGGTTCTATCCTCTCTTCCAAGTACCTAAACCGTCAGTCTTTTCTTCCTACCAGTCTTGATTGTAGCTACCAGGGTCAGGTTTCTTATACAGTGACCATCTGTGCATTTCTTCTAATCCTCTAATGACCTTGCTCAAATATGAGGCCATAAATTAGAAAAATATAGGTCTTTTCTTTCTTGGGTTAAAACTGAAGTTTCACTAGCCTAAATTAGAACTGGCAATACTTGGTATAGGTAGTATAATCAGCACTTAATAATAACAACATAAGTTGCTGAAATTGCTCGGGTATAGAAAGGAGTCGACATTTATATTATTAATTAGACTAAGTTAAGGTTTACATAAAGTGTTAAAAGAGAAAAAAACTATCTTGTTTGGGTGGGATATAAAAGGGGGGGATGAGATTTCTTCATGAGGATTGTGTTAGGGGGTTGGGTAATAAATAAAAAAAATATTTGATGACTTCTAAGGACCATGATTGATGTAAATTGATAAAATTTAATACTATTGAAACAAAACAAAAAATAATCTTTTATTCTGGAACAAAGAATATAAAAAGAAAAATACATTAGTAAATTAGATACCCTTGGATTGTTTTGTTTTACAAAAAAAATAAGATAATTATAATAAATAAATAACTGCATCTAATAGAATGAAACAGGAAATAATGTTGAAGAGAAGATAAATAAATAAATGTATGCGCTAGACAAAATTATTAGAAGAACCCAAATTATTATTATTAATAAAACATATGTGAATCCCTTTGCTAATTATGATCACATAGTAAACCTGGTGTATAGTTTGGACAGTTCATAATACCTATGACTTCCCTTTCTATTTTAAGGTTACTCCTTTTTTCCACTATGGCTCAGTGAATTGTATTTTGGGCTCTGTATGTGGGGTGATCACCATAGAAATGTGGGTATATAAATACATACATAGTGGGGGAAGGTATGTCCCTTAAAAATTAAAACACATGCATTCCCACTCTGAACAGAATATGGTGGCAGTAAACGCTTCCCTGCTCTAAGCTGGAGTACATAAGAGCATAAACATAAACAAACAACCCTGGCCTCTTTGCTAAAAAATTGTATTCATTATTATGCTATAGTTTTTCTGAGGGCGGGCCAAAATTTGCTGTTATAATTAGGAAAGATCCATAACAAGAAATATACAGTCAGAGCATATGTTTCAGCTTTTATTATATTCCTGGGAAAAATTACAATAATCACATCTGCTGCTCATAGGGGTAAACTCTTATCCAATGCCAGGATCCCTCCTGTATTACTGTCTTTCCTGGACATTGTCGGTACCTTGTTTGATATATATACAGTTAATAAAAACCAGTAGATGTTTGGTTATTAAGTACATTTAAATTAATCAAATAATAGCTGACAAAGTTTTTTTGGATTAATGTCAATGGTCACCTACTTATAATTAGGTGAACGAAACCCTAATTGTGTGGTACAGTACATTTAACTGAACTTTTTCTTCTTGTATGTTTAAAATACTATTTAGAGAGGAAAAGTTTATTTATTTGCATCAGTTCCTTAGAAATATGCTATAAACACAAATAACCTAAAGTGTTTACAAAACAGTACTATTCTTAAACTTATAATTAAATGGTACTTACAAGTATTTTAAAATTAATAATTATCAGCCAAAGAAAGACAATATTCATCAAACACGGAGCTCCTTTTTTTCGGCCAATCGCCGTTACTCTGCCATCACATATGCCAATATTTAATTCCTCTAAGAGTTTCTAATATAAACTTAAAAAAAAACTATCACCAGAGCTACATTTGTTCAAAGGAGACTAGAATGTAGTCAATTTAAATTTTCTGATAACTCGTCCACTTTTTACATTACCTTGATTCAGGAGTCAAATGAATCAGTTAACTCCTATTATTAAAAGTAAAATTTTATTATATATATATAATAAAATAAGTATATAAAAATATATATAATATAAAATTATATATGTAGATGTATAAAAGTATTTTCATTTAAAACATATTGAAGATATGAAAATTCCCTTTCTACAGAGTTGCAGGGGAACCATGTATAATCAAAGCCAATTTACAAAACATTGGGTATTTACAATTTAAATTTTCGGATTTTCCCAGTAGAATAGATAGTTTATATCTAAGGGAATGTTTTTTTTTAATTTATCTATCTCCCGATAGGCTGTGTATACTTCTTCATCATATCAACTTGCACTTTTGTTTGTAATTTCTTGGAGATATTTTTTGAGAACGTAATCTGAAGCTGTTCTTAATTGCCGGAGGAAGAACCAGAAGTAGAAGTGACTTTAACTGACTGCTTAATATTATGAATCCTCAAAGTTTTGCTCAGAATTGAATATTCATCCTCTCCTATGGTTATCTCTTATACTATTGGTGATTTGAGGTATTCTTTTTCATAGACAACAAGAAATATTTAAGACCTTTCCAATTTCAAAGAGTTTTTTTAAGTGATTCTTAGCTTCCATTCAACAGTGCATTGAGGCTAGGGTTAAGAAACATCAAAGAAGTAGCAGTTTTATTTGTTACTCATATGGACTATCAGCGAATAGCTGCTTATAATTTTTTTGTAAGTGTACCATTCTTTTTTTTAATAGCAATTTTATAACTGAGAAAGCAATATGATTTATTTCTTATGCTGGCAAAAATGCACTGATGATTGTTTCAATAAAACCCCAATTCTTAACACTCATCTTCAATTGAGGATAAACTGTTTCATAATAATACAGAACCGCTTGTATTTTGTAATGGTTTCAAGCATCATTCATTTTTAATAATTCAGCAATTGTCTCAATCATTTTAACATTGTGCAAATTATTTTTGTTCAGATTTCAACTTATTGGAAATTGGGTTCACAATACCCTTAAAAAACGTTGATTCCATTAGGGAAAATGGAAAGCCTCCTTTTGTAACTAAATTAGTAAAGTATTCTGACATTTCCTGTTAATATCTAGATAAACCTTTTAAATTTTTTTTTAGGTAATTGAGTAATATTTATTATCTCTGTTATTGTCAACAACTTATTTAAAAGCATAAGAATGGTTTGTCATAACATTCTCAAACTGGTTAAAAAATTATATTTTTGGTTGCATAATGTGAATTCATTTCTTTCCTGTGTAGCATTAAAATTAAACAAAATAAGAAAAGTACTATTTATTTTTTTCTTCGTCCCATTATGAAAATAATTCACAGATTTGAATTGTGAATTAAACAACCGTTTTCAAAACTCTCTATTGGAAAGTAATATCGCTCATATTATGAATATGAACCATAGAAAGACAATACAAGATTCCCCCTGTCGTTAACATTGAAATATTTTCCTGTATTACCGGAATTTATTAGTTTTCCACTCTGTGTACCAGTGTAATAATTATGATATTCCATTATAATTTTTTTAACTTATACAGCTTAATAAAAAATTGTAAATGACATTTATATAGATATTAAAAAAGAAAAACCTTTTTTAAGCTACAACTTTCATTTAACAGTTTTGAAAAAACTTTTATCATTAACCTCTAATAGATAAAATTTTTTTTTTAAACAGTTAATGTTGAACACAATTGGAAAAAAAAATAACTGCTACAACCCCTGCATTGATTAAATATTTAACACAATAATTAGTTTTCATATGGAGGTACTGGCTCTTTTTTCTTTGGCTAATAATTACTAAACCAGTGGAATTACATAGCCCTTTATGTAGTATTTATTAATTTACTAATATTAATCATAAATCATTCAAGTTACGCTACCACATAAGTTAAGTAATCACATAATTAAAGGGTATTGGAGAATGTTTCGCAATTCAATAAACAAACAGCAAATTTTAGAGAATTTATTATAACTATATTGAGTTAATGAAAGCACTGTAAATTCTAACAAAATTATATTATTTATTTACATGTGTTAAAAAAGTATAAATTTACATGTATCGAGACTGAGGAACATTGGCTTGACTATAGACAAGCCTTCCAGTATTAGGAGACTGACTTGGATATACTGCATGTGAACGTGGAACAAGGTGCTGCTGTGGTGTTAATGTAGCAGATCTCGATGGAGGATATTGTGACACCATAGGATAATGATAACCAGGGCTAGAATGAGATGAACTTATCCCAGGTGTAACATGTTGAGGTGGCGGGGCTGAAGTTGGCTGCCTTATAGGGTAGCCTGAAGTGATTCCACCAGTCTTTGTTTGAGGAGGTTGGATAGGAATAGCTCCTCCATGAAGTGCGACATGTGTTGCTGGCCTCGAAGCTACAGAATAATATTTGTCTTCCCCATACATTTTTGGATGTTCAGTAGCATGCATGTATGGTTGATTGGGATAATGTTGTTTCATCTGTTGTGGTTGAGCATCTGTTCTAATAGGCAGAGTAGTGTATGACGGTCCTGGGTAGTAGGTTTGACTGCTGCCAGGGTTTGGATAGTAACCTGAATAGCTCTTTTGGTAAGGGAGTCTCGTAGTTTTTGGGTTATAAGTTTGATAAAGATGAGGAGGGGGAGAAGGGCTTCTTGGTCTTTTTATGTTTCCCTGAACAGGCTGAACTTTGTAAGAAGAGCTGGGGTATTCTTGCTGCATTAACAAATGTGAATGCCCAGGAGCCGAAACATTATAAATCTCGGCTACCTCAGCGTTAGCCCTACTTTCTTGCTCACGAATCATTTGTCTACGACGATTTTCTTCTTCATATAAAACTTTCTTTAACTGCAAAAATAATTGATGTTTCTCTTCTTTTAACTGAGCCAACTTAAGTTCTAACTGTACAATTTGTTCTCGGGTTTCAGAGAGTGTCATCACATCTTGTTTTTCTTGCAGTTCTCTTTCTTTTCGCTGTCGTTCATTTTCTGCATCTGCTTCTAGTTCTTCTTTCTTCTTTTGCCTCTCTTTTAAAATGTGCCTTTTTAGTGCTTGAAACATTCGCTCATCGCACTGAGGGTGGGGAGCCACCGCACCAGGCATGGCTTTAGCCTCTTTATTTTGTCGCTCAATTATAGCTTATTTTAATACACAGTTGAAAAGAAAATTTGGCTGTGTACTACAAGCAATATTATTTGTAACTAATCAAGACATGAGTTACATTCACTTATTTAGGATATGCAAACTACATATCTGTCGATGTAACTTAGAAAATATGTAAAATTTGGTAGGACCACATAAAATGAACAAGACTTTACCTTAAGTTTTACATATAGCTCCATTTCTACACAAAATCACAGAGTAAAATAAAATCCATACACCAAGTCCAACTTTAATTCATTTTAGCAACAAAAACTAAGTATTTCAAATAGTTTACTTTTTGTTTATGTTGTGTAGTATAAACCACTTGGAATAAGGGATTTCCAGAGAGAGTTAAATTATTTATTAAGGTAATGGAGAAAAATAAAATGGCCGCTAAAAAATATAAAATCAAATTTGGCACAATTTTTTAATTAATATTCTTAGTAGAAACATTCAACAGTACCGCTAAGAAAACGAACGAAAGGTTATAATAAGACGGCACTGGCACAGAGCTTCTGAATCTGACATCAACATAAACAGAGTCTAAATAAAAAATATGTTTGTTTTCATTATTGAATAAAAAAAATTAACCCATTAATTTTATATTGTAACAAAGTATAACAAATTGCGAATTAAATTGAAGTTTAAGATGCGGTTCAAAATAGTCATACTGAGAACTAAATGCATTTCCACCCTAATCTCCGCAGATAATTAATCGGGTACAGACTGCCAATGATCACAATTTAATGTTGTTTTTTACTTGCTTCACCTTTCAAGAGGTCGCTTTCCTTCACTTACCGAACCAAGACTATACAAATACTTATTTATCATTTCTCCAGTGAGAAGAGCTATATTACATGCATCGAAGAAACTTCCACGAGATACTTAATGTACTAAAGTGCTAGAATACAGAAACAGTCAATTAATGAGATAGAGAGAGGTCTAATCAGGACTATACTAGACTAGGCATCCTTTCTCTATGAATCCGCAAATCAGAACTACCTCAAAGCACTGCAGTGGACTTGTGACAGTTTTTAGTTGTTTTCTTTAATCGACCACATTGGTGACCCACGACTAAGAGAAGACTGCGAACGAAGTGCCTTAAGTTGACAGCAACGTGGTGTTCAAATTTGCAAGGTTTTGTCTGCAATGTGAGTAATTACTTACCTCATTTTATATTAGTCTTTCCTTCTCAAGCTGCTGCGATGGAGGATAAATCAACAGCTAATTCATCCATCTCGAAGTATAATAATAAACCCACTGGTGTTAGCATTAAAATGCCTCCCTTATTTAGAAAAATGTCGACATGGTTTTAGTAAATAGAAGTCTAATTTGCCAACTCATACACATTAACTCTGAAGTGGCCATATATTATTATGTTGTTGGAAGCTTTGAATCTTGCACAGCAGAGAAAATTGCCTAATTTATGGACAAACTTGTCTGCCACCCCCCTACAGTGACTTAAAAGAAACACCTCCTTAGCAAATTTGGTGACTCAGAAGTGAGGTGAGCTAAACGATTGCTAATAGAAGAACAATTAGGAGACCATAAATCATCGGTTCACCGAATCGGTCAATGAATTGAATAGTTGTAGCCGCTCACGTATCAAATCTCAGTCTCCTCACCCACGCAGAAGTAAAAAAAGACCCCTCTGTTGGTCTCATTTTAAATTTGGGAAGTCGGCTAAGAAATGCCTTAAACCATGCTCCTTTAAAGCTTCATGATCTGAATCAGATAACTAGTTCTTCCAACACTCGGTGAGGTAGAGCGTTAGGAGTCTGTTAAATCTTGCCGCTTATTTATTCTGGATCACAACTTATGATCAAAATTCTTAATTGACTCCAGTGCGGATATTTCCGTTGTGCCTCCTTCCCAGAAGGAACTTAAAGCTGAGTTTCGATAAAGTCAAGTATTTACATGCTTAAATATTGGTTATATATTTATTTGTGTGTTTTTTAAACTAACCACAGACTGCTTAGCTAGTGAAGCTTTCAGAACTAATGCTGCTATCAGTGAATACTCCGGAGCTGAGTAACCTCCACTTATAATCTGCAGGCAACAACTTACATGCAATTGCATATCTTCAATAAAATAAACAAAAAATCCGGCATTTAACTTACAATTTAAATCCTGTGCCGCTGTTCCTAAATCAGCAAAAAGGGCGTATATCTACTCCATTAACGATATGTTTTGGGGATTGCATTTTACTCCTCCTCACTGACATTAACGTTATATCTAATTCGAAATACAATGGCTACTCCCTTCTTGGGCTATTTACCCGAAACTAGATTTCACTTAGAAACTGTGCTCCCTTCCATTTGGGAACCTTACATTTCCACCAAGCAGAGTGACTTCTTTTACCAGTGCCTCACATTTTGAATTTCGAATTGGCTGGCAAAAAATAACAGCATTTTGTTGAATTAACCAAGCTTCCCGTGCATCGAAGGTAATAGAACATGTTCTGTGGAGTAGCATACGTTGTAGCAAGAAGAGCTTCAGGTCGTACAGACTCACGTTGAAGTACACTTTTGCTTCCGGGACTCAAAGCTAACTCGATAGTTTTCCAAACCATTTCATGTATCCTTCAACTTGATCATTGTATTGAGGTTTTATGTATGTATTTAAGCTGTAGCACCGAAGAAAGCAAAAATATTCTTCAGAGCCTAATGACTGTTTTTGAAGTGTTGTAGGTTTTACGTTGTAGGTATTGTTGTTGGTATACGTTGTCTAATAAAGTCTGAGCGCTTAACCATACACCTGGGGTCTCAGAAGCGGGCCGAATCCCGGCTGCTACCAGGTCCACATGTCAGGTAGAGATTTCTTATTCTTAGGACACAGAGGGTGCGTTGAGGATTGCAAATACAACAGAAATACCCCAGTACATGGTACAATTTTGTGTGAAAAAGTACAAATGCTCCTTGCCTCTGGACTCAAACATGCTCTTAGGACTCCATGGGGCACACAAATCCCCCAGCAGCAGACTCTCCGAGAAGACTTTCCAAAACTCGATCATACGAAGTTGGAGCAGACAGGTGTAATACCACCAAATGTGAAGCACATTAATTTTCACTCTTTGAGAAATCTAAACCTGATCTCAGACCCGTCATGATAAAGTTTTAGGAAGTTGAAGAATTACCCAAGGCCTCCCCTCTACCAGAAGAAGAATTAGCTTGCGTGGAACACTTAAAGACCACTCAACGTAGGCTTCCTTCAGTTTGCCACTTCATGGCACTACCTTTTATATTGCTCAACAAAAAATCAGATATTACAATGTACCAGGGAAGAAGTCGATTTCCCAATCTGGGACATAAAATTGCTCTTTGCCCTTTTTTTAGCTAGGAACCTGAACACCACGATATCCAAGCACAGGTGGGATATTACGGAACAGTAAACTCAGTGGTCAATGGGGATTTCGGAACTCAAAACACCATGAGGAACTCTCCCATCCAAGATTCCACCAAATTTTACTGCAACATAGAAGTAATGCAGCAGCCTACTTCAGCTGAATCGATTGAGTGCTTAGAATGTTATGCTGGATGTGCAAGAAACTCTAGTGCAACCGGAACCCCTGCCCAAGCACCATACTCTTGTACAAATTCCCTTCTGCACCCCTGCGAATTGTGTCCAATGGACCCAAAACGTTGGCTTTAGCAAATTTAGTGACTCAGCTATCTCCTACAATACAGCTCAGTCAACAGCCGTCATGTATAATTAACCGACTTTGTCTCCACCACTTTAGGCTAAAATAGAAAGCTAAGGATTTGAGGTTAGAAACTATCAAGAGCGAAAACCTCAGTTGAGGGAAATATGCCACTAAATGACCACGCCTTACGATAGATGGTCAGGACCTAGCTGACTCATTGAATCAACTAAAAATGCATTCAAACAATCCTTCAATCAACAACTACACTCCTTCCGACTTGCCCAGAACGATACAAGACAATACCACATCTCTGTTCATCGGAGAGTATACATCCCTCTTGCCATGAATGTGTCCGTTCGTCATAATACCGCTAGCTGTAACTGACGCAAGTTGCGTCTGTAGCGCTCATCGCTGCATCAAGAACTTACGGTGTCAACAGGGACACTAAGCGAAAATTTCATTAAAGGTAATTGGTGATCCCTACGTCTTCTGTGTTTGGATCATCCAAGAGATAAATATAATGACAGGCACGCCAGCCGGGGAGGTCGGTCTCGTCGACCTAGCCAGAATCCTCTGCAAGATAACCAGTCCTCCATACTATGTAAACAACTATATCCTTCACGCTGATCTCAACATCCCATTTATTCAAGAACTAGCTACCTCCTGGTTACATAACTTCCTCTCGTCTTCTCCCTGATCATCCTAATTCTTATCCTGATGATCTATACTCCTAGCTCTGTGTACTATAGTTACAAGTTAAACGGTTTTTGCTAATGAGCCCCCCCCCCCTTCCAAAATGACAATTCCCACTCTTCATCTAATCATTCAAAAAAGATATAATTTTTTAATTAAAAAATTTGTGATATTGAACTTATAATTTGACGGGACTTTGTTATTATTATGAGTAGGATACTCAGGGCTACCGTCGTCAACTCAAGACTGAAGATGTTTTTTATACCTAACTATATTTTTTTGATGACGAAAAGAAAAATATAACATTATTCAATATTGACACTAACGTAAAAAATCAGAATAGTCCTGTTAAATTATGATTTTTGCTTATGCTAAATTTTTAAGTTGAAAAATAGTAAAGTTTCCTTGTTTTATGTGGTTTTTTTTTTAAATTAGTTGTAGTATCTTAAATTTTTGCCTTAATATTCACATTAATAATGTCAGCAGAAGGTTATAAACAATTTTGAATGATAACAAGATAATCTAATTTGACGTATAAATGTTTTTATTTTATTTTCTAAACATAAAAAAGTATAAAAAAAAATAATTTATTCAATATAAAAAAGATTTAATTTTGTTAGCTTGTGTAACATTAATTGAAAGGAGAGAGTATAACAGTAGAGTTATAGTGTAGAGTACTTTGGGGTCCGGATTACCAGTTCGGGCAAGCTATTATGACCCTTGTTTTTGTAAGGATTTGATCGCCATCTTTAGGTTAGAGGTTTATTTTGTAAATAGTCAGTTTGACTTCTGTAATATTTGAGTTGTTAAAGATGTAACTAATTGTGTAGTTGATGTGTTTGTAAGTGGTATTGTTATTTTGATACTTGCAATGACTTTAACATAAGAACGCGAGTGCAGTGAAACTATGTTTTCAGTTTTACAACTCCCCTACACAACTGGAAGTAATTGCAGGTCAGTATGTACGTTTTTATTCTATTCTTTCACGCCATTAAATCGTTGTATTGTAATATTTTCATGTGTTTACTTATGAGTGTGAAAGAGCCGTAGGATTCGGATAGAGCAGTGAGAACTTGCTATGTGAATGAATGTTTCTATGTTGTTTGTGTATGTTTTTTTGTTATTATATAGACTAATGCCGCTTAAGTTTTAGTGTTTTCTTTCTTTCTGAAGATAGTTATTCATTTCTGATTAAGATTGTTTTAGGTACATCATCGTTATTTTCTAATAAAGTATTATTTAATTTTTTAACTACTTTTCCTCACTGGTATCTTTTTAATTGAAGTTAGTGTTTGTGTAGCTTGGGAATGTGTTTAAAGATTCATGTTATAACATCTAGAAGTTTTTTATATGTGGTTAGGTTAACATAAGTTTTGATCTCATTTATGTTGTTTTTAATTATTGTCTTGGTCATAAATTGTTAATGATTATTGTGGTTATGCGATGTTAATGGGTTACATTTTTTCTGTCCTTGGTTCGATCACCATGATTCCTATATTAATTAGGGTTTAGTTTAATTTGGATCTATTCATTTCCAACATGGTTAGTGTTATGTTATTTGAAACCAAAATAATGTAAATTCAAATTATCCCTAGGTGATTTGGGGGGAGAAAGGGGTGTAGTTTTATTTGTTTTCTGATTTTACTCCAGTTTTGCAGTCACAGACTGTACCTTATTGCCAGAGTCAGCTAATGGCTACAGCCTTTAATGTTTTAGACAACACCTTTTAAGTTAATATTTTATCAGATTGTTAGGATTTGTCTATTTGTCTTACTTGAATCGGGTATTTGTATTTTGTGTTGATCTTCATCTGGCAGGCTGGATTTCACTAGGTTGTTGCTAGTGATATTAAAGTTTAGTTCCAGTTCTTCTTTGGTTTCTTAGTTATCAAATGTTGAAAGTGACAAAACCTGACAGTGTAACTAATTTTACTCCTCAGAGTAGTGGAAATTTGAAGTTATGAACCTTATTATTGAAAATAATAACTACTTATACTTATGAAAGAAAATATTCTCCGAAGTTATTTGATTGCAAGTGTTCTGGATTAATTTTAAATGATTAACAAATTAATCGAAATGCAACTGTTATGATTTTGTTGGTGGTTTTTATTTGACATGTGTGGTTATAACTACGTTATTTTTTGTGATATATCTTTTTGTGTTATTATTCTTCCTATTAGATAATTATTATAATAATAGAATTTGTAAGCTTGCAAGTGGTAAGCTTGGTATCTCCCTATGAAAACCTGCTCCATTGTGTTATTTTCGTTTATGATCTGGTTGATGCTAATGGCAGTTGTGGCGATGTATAAAATCAATGCCCTGGTCTATTGTGCCTGTCGCCATGGAAGTTGCCGTGTTACGTCACAAGATGGCTCCACAGCTGGTTGCTATGATACTACTAGCCAACTACATAATCTTTCTTTGTCTCATATACTTAAATACTATAAATAAAACTATTTATTTCTTGCGTTTTTCTTACATAAATGTTTGATTTGTAGTTAAATAGTTTTTTTTCTCAAACTCATTTAAGGAATTAATATTGTCTATAAGTTTTACATTGGTAATGTGATGTACTCCTGTTTGACAGGAACTGAGTGTTTAATATGATAATTGGACGTAAATTTATTGGTGAAGGTTTTGTTTTAAACATTAGCTTACAGGTTATGTATATTTATCATACTTCTATCATTGGATGATCACTAATAATCAATCCCAAGTTAAAATAAGCTCATGGCTGCTTGAAAGTCAATTTGTTTTTTCTTTTACCCTTGTCATGAAACACTGAGTAAAGAAGCTGACATTAATGTCAATTAACAATGTTGGGGGGTGATTAGTTGTATGTAATTATTAATTAAAAATGTCAAAAGTATTATTAAGTACCTGACAACTTTGTTTTAAATAACACTATTCTTCTTTCAATGATGTTTTTATGTTGATTTGAATTGGTGTGCTCTTGCAACAAAAATATGATTTATATTATGTACTTACCTACTGAAAACGACTGTCATACGTCAATTAATAGTATGTATTTATAAATAATGTGTAATTATTTGAACAACAAAAGTATTAGGGCACCAATAATGATGATATTTTGATTTTTCATTTCTGTGGTTATGAAATGATTTGTTCAGTTTATCCCTGTCTAATTTAGTAGTATTTAGCCTTCTTTAGAACAGATATTTTTCTCTTTGTTAATTAGTTAGCATGGGCAGAAAAGTTGAAAAAAATTTGTAGGAAATGGGAGAGGAGACCAATAAATAATCTTGGTTACTTGGGGCATTTCATTAACCCTTTCATTACAGTAGAAGGTTGACTACTGTTGCCTTAAGTACTCTTGGCTTTGTGGGAAACAAAATGCTCAAAAATTGTGTGAAGAACATATAAAAGCAAATCGAACAATTATTGTACTTAACAGTAAAACAAAAAATTAGTTTAAGAAAAGAGCTGTGTCTTCGATATAGAAAAATAATCTTATATTGCTAAGGTTTTAGGTTCCCTCTGTGAGATTAGCAAACTGGACTTGAACATTGAAAGGAATATTAAGCAACCTCTGCATTTCAGTATGCCTAAAGGGAATTCAGCATCATCAGGGATAAATTCAAATTTTGAAGTTTGACATGTTATTGATTCCAAGATCAGTGAATATTTGAAAGTGTTTTTTTTTTTTTTACAATATCCAAATGTTAGGTATCACTCGCCCTGAATCTCTTTTGAATATCTGTGTATTATTTTCAAGCAAATATTGAAAATTAACATTTAACACAGAGCTGGCCTGGAATCTTCCCTTTTAATAGTATGGGGAAGCATTGATGTATATCTAGCACAACAAACTTAGTTTATTCTATTCCCAGCGGACTACAAATAGTTTTTACCTTGAATTGGAGAATAAACTAAATAACAGTATCTAAATAGTTTAAATAATTTTTTTCAAATACAAACACTTCTATGCAGATGATATAGTTAACTGTCCCAATACGTTTGACCAGAGGTTCAGATTTTTTTCACTCAATAAATTAACTTTATTTATTTTTGTTAATTAAGTTTTTGTCTTTATATGACACAAGAAATATTGTATCTTCAAAGTGTATTGGTTAATAATATAAAAATCTAATGGGAAATTCATCAAATATGTTGGTTTCCCAATACAATGTTAATCGGTAGGTAGGGCTATGGCAACAGTACTTTTATGTTTCTAATTAATTCTGTTTGCCACGTAAAGCTCATTACAAATTATGTACCTTGACCTATCAATAATAACAAAAATAAAAGTGTTTCTTATAGCAAGATGTGTACTGGCTTTTAATGTTCATGATATCCAAAAATGAGATTATTTCCATATCCTACATTCTGATGAAGATTAACGCTGAATCTTCATACAACCACAACATTATCAAGTAAATCGCAGGAATTCAGCAAATCTCTGGTGGATTGGGCCTAATCAGTTGTTGATGGGAGAAGGTTTAATCTATTCATTCAGGGTTTGCTATCCATCATTGCTAGTAAATTCAATAATATTATATTTACACTTTCATCATTTTAAATAATGCAAGTACAACCAAATGTTTCTGAAATAAATTATTATTATATCGAAGGATTATTTTCTATTTCAAGTTGAATAATTGCTTTCATTTGAATTTGAGCAAATTTTATTCAACTTCTTTAAAGTAATACATCTCCTAAATCTTATTCAGCATTCAAAGAGAACACAAAACTATTGTTATTTTCTATTAGTAAAATAATTTAAACTTAACAAATGTCCTTGTTTTTATAATCATAAAATTAGCATTTCCTAAAATATCAAGTTGTTTATTTTTTACTTGCTTAATGCCTCAGAATGTTTTTGGATTATTATTTTTGTTCCTCGAAAATTTTATTGATATGATGTCAGCATTGGTTTATTTTAATCAACTTAAATGAGCTAAATATTATATATGTGACTGTGGTTCTAGTGTTTGAGTGGGTTATCTACTCTAACTCAAATCGAAATAAGTGTACATAAACTTATACAGTGTTGTTAGCTTATTCGTTCCATGAACAAAATGATGAATGTGGTTTTTTAATCCTAGGTAGATGTATAAGAGTTATTCTTTATAAACATACAGTATGCAGGAATGTTGTATATGGTTTTGGACTTATCTGCTTATACCCTGGTTCCATAGATATGTTATGCTACTAGTATTTTCCTTCCCATAGATCTACCTCATTTGATCATTATTTTTTAATACGTGCCACAAACCTGTGGAACTCTACATCCATGAATATCCGTCACTCCCCATCAACCCAATCCTTAAATCCAGATTTTACCAGCACTTAACTTCTCTTCAGGGTAATAATTCATTATCACATTATTTATGCAGCATATATTCTTTTCTGTAATTTTATCTTTTCACTAATTCAAGCTATCCCTGCAACCTTCCTTCTATTTTTTCTTTTTTGTGATACTATTGTTTAGAAAGATGTACGTGTGTAGTTTAGTATGATATTCCATCCTATAAAATAGCCTTAGTCTTCTCTTTATTTAACTTGAGCTTGGACCTATTTCCCTAGGCATAACTTCTGTTCTAAGAAGATCTTCTTAGAGCATGTTGGTGGCTTGTATGACTGTAAGGAAATATGTATTTAGAAATCATCTAAAACAAATTCCTTGCCTCTGTTCATAAGGCAGAGATGATGAGCTCGATTTATACCCAGTAAAGTCCAAGTACATCATCTTAGTCTTAACCACCATAACACTCACCAGCCGTCAAGGACCTTGACAATAATTGTTAGCTTTAAAAGAGTATGTACCCCGAATTAAACTTCAAATAGCTAATACTGCTCACAAAATCTCCTTCCACAACAAACCCATAAACTTCTGTTCCCTCCCTCATCTTTTCCCATTTTGAATACTTCTGTATTGCTACTGGGAGGCTCTTAACTGCACCTCAGAGAATAGCTAAAACAAGCAACAATGAGTGAGCGAGAGAAAGAGAGTGAGTGACCATGAACTGATGATTATTTTTATTAAGAGAGACCCCTTTCCTCCAGAACCTATTATTTTACTAACATTTCCTTCCATAATAGACATAAATAATGAAAGTAAAAGTTTAAAAAATATTTGCTTCAACAATTGTGTAAATTTCAAATTGGTTACCGCCCTATTTATAAATATAATTACAAATTTTATCAAGTTGGCTAATGAGACATGCCATGTTGAAACATGACTTAGGTACTTAATGACGGATAAGGCGGGAGATAGCATTAAGCCATAAGCTAAAAGTTGGGTTTGAAAAGGATTACTGTTGTATGTTAATAAATTCATTTCATACACTTTACATGTAAGTGTAGGAAACATACCCTAGTCATTTAGAGATCAGCCCTGTAGATAAGCTTTTTCATTATGGGATAGTGTTCTCTTTTTGTGTTTGATGCTCCAGCACTCCCTAGGTAAGGCAAGACCAGTCAGCTGTCAAGTAGACCCCATCCATCAGAATAGCAAGAAACGCAAATGTAGTGGTCCCCAAAAAATTGTAAATGGGTTACACGTCTGCCCCTCAAGATGCTCAAAGGCTTAAATTCAAAAGAATGAGCAATCGAGGAAAAATATATAATCAGAGCACCTTAAAAAAAAGTCTACTCAAATAAGATTAGCCCAATTGTCTCTTAATGAATTGTACAGATAATCTATCTACTTGTGGTTTAAATTCATAGACATTTTGTTAACACGTTACTTTATATTGTAGTATAGCAATTGGTCTATAATCAAGTAAAACCTCCCTCCCCACACGATTTCAGTGATAAATGTCCTCTGAAATGTTACTAGCTGTCACTTTCTTAATGGCCTGTCTTGCCAATTTCATTCAGTGATATCGTGTTTATAACTACCCTATTGTCAGCTGCTGTTAAGAAGTTAATGTCTATTATATATCAAGTATTTCTCTGGTTGCAATTAATAAGAGCCTACTTTTAAGCTTCTCCACTTATGATATTTAATTGCATACTTAAAATACTGTGTTCCTGATAGGGTTTTTTTTCCCCTCCCAAACCTGTTATGTCCAGTTTTCGCCCGTTGTTATCTTTCTTTGGGAGATTGCTAGTACACTGTTTCACCTAGAGACATGGAAGTTTTTTTTTTTTTATGGCCCAAAGACAGTTATGCCAGGTTTATGAAATTTGATAATGTTAAATTAATATTTTCTGTCATATTCAGTGCAGAGCCAACTTAAATGTCTCAAAGCCTTGATCTTTTTTCAACTTTTGGGGCAACCTTAATGAAATCCTTTATTATGATATATCGCACTCTTTTTGTGATTTTTGTTTAGTTTTATTCCATTGAATTCTCAAGGTATACGAATGTAACCAGATATGAAGGACGTAGGGGTCGGATGAAGAAGGCGCCCTAGTTGTCACCTCTCAAGAGGCTACTAAGGTGGGACTAAAAAGGCCTAGTTTCTCCTCAGATGACAAGCCTCTTAGCTTGGTTGACGATTGGCCGCTCTGGGATCGACCTCGTTGCCGCAAGGACCAGCGCAGTAGCAGCTTCCTGTGCCACCAATGTAGGGGGGAAATATGACAGGAAGCTTTACAATTGCCTAGCACAAACTCATTGGATGCAATATTTCATTTGGAAAAAAAAACAAGTGAATCCTGAGAAATGTTACCCATTTATTCCTTATGTTTTTTTGGGTAAGGAAATATTTTTGCATCAGAACTATAAAATTATCAATTTGTTTTGACCTACATTTGAAGAATTAAAACTTCATATTAACCACGTTCTCCTGCAATTTTAAGTGATCAAAAACTAGGCGTTAATATCTCTTATTGATGTCCATCATATAAATTAATAAGTTGTGTTTTCTTTTTTTAAAGAAATTAAACAGTGGATAAAAGTGTTCCCAGTTTTTCCGTATCTCTATTAAAAACCCATAATTACGTCAATTTAAAACAACGGGAGTGACTATTTTTAAACTTTTTTTTTTTATTGCGTTTAGAATATTCTTATATAGCAATCTCTATTTTCCGGATGTGCACCAGTCTACATATTATGAATCCCTATGCAAAAGGCAATAATTGTTGCAATGGCACGCAACTCCGTACAAATTCCCGTGGAATCGCGTGATAAGAAACCAGATATTTATTTTATCCTCCTATTGTTGGGATTGTTTTAGCTTTATTTAACTCGTAATTTAATTACCATCTTGGTTATGTATCGATTAAAGCCAGTTAGTTAACTGAACCATAAGCTGAAACTTTTCTGATAAGCCTTATTTTATTACCTGAAATAGATGGTTGCCGCTGTGAGCCGTTAATCCACAATGCGTCGCGGCAGTTCAGAGATTGCTACATTTACTGTTAACAGATTATAAACTAAGCTTAGTTAATTAATTCCCTAACATTTATTTAGTGATAATTAATATAAATTTTTTTTACTTTTTCAAGAACCAAACAATTATCCTTATTAAGGCTCGAGAGTTATTATAAACTGGTTTAGTCTGTCTTGATAGTTGACCAGGACTTCAGTTTTAACATGTAATATATTCCTAAAAAATAAGAAATGAATAAACTTCTATATACTAAACTAAATTTTTCTTGGATATTTCATAATAAATAACCTTTTTGAAAGTATACCATCTTAGATTCCGTTTTTAATGTGTTTTATTTTATAAAAACACGATAATTTTAGTTAACACAAGAAAGAAGGAGCGGGTCAAATCATCCATTTTTAAGCTAAACTGAATTTTCAGTACCTTAATTATTTTTTTTGTTATATACCTTTCTGAATTCCTTAATTTTAATTTAAAAAGTCTTTAAATAATGAAAAAATAAAAACAAAAATGTTTTTTACATTTATTATATGGAGGACCTAGAAAAAAGGGAAAGGGCCATTTGACCATATAAATAAAAATAACTTCTTCTTTCTTTTAAAAAGCAATTAAGTCAATTGTAGTTAAAACCATTTATTTTAAGTCTATAATTCACTCTTGTTATGGGTATCCAGACAATGTAAGTTGTGCTTTCCATTGAAATCTCCCCCTAACAAAGATTTATTTATCTGGATATTAACTGGATCGAATATGGAAAAATAGTAATCCCTTTTTCCTTTTAGTTTTGTTAAAGTGAACATCAATATGAGTAATAATTATATAAAACTCTGGAGGAAGCTATTGCTGCAGCATTACAGGAAACGGATGAAGAAGCATAAAAAATGAAGAGAAGTAGGTGGTATGTGCTACAAATGAATCATCAGTTTACCAAGTGGGTGTAGCTGCTATAGACTTGATCTGCTAAAAGACAATGAGAAACTCCCAAATTTGACCTGGATGTATAAATAAATCACCAAATATTTTGTTGAGCAAATAAATTTATTGTGGAAACTGTGGTATAAAAGGTTATAATGTGTAGTATATATTATATATATTTTTTAAAATAATTATTGTTTGGTTTTAAATGTAATGTTTCATAATCTAAAAATTTGTGATAGTGTGTTTTATGTTTATAAGTAATATTCATGAACTTAAGTTTTGTTAATGCTCTATATATTTTGTAACAGTTATTTCAATCTTAACTATTAAAACTCCTCTCCTCATTCCCCTACTTTAAAATATGTAAAAATAATATTAAAAATAGTATTGAGTATAAAAGGGTGAAATGGTCCTATCCTTCTTATGTTAAATTACCAATTTTTTTGTTACTAAAATTTTATAACCGGTCATCTTTAGTGTTGTCACAACTGCAGTATTTATTTAACCTTTTATTATAATTTCCTTTGTATAAAGTATTTAATTGCAGGTCTCTCCCTTCCTTTATTTGCATTTTAAAAATTTCATCATAATTATTGGTTTAAAAAACTCAAATGGTGACAGCCAGGGTTAGTATACACAATACTGCTAACAGCAAATAAAGGAGCACTTGAAAAAATTAGAAAAAGCGTTTGATGGTAAGGGAAATCTGAAAATCCCTGGTTCTCTATCCCCAGGATGATATTTTTTCGTCAAACCAATAATTATTAATTATAATATAAAATTAATTATATATTATAATATTAATTATTAATAAATAAGCATAGTTTATTGAAAAGTTTCAAAAACCAGGAGACATTTCAAGTAAAGTAAAAGTAAAACAAATGTTTAGAAAAAAATATAAGTTCGTAAGATGGTTTCGCTTGGGGATGAACAAAAGTTTAGTAAGTGCCTTTTATTTCACTTAAACCTTCTCATCTAAATTTTGCCTAGATATAACCTTGTTAAGGATATTTGAACATTAATGTCTAGATCCCTGTCAAGTTTGGTGTGGATTGGTAAGGCTTCCCATATTCGTCCCCAAAAATAGCCAGAATACAAATTTTGGTGAAAATCCAAAGATTAAATTTTTTGTCTCAAAATTTTCACATACTATTTTCCTTTGTTTATTGTTTGAAAGCCCACAAAAATGGCCATAACTCCAGAACGGCTTCACCAATTCCCACGGAACTATGGATCTAGGACCTGGATGGATCTACTCTGTAAATAAAATACAAACAGATATGAAACAAATTCTACTAAGTTTTTCTGTTCATATCATCATTATTTATCTTAATGATGAATACATAGATAATAGCTGTTGTTTAACATTACAAGCTTTATTATTATGGTGGTTACAATTTTGGGTTTGGACAAAATATGAACAATTTGAGTAGGTTTAAACGAAATAAATGTTACTGACAAAAAAATTTTGCACCCCTGCCAAATCGAGCCACAGAATATATTATTGTTTGATAACCACAAAAATTCCTGCATTATTGGTTTTTAGGGTACTAAAAATTAATTACGTAATTGTGTTTTTTCTAAAAAATTTGTTTTATTTTACTTGGAATATCTCTTAGTTTTTGTGGCTTTATATTTAAATGAACCTGATGAACTGCTACTAAATAGGAAAAGTAAATAATATAACCATGAACTGACTGATCTTTATTGATTTTATCTTGGTCTGTTATAGGTTTTTTCGTCTTTTAAAATATATCTCATTCAAATATCCTCTTATTATACACAATCTTTGTATTTTTGAGCATTAGAAAGAAGCATTTAAATTTCCTATAATTTTCAGTTTTCAAAAAATGAAAGTCGCAATTTATTTGTTTTACTTTGTACAACATACAGGTTGATTGGTTGTTGTTTTTTTCAAAGAAAATGTAATCAGTTTAATGTAAAATAAATACCTGTTGTACTTAAAAAACAATAGTTAGTTTACCTTTTAGTTAATACTAAGCTTTCTCTTTTTTTAATATTTAATGTAAATAAATGGCTGATGATTGTCCTCTAGTTATATAACTTGTGTGGTTTACTCATCTCAGTACATATAAACTTTTTGAATGATAAATTTAATTTTTGTTATTTCCACATATATATGTTAAAAAAATAATAAATTTTTAAACCAACGTGTAGTATCAGCTATCAGTATCTTATACTGTGCAGTGTACAAAGGTATTTAATTAGTTCAAGTGAATTAATGTTACATATTAACAATCACTAATGTTCCCCAATAAATAGAATTAACATAGATAAACTTGCATGAGTTAGAGAACTGAAAATTATGATACTTCTTGTATTTTATATTATAAAAACAAATGTATCTTCCCCAAAGCTCAATTGTGGATCCTCCTGCCTACTGGAAGAATCTATTCCCTGTTATGGGAGAGGCAGAGATGACCTTGCATTGGAGCCCAAGGACTCCACCAGAAGCAGCAGTGGGGAACTAGAGGTAGGGTAAACTGTAGAGTTAAAAAAAAAACATTTCCTCCTTGCAAAGTAAGGATGATATCCTGTCCATATTGTAAGCTGTAAATAGTTTTACTCATCATGCATAGCAACAATTTTTCTTAAACAATCGGAATTTTAATTCAAGCATTTATTACGAATTTAAATGTTCTCTCCATCCTATCCGTATTGATTTAAATATTTTCAATATTTTTTTACTCACTTCTCTAAATTCTTACTCGTAAATTCTCTATTGATTTTTTCTTATGAATAAAAAAGAAATACGTAAGCAATAATTTCAGTTGGGGCTGCACACAGGGACCAGAATTGTGATACAGTCATTTGTGGCTGACTGTTAACTAACATAATTAATACATTCACGAAATGTACATTTCATAGTTTCCAAGAGTTAAACTCCTATCAAATGTATGAAATGTGCAACTGCAGATGTATTTCTTCCATTGTATGTCAAATAGCATCCTCATCCTATTTAATCTATGATTAATACAAATTGATTGTGAATAATATTTAAGGAGTTGCAGCCAGTGTATCGTAGTGTTTTAAGACTTGTTTCAGTGTTGATCCTAGAATATGTATAGCTGATTTCTGAATCCAGTCCCCCTTGGTAATCTATAGTACATTCTTGGTGAATCAACAGTTGGTTAGTCCGGCATGTTTGGTAATTTGGCGGAGGTAAAACAAGTATCTTTTTTTTAACTGTCATAGAAGAAAAGTTATCGAGTGATGTTTTGGGCTTGGACTCTTTTCAAAAGAATTTGAGTTAAAATCCAAGACTTTGGTTCTCTCAGAGTAACTGTACTGTGTGGATTATTCTGGAGGATATTGCTGCATAAGTCCTTTGTGCTCTTTTCAGAGGAAAGCACCCTAGACTAAATAATGTCATAAAACAGACATTCATGGCTTGTGTGAATTATACTGGCACACACAAACTTCCCTTGCCAAGCATACGAGGGCATTTTAAAATGTCTCTTACCAGCCAGTAACATCTAAAAACCATACCAAAGGATGGGTTGACTTAGATAGTTTTACTGAATGGTTCAAGGGATATTTTATTCTGGCTGTAAAAAAGTTTTCAGACTACTTTTATTTCTGGATAACCTCCTAGGCACCCTAAAGAAGGGGACCTACAATCTGAAGAGAAGCAAACTTGAATCCTGTACATGCCTCCATACACGACACCACTCTTACAGCCCAGCCCATGGATAAAAATTTAATCAAATAAATAAAAATGAATTACAAAAATTTCTCTTCTTTGGCACTCCACGGATGATGATGATGAAGCCATTGATGACTTGTGGATTTTTAACTCTGTGAATTGAGACCAACAGAGACACATTAAACGCACTTGATGTCTGCAAAAAATTGACAGAGGAAAATGATTTTGCAAATGATGATGTATTAGTTCTAAAAAGGATACAATTATACATTTTTGATAAAACGGTGAAGGTTATGAAAAAAAAAACTATTAAATATATATATACATACAATAAGTAAAATTGTTTTTTTTTTTACTCCAAATAATCCAGGTTGTTGACCACGCTCCCATGTGTGTCAGGGTGTCAATATTGTGCTGTACTATTTGTGATAGTATTTTAAATCAACCTTCTGCTGGGAGTGCTGTTATGTTTTCATTATCTTGATTGTATTTTCTTAATTAGTGGTTGAAATTAGCCATCTTTTCTTTTTTCACATTTCTGTCGTGATTTACATTTTTAATATTCGGAGTAAGGGTTACTTCTTTCAACCAGCCATCTTACATTACCTTAATCACTTCCTAAGCATTCCTTTTCCCTTCTTGTTCTGTTTCTAGTTATATTCGCTCATTGTTGTGCCTGTCTACAATTTTTTCTTGCTAACATCCATTTATCTTAACGCTATGAGATCTATAAGATAGGATGACTAAAAAATTCTATTTTTTAATAAGAGATTTACTTTGCAACTTACAACTTTTGAAGTATTTCTTATACATAAGTTATAATGAAAAAGAAATCAATTTTAGTGATGTTAAGCTGTAACCTTATTAGAAATTGTCTAGTTTTATAGGAAAGGGATACCTAATATTCTCATTCCACCATTGATGTTCTCATTGGCTTGTATTTAGGAAAAAAAATCTTGGTCTCTACTAACTTTAATTGTAGTAACAGATCTAAGCCAGTCGCTTGAGAGTGCAACATCCAGCTGTGACCTCAGGCTCTGACCAGATTAATTATTTTAGAAGGCTTGCATTGCCATCACTTAATATCTATTGCTATACTTATCGGGCTAGAATCTTCTAAACTTAACCTTAACATCTCTTCTCAACTGGTTCACAATAATGTGGTATTAATCTATTTAAGTGGTCTTTCCTCTTACACAGAGAAAAAATTAGCTGCATTCCCTAAGATACTATCCAACTTCTTCTTGTCTTGAAACTCTGAACAATAATTGCTATTTTCTGGAGGCCTTTCTTCAAATGCTCTCATTCTTAGCAATGTGTCCTTCCAAAGTATATAGTTCATAGTTTAAATAAGTGTTTTTCCGGTTATGTTGTTGTGTAAGTTAAATGAATGATTGTTCCAAACAGTGTATCAGCATTTCAAAAAGTTTATCTTTATAAATGTTCATGCAAGAATTATCTAATGAATTATTTCAGTTGCCAATCCTGCCTTTCATTACAGGTAAAGAAGATGAAGCCCGGGGGAGGACCGCCCGAGGCTCAGACTAGCCTAGTGGTTCAACTCAATCCCTATGGGTCAGTAAAATATTTATCTTGTTGCCTTGCTTATTTTAACATGCAATAAAAATGCTATAGCTGATTTCTGTCGTCTATGGGGGAAGATAAAAATGACAACCTCAAAACGGCGTACTATTTGCAGTGTTAATATATGTGTATGTGTGTTTGACAAAATAAAATGAAATGAGTGAGTGAGTGTGAGTCTAACCCCGGTGCGGTATTTTGGAGCAGGGGCGCCAGTGGTGGTGGCAGAGGGACAGTTGTTCCACTGAGGAGCCAAGCCCGCCACAAGTTACCGATGTCCCCGACTGGGCCAAGGATTCTCCCAGCCAGGAACATCTCCGCCTTAGCTAGACCTCTTCCCAAACTCATGTATGTAATAAGGAATCTCTTTCGGCTTATTCATCTGCTCTCATTGTTGCTTTTTATTTATATAGTCAAATTGTTTCTTTTCTTATATGCCTCCTTTCTATGTACATTTTTTTGTAAGTAGTCCTTGTTATAGCCAGGGGTATTTAACTGTACCTAAAATTATTTTCCATTTTTAATTGATTTATCAGTGCTGCAGAATCTAAGTTTACCTTCAAAAGAATAAGAAAATTATAGATTTAGTATATGTATATATATATTAATGAGATATATGAAAATCCGTTTCAGTTAATTGTCTCTATGCTTACGTTCTGTTTTTCTATTAATTTATTTGATGTATGGGTAGACTTTTTGGTCGTTAATAACCAATACCATTTGGTTTAGAATCATTGATGAAACTCAATTCAGCGTTTAAATGCTCTTTCAGAATCATGTTTATTCATTGCTCAAGTTTAATATTATCATGAGTTATTTCTTTCTATCATCAAATTTCTTCCAACCAAGCTTTTCATTGCTGATCATATGTTTACATATTATATGTATTTGTGTTCTTATTTATTTCTGTAACTAACTATTTAAATAAGTGATACATTTTTGGAATCAAACTACTGTAATTTTAGTTAAATTCTTGGAATGTTAGCGCAGATTTGTGATAGTATCTTTCTGAAATAGTCTTCGTTTGTACCTTTTTTTTTTTTCTTTTTTTTTCAATTTTTATTAGTGCCATGAAGATTTTTTCGGGGGCTTTACTTGATTAGGCAACTGTTTATAACATTTATTTAATTATCTAATTACAGCCATATTTTGTCTCCTGATTCCAAGCAGGGGCACTTACTTAGTGTTTTGCTGTATAGCGAGTGAATTATTTTTTTATCTTAATTTTCTTACAGTTTCCATTAGTCCACAAATGAAAGCCATGCTTGATGATCATAATACAGATTAGTATTTGAGTTAAGTAAGAGATTAGGAGGACGAGGGATGTAGACACCCCTATTGGTGAAGACTTAAAATAGTTTAAACAACATCCCTGGCTATATAATGTTATGTTCTCCACCCAGTCACTGCTGCATGTAACAAGCTGCTTTTTGGCATGATTTTTTTTTTTTTTTTTTTTTTTTTTTTTTCAAATTAAAGTTTAGTAGTATAACTAAAGTGTAATTTGCTCCTTTTACCACTTTGCTTTGATCCTTATTACAATTTTTTTTCCAGTAATCTATTTTAATTTATGCGTTATTAAAACATGAAGAAAATAGCTTGTTGGCATTTTAAGTGGTAGTTATTAAAATAAAAACAGAAGCTTCAACAGCAATAGCAACAAATTTCCTTTTCCCTTAAACATGGTAAAATATATATGGTAGTAATTGGTTCTTATTGTTCCCTTCTATTTATGTCTGTCTAAAACATAACACCTGTTGTGTTCTTACTTCAATTTCATTCATTAAGCAAATCCTATTTCTTTCTTTACATCCCAAACAAAGGAATCTGATGCAAGCAAAATATAGAGTTTTGTTATTAAAATGACCAAATAACAGACGACAGGCCATTTATAATTTAAATAACCAATAAAGAAATTAAATAAATTTTATCAATTCCAACTATCTATACTAAAGAAAATATATAAATACAGGATCTTGGCATAAGATTAACTTTCAGTTAACACTACGGAATCTTGACAGAAGTAACATTGAAACTTGTTGGAATCAATCAATTAACAGTAAAATTGTACAATTTTTTTTAAAGTACCATCGAATGCTTATATATATTTACACTTTGGTTTGATTTGGTTGTCGGGTATGATCTTAATCAATTAGAAGAGCTGGAACACAAAAACTAACAACCTTTTGATCACCGAATTTCCCAAAATATTTAGAGGAATAAGTCCACTCTTTTATCACCATATTTTAAATGTTAGATTTTTTATATATTAGTAAAATATTTAATCTAAAAAACTCATAACATTATGGCAAAACAGGTATTATAGAAAAAAAGTACGATGGTTCCAATTGAAATGCTCTCACTACATCTGTACTAAGTCCAGGAAATAATTTTATTTTATTTGATTTTATTATATCTTATATGCAGTTAGTTAGGTTTATGGGGGGGGGGGAGGGTCTGAGACGATGATGTATAGGAGAGGAAAAATAAGTCCGAGATGCCGTGAACACTTCTAGAGGATTATATCAGAAACCCTACAAGAGTTATATAACATAAAGAGTTTACAGAAAGAGGATAGACAAAGGAGGAGAGAATCCATAACTTTAAGATAACTCATAACCTTAAGCCGAAACTGATATAACTGAACCAAGTACACTGGTTCCAATTAGATTACTCTCTTTACATAAGTATCAAGTCCAGTCTCTTATTTTTGCAATCAATTTTAAATTTTTTCTGAGACAATAATGGAGAGGGTAACAAAAACAAGCCTGAGATGGATGGCATGACACTTCGATAGGATTTGAGCAGAAGTCCTACAAAAGTTACAGATAGCTTTGAGCTAACAGAAAGAGGGTTAGCCAAAGGAGACATCTATATAATATAATTTAATTTAAGCATTATTTATCATGTGATAATCAGCAAATGATTTATATTTTTTCAATTAACTACTAAGAAATTACAGCAGAAAGGTGTATCAATACTGTCCACAAATCTCTACCTAGTAATGCTGTTTATGTAAATCACAAAATTTTGTTATTGCATAGCCCACATGGCTAAAGTCGTTTATGAGTGACTATTGGAAAAAAGGAAAACTTTTCATCTTTCAACTGATCTTTGTCCTATTCCTTCCCTCCCTGCCTTGACTAATATCACTCTTGCTCACTTGGTTACTGTGCATTATCATCCTTTTCAATGTTTAAGCTTATGTACATTTTGATATTCATATCCCCTTAAATAAAATATTCTTATTTAATTGACCCGATTATTTAAGTTGTATGTTTTTTTATGTAATAAAAAATATAATATAATGTAGAAATTTTTGTGTCACAATGACATAATTAAATATTTATCAATGATTATATAAAATGATTCCAAATGTAACATATAATAATTTTAAAAATGTACACATTTCCGAGTTCTTAAAACATAATGTAACTTTAATTTTACCAAACAAGAAGTAAGCTAAATCTTCAATAAAGCTGTTTCTAAATTCTGTTAATTTTTTCTCTCTTTTAACAGTAATCTTTGTAAAGGTCTGACACTGTCCAATTCATATAAATATATTTTTCTTTTGACCATCCTGTCAGACTACCTTATCCTGCTAGTCAACAGTATTAATTATGTATAGTACATTTTGAAAACCAGTGGACATAAGAACTATACTTTCAATATGATAAACAGTGGTTTATGATTCTTCAAAGTATTAGTAATTGCCACAAATGCTCATTTAAAAAACTCTGAACCCAGTAGGGGCCCACATTCTTTTATTTAAAGATAGCCGGTTATTAATAATGATTAACTTGTGAGAAATATAAAAATTAATTATTTAAAACAACCTTATTTATTTTGATTTCATACAACTACTGATATTTCTCATACCTTTTAGTAAAAATGTTTAAACTTATAAATTCTGCCTAGACACATTTTATTGATTTCTAATGCAATCTTGTTGATATCAGGTCCAGTCCTAAGAAAAAAAGTGAAGAAGACGAAATTCAGGATAATGTGATGTCTGGATATAAGCAATTTTCTGTGAATTATCTGGCCAATTGTCAGGTATGATTATTCTTATAAATTAAAATTACTTCAGGGAACTGATGTTATGTTCACTGATGATAATGGTTGTAAAAAATTGTTTTTATCCATGCATCTGTATTTTATTTTTCTTAAATAAATACTATTTTCCATGGGTTTGATCTTCAGTGATGGTGATGATTGTTTTTAACCGCGCAGTTGTATTTTATTTTTATTGAATAAATATTATTACTAGCATTGAAATAAAATTTAAAAAATGGCTTAAGAATTATAATCATAATTTATTGTGGTCTCAGTTTGTTATCAGTTAAAAAATTTCTGTAATTATATTTCAGTTATGTCAAAACCATTTAGTTTGATGAAAAATTATTAGGTTTGTTTATTCCCAGTTATCTGACAACTAACTATTACACCTAAGTCTTGAGTGAAACCTTAATTAACGAATCCTATCTTCATGAACTAATGGTCTGACGTTTGTCAAAGTATACAGCAGCAAACTTCATTATAATCATTTTGTAATATAGTATTTGATTTGTTTTTTTCTTATAGAAATAATAATGATGGAAGGGAATTTATTTAAAAGTTATTAATAAAATGTATTATTGACAAAATAAAATTATTTAAAGTCAAATCCCGATTTAGTCGGGGGCAGGGATTGTCTATGTGTATGTGTTCTGAGAAATGTGGTAACTATTTTTATTTTATCGCATGGAAGCAAGTCAAATCTGCAACCTTAATTAAAAGATTATGCCTTATGAAATTCATAAAAGTACCAATCTTGAAGAAGATAATATTGTTATTGCTAAATTAACAAATTTTCAATAATATTAATTCGTAGGTATTAGAAGAGTAGATGAAACATATTCTGAGTAACTGAAGGTTTATCTTATGACTAAATAATTCAGAAGACGTTAAAACAATTACAGTTCTTGAGTTAAAAAACTCACACGCGAAGCTGACAGTAATGGATGTCTCAATCCATTTCTAATAGTAACCATTGAAGGATCAATAATAGTTGCTGAAACTCTTGTTTTGTTCATTTTCTGTTCAGCTGATTATCTGGCGTAACGTTAAAGGGGATTAGTAAACAGGTATGAGCATGGGGGAGGGAATGCATTTCAAATATGTTAATATTGTAATTAATGCTTAACAGCATGTTCTTCAGGATCACAATTATTGTGCACGACCTCCATCACCTACTACACTATTGTCGCCTAAGATAACTGGTTCAATACATGTGAATGGCATTTCTTTACCGAATGGTGCAAGGCAGCCGCCAATTACTCCGCCAACACCACTTTTCCGACCGGGTAAATAATTTTTTGTAAATATTGACAATACGTCATTTACATCTATTAATATGTGTTATTTTTTTCATAGGTTATTCAAGAGGTTTGACCCCAGAGTCGAGGAATGTGAATAGAGGAGAAGAATCAGATATATCTTCCGATGGTGAAACCGCAGCTGGTAATACTGAGGATGGGGAAGAGACCGAAACTGCACCTGAAGATGAGGATTCTGTTACAAGATGCATTTGGTAAGCTCAATAATTACTTGTATGGTATGTGCTAAATTCTTCTGTGTCCTTTAAGAATAATTTACTCTTAGATATTGAACTAAAATATTGATCTTTAAGGCGCATTTTGTTTCCTTGTCCCCTTGTTTCCTCCCCCCCCCCCCCCCCCCCCCCCCCGCCTAAAAATTATTGTCAAAAGATACATGAATCAGTGTAATTTAATGTCGGACAATTAAAATATTCCTGACTTATTGTGTTTCTCTTCATATAATGTACTCTTAACTGGGAAACACCATTTTAGTTTTAAATTAGATTACATTTTATAAAGAGGTCAGATCATGAAAAGGAGTCTGACAGGGAGATGTTCTTGCACATCTTATTTTAAAATTTATTTCTGAGATAGCTGTGTAGGAAGTCTGGGATGTATGATGGAGAAACTATTACAATAGATCTGCCTAAATATTAGGATTGGCAAATGACTTATTTATAGTAGATAATTGAATATTACAAGAGACAATTTTCAGTCTCTTGCTAGAATTGCAACAATATCTTGTGTGAGATAGATATGAAATATATGGCTGCAAACATTAGTCGCTTTAAATTTTTGAAGCTTCTCCAACAAAACAAAAAACATAAATTTGTCCAGTCATTGACCATAACAAAAATATGATGGTGCTCTTCTTCGATTCGACAAAAAATTTGTGTTAGATTTGGTAGATATATATGGTGGCAGAGGAAAAATACTTAGCTGTTTAGCTTGTATAATTATGTCATGACTGTTAATGCACATCAGATACCAGTTGTCTCATCATCACATGTTAACTAATTATGATAAAGATCCTTCTGAATTATTTATTTGACACATGTTCCTCACCATAGTTCTATACTATGTTGTGATTTTAGTGTGTCATATAATAAAAATAACCATTTCTTCTTCTTACTGCTGTGTGTTTTAAGTTTGGCACTCTGGATTTGTAGAAGTGGTTGACATCCATTACATACAATAATTATATAACTATTACCTATATGAAGTAATAAAATGACCAGGAGGATCACAATGTATGTTTCTTTCAAGTATGCCTAAGTCTGCCAACTGTAATGCAAACATATTTTTCGTATGTGCTATGGCCAACTGGCTTGTTAATCCATTGTTTTTCCTGCTTTTCAGTTAAATCCAAAGAGTATTATAGTATAGATATGCCAACTCAACTGGCTTTTTGTGACTTCCCTCACATCTTCTGGTTTGAATTCCCATACAATTTCAAAAAAAATTAGGTTTTTAGTTTATTAAATGTAATTGTTAGTTGATTAAAATTGTTTATGTTCCTGGTTCAATTTTTTTATTAAAAATTATCCAATTGGTATTAAGTGGCATATTTGTACACTTAAAAATTGTTAAGTTAAATTATAATTCTATTGAAATTATGCGTTAGTTAGAGTTTCCTTAGCTTGATATTTACTGTAGCGATTCCTACAATTTTAATTTAAAATTTATTTTTTTTATTCAGAGGTTAAGTTAAGTAAAAGGAAGAAAACTTCATATTAATAATGGTTTATTTTAAGGTTGAAATCTGAAAGTTAAATGTGTGATTCTTGTTTATAAAATTATTGGTTTAAATGTTTCGTATTTATAATTTACTATTGAGCTATATAAAAACAATACCTAATACAAAAAGAAGACCAAACTAGCTCGAAACTACCAAAAACATTCTCTTACTGCTGATTTATTGTACATTTCATGCCCATTTCCATAAGACATAAATACATAAACAAAATAACTAAAATCAATTACTTTCAAAACCCTACAAATACCAACAGTATTTATGGATATGCAAACTTGTTTGACCTTCCATTTATTGTTTATCTCTGAAAACTAACGTCTTGAGAAGACAAGCCCTTAGAAATTCTCAATAATTCTGTTCATCTTCCACTGCATAGTTTTGACTGCACTTGTTTTAGGACACTCAACAGTAGCTGTAATATGAAATTGTGATACTTTTATTTAATTAATTGTTGTACTTATTTTTTATTTATGTTTTATGGAGTAGTATATAGTACATACTATTTTCAAGACATGAAATTAAACAATATTTTTTGTAGGAAATTATAATTTTATAAACAATTTTTATTATGGGTTCATTACAGAATAGGGTATACTTTTTTAAATACTCTAATCAACATCTCTTGTAGGAAACATCTACATCGCCTGTTTTGAAATAAGTGCATTTTGATAAATAATTAAAATCTCCTGTTTTCTGAAACTATAAAGTAACTACCAGATGTTTTTGTGCAAGAATGTATCTGAAGAACGATGTGTCGCTCTTGTAGATATGTGTTGCAATCAAATGACTTGAAATTGGTATTAGATATCAGGAAAAAATACTGTAAACCGTTTCTATTCCTAAATATATTTATATTGTTATGGTCAAATCAATTTTTATGTTAAAACAAATATTCCCAATTGGGCTGTAGAAAGGCTGCATGAGCTCCCTTTCCTTACTGGCATACTCAACTTAGACTATAAATAATATATAGCAATTTAGTATTATCCAAATAGTAACTTATATACAGAACTGGACCTTTTAAGGTTTAATGCATTGCGCAAAGTATAAAACTTACAAAAATGAGTTTTTAGGGTTAGAGGTCATGTCTTTGTGACCTGATCTAATCTTTCTTTAATCTATTTGATTAATGTTGGACCTCTTAAGGTTGATTTAAACAAAAAATGCATTGCACAGAGTTTGAAAGTGACAAAAATTAGTTTTAGGGCCTCAGATCATAACCACGTCACCTGGTCTATCTGAAATGCGAACGTAACCAGTACTTTCAAGGGTTCTCTCTGTAAAATCTAAAGAATTTCTGTGGCTAACTTCATAAATTTAGGTTTAAATGACACCAATTGTTCATTTCTCTTCAGTACCTGTTCATTCCAATCTGTACAACTTATACAGGACTGAGGATGACACATTTCAGCTGTTGAAATTTCTAGTAAATATAAAGAATTGAAGTCATTAAAACCTATATTACACTGTCTTTTCCAATCTTATTATTTGTATAATAGTATATACTATATTGTAATAATTAAGGGACCTGTTAAGGGAGTAAATAAAAATTTAATGTTCTTTTTAAATCATTAAGGTTAAAATTGAAATATATTAAATTATACAGAAAATTGTTTTTGTATAAGTAATAATATAAATTTTTCTGTGCTTGTTGCAGCGAGTTCCAGCATGATGATGGCTATATGATCTGCTGTGATAAATGTCTGTAAGTAAAATCAAACGATATTTGCAAAATTAATATTGTGCCTTAATAGAATAATTTAAAGGAGTTGTAATGCTTTAAATACTGACTGCCATTAAGGCTTGACCGATATAATAGTATGTTTTGTGGCCTTGTAGAGTCTGGCAACATGTCGACTGCATGGGAATCGAGAGAGGGAATATTCCAGAGGAATATAGATGTGAAGAATGTGAACCTAGAAAGGTGGATAAAGCACGGGCTATAAGACTACAGCTTTCTAAAAGAAGTCAGTTTAATGACTCTTCAGACTCTCTCGAGTCAGCCTCAGCAAATACGCCACCTACAAAAACAGGTAAATAAAAAGTTATGTTTGTATTAGAATCTTTAATTTAAGTTTCTTAATTAGTTACTAAGGAATATGTAATGTTACATAATTTTCATCTTAGGCCGAAGCAACTCGACTAGTAGCAGTGGCACTGGTATTGTAAATACTAGAAAAGGGAATACTGCTCCTAAAACAGTAACTCGAAAACGAGGAGAGCGAGGAAGCTCCTCAACTCCAAATGTAACTAAGTCTGGAAGATGGAGAGGACAAGCTCAAGCTGAAACCAAGCGTGGAAAATATACAAAGCCTGCGCCAAAACTAAAGCAAAAGAAAACTGTTACCAAAAAGAGTACAAGAGAGGTAACATTTACCATTAACTACTCTTCTGTCTACCTTATGTTAGGCCTGATTTTATTTATTTTTCTTCTTTTTTAGGTTCCAGCTGAGAAAAAGGAAATTACAACACCTGGTCCAGAGTTGAGATCTCCGTCACCAGCAGAAGGGATCCATCAACTAAGACAATGGATCGATTCTTATGAAGAAGCAGTTACAAATCATTATTCACAAGAACTACGAGCAAGAATATCTGCCATTAAAGTGAATGGTTTACATTCGGAATGGCGGTTAGGTGGCTCTGTTTCTGCAACTCCCAAGTCAAAAGTTTCACTTCTACCTTCAGGCCTTAAGGCTAGTATTTACTAAAAATAGTATACTAACTTATTTATTAGTAATTTTTTCTCTTAGCGGATTTTATCAATTCTTTAGTTATTCTTGTAAAACTTATTGGTCAAATGAATTATAGATCCTAGTGACGACTGCTTTTATACCTGTGAACCAGGCTATTATTGAAGTTCGAGGAAAGTATATGCTCGCCAAGGGACCTGCAGTGCAAGGGAATGCCAAGCAGTTTGTCTTTCACCATCGATTGAATGGTCCTGGCTCAGAAGTTACTGAGGTGCAGGTCGATGCGACAACTTACGGAAATGATGCAAGGTTCATCAGGTCGTCTTGCAATCCCAATACCGAGGTAACTATTATAAACAGGTATGGTCACCTAAAATACATTTGTCATAAATCCCCACTGGGGTATGTCTCTGTGACCTAGCCAATATCTGGTGGATGAGAAGAAAGACTTTGGTCTTTGACCCTTGCTGGCACCCTAGTCAGCGGCCAGAGATTTTGTGATAATCTGACTCCTTAAGATCAAAGAAGGGCATGCCCTGACAGTGCACATGTACAGGATAAAAGGTATAGGTAGTTTGTATTGTCTTTGAATGACCGCAAATTCACACACTTTATCTGACGCAATGAATTCATTTATTGATTACGATATAAAAAGCAGTCGAGTATTTTCAGATTTGTGGAGAGAGTAGCTTCTCCTTGTGTTTGTAACGCCAAGTGGAAGCAACAAAATTATACTTGAACACATCTATTCAGTAGTTTTTTAAGCTTTATTTTAAATCTATAATTTAGAAGTATAAGAGAGAAGATAAAGTGAATTATCCGCTTCAAAAGCCTTTTTCTGTTCTTTCATAAATATTAATGCCTTGTTGAAAGTTGTAGAATATAACAATTTGCCCTTTATTCTAGTGTTACTTCTAAACTGTATCCAGACATCACCTCCTTTTTGTTATTGCACAGTGCACCTTCCTGGTTAAAGAACTAATATGGTTCTTTCCCTGAACTAAGTTGAATTTGAGGTAATATTTAAAATGAGATTTGTGTTTAAATATTTTGTAGATACGACACTGTATAGAGAAAGGAACGCTCCATTTGTACATAGTTAGCACCTGTCCTATCGATGCCAAAACCGAAATCACACTTCCTCATAGGCCTGGAAGCTCTAATTGTGCTTCAGGGGATAAATGTGAACTATCTTTACAGTCTGCGTAAGTCATTTTTAAATATCAAGATTATAAACCCGTATATGTACAAGTGGTTTCTATGAATAGTTCCTAAAACATTAAGAGTATACTTTTACTGTTATCTATATAACTTAATTGAAGAGCTTAGTGGATGAAGATGTTATGAGACAAATAAGTGAAATCGAAAAAATTTGTTTTAAAGTTGATAGTTGCCTCTTTTTTCCTACTATTATTACTATTAGCCATTTTTCTAAAACTATCCTTACTCAGAGGGCTAGCAAAAAGGAGAAATATGCTATGCTTAAAGGAGAGAATAACATATAACATGTTCATCTACTAAGCTCTTGAATTATTTCTTTATATTACTTACAATATAACTTAAAAATCTATTTTAAGAAACCTTTATCAATATTTATAGAAATGACAAAAGACGTAGAGGCAGGAGACGAACCTTATCTGAAAGTTCAACTTCGACTAAGTCATCTACTTTGTCTATTAATAATAACAACAACAACAATAATAACAACGTTGCTAAAGAGACAGTTCCTAAGAGGCCAGCTCCACAGCCTCCTCCATCACCTGAGCCAACTGCTACCCTATCTAAGGTTAGTCAGGATCATAAAAGTTTCTTCAATGTGTGCAGAAAACCAAATTTTTCATTTTTAATTAAATTATTAATGTCTTTATTGGCAGACATCAAAAACTGTGGTTAGTGCTCCATCACCTCCTTTGACAAGGGAATCATCAGGCCTAAAAGCAACCAGAGGACAAGTCAGTTCCAGGCGTGCAACAACCCCAGCTGCTAAAACAGAAGAGCGCAAAAGAAATCCATCTGCCAGTCCTCCCAAAAAGCATGATGGAAAATTGGTAATAATTTGTTTTTACAACTTTTATTAGTTTGCCAACTGAAGTTTGTTCAATTGATGCAGCGCAATTTTATTTTATTATAATTTTGTATTTCTATGAAGTCACTACAATAAAGGCCATCAATCAGAAAAAAGTAAATAAAAAAATACATTAAGTGGGTTTTTTGGTGGGGTGGTTAAATTTGATGCATTAATAAGGGGAGGAAAAGGGTTTTATGTGTAACATTTTGTTGATACTAAGCCAATAATTATTTTACCTGTGGTTGCGTGTTCTTAAATGTTAGTTTAAAACTCCATTTTTTATCATCATTTCTGTCTTAGTTCTGCGTGTAAAATAATGATTGCTCACATCATCTGATTTGTTTCATTACGTAGAATATGAAAAACATATGCTGGATTGCATTCTCATAGCTTTTTGAAAAGTTAGTAACAAAATTTCTAGAAAAAAACAAAGCGAAGCAAGTTCATTTTCATTTTTAGCATCCCTAAAAGCCTTCAATTATGATGTTTTGCGGCAATCATAAAATCATTTATTGTTAGTCTAGATTTCCCAGGGGTGAACAGTTCTGAAAGGTAAAACAAACATGCAGTGATGTTTTACTTTATGCAATTTAAGTTTAAAATTAATGTTTAGACTAGAGAAGAACGAAAAATGGAAGCAATCATGAAAGCATTTGAAAGGTTAGAGAAGGATGAACAAAGAAAACAGATTTCTGGAACAGGGACAGGGCGAGTTCGAAAGTCATCAGTTTCTCTTTCACCTGTTAGAGAAAAGAATGAGAAGCCTCAGCTGAAGAAAAAGTAAATACTTGACTTAATATATTGGCTTATTTATTTATTGCTTTAAGTATAGACTTATTTATTGCTCATGCATAAAATAACAATATTTGATATATTTTTTCCTTCTTATTAATTATATCACTATATTTAAATTAATTAAAACAAATTAGATTCAGGGAGACTAGATCCTCAAAAGTCCTGAGACCTCGAAGAAATACTGTTGCAAAAGTTGTCGGTTCCTCTACTTTGCCGGTTAGAAGACTCACAAGGAGGCAAGCACAGTCTGAGGAAACAGATTCAGACGAAAGCGAAAGTGCTTCTGTTGGCGGATCTGCACCCAGCTCTCCTCGCACACCACCAATACCGGACCATCCTGTTTATGAAGCCGCCACTCCAACTAAGGTACATCAAAACATCAGTGTGTAAAATATAGTTCTGTATCTTTAAAACTTGCTTCATGTCCACTCTTATGTTTTAGGAAGATGAATCAGCTGTCCACGAGCCAATCCACTCAAGTGGTTCTGAATCGACTCCCCCTCCGATGTCTAATGCCTGTCTGTTGGTTGCAGCCGCTGTTGGTCCTCTAGCTCCTGGATTTAAGTTTCCAAAGACAAAAAAGGTTCAGTTATACTAATAATATATTGTTAAGGATGCTGGTTGTGGGTTGGTTATATTTTGAATAAAAAGATGTGCCTGCCCGATATATTTTCATTCCAGCGCAAGTATTTGCAACGGACTATGCTATCATATTCAAGTGCTAAAATTGATAAATTATATCAGTTATACTTATTTACTGGTTAACAATAATCTAAATAACAATTGTGGTTAGCGTCAATGTGTTTTGTATGTTGATGTTATGAAATATGAAACATAGATATTGTGTTAAAGTTTAAATGTTAAACCTTGCTTATGTAAAATATTCAATGTTATGTCCAAATTACTAAAGGGATGAATGGGGTTGACGTTTTAATAAAAATGTGTATATATTCGTTATCTTCTAGCCAGGGTTCTTGATTCAATAATTCAGCGACTGGTGGTATTGGTGGGGAGGTTTCTCTCGTTTACTATCTCATCTTTTTTATTTAGGTTATTGGAGTTCAGGAAGTCTAGTTTTAATTTGGCCATTTCTAGTTTCTTTGTGAGTAAAACTGATTGCCATTTGTGTATTAGATAGAATGTGTGAAGAATCTTTGTGGGTAGCATCTTAGTTTCTGTTTCATTGGTTATATGTTTATAAAAGTTACTTTCTTTCCAGAGTGTTCTTTGCACCTTATTTTGAGTTACTGATATGTTCTTCCAGCATAACATTCACATTGTCTGCACTAAATTCTGTACAGGACGGAACAATATTTAGTTAGTATAGGGTCTCTTAATTATACTTATTTTTTCATGCTGATTTTTTTTTAAATTATTTTGTTTTTACTAAATGTTTGGTTTTTGGTGTCTTAGTATTTTTTATAATTTTTGGTGATTTTAGTTTATTCTTTTAGATAGAAAGCATAAATCATCACTTAGCTCTAGTAAACAGGTGCGATAAAGAGATTATGCTTTCTTTGCTCAAAAGGCTGATGTTATGTCTGTCTGAGAGTGGAATATATCAGGTTGGCCAAAAAGTCCGTTCGGTTTTTTAAGCGAAAATAAGACACAACTTTTAAACACAAAGCTATTAATTATAATTGCCGTTTTGTTCCAGTATCTTTTGCCGTCTCATGGGTAAATTCATAATTCCATGATCAAAGAATTTCCTGTCTTTAGGGGCAAATAAATTTTGTAAGTGGATTTTTACATCTGCAGAATTGAAGGTCTGTCCATTCAATGAATTTTGAAGAGACCGAAACAGGTGGAAATCTGAAGGTGCAAGGTCGGGCAAATATGGAGGGTGCGGGAAAACTTCCCAGCCAAGCTCCAGTAACTTCTGTCGTGTCGGCAAAAAAGTGTGCGGTCAACCCATTAGCTAGCTTGTTCACTTCTGTAATGATGGACTGCTTTATTATGAATGACTGTTGTCTGAATATGTTGAACTTCTTGTGTCTGGTTTTATTTCATTTTTATTGTCATCTATAAGTAATTTATACCACTTACTTTGTGTAATTGGGTGTTGAATTTTATTTATACCATTAAGATAGGTAAAGAATTCATTTATGATATTAACTTGTCACTTTTGATGCATGTCAGGTTATCATCCACGTATCCAATCTACTAGTATATAGCCTTCTAATGGTACAACTTGTTTAAGCCTTCTTTAAGTTTTTATTTAGAGCAAGTGGTTTCAACAGTTCATCTTCGGTCATTTCACAAGAATCCACCTAGCCCAGCAACATCCAATGAAGACAACAACCACTTGTTGAGAGGTGCGTGGAGATGGCATGGGCTGTTAAAAACAAACACCTCTAAATGAAACTCTAAATAGCTTAAACAAGTTGTGAAAACAGATAACACCTCTTCCAACTAAGATAATTTTAAGAAATCAAGTAGTTCATGTACATGTCATTTATGTTGCAGAATCTTCTTAATTCTTGGTTTGGTGGAAATGAAATTAACAATGAGGAGGTAGTTCAGCGCCCTGGGCTAGTAGATTGTGCCAAGAAGAGGTGGCTAAGGCAGGCTATTTCCGAAGATTCTGACTCTCCAAAGCACGGTCAGTAATTGGCTGTGAATATTTAATAAATCAAAACCATGAATTAAAATCTAAATGAAATAAAGAAAATTCTGTATAATAAAAAATATTTCATATAAGTACAAAGTGCCTAAACATTCATTCGCTTATGAAAAGAAGTTTTATATTTATGAAGTGTTATGGTTGAATAATATAATATAATCCTACTTTTAATATTTGTTTTTAAAATAAACTATGGGGTAAATGCTGACAAGTGCAAACTTATAAAAATAAACGTACATTTTGTTTAACATAATAATCATGTCAATAAAAGGTAGTTTCCTATTAAACTTTTATAAGCCTGATTCTTTCACTTTCTTGTCATTATGAATAGTACGAGGGTGGTCTGAAAAGTTTCCGACCTAACAAAGATACAAGACGTTTTTTCAGACATTTTTTTTTATTTTTCAACATAGTCTCCTTGTAACTCTACACACTTCTCCCAGCGATGCTCCCATCTCTGTAACCCGTCCAAATAGTACTCGGCGTTTTTCTCTGCAATGTAATCGTTCACGAAGGTGATTGCCTCTTCATTTGACGAAAATAGCTGTCCTCCAAGCGCAATTTTTAGAGGAGGGAACAAAAAGAAGTCGCTTGGGGCTAGATCTGGTGAGTAAGGCGGATGGTCAAGCAGTTCAAACCGTAATTCATGGATTTTTGCCATGGCAACCGCTGAGGTGCGAGACGGTGTGTTGTCTTAGTGAAACAGGATTTTCTTTTTCTGCAAATGTGGCCGTTCTTCCACAAGTTCTGCCTTCAGCTTGTCAAGTAATGATGCGTAGTATGCTCCTGTAATGGTTTTTACTTTTTGAAGATAATCGATTAAAATAACTCCATGACTATCTCAAAACACAGTCACCATCACTTTACCAGCTGAAAAAACAGTTCTGCTTTTTTTGGAGCCGGTTCCCCCTTTGAAGTCTGTTGGACTGTATTTTTGTTTCGGGCGTATAATGGTGTATCCAAGTTTCATCCACAGTAATTAATCGGCGCCAAAACTCGGATTTATTGCGCCAACAGAGCGTTGGAAATGTTCATTCAAACACTTTTTGGTTGGTCTAACGTAAGCAAACGCGGCACCCAACGCGCGGACAGCTTTCTCATCTCTAAATGTTGATTTAATATGTGACAAACACGTTCTTTTGACATGTTCATGACCTCTGCTATCTCTCTCACTTTAATTCGGCGGTCGTCTAGCACCATTTGGTGAACTTTGGCAATGTTTTGTCGGTAGTTGCAGTTTTTGGACGCCCCGAACGGTCATCGTCTCCCAAGCTCTTACGACCACGTTTAAATTCAGCTGCCCAAAATTTCACTGTGGTGAATGATGGTGCATAGTCCCCATACACAGAATCCAACTTATCTTTGATTTGCGTAGGCGTATTGCTTTCAAAAACAAATATTTAATGACAGCTCGATACTCGATTTTGTCCATTTTCATAAAAACACTCACTCAAACGACTGTTACACAACAACTGCGCGTCCAAAATGGCTGAAACATTGGTGAGTAACTGTCAACAGATGAACAACGAAATTCACTAGCTTTTATTTACGAATGCTGCTATCTTTATGTTGAGGTCGGAAACTTTTCAGACCACCCTCGTATATATATATATATATATATATATATATATATATATATATATATTCTATTCCTCAAACCTTACTTGTTGCAAAACTTAAAACCGACTGTTGATTGGTTTTTTTGTTGCCTCCCCTTCCCCCACGGTACTTCTAAATGTTATATGGTATAACATTATATTGTTCAACCTGACTCCTTAATATTTATTATTTTATGTACTGTAGTAATACTTGTGGTATTTAAAATAGTTGTTTTCATTTTTAGAAACAGGGGTATCATCACCAACCGACATGGCTGCTCCTCTTAAAAAGAGACGGTTTGCTAGGGAAAGTATGTCTTCAGATATATCATACACTCCCCCTGCTACACCTCAAGCAGGAGATTCACTAACTCAGGTATGTGCAATGCTATATATTCAAACAATACCGTATAATTTCTCAACATCTACCTTCAGCTATAAAAATGTTAAACATACTCATGCTTTAACAGAGATCTACTGCTCTATATTATTTGACAGTTGAACTATTATGAACCAGGATGTTGTAAAAATGAAATCATATTATGAAAATTGAATCATATTATAAAAATTAAATATATTATTCCTATACCATGAAGTTGAACATTGAATACACCTTTTTTTTTTTTTGGATGAATGTGAAAAAAATTGTCTTTTTCCACCCACATAATTTCTTTAATTCTATTAAGCAATTTAAATAATAAATGGTTGTTTTAATGGTAATAAACTACAATAACATGATAAATAAATATTGTTTTACATTGTTTGTACTCCTTTTATAAACAATATTTGCTATTTATCCATAAGAGTTAAATTGTATGTACGTCTTTACCTAAGAAGTGTTGGGCATTTTACTGGCAACTGTTTCTTTGAAGGATTGACAAACATAGTGGTTTATTGGGCATCCCCTTGTTATTTAAGACTATTTGGGCTCTTATGTGCGTCTAATTTAGTTAGGTATTTTCAAACATTTATATGTGCATGTTTTTTCTATCTATTAAATTTTTTGTAGTTCTATAATATTTTTTTAAATTTTAACTTGTGGAATTTTAGATTAAAAGAAATAATAACTTATAAAATCATTAGGATCAGAAGAGCGTTATCATCCTGTGGCTCCAGAGTATCTACCAGTATCTACCAGAAACTACTAAATATCATTAACGAAATGAACAACTATTTTTCGGATTGCAATATTAACAACAGAAATATTCCCATATTAAATAATCCTATTTATTATAATAGGAAAGAAGACGATAAAAAAAGCACTGCATTTTTAAAGTAACCAAAGAAACTATTGAAGATGTGAGAAAAATTGTGGGCTGGCCTTCAAACAAATACTTGTCATATATGAAGCTGATGATGAAAAGTCAACAATTTTCTTATAGTGAAATCACAATTTTTATTTTATTTGAAACGCCCAGGTGCTTTTGCCAACTCTCAAGACTAGGCCAAACAAAAATCTGAGATGAGTTGATGAATGACAAATATCAGGCTGCCTTAATGGTTTTTTCAATCAGAGATTGCAATCCGTTAATATAGCATGATCTTCGTCATTCATCAACTGCTCTTATCTGTAAATCTAGACTTTGCCAGTTTCTTATCTCAAACCAATGTAACTATTCATAATTTGTCATTACTATTATTATTTTTTAATAATCTTGTTCATTCCTATATTTTCACAACTGCTCATCTGTTTTTTGTTTCAATCTTTAGCTGTTGGTTCATCTTAATCATCAAATATCTTACAGGCTCTTTTTTGTTCATTAGTTTTATCATTTCAGCGTAACCTTATGTATTTTTATCTTTTTGTTGTCATCTAGACATTCCTAGTTTATTCCTTTTTGTTGTCCTTTAAACATTTATTTCTATTTATTCCTTTTTGTTATTCCTAGGGGACAATGTCTTTTATTTTATTATTATTCTGGCACTTATTCCACAGTTATATTAATAATTAGCCAAAGGTGAGTATTTTAACAGACTAGAGCTAGAACATGTTTTCTTTTAATATTTGGCTAATAATCATTTTATAATAGTTTTAAACCATCGATAAAATGTAGCTCTATGACAGGTCATCAAATATGTATAGTTCTACAGAGTTGTTAAATGTTTTTGTGATGCCCTTTTTTTCTCAAAAACAATTTTTTCAAATCCCAATAGCCTTCTTATCTCAAGAAGACAATCTTGTATTTTGTCACGAAATTAGAGGACTCCTGGAAAAAATGGGTCTTCCCGACTATTTTTCAGATAATTAGCAACTATTTATTGAGAGCACAAAGCGATCCATCAACACAATGGGAATAAATAACAATACCAATTGCTCACTCTATGAAAATTAAAGAAGAATATAACAACATAGCTTTAGTCTTGGAGAAGTATTGGTGATTAATGTGGACTTAAAAATCGTAAACTTTCTCCTTGAACAGCAAATTGGTCACTAAATATCATTGCTTCTTGTGCCTGTGGGATAGCAGAGACAAAACATGGACGTTGGGCAAAAGAATGTCATTAATGGGCCCTTAAATGTACAAGAAAAATCAACTTTCCTCCACTGCACATAAAGCTGGGCCTTATGAAGGAGTTGTACAGGCTCTAAACAAGAACGGATCGTAATTTGTTTTTATAGGGGGGGAAATGCATCAAGAGAGTGGTAAAAATTAAAGCAGGAATATTTGACGGCACAAATATGACAACACTTCATCAAGGATCCTGCCTTCGTAAATTTAAAGAATTGTGGCTGAGAAATGCTTGGATTTGTTGCAGTTGTCGGCAATTTTCAGGGCAAACACAAAGCAGAAAACTATGTGAGCTGGTTAACAGTTTCAAATCTCTTGGGTGTAACATGAGTATTAAGGTGCACTACCCTACTACACATCCACTCAGACCATTTTCCTGAAAATTTAGGAGACATCAGTGAGGAATAAGATAAAAGATTTTAACCTGGATATTAAAACTATGGAGGAGGCCCGCTGCCAAGGAAGATCGGATACGCACATCATGGGAGATTACTGCTAGAGTTTAAAAAAGGACTTCCAAAATGCATTCAAGAATGTCATGGAAAAGAAGCTTTCCAAGTGTTAAGTAATGGTTGGTTTCATTGATGACTTTTTCTTTTATCTTCGTATATTACAATATTGTTGTGCCAACATCTTCACCTCCAATAAATAGATGTTATCCTCTTCTCGGACCAGAAAACACGCTTTCCATATTTTATCAATAAATCTTTGGTGTTTGTATAGAGAAAGGGGACTAGTTCACAATCCTGACACGACACGAGCTCACTAGGAGCGCGGGCGTAGTAGGCCCCTAATTGGCCAAAATAAAAAGCTCTCTCATTCGCTGTTGGTAGGAATGACCAGCCTACATATGGCCGAAATAATTCTGGGCTTTTTCAGACAGTCGGAATCAGACGTTTAAAGTGAACACTGCTCGTGTCTGAGTGTGAACTCACGGTTATTCCATGACAAAGTAAACTACCTATCATGGATAAAAACAGGACCACCGAAATTTGCATTTTCGATGCTATTCTTACGGCGGACAAAGGGGATGAAATTCTGTCCAGCATGGTAGCTAACTGCTTTTGCCGGAGGAGCAGGGGGAAGAAGATAATAAGCAATAGATGTTATCCTCTTCTCGGACCAGAAAACACGCGCCTAGCTTTCCATATTTTATTAATAAATCTTTGGTGTTAGTATATAATGCCAGCGTCACATTGAATTCAATGAAAAAGATACGCGCCATTAACCACGTCATAGTTTGTGTCGTGACGTTCAAGGAACAGAGAGGCGCCTCGCAATGCTATCGATGTCAAGAATTTGGCCACACACGAAACCACTGCGGCCGGAAATTAAAGTGTGTTAGATGTGTGGGACCCCATGAGGTGGCGCAATGTCCAAGGAATGATTCTGCCCTGCTCAAGTGATCTAACTGCGGCGAGGCTCATCCGGCGTCCTACAGAAAGCTGCGGAAAGAGGAAGGAGCTTCTCGCCAGAATGAAACCAGCCCCCGACAGAATGCAGCCCCAGCAGAAGAAGCGCTGCCAGAACGAGCCAATAATGAGGCCGGCTCCACCGCCATCTATCAACGCTTGGAGGAACCCGCTCTTCCAGGACAGAGATGAAGAACCAGCTGGCCCCTCCACGTCGAGAGCGGCCCCCACCTCGTCGAGAACAGCTCCCAAAACATCAGAAGACAATTTTAAATGTAAGTGCCTAGATCCTAGGTTAAAGTTTCTGACAAACGACCAGCGTCAAGACCTTGAATGCAGACCGGAAAGGCAGTTGCCTTAGTTGATTTCTTTAGCCAAATGTTCATGTTCTTTTAAACAAAATAATTATGGCAAAAGATTATATTTAATTACAAATAAACGAAAAGAAACTTATATTAATTATACTTGTCTATATTTTTTTTTTCAATGGTATTATTTGTTAATCAAATTAACTCTTCTTCCTGGTACAACTTCTCTTCCTTTCCGCTTCCCGGCCAACAACAAATAACTTACAGAACTTTTTATTTCATCACTTGACTCAGACACATATATCACAGGCTTATACCACACAACTATACTATCTTATGTTTTTTTCATCCACTCTCAATTGTTTTTATTTTGCCTTCTTGATAAGTTGGATTAAATCTTTATATTTAAAATTCTTATATACAAACTCCACAATATCTAATATCACAACATTCGGGTCCGCTCCGATTTAAAAAAAATTTTGAGCTTGTCGATAAAAAATTTTTCATTCCACTTTACTTTTTGAATATACTATTCACTTTTTTAGCACTTTAACAATTTGCATTTTCTTATAATTAAATGACAATATCTGATTATGTGTCACCAAAATTTTACATTTCAACCATTTACATCACAAATGTAATTGTACCTTACAGACATCTTAACTTTTAACTATAGTACCATAAATTTATAATTTCCAAGTTTTTACATTGCTGGGTTGACAATATCTTCATAATAAAGTATTAATTACTTTTAAATTTCGAACTTTTATATAGCTTTTAACATTTACCAACTTGATTGTACAAAATAAACACACTAACATTTTAGTACATTAGAATAAAATTCAATTTCAAAGTTTTTACATGTGTCCGATTGACACTATTTTCATATAAGGTATTAATGAATTTTAAATTTTTAATTTTTTCTATAGATGTTAACATATTTGATTGTCCAAATAAATATTATACCATTTTAATACAATACAATAAATTTCAATTTAAGTTTTTACTTGTCTGATTTACTTTATTTTACAATAGGTTTTTCAATTAATTTTAATTTTCAAGTTTTTAGATAGATTTTAACATATTGACAAATTTGATTGTACAAATAAACATACTAACATTTAAACATTATAATAAACTTCACTTTTCAAGTTTTTACTTTTGTCCGATTGACATTTTTTTATAATAGGTTTTCAATTGATTTTAATTTCTATTGTTTATATAGATCAAGTTTTATATGTCATCCGATTATCATTATTTCATAATAATAAAATATAACTTTTTCTTCTTTTTTTTTATAATTGTACTCTATGGAATTAAAAACCTCCCTGAAATTATTCTTAAAGTTTTTCCTTTTATTTATTTTCCTGTTGTTCCAACTAAACTCGCAAAAAGGGTTTTCACTAAAATGATATGAAATTTTAAATTCAAATTTATCCCATTCCAAACTTTTAACTATTGTACTTTTTAATTTACTTATAATTTCTACTGGGTCAAAACTTTTAAATCGTTGAATCTCTAACTTATCATGATTATTAATTACTCGTATTATATCACGATTAATTACCGATTTAGTTTCACTAGAATTACTAGTTATTTTAATTGTATTTTGTTCCTTTATATTTTTTATATCCTCCATTTCCTTCTCCTTTTTATTACTTTTATCATTATTTTCTTTTTTATATGCATCTAAATCATTTTTAATTAAATGTTCATAATCATGAGTTTATTTTCGGTTTCTAAATTAACTTCTTTAATGTCATTTTTCTGATTTTCCAGTCCCGGTTTTAAATCTGTTTTTAAAATATGTATTTTTTCATCCATTTCTACATTTAAATCATTGAAAGAATTTTGTAACTGTTGTTCAATTCTTTCACATTTATCGTCAATTTTTAAAAACAAATCATTAATTTTATCTGCCAATTTATCGATTTTATTAGATAATTCTAATAAATTTTGTTCATTTTCTTCTTTTATTTGTTTAAAATTTTCTACCATTAATTTTAAAATATTGTCCATCTTATTCTCCTCCTTATCTACGTATCTATCAATTATACTTTGCTCATTTGGATCATAATTTAAACTTTGGTTATATTTTTCCATGACTGAATTCTATCAATATGAATCTTAATCACAAATACACTTTTTAGCCCTAATCTTTATATCAAATTTAAACACAATTTTCGTGACACTATCTAAACAATCCTTTAGCCAGATTACTTCGTTATCAGTCATTACGTTGGGCGCCAAATATTAAAATATTTACGTTCTTTTAAAAGGTAACGTAATTTTATTCTTATCTTTAACTTTATTTTATTAGTTATTAACTGATGTTTAAGGTTCTTCTAACAAAATTCATTCTGGCCAAAGATTATATTTAATTACAAAAAAAAAACTTATATTAATTATATATAAATACTTGTTAACAATTTTGCTTCTTCTTCTTTTATCCTCATCAATTATTTTCAAACCAAATCAGTTCTTTTTCTTTTCTTGCAATGGCTCTTCTTGGTTCTGCTAAGTCCAATACCACTAACTAAAAGAAATTTTAAAGTTTTTCTGACACACAATTTACAGCTAACATGTATCACGGGCTGATCCCAATACTAGATGAGTATAATGCTCTGTGTGTTTTCATTCTCACAACAACAACTATATTATCAAAGTTTTTCCATTATCACTAGACCCAGACACCTATACACTAGGCTGGTCCCATAACTAGATAGAGAATTATTCTGTGTGTGTTTTTATCCTGACCACACAACTATACTATCTTTTGTTTTTTTCATCCACTCTCAATTGTTTTTATTTTGCCTTCTTGATAAGTTGGATTAAATCTTTATATTTAAAATTCTTATATACAAATTCCACAATATATATTATCAATAAAGAGGTTTTGGAAAAAAAAAGTATTAGTATTGAGAAAGGGGACTTGTTCACAATCCCGACAAGGCTAGAGCTTACTAGGTTATCCTCTTCTTGGGCCAGAAAACACCTTCCTTCAATGGGAGATGCTTTGGGCTCAATTCATACTTTACAAAAATTGTCCACAAGATGTTCTGGTAGCTTCACTCATCTCATCTCTGGCATAGACCTGATGTAGAATATACATAGTACGTCAACGCAGATACTATTATTGTGATAAAAATTTAACAGCTTTTTTTTATCACTCATGTCAATTTTCAATTTTAACTTTTATTAATTCATTATCAAAAAAATCAAAATGTGAAATAGATATCTTTCACTGGTTGTAATACTCTTTGTATTGAATTTCTTGTTTTATGTTATTGTTTCTTATCAATATATAAATTTATGCATTCTGAATTTAAGTTCACAAAAACACATTTGTTATTTTATATTGTAAGATTTTGTTTATTTATTTGTCTTACAATATTTACTGAAATTAGCTAAAGTCAACAAACATGGTCAAACAATTTAACATTTTTATTTATATATTGTATTACATGGCTTATTTCAACAAATTAGCCATATACAACTGTGTAAAGAGTTTGTCTAATTTCTCCGGAGTACTAATACTCTGAAATAATATTATAATTTTTACTGTATTGCATTACAAACAACAACATAGGCTACAGGCATCTCCAAATCAACTATTTCAATAATTTATAGTACAGTCGTTCAATCCAACTGCTTGAAAACAGTAAAGTTAATATCATTATCATAACACTTTAATTTGAATTTTTAATATATATTGTTTATAATATATAGTAGTGACATTTGATAATGATTGTGTGGTTATTAAAAGCAATTATGACAGCCATCTTCTCCAATGCCTGAAAAGTCCCTTCCTTCTGTGGGAACTAAGGAAGTAAAGCAAATGTCATCTGCTTCCAACTCAACAACATATAATAGTTGGCAAGAAGAAAATAACTGTGGTGTGTAATTTACAATACAGTGTTCTTCCAAACAATCTTCCCCACAGTTCTAATATTTTTATTTTAATAAACTTTCCATAACTGGAAATGAGATTTCTAAGAATAGTCTGAAAACAAAAAATTGTCTATGAAGTGAAATTATTAGAGAGGAAAGACCCAGAGTAAAAATAAAAATTCAGTGCCACTCTTATGGCAAGATTCATAACATTATGAACAGACTTAAAAAAATTCAAATTGTGTGATCAATCAAACAATTAAAGAGTTTTGTTAGCACTATTAATGACTTTTTGTTATAATAGTCTTCTAAAGCACCACGTATAATACAGGTAGCTTGAATTTGTGGATCAGGAAGGCTATGGTAAAAAGGCGGACAAAAAAGAAGATGGCGAGAGCAGTTGTTGAATCGTGTGTGTAAAAATGTAAAATTTTGGTGACACATAATCGAATATTGTAATTTGGTCCTGAAAAAGTGCACTGAAATAAAAAAAAAATATTTTTTTTATCGACAAGCTCAAAAAAAATTTAAATAGGAGCAGACTTGAATGTTGTGATGTTTGTATTGTGTTATTTAAATTTGGAAATTAGCGGGAATTAAAGGGCGTTAAACAACCCGTGGATTAGGAAGGCTATGGAAAAAAGGAAGATGGCGAGAGCAGTTGTTCGTCAGAGATCACGGTAGACGTCACAACTGTAGAGAGAAAAGAAGAGTATGGAGAACGTTGCAAATGTTTGATGTGATGGAACCTGAAGTAGGAACAACCAGAGGAGGAAGAATTTGTTGAAAAGAGAGCATTGAGGAAATAGCAGTGGAGGTAACTGACGGCGTGGCGTACAACAGAAAGTGAGCAATTAAGGAAGAACGGGAGCGGACTGGACAGTCGCGAGAGGTAGTGGGTGAGAAAAAATAATATAATAATAACCATGGTTAATTGTTAAGAATATGCATGCTGAATAAAGTTATTTATTAAAAAATTCTCCTTTTGCCAGTCATTCCTTTTTGCTATTAACAGAACCAGAACCCTCAAATAATTTTATAATAAATAAAATAATTTCAAATTTAATTAAAAACAACATTATGTATAAGAAAACATCTATTGTTTAATTACAAGTAATGGATTTATAATTAACCCTTCTTGGTTTGCATTTATTGCAGCTTAGAGGGTTTATTTATTTATATTTTTCAAATGGTTTCTTTTCGTTTTAGCATCTTAGGCTCAAGTTTTTGTTTTAGGAAAAATGTAATATATGTGAAACAAAGGTTGCAAAGAAATTGCTAATAAATACACTTCTGATTAACACAATCTAGTTATAAAGTCGAACTACCTTCCAAAATATCATGCCTCTAAAAAAAACATTGGTTGTGTTAAAGTTGTGAACACGATGTCAATCTTCCAACTGAGCCATCTTGTGCTGAGTTGATTTCTATCTTTAGCGGGTTTCCCTTAACCTCACAATGCATATGTAATAGCAGTATATAATCCTACTGGTTTTAAAGAAGAAATGTACCTGCCATCTAATCCAAATAATATACCCACATGTCTAAAAACAAGTCTATTGAATTACTTGAAACTTAACTTACCTTAAAACGTGTAAATGTGCCATTGGTCAAACACACACTAAATGAGCTAGGCAACCTGCTCAACTATCACAAATCATGTTACATAACTTCCATTTTAGGCACATTCAATATAAAATAATTGTTTTTTCTAAGAGGTGACTTCATTAATTGAGCAAACTAAGAATTGAACACAGAACATAAAAGAATAATAAAGCTAAAAAGTTAGTGAAGGGGGAGGGGTGTATGACCCTTCTCGGGTCAAAAAAAAAAAACTGCAGGTAAATAAAATCATGCCCTTTTCTGTAACTGCTAAATAGAACTTCAGTTAAGTTTGGTGAAAGTGAATGCCCATTGTCTTCTTGCATATAACATGCAGGTTCTTTGAAATGTCAGGTGGCAGGGGAGCTATTAGTCTTCTCCTATCGAGCCAATAGAGTTCTCAGGTTTTAATGTGGAGAGTGTGAATGAATCTATTACTGATATATTCATAATTGAATAAATTTGTTTGGTTAAAGATAAATTTTTAATGAAAAAGTTTAGTTTCAGAATTAGGATAGTTCTGTCATTATTGGTGTGGGGTGGGGGTATAAGGAGTGTAAGAAGTTCCTGTAACTAATCAACAATTGTTAAGTTGCTTTTGAAATTAAAATTGTGTGCATACGCTGACATAGTTATGTACAATATTGGAGATAATCTGTTGTATACAGATGTAATGGTGCCCCTGTTCTGGCCAAGTACCATAATATTTAATGTTTGTTTGGTTATTTATGTTATTGTGGATTTAATTCGAGAATGAGATTGCAAGAGAGATAAAAAAATATGAATGATGTGTGACAGGTTTTACGTTGACAATGGAAAACATTTTTTTTTTCTATCTGTTACTTTAACTCCTACAGAAACAAAGTGATGAATGATGGGGAGGTGGAGAGATGACAAATTAACACCATCACTTCGATCCTACCTGTATTGCTGTCAGGATCATTCTGATGTAAGTTTTCTTCATTAAAGTTTATAGATAGTTTGTTCACCAAATCATCTGTATGTATCTTTTTTCATGGCTATTCATTCTCTTTGAAGGTTTTGATTCTTTTACTTCCAAAAGTATGACAAAGTCAATTTCTACTTTACATGATCGTAACAGGCTGCTTACAATACCCTAATTTAACACAATGCTACATCAAACTGTTAATCGTTTGAAATTCATTGGAACAAAAAACAAGACTTTTTTTGACTAATCTTATCCCTTTTCTCATGACATGGTGTGACTATTTGATTACGGCTGGTATTCCATCACAGCTCCGTGTCACAGGAACATATATTTTAACCAATTTAAACAGTAATTATGCAAAATTCAAGGCATGCTTCTCTACCAAAATTGACCATTTAAATCATTATGATCTTTGATATCAAAGATGCACAAGTCCTCTTCTGATTGCTTTACATCATCCAGTTCTCTGAGTCCAGTCCCAGACATGCCTCTTGCTTTTAGCACCTTCTATGTTAATTAGTGATCAATAGTCTTGCTGTTAAAATTTTTAAATAGGGGTAGCATGAAGATTTATAAGTGTAAAGCTTCGTGTGAGGTCTGGATCAATATTTTAGCTGGGTAAAAGATTTACAAAAAAAAATTTAAGTTAACAATAGGCTGCAGGAGTTCATTTAAAGTAGATTGTCCTCCCCTTGTATTGGTCAACTCCTCTCCTGGGACTCCTGTGGAAGAGTGACAGCTATAATGTGCATTTATATTCCCCCAAAATATAAATTGTACCATAAACCCATTGTAGGGGTGGTTAACTTATTTTGTTAATCATTCTTAGAATTGATATTTAATCTTTTAGTTGTGTGATTGAGGTTATATTGCTGCAGTAGAATTAGTTTATATACCTACCTAAGGTAGCAATGAGAAGCGAACATTTTCCCTCTAGCGCCGGCCAGGACAGGAGTCCTTAATTCCTCAATAAGGAATTATTCCATATGTTTGTTGAAGGAAGGATCCACAAGTCTCAACTCATGTTTGAGATACTTAGATTCTCCAATTGATAGTGGTTGGCCTGATGCACATGCCTTAGTTTACTAAGGCCCTCTATTGCTCCAATGATCCATATGTATGCTGACCTATCTGCCATAAGGAGTCACAGTGGGAGAAGGGAGCAGATCTTAAAAATTACGACATGCTGATTGGCTTTAACAATATTAACTAGATGGATGAGCTATCTATGTTCGATTGGCTAGTAAGGTGAAAATATATCAACATACGTGCATTATTTAATTACACAATCAGTTATTTCATGTCACATAAAGTGCAACAATTAAAATTGTAAACTTTATTAACATTTGTTGCATATTATCTAGTATATATAAATATGTAGGTTGGTTTGTTCATCAACTTTTTTAAACCAGCCAAGAAATTTCTCCAGTATACCTAATTGGGCTTGGGTACTATTCACTATCTTGTACTAAGCATGAGGGGGGGGGGGTGTTACAACCTCCACATTCACTCACTTTTTCTCTTCCATTTAGTTCTGATTACTCTGCTCACTTCTGGATAATTGTCAGATTCACACTAAATTGGCCACAAATACTAGTTGTTAGCTATTTAAGAAGGGGACTGCAAGTTGTCGAGACTCTATTAAACGGGTTTCCAATCAATACTTTCGCTACTAATGATAATATTATCTGAGAACTCAATGCAACAAGTAATAAAAGCAAAATGTGTAGGTAAAATGAAGGATTTCCTTCTATCCATATCAATGAAATTTACTGAGAAGGAAGGTAGAGTCCATTTTTTTAGCTTGAAAAAAAAACTTAGGTTTGAAGTGAGGTGTGGGGAAAATCTTGTTTGCCCTTAAAACATTTGAGTATAAAACTGTTTTTTCAAAGAGCAGGTGAATATTAGGTATATAAAAACCATTTCCACTCCTAGTTACTCTGAGCTGAAGCAGACTGTACTTTTACATATTGATATTCCTATTACTAAGGGATCACCACACCAATTATAAAATGGTAGGATTACAAGAAGCTAAAGACACAGCACTCTATTATCCAACAACAGCGTGTTATCTGACTATAACATACATTACATTTTATTGCGTGAACATCACCCAAGTTTCCTTATTCACTGGTAGTTTCAACATGATACATTTATTTTTACCCAATCAACTGGATTGTTCCTGCTCTGTTGTGAGGAAGTTTGAAATTATTTAATCCCTCAAACGGAGACAGAATTTTATAGATTAACTAACGCATATTTATTGATCTTTCTTATAATAAGTTAATCATTATAAATGTATCTTTAGTCGTTTCAATAATTATTATTTTGAAATTTTATGTTTGTGCAATAAGTTTTTGTTATCTTTATACAAGCAAGCAATCAACATTCTTTTTGTTTCTTTTAAAGATGTACGAATATGATGAAAATTCAATGGAACCCCATGGGACCAGCGAAGAAGTAGTAACACCTCTGAGTGAGAACCAAACCGACTTAGAACATCATCATCAGGTATGTCCTTTTATAATAAAAAAAAAAAATTTTATCTCCTTATATACACCAATTTATGGTTGAAAGGGCTGGGCTATCTTATCAGAAGACACTCACTTATTTAAAAAAATAAAATTGAATAATTTTCCATCCGGAGGTTTGATTCTAGAACCTTCATACCATGAAGCATTATCATTACGCTATATAAGGGTCCAAAATCAATGTTGGTTTATAAATAGTGTGTTTTAAAGTATACTTCATGTAAAATTGCCTCAATTATGGCTAATAAATTTTTTAACAATCAATGAATATTTATGATCTGCTGCCTCTTGGTTTTGTGTACGCATTATTTGGTATATTGTAGATTACTTGGTGGAAGCAGTTCTACTTTTCTGTCAACAAATATATGGTATCTGTTTGGTATCAAAGATATTTCTGGTTTTATCATTCCATTAAGGGCTCTCATATGGAGTAATGGTTTGTATGACTGCTCTCTGGTAGGAAAGTCCTGGATTCAAATCGCCAGATGGAAAGTGAACTAATTTATTAACTGCTGATAGGACGAATACATTAGGGGTTATCAGTTTAGGCTACTGAAAGAGAGATGTTAAGGTGGTTTAGGCACTCAAAATCTCACTCCAGCTAAACCATAGTATGTCAAAATGTGGCCCATTAATAAATTTGATAAAAATCTAGCATATTTTTTTCACCAGCCTAAGCTGATATTCCAATAAATTCACCCAACCATTTATAAATTCACAGTTAACAATGAACTTTCCGGTGTAATGAATTTATATCACTCCTATAAGTATTAGTGTGCGGCTTCTAATAACCCATCTTTTTCAGCTCTGAAAGGTTATATAAGGATGTAAATAAATGAAAAAAATTTGTATTTTCTTCTCTTGAATTATGTATATACTTAAAATTTGTTGGGTTCCTAAAAGTTCCTGTTAAAAAACTGTTCACAGTGAGTAACACATTTAAGGAGATCTGCCTGGTATTAAAGTATTTAATATATTAAATACTTAAATATATTATATAATAATTTATATTTTAATTCTCAATTTGTTGGCTCCTGGGTGAGCTAGCAGAAATTCGTTTGTGGTGAATTTCAATAGTAGCACATGTAATATATTTATAAAATATTTTCTAAATAAACAGTTGGAAAAAATATACATTGAACTTTTTGGAAATTTTATTTACTATTTTAGTAAATAATAATTGATTTATTTCTTATTATAAAGTAATAAACCTTAACTGAAATTTTCATTTGTAAATATTTTCGATTAATGTTTTTAAATATTTTTTTAAGAATAATTATGATTTTGATTTAAATTTATTATAACAGTTGTTATCAATCAATGGAATTGTGCCATTAGCTACCAGGAGGACCTAAAACACCTCCTTCTGCCAAGTCTGAACTAGCCCCTTCTTCTTTACAGCAATCTAACAAACCTACTTCACCGCAAAGCAGTGAAGAAGACAAAGAAAAAATCAGCCAAGCATCCAAAGAGGAAGCTAATAGAGTCAAAAGAAAGGTAAATAATTTGTACATTTTTTTTTTTAGTCTAAATTTTAAACTTTATATTGCCAATATTATTCAGTTTTGATAGTGTTATACTAATTTAAATAATATGAATGTAATTTAAAATATTTCAAGCTAAGTTAAATGATGAGCCCACTTTTTTTTTTAAGTGCCTGGTATTATTACTTAGACATTAAATTAGTATAATTGAATAGCTGCCACAAACAAGGTTGCAAATTTAAGAGTTTACACTAGCTAAAAAAATTTAATAATGCAATTAATTTATAACAAATTCCAAATGTTATTATTATAGTGAATATACATTTATCTTTTATTAGTTCTTAAGTTTTTGGACCGATCTGATTGTTTATATTATTACAGAAAGTTAAACCAGTAAATTTGGTTGAGTGACTAGGGTGTAACATTGAAATTTAGTTTGGTTACAATCAACCTTGTTCACCTAAAATATTTTGGTCATGTATCATCAATTTTGTTAACTTTCATTTTCATTCATTTTGTATACACTCTTTATTGCATGGTGATTTAATTAGAGTTTACTAAATTGAGAGGATATCTCACTAAATGAGTTTCTGATAATTAAGGTCATATGGTATGATTGGAGAGGAGGGGTAGGCTTAAGTAAATAAAATGAATTTTAATTACAATGTTATTTTTAGTTCAACTAATCACAATTTTATTTCAAAGTAAAAAAAATCAAACATACATAATTTTAAACAAAACTTAACTCAGATTTAAATAAAAATCTCTATGTTCAGTTGGAATGTATCTACATATATCATCACACCAAAACAAAATTAATAAGCGATTTCCCTAAATGTATATGGAAACATTATATAGACATGTATGTACATGTGTATAATAGAATTTTTAAACATCTATACATACAGTAAAAAGTATGTCTATAGATTATTTCTTATTTATTTTTCCCCAACCTCTATAATCCGAATTTTTCACTAATCCAAACACCCTCTAGCAACAATTAGTTTGGATTATCAAGCTAGCTAGCACTATATACTGTAAACAATTCAAAACGTTTTTATTTTAATTTATGTAATTATTATTAAGTGTTTTCTCTATAAATTCTTTCAACCCTGGTAAATTTCAATCTCTGGTAAATTCCTTCAAATTAAATAAAATTTACTTTATTTTTAATTGAAATTACTATTTACTAATTAAGTAGTTATCGAGAAAATACTCCTATATATTTCAGTATATTCAAATGGTTATAATTTTTTAATTTGGTTGCAGTTGTCCATTTCTGAATATCGTGAAAGAGTCAAGTCCAACGCTCCATCAAAGACCAACTCAGAAGCGAGCACCCCTTCTCAACAGACTAAATCAACTTTACAACTAACAACATCAGTAGAAGACATTGATCCAGATTCTGAAGATTTCTTAACTAACTCCATTTTATTCAATGCTCCTGCTCCACCAATTGATTCAGCATTCAAAAAAGGCAAACAATATTTTTAATAATTAGTTTTAATTGTTAATGGATTACTCTTTTTAGTAATATGTGCATCAATGGTTCCATTGTTAATTTTGTTATCCAATCCTTGTGCTATATTTTTAATGGTGTAAATATAAAATAGTAATCATAAGTCGTAATGTATAACTCATGAATATAAATGAAAACATACAATGGATGACAAATGGGTACATATATTGTTACGATTTTCTTCCTTGTTGAAAATATTCTTTATTATTTATAATAGGTCAAAGGAAATTCATAATAAATAATAGTTTATTTTATAATGTTCAAGTGATTTTTAGCTCAGGGTTTATTGCACATAATAAAGTGCCTAGTGCACCTATAATTTCAAATGTTTCATATTAACATAAATGGCTACAAGAACTGGAATAATTAAAAGTAGTTACTTAATATTAATACTAATGACATGTAGTCGTATTCGTCAATGTTGATAAATGGGTTGGTTTCTCCACGGTTTTCTATGCTCCAGTCTCAAAACATGTGACCTCTGTTCTTGGCTACTGGGCAACTTAACCCTCTGACTGATTGATTGAAAAAAAGCATAAGACAAGTATGTCTCATAAACACTGCTATTTAAGGCAACCTACTGACCTCATCCAAAACTCTTGAAAGGAGTCTAAAACACTGCATCTACACAAATTATCTCAACAGAAAACTCCTTTCTTGAAATAAATTTAGTTTGCTATCAAACTAAAATATATATATATATATATATATAAATGTAAAGAAATTTCACTCTCTTTAATTTGAATTTGCTGCGCTGCTTCTACTAGTCTCAACTAGATGGAGCCATCAGCAATATTCTTAAAAGTGAGATGATATAGAGAAGGAAACCACATTAAGTAACAAAAGTTGTGAATAGAGAAATGATAGTTAAAAACTGTAATTGTCGTTTCTTTGTTTACAGGTAATATTGTGTAAATAATATGAACAATTGTTATAATATTAAATATAGTGAATACAATTGCTTGCTTTGTTTACAGAGAAGCTGATTTCAGTTTATTCACCTCACCTTCAATAATTGTCTTACATATATATATATATATATATATATATATATCTGGGAGAGGGAGGGTTATTATCGGGATTCATAATAAAAACCCAGTTTTGAATATTTGAGAGAACTATTTAATAAACTATAAACAGTAGCGTAGGATTGCAAGAAAACGGGCCCTCAACAAGTGTCTAGTGTTCACACCAGAATTAATCAACTGCACCTTCCAACAGACGATTTAACTCGGGGTGCAGCCGCAAGATGAGGCCATATACATATATGGAAAATATTGTAATATTCTTGTTTAAATTAGAAAATATAATTTTTTAATAATATTGTGGTGAATTTAGTTGAATTTTCCATTTGATTATTTATTATTGTCAATTACTCAGGGTAGGTTTGGTTCTTGACAACCAAAGATATTGAAACTAATATATTGTGATGTTATTTTTAAGAAGTGATTTGGGAGAAGAATTATTTTTTTACATAAAATATTAAAGGCTATCAAATAAATTATAAAGAGTTTTAATTCAAAACTAGTGAATGTATCAGCAGGAAGTATGTCAGTAATTGGAACAGCTGAGAGAAACGCTTGGACTGCAGGTGTTTATAGTTATAAGGAGAGAGTGGTTGTTAATAGATGGTTAAAAAGAGATACTTCTTTTTTCTGTATATAATCTTATACCTCTTATTTGTTCATATAACCTCACACTTGGTATTTCCTCATACTTTGTGCGCTCATACCTCTTTTATTTCTTTGTATTACCTCGTATCATCCCTTGCCATTATATTTGCGGAGTCTACAGGAAGCCATTGAGGCAGCATCGTATTTGTAATGTTGGGATCACAAAACGCAATAATTAGATGTAGCAAGGCAAGCATTCGACAAAAAATTTGTGAAAACCCAAAAACAAAAATAGCATGTCTTATTTTTTATTTATTTGTGTAAATGTTTAATTGTCAAGGATCTTCTTGAGATTTAATAAATTATAATTTACTTTTTTTTATTAATAAATGAAAGAAATATTAAGAAATGGCTTGCCACCAATTTGGAGCTTTTTCATATTTTTGTTTTAAGGCCATAAATAAAATATTACAATATTATACTAATTAACATACTTTTTGCATTCTTTGTTAATTTTTTGTCATTCAATTGCTTCAGTAGTTTAAGTAGTGTCTTTTATCGATCAAGAAATTCCAAATATTAATGCTTTTTTGTTAATTTCTTTGATATTGTCTGCATCTTTCATATAATAACAACTGCCGTACAATACTTCCACATGTAAATATGAGAGCCCTCATGCCAAATATCTTTGACTATCCGTAAACCTCATATCACAGCAATTCGACATTCTAAACATTCCACCATCCGTCATCAACCTCTCTTCTCAAGCCACTCTAACTCACTCCTCTCTTTGGCTTCTCCTTGTCGGTCCACTTTCCCAACACTCCCCTAAAAGTCAATGAAATATGGTGTCATGCCCATATTTTCCTGCACATGTTTGAATTCAACTTCCCCACAAAATTTATTTTCTTTCCTCTAAATTATTACTCCTTGGAAATAACATGACAATATATATAGTTTTAGTATGCAATGCTGGCTGTTGAATGTTCTTCTAAGGGTTGAAAGAAAAAGTGTTAATCCACAAATTCTGCTTACTTAAGGTGCAAGCCCTTTCTGCTCCTCATACTGCCAATCAGACAATTACCAAATAATGATATAAAAATCAAATCGTGGTGTGGTACAAAGCACTTAAAACAATAGTAGATCATATTATAAGAAACAACTTTATTCAATTACAAAAAAACATATATCAATATTTAATTACGTAAAAGCACCACACAACTAAAAAGTTCATTAAAAAAACTGTCCAAATAAAAGGATTAATTAATGGTAAATATGTCTAGACTAAAAATAAAATACTAAATAGAGAAGGCAATAAAAAATATATAATGTAAAGTTTCTAAAAAAATTAATAAGGTTTAAAAGTTGAAACTACAAAAGTTCAAAATACCAATAAATTACACAATATAATATCTATTACATTAAAATGATTGAATTTATAATAAAATACATTAAAAAACTCGCATGCGAAAGTGAGGTGGGTGTAGGTTGTTATGAAGAAAACTAGTTGTTATGACTATTGTGTCAGGTCATTGACTGACTTATTTATTTACCGAAGTGGTGTCTTAGGAAAGGTTATCCATTTAAAATTGTTTAGGTAATTAGCGAGCTTCTTATTTATCATTAAACGGATTGGTGGGTAGAATAAATGACTTTTCTTTTCTAATCTTGGATGTATACAAGTTGTGAACTATGGTTGTTTTTCAATTAGCTTTAACTTTTTATAATAGGTTCCTCACAATATATCATAGATTTCTTAATATATTTTTTAAAAATGACCATTCATATACTTGCTAGGTTCTATATTGTGTGGTGCAGGCTTCAGTGCTGCACCTACTCTAGTCGAACAACAAAGAGAAGCTTTATCTGATCGGTTAAGGCGAGAGTTTGGGCTCTTTGTAAGTGACGATGAAGAAGATAAAAGCAAAAAAGTAGCACAAGGTATAGATTTTTTTTTTTTTATACATAAATTGAAAGAAACAATGAATTTACAATTTGAGTAAGTGTGTATGTTCAGAATAGCAAACAATTCAGCATAATTGATAAAAAAAAACATTTTGTTACCAAATTATTTATGGATGACAGTTTGACATTCTATGTACATGTCTGTATCTGGTTCTGATAACAAGAAAAAAAAAAAAAGGAGGTGCTAGATATAGAATGACAATTATTATTAACAAAAGTAAAAATAAGTGAAACTTTAGATTAGTTTAAAAAAAATTTGAGGGAATGGGAAATATTCACATTTATATCAAAATATAAATACATATTTATTTTATAAATTTGACTTCTCATTTTCACTATTGTTCTTACTTACGATATATTCTTGCGATTAACTGATTTTTGTTTTACTTTATGAGTGTTCTTACTTTTATGTATTCATCAAATTAGGCTGATAAGCCAACAAACACATCTACACAATTATAAAATCATGGCTAACTATTAACTCCCAGATGAATTTTGAAGTTTCAGTTTCTGTACAAATAAATGATAATAATACTTGAAAAAGTCTGTTAGTAAAGATTATCACTAATTAACTGGAAAAAAAAATATACTGGCAGGGTATGGGCTGGAACCACAGGACTGGACCGACTTCTTCAGCTGTTAATTAGTAATAGTTACCTAAACCTACAAAAAATTGATCATCTGTTAAGTTAAAATTTATATTTCTGCACAAAGTTTTTATGTTATTACTTAATTAATACTGTGTCCCACAATTTGGGCGGGTGTTTAGAAAGGAAGTTTATTACAAAAGTAATCTGTTCTGTTAAAACAATATGAAAATTACGTGAAAAATATTTTTGGAGAATAATTGTTAAAGAGAAACTATTGGGGAATCAATAAATATTACAACATAATATCGTTTTGTTCAAATCAATAACTCCTTGTAAGTCAACATTTCACTTTTTTTAATTGTTTCACCATTCTATTCTCATATCACCTTGATGCTCTCGCATTTTAAAACAAGATTATTCTACACCTAAATTATTTTTATAATCAACAGTTTATTATTTTATGAATAACCAAACTTCACAATATTTTTTCTTCTCCTGAACACTTGATATTTTTGAGGTATTGGTTTGAATTCGAGTATATTTATTATTATGACACAGCTTATACAACTTTAAAAATTAAATATATTCTGTGTTTTTTGATTATGTAAAAGCACTTTTTTTGAATTTTTACCTTGTTTAATTAAGGGAGAAAATCATAACTTTAAATCTCAAACAGTTTCCTAGTTAGGGCTTACTCAAATTTTTGAGGTTATCGAAGGTATTTTCCCATACTTTCTGCTTTTCTATTTTAACTTATGGGTAATCAGCATATTTCCAAGTGTGGTCTAAACCTTTAATTAAATCATTTTTATGACTGCTTTTGTAGAACATGCTGACAAATTAGTATAGAGTATAAATAAATTTTCCAAATGATAAATTAATTTATGTCATTAATTTTTTTTCTTTACTTTATATAGAGGGCATTTTTTTTTTTTTCCACAGGAGGTGACCACCCAGTCGTGACGCTGATACCTCCCCTTCTGCCTGAGGTGAAAAAGAAGAGGAAGTACCCGCCCCCTCCTCCCCCCCCACTGCCTCTCACTGTTCAGCCGCCGCCGCCACCTCCCCCTGCCAACGAATTCTTCTATTACCAACGCCCACCTCCTCCACAGTCTAACATACACTGGACAACTTTAAATTAAGAAATAACAATAAATGACTATTTCAAAAGGGTTTTTGTAAATATAATGTAAATGTCAAGTTACATTAAGTGATATTAAACTTGGTTTAGGTGTAGATAACGTTAATACATTGGTTTGAGAGATAGTGCATGTATTTTTTCTTTCTTCGCATGAGTTCTTTCTTAAATGTTTTTGAAAATTTTTATTTATTTTTGAAATTTGTATAATGTACATTTGTTTTTGTACAGGAGATAGATTGTACATGATATATTTTGTAAAGTGAAAGTTTAAATAAATATATATTAAGTGCATATAAAAAAATGTATTCTAAGCCCGCTTATAAATGCAAATTATCTATTTATTTAGGTTTCCAAAAGTGGCTGCTGTTATTATATGTTAATACATACAAATGCCTATTTTTTAAGCCGTTCAGGTTATAAAGTGTATGTTTTTCTTTTGAATCAAAACTACCTCGAAGAGGTTTTAGTTATTGTGTTTATTATGTACACAGTTCGAATTATAAGATACAGTTCTTGTAAATATACACTGTAAATAATTATAAATAGACGATGACTATGATAGCTGGCATCTATTGTGATAAAAGGCTACTGTGTTCACGGTAACATAGCTACTTGTCCCCCCTTAATATGATTGTATTTAATACAGCATATATTGATAATATTAAATATTTATAGAGAGATATTATAAAATATAATTTAATTTACTCTTAAATATCGTGATTTAGTACAAAGGAATGCCGACTTTTATTTTAGAAATTTTCTATATAAAAAATAATGAATATTTGTTTGTGTGTGTGTGTGTGTGTGTGCGAGCGAGCTTGAGTGTGTACATGCAAGTATTCATTTCTTTGTTCTCATTTAGTTTAGAATTTAAATTTAGGAGACAAATATTTATGTACATTATATATATCAATTTTTTATTGTCTAGTATGTTAATTTAAAAAAAAAAGAAAAAAAAATCTAAGAGTTGGTTGCCTTTTAAAAGTGCAATATATGGATGGATTTAAGAAAGAATTCAGGTGCCAACTTCTTATGGAGCCATTGAATTGGAAGGCTATGTATAAATTCATCAACCAGTGAGTGATTACTCATTATGAGATAATATTGATTCTTTAGATTATTATTGTTAACTTAATTATAAGTAGTTTTGTTTATTTTCTGTTAACAAAGTGTTAATACTCACCCCAGTGTCAATTCTTTTATAAGATTAAGTTTCTGCTTTATGAATTTAATGCTGCTATTTCTTTCATTATTATCATAATTTTTTTTCTATATTTAATTTATTTTTAAATTTAAAATGATGTGATATATGAGGCAAGAGACATCACGATTTTGACAAATGTCTATTAGTACAAATTTTCAAGTTATTTTTTTATTAAAAATTTCAAAAAATAAAAAAATTGCAAAATGAAATCTCTTGCTTAGTATAATCTAGGTTGTGCACTGTCTTGCAAAATATAAATCTCAGTTAGTGTCTTTTTATATTATGATCTCTGCCCCTTTATCAAATATATCTTCTTTAATTGTATTTTCTAGTAGTGATTTTTCACAATAAATCTTATTATAATTAACATTGTATATAAAATACATAAATTAAATTTAATTTTTGTTGCTTCTTTTATAATTGATTTATTTTTACCCTGTGTCTTAATTTAATGAAAGAAGACCACCTAAATACGTAGCTATTCTCTGGTTTGTTAACTTTAATTTTTGGTATTGTATCTTCGCTACAGATATAAAAGAGGCAGATCTGAACTTAAGTAGCAAACATTGTAGTTAAAACTATTTAAGTTGCATGATATTGCTAAATTATAAGGATTAATGATACAGGTCTGCAAATGAAATGTTTCGAACAGCTACATGGGATTTTACTGTTAAAACACTTGAGGTTTTTTGGTGCTGAAATCACGTACAGCTTTTTTTTGCAAATGGCAAAGTGTTACTATTGAATAACCACCAAAGTAATAAAAACTCACTATTTATTATAATGAAACACAAATATGTTTTTCTTCCTATTCATCAAATTTTGTTCCAAGATTCATGTTTTAGTCCAATTAAGTTTGCTTTGTTTTCCACTATGATGTTCCTGGAGATAACACTTTTTGTGTCTTGACCCCAACTCTGTTGCATTTTTTGAAAAACCTAAATCACAAAATAGGTCATTGAGCTCAATTTGAGAAAAAAGTTTGGCCCCCTCATCAATATTAAAATCTGAGTAAGATTCCTCCTGGTGGGTGCACTACATTTTCTTCATCTGACTCAAGTATGATATCCAAACGTGAGGGTGGCTATGCTAAGGGTATTTCCTCAGGGTTATGAAACACTGGATCAATAGCTGAATTCAGATTTGGGTTAGATATTTTCTTATTGTTTTGTGTATTAAACACTTTTATGTCTACCGAACATCATAAGTAGCAATCGGTAGTGTGATTCTTCTGTTTATACCATATTATTGGACTAACAAAAAAAAGAATTGCTTCTTACCCTTAATGATCTGTGTCCTATCTTCTGCAAACTTTATGAGGAGCCAGACCTTGTCTTGATCTTGAAATTAGCAAAGGATACTTTCTTCGCATAGTCACCTACATTTCTTAGTTGCTTTTGAATTGTGTAATCTCCACAAATAAACCAAAATTGTCAGAAGAAATTACCTCTTAGAGCTATAATTATGGAAGAATAAATGAATAAACATACTTACAAATTCATAAGAATGACTGGCGTATATTAAACAAAGGAATTGATCTTCATTGATGTTGAATAATATTAATGATCAAATGTAACAGTAATCATAGTTATACTCAATCCTAATACTTAGTAGTTGTGCTCGGACTTGGCTAGAAAGGTTGTCTTTCCTGTCCGACACTTAAAAAGAACCGGTTGTAACATGATCTATATGGCTTTGTGAGTTAGCTCCTACCTTTGCCACTCCAATCCCCCTACCCCGTTTTCTAACCCCCTAAGTTTCCTATTTAAATAATTTTCGAGCGTTTAAGAAACAAAGAAATGACAAATTGATCCAATAATAGAACTTCTAGTCAGGAATACAACACTGGATTTTGGGTTATGTACTAGAATTACCACCCTAATTGACAAACAAAAAATGAGTTGTGCAAGAAAACCTGATGAAAAATCTTCACGTATTTTTTCCAAGTTTCTGCGACTAAAAATATATAAAAAGAAAGTAACAAAAAATTATACCCATTGTTCTGTTTTGGTTGCAGACCTGTGTAATTATTATCAAGATCAGGAATAATAACCGTTATAAACTCCCCACTATCTATTCGGAAACCAATCTGCATGAGGCATTATGTTAAGGCATAATATAAAAATATGAGATATTTTAGTATACTATTTTACATAGTGAATTTCAGCATGATGCCTACCACCATTGACTACATGAACTAATTTATGATGATTAATTAAGCAGCCATTCTCACCAGTTTATATTTTGTTTTCACAATACTCCCTTTATTGTTCTTCATAAGCCAGAAACCTTTATATTTTAGGCCATTTGTTCTGATGACAATGTTCCCTGTTTAATATAGAGACATATAATTTCAAATAGAGGTGCAATTACATGACCAGGGGAAAAATACTATCAATTCCTTACCTGGTAATATTGTTATATTGGGAAGGTGTCAAATTAAATTTCCTGCCTTGATTGCTATTGAAGAGTTATACCATACTAAGATCTTAACTGCTCTATGATATTCGCCTCATCTACAATAGCTTAACCACTCAGTTTATCTTGAACTAAAAAGCCTAATCTAAGCCTAAATTGATGCCTAATCTCTATGAAAAATCTTCTCTATACACCAATTAAACGATTTTACTGTAAGACAACATTTCAAAACACCAGCAGATTATTTATCCTGACAACAAATAAAATTTTATGAGAATATTAAAAATTTAAATAGCCCAATATTTAACCCCCAAAACCCACTTCATAGAATTAGAAATCGAACAAAAAATTCATGCGATTGCAATGATCCAATAACCAATCTATTTACCTAGTTCCCTTCCTTAGTATTTCTGGCCTTTTTAACTGCATTTACTTACATTATGTACATCTCACTGTTTTCATTCTTATAAATTTACTTTAACTATGTACAATTTTATTGTGAATGTGCAACTCTCATGGGAGAACAAAATACTCTTTTAATATTACTATGTAATTAATAAAAATAAAAATGATTTTTTATAAATCGCTATGTAATTAACAAAAATAAAAATGATTTTTATAAATTACTACGTAATTAATAAAAATAAAAATGATTTTTATTGATGTCATGACAAATAATACCTATGAATTTTAATGGGGCGAAGTTATAAAGTTGTGGCTGCCAAGATGTTAAAATAATTACAATGAGGCTGTTATTTTAAAACCTATAAATTAATAACTAGGTAATTGTAACAATTCTTTCTTACAGTTTTTCTTCTGTATATAATACTATTTAACTAAAATCACAATTTAAATTATTGTTGATGTAAAATAATAGTGGCAGGGATAACTAAAATCTTTGTTAAACGTAGCACGTATTAATGAATGGGGACCATTTGCGAAATTTAATAATAATGTAAATTAAAATTATTATGTGAAGGTATCAGCAACTTGTCAAGGAATAGCTTTAAATTTCTGTTTGAAATCTAAGATATAAAGAGTTTATATAAATAAATGAAGGACATATATAAAGTTTATTGGTCTGACAAATAAGCCTTCAGGCCTTTATAATATTATACGCATTGCCAGGAATATTCTTAACCTCTTGATTAAGTCTAAGATTTATTTCCATTTAAAAGAATTAAGTTCCTCAAATCAAATTCTGTCACAGCCTAGGGTAGGTATATAATCCTAGTTTGCTGAATGTTCTGCATTCTCCTTAAAAGACACGTCAAGGAAATGTGTCAGCCAAAATTAATGGTATAACATTTATTTTCTGCCGGCTTCAATTCAATAATCATGAGTTATGTCTACAGCTGATGATGTTGGACCAACAAACTGTGAGTCTACTCCCTGTTTAGCGAATTCATCCCATTTCTCATGGCCGCCTATAACACCAGGGACCTAGTATCTTTCCTTAATACAAGGTCGATGAGGAAACCCTTGCCTCCCAAGGAAACCTAAAGGAAGCCCCTCTTCCAAGGGGTGATTTTGGTTCACTTGAAACGAGGGACTTAATTACTGTTTTCAATCCAAAAATAAGTTTATGCAGCTGCATCTGAGCAACGGTAATGATGCATGTACCTGTCTGGAACACAGATCCAAATGGGGAGAAGGGGCAAGCATATAGGAAATATTCTATTGCTTAGGTGACCAAGGATTTTTTATTTAGGTTGGTCAGTAAGGCATTCCAGTATACTTTGGAATCTAGTGTGACCCCTCAATACTTCACCAGTTGTAACAGAATTAGAGATGTTTTGAAGAGTAGGGGGTGAGTATCCACCCCTTTTATTAATATTGGTGAAGATAATTAATCCTGTTTTAGTATTAAGATATGGAATATTATACAGGTCAGTGTGTAATATGAATTGAAATTAAAAAATAAATTATTTATTACTTCCTACTGTTACAGAGGTCCTCAATAATTTTACAATTTTCTTTACAATCTGCAAGGAGGGAAATTAGTGAATGAACATAAGTTGCATACTATTGCAGTTACAATATCTCATGCGAAAAAACACAAATTAAAATTTGTTCACTACTAACAAGTAATAAATATTAACAAATAATACAAGAAATACTTAAACAAAAAAAAAATTGTTTCTCAATACATTACAAATGTAAGTTAATGTCCTCTCATATAATAATCTATCACTGTTGAAAAAGCAGCAAAACCAGCTGCTCCTAACATACCTGCTTTAACGCCTGCCCTAAGTCCTATTAAACCACCAGTAACTCCTCCAGCATATGTACCATTTTTCCAGTCAGTCTTCCCTCTGTGGGACTCGATTACACACTCCACAGCAGAAAAAACACCACCAACCATGGCAAAATTTTTAGCATAACTTAAAGTGGTCATCTTCATTTCTTTAAATATTTCCTTGGCTGTTTGTTTATGTGTATCAGGGGCAACAGATGGATTAACACTAGAAGTAAACAAACCCAGTGCTGCTCCCAGACCATAGCCAATAACACAGCTCATGATGGTTTTGAAGCCACAGCTTTCAAAGAAACCTTCTACAAGTTTTTCTTCTCTAGTTTTGATGCCTACAGGTCCAAGATTCTTGGGAATAACAACGTGTTCACGATACCTGTGTACATTATTTAAGAAAAAACTAGATAGTCGATTAAAATCCTGTTCTGAATTGAAATCAATACAGTCTGATGTTTTAGGGGCACCAGATACTCCAGACATGTTGCTTCAGTTTTGTTCCCCCCTTCCAGAAAAAGAATTTCATGTAAAACGCAATGTATAAATTAGAGTCACATTTCCATTGTCTATAACCTAAGGAAAATCACTATCATAACCTGGCTGTAATAACCTATTTTTTGTAATCTTTTCGTTTAAAAGTCAACGCCTTGAAGATATATCAACAAACATTTGTTGAATTTATAAATACATATCTATGTTGATGAAGTTAAAGCTATCAATAAAATTAATTTAAAAAATGTATTTAAAACATTTTGGTTATATATCTTCATTTTTAACTCAAATATGTGTAAAATACTAAATTATCAAGTACTCCTTGCGTCATCCAGATTTACTAGTCCGGACTAGGCCAGAACGTTTGGAGATCCTTCGCATAGGTAGCTCAAAGAATGGTTAGTCCACTGTATTTCATATCTTCTTTTATTTATTTAATCATTGGAGTTAAAATTATTGTGAATTTAAATTTTATTTAAGTAGATCAAAATCAAATATACTTACATTATTTGATAAAAAAATATTACTATTTTACATGCATTCGTCTACCACGTTTTGTTAACAATGTTTGCTTTGTTGTAGTTAATGTTCATTTATTATTAATATTAGTACTCTAAAGTTAACCCCTATAGAACATTCCCATTAAGTTCCCGAAAAGTTAGTCAGAATTATGTCTTGTTTATTGTCTCTTAACCTAAACTTCATCTATATTAGTTAACTTTCACGTTATGAATAAAGTTTTGTTATAATTTTAAAACATATTTGTCCTTGGTTTAAGCTTAAATAGTAATATTTTTTGCAATATAATTTTTGTAACAAACTGCCATACTTTACTTTGTTTTTTATGTTTAGACGAAAGGTACTTCCAGCTTTGGTAAGAGGAGGAACAAGACACACACTCTTTGCAGAAGATGTGGAAGATCCTCCTATCACATCCAGAAGTCTAAATGTTCCCAGTGTGGATACCCCAATGCAAAGCTTAGGCATTGTAAGTAATACAATTTTAATTTTACAAGTACTTTCCTTATCGTTCTACAAATCTTACAATTTGAAATTATTCTAAACTTTTTAGTGTTATTTTATTTTTGTTGCGAGAGAAAATACATATCTATTTTGATGAAGTTAAAGATATCAATAAAATTAATTTAAAACTATGTTTAACTAAGTTTAATTCAGTTTTATGTTTTGGTCTTTGAGTTAACATCATTGTGGCCTGGTCTAAACAAGCTTGGAGAGAAACTGTGATAGTTAAAGAATTTAGCTTCTACTTGGTTATTGTCTTCACTCTTGAATATTTTGACTCATATCTATCATCAAAGAAAGCATTAATTATTTTTTTATATACTCCACATTAAAATTATCTGTAGCATTTCAAAAGCCATTTCACATATTTTGATGATTTTTCCCAACATCTTCCAAAATATAGTTTGAACCTCAAACAATTTACATGTAAAAAGAATATTATGGAGAGATATTATCCATTTTTTTGTGGGACCACAAGATTTAACTTTTACCTCCTTTGTAAGTTAATGGAATCAAAGCATGACACCCTGTATAAGATAGTAAACTCTAACTGATAGATTAAACAGAGTTGAGAGAAAAATCCTCAGGCTTGTATTTGATACAGTTCAAGAGGACAGTATGCTCCTTACGATGAAGTGTAGAAACTGTAAAATACAGTAGTCAGACAGAAAACAGTTTGGTTTTCAAGGGCCCTCCTGAGATATCATTAATTATAAGTTATTATGAAAAAGATCATACAAAATATGGTTATTATCTCTTTATGGAGAAAAATATATATATAAACAAACATGTGTTAGTTAAGTCATGTTTAATTTAATTGAAGTGTGAAACTTAATTGCTAACGTTTTAAATGTTATTGCAGTAATGACCAGTTGCAGTACAGCAGCATTTCTTTATTTAATATCACTAAGTTGAACATTTCTAGATAACTGGAGTGTCAAAGGCCAGAGGAGGAAGACCACTGGAACTGGAAGGATGCGTTACCTTAAAGTTGTCCGCAGGAGATTTAGGTAATATATAACATAATATAAGTATTTAGTTTTTATTCCCAGCAATTATATTTCTAGTTCTTACATCTATACAAAATTTAACATTGTCACTTATGAAACTAATTAAAAAAAGTAAAATGTTTTCCTTTTTTTTTTACAACTGATGCAAGTTAACAAAATGAGTTATATTTTTTTTATTTTATATCATTATATTGTGATAGAACTACAAAACCAAAAGCTCAAGTGTTAAACTCAAAGAAAGGAAGGTGCCCATCATCCACTATGGGCTCTGATATTCTGCCATGTTAGTCCCGATTCTCTAAAGGTTTTCTGTACTGTAATATAGATATCTGTTGTATTAAGCATTCTTCTTCCATTGTTCTTGCTATTTTTGCTAAGTCACCTTATTATCTTGTGCTATTAATCACTTCTGTTATGATCTTTTTTGGATCCTTTAACTTATGCAGTATTTATTTTATGTTTGATTCTCTAGTTGTTGCAACTCTGACTTATCACTATCTCCCTCATTGTGTTCTCTTAGCAGAGTTATTACAGTGTCTGATATTCCTTTTAAGTACTGCTACGTTAAGCTAACTGCGAGTTTTTCTTTAAATATATGGATAGTACCTTACATATTGATACACTATATACATTGTATTCAACTATGTCCAAATACATAAAACTGTAAAGCAATATATAAATGATGTGTGTAATTAATAATATATAAATGATATATCTGTTAATATATTTACTCTGCAACAGAAATCGCCCTTGATTTCCGTAGAGGATATAAACCCAAAAAGGGTTTATAACAGTCGCCCTTTGCTCCACTTTTACAATATCTGTCTAGTAACATTACTTATACTTTTACACATTTCCCATGTCTGCGGGGGTTGAACATGTAAGAGTGCATCTAAGATGTGTGCATTTGTCATCATTTCTATATCTCTTTACATTAGTTCTATATGCTTACCAGACAAAGTCAAATCAGGATACATTCTTTAACAGCTGTATCTGTATTGTGTGCCCTCGGTTCTAAAAGTTTTTTTTTTTTAATAACAAAAAGATTCTTCATTTCAGCTTCCCCACAATTTATTTGCAAGCCAACTCATATGTATTTGTTAAAGTGTACTGAATGCCACTTGTTTTTAAGGCTCTGCTGGTCTGTTGAACTCAGTTCACTGAAGGGAACACCATTTCACAATTTTGCATCTGTTTTAAGCTGTCTGGCTTCTTTTGAATCATGGATAGCATTAACTAACAGAGTAGTAGCACCACTAGGGATAATTTGTCTATCTGATGTTCCCCCCTTTTCATGGATTTCCCTCAGGTTGTACTAGAAAAGTTGAAAATCCTAGGGTCAAATCCTTCCTGGTAGGTGAAAGCATATTTATATTTAGAATAGGATATCAAGACTGTTTTTGCCAGAAAAATCTTAGTATTTTGCATGTTGGAGATGTGTTATAAGTGAAATAAGACATAGCTTTAGAACTGTTATCACAGGTTTAGCAAATGAGTTTTTATTAGCTTCTCTTCCTATTGCTATCAAAGTTTTTTGTGATAAAACACCTACCAGGCTTTTGTCATTTTCTCTTCTAATCACATAGTTACACATACTAAGTTATCTTATTAAACCTTTTTCAGTTGACATATTTTTGCTCTGTGTTCAAAATGTGGAGACCGAGTAAGTACCATGTTGTTTTTTAGCTTTCAGTCAGTTGATTTCATCTATGGATTGGGTTGACTTCACACATATATAGATGGATATTATGAAAGTCATGCTGCTAAAGTAGTTGTCATATTGGCATTATCTCTGAAATTTCATTTCTGTTTATGACTCCACATTACTATTCTTTTGACATGATGAGTGTTTCTGTTCTGAGAGAGGGTTTTCTGCCTTGGTACACTCCAGACCCAGAGTAAATGACATATTTTCTCTCTTGTGGAATTAAGGTCTACAATTGCAGAACTATTCAATTCACTTATAAATATATCAAGAGGTTGGCTTTATGTATACTTTAGGTGTATATTTGTAATAAGTTTTTATGGTATGATTATATTAACCTGTACTTCAATTCCTTTATTTTACAGGAATGGATTCCGTGAAGGTGCAAAGCCTGCTAAGAAGATTACTTCATCATAGAATGTTTCTTTTTTTTAACAATAAAAATTAAACTGGTTTTCTACTTTTTTAATTAATTTTACCTCTAAATCTAATTTTATCTAACAACTCATTCAAGCTTCCAAGGTTACTCCAATTCAATCCTACACTAGGGAATAACAGTCACGTGACACGACAACATGTGAGGGAGGAATTAAGATTTACGACAAGAGTTGGTAAGTCAAGAAGTCATCGGCCTAGAAATGGTGCAGGTTCATAAGATACTTGTGAGATCTAATTGGGTATGTATTATAAACTGTGCGTGTTACACCTCAGGATATCCATAAAATTAGATTAAGGCATGTTAAAGAATTGATACAGACATAGAGAGGAAGGATTTAAGAAGCTGTATTATTTTATTCTCATATGTAACAAGTCTGATGTCATGAGGGTACTAGTAGAGCTGTCTGTAGATAGAGGAGGGGGAAAGATAGATCACAATTTTTTTTTTTAATCATACAAAACTTGTCAGCCCTCCCCCATTTATTGATGGTAATTTACTAAGTGTAGTAGCTTTACTTATCTTTAGTAGAGCGATTGGGGTAGAATGAAGAGGACAGAAGCCTTATATGGGAAAGTGGCTACCAGTAGGGTTAAATTGTTACAATTAGTGGGGATTAATTCAGGACCTAAGATTTTAAGGGTTGAGAAGAATATTTTTAGAATATTAAGGGGTGAGTAAGGGAAGAAGTAGATTAGTCCATTAAGAAATTATTTAAGGATTTACAACAAATAGATAAAGGGAAGGAAATATATATGATTTCCTGAGCTTTGCAAGTATCATCAATAGCCCTTACTATCTTCTTGACCTGATAAAAATTTCCTCTAGTCCTGGTTGAGATTGGTTTGCTGGAACTTCCTTCTGATTTCTCTCATTGAAGCTCAGATGTCTGCGTTTAACCAAGGTGTTGAGGACTTTTTAAATTACTTGGGTTTTAAGAGAAAAGTGTTTATCCAGAGTAGTTAAAAGGATCTTTTTGAAAGATAGGCCTGACTGTCTGTCTTATCGTTTCTCCAGGCATTATATCCTCCCAGTATGCCAGAGCCTGATCCTCAAGAGAAGAGTATTTATTTTATGGTAGATAATCGAGGAATTAAAATCTAGATTGGGTTGACAGAAAAGTACCTAAATGTAGATTAGGGGAGAGGAGTCATGTCTTGGGAATCGATAATCAATCAAATTTTACTGATGGTATATAAAGTTTCATCCTTGTACTAAACAGCTGTGAATTGTTGATCAGATGATTTGTATCATTTCAGCATTATTGTCCTTAATAACATCTTCAAACACCATTGTGTCCATGATATTTTTAAATTCTCTACCTTGGCGAGTACATACTGCTGGATTCCGGGTAATTATAGGGTCTGTTAACAGAAAGTGGTCTTGGCATATTAAGGATATTGTTAATTATGTTCATACCGATGTTTTGTGTGGCTTCCAATTTGCTGAAATTTAAAGTACAAGTGTAACTCCAAACAGGCGCAGCTTACGTCATTGTTAAAAATGGGTTGGATTATTGCTTTATGTAGAAGTAATTAGTTCGCTGGTGTAGAATTTGATTTTCTATGGAAGTGGAATGAGGTTTTTAGTTTTGTTGCATTTATTTTTTACATGGTTTGTGAATGTGAGGGAATTTTCTGAAGTAACTCCTAGGGGATGGAATGGGCTATGAGAGTTGGGTATTGTTTAAGGATAATATTGTTTAAGGTTAATATCGGTCTACATTTTTTTGTTAATACTATTGTCTCAGTTTTATGTGGGTTGTTTTCCCATTTGTGTTGGTCATTGTGTGTATTCCGAGTAGTCAGCATATAATGAATGATCTTTCGACTTAGCTGTGTGATGTGATATTTAAATTAAATAGATAGGATTGGAGATAAAGGCAAGAGCCTTGAGAATGTCCTTTTCATAGTTGTGTTCTTGAGGTGACATTGTTGATTAGGATTCAAAAAGATCTATTAGAAAAGTAGGAGTGGATGAGGTAAATATAGGTAAGGTTAGGAATGAGCCAGGTGTGCCATGAAGTTGTTTTTATAATAGCAAGCGTGATTATCCCAACATGTTTCTTATGACTGATAGCTAGTTAATGAGTTTTTTTAGTGCAAACATGATGCAATAGCATATCCAGTATATTCATAATACTAGACTAGTTAATGTTTGTCAGTATTATCTTAGCCAAACCACTTCTTTCAGTCTTAGTACTTTCCCTAGTTCTGAAGAATACGGAATCCCTATCGATTTAATTTTTCAAGCTTGACATCCTCTTTTATCAAACCTAGTTGATTCAGCTGCTTCACTATATTTATAATTATGCAATTGCCTTATGACAGTTTTGTACGATACTGCTATGATGTTTAATTTAAAAAAACTTTAATTTTTATTAGGTCGAGAACCAAAATAGTATTGTATGCCCACCATTTTAAAGATAACATTAAAAAATAATTTTAGACTCGAGGTTTTTCAAAATGAGGGAAACCTGGTGGTATTTATGTTTTATGCATAAATGTCAAAAGTTTTGGTTTTTGAATTACACATGTTTTGTTGTTTTTAAATCTTCAAAAGCCTGTAGCTTGAAGGTTATTTTTCTTATAAAGCTAAAACTTGTGCCATTCTTAAAACTTGTCTTCAGAATTACCCAAACTTTAATCTTATAGATCACTTATACTTATTAGATTTTATGATGGTGGATATGTTGCTTGTGCGTGTGACAATTGGTAGGTAGCATGCCTATTATCAAAAAATGACTGAAAAATAAGCTAATGTATCTTTTCTCTACCCTAGTGGACCAGCACCTTATTTTGCTTACCCATTACACATTGACAGTGCCATAAAACTTTATTATTTGTGAAATTAACCCAATCATGAACTGGCAGGACTTATAAATTATAGGCATTGAATTTATAAACTTAACTTTCAGACATTAAAACAGTTAGTGTGCTTTTGATTATTACTGGCACATTTTAAATGGATTTATTTACAAGTGAGAGATGTCTTTCTACTCAAGGTCTATGTATGTATATAGTGTAAAATAACGATGCAATGTAGTTCTAGCGAAGTTGATTTGTCGTGAAATATAATTATTTTTTAAAGTGCAGAGAAATTATTTAAATATCTTCATGAAGCAGCCATAACTAGCTAATTATGAGTATAATCACTAGGGGTGTCATAGCACCATAAATGCTATATAAGCGTGTAGTATGTACATCAGGGGTGGCCAACCCAAATGATCTTGCAGGCCATTTTGGAAATGAATCATAACTCTGCGGGGCACATATAAAATTATGTATCCCCATATTAGATTTAGATATTATATGTTATGTTAGATGTCCCAAAATGCGTGCACATAATGAGTCCACAGAATATAATTTAATTATTCTGCGAACTCATAAATAAAAAAGGCAATATCTGTCATATATTCGCAACAATACTATTTTAAAATCAAATTTAATTTTTCCTCATAATTTCGACAGTTAAGTTTTGAATATATGAATGCACTAACAATGTATTTTTTTAATACATTGGTTTTCATTACTTTGGCCATTGTAAAATAAATATATTTTGTAAAAGTGTGATGAATCTTGCGGGCCACCCCTGATGTACATTTAAGTTCAGGCATGTAACTTATTTCTTTATAATAAAACCCTTAGAAATACCATCATGAAATTCGGCCCATACTATCTAATAATATGTACATGTAACATATATATTTTTTTTAAATTCAAAATTTTTATTTTGTGTAAAACAAAAATAACTTTTTGGAAATTTCTCGAGGGAGAAGAATTTAATCAAATAACATTAAATTTCTTTAAAGCATTGTTTCTCTTAAGGGAGACCATTCCCCAATCATTACAACTGTTACTTTAATATGTGTATATGCTTTATGATATGCATCTATGTAAGGCTCATAAACCGATCTTGGATTAAAAATATGTTTAGAATTTTCAACATTTGATTGACTAGAAACAGCACAAAAAAAATTAAAATTTCATCATAACTATATATTAGTGGATGTTCAAATGCTATGTATACTTGTATTTTCTAATGGTACACCCTCTCACATCAAATTCAATGCTTACAATTTTTTTTAAACAACTATTCAAAGGTTGGCAATGTTTATAATTAGATAAGTAAGCTTGATACTTGATGTCTTGGTAATAGGTCCCTGCAAGCCTGATTTTGTAAGGGTGAGCATCACTACTAGATCTGGTTAACTATATTAAGTATAATATAATAAATTTCAGGCCTATTTCCTAATGGAAATAAAGATGAAGCATAGCTTTTAATAAAATCAAGTCAATACATACAAAACAATAATACACAGAATATAAACATTGAAAAATACATATGCATGAAGGAAAGTTTCTTTTTCCAATTTAGTATTATTTCAATAAAATAATATATATATTTTTTTTAAATCTTTACATTTTTCAAAACCAAATCTTCAAAATTTTTTGAGCTGCAGTTATTTTTAAAATTGATTTCACATGCTTGTCTGTTAATCTTGATCTTACTGCAGTTTTTTCTTGGAAAATAGTTGTTCACAAAAATATGTGATATAGCTAACATTGGGAAACTGGTCCAGTGACAAATAATTATAGAAATTTGGAATCCCAACATCTATATATCATTGTTTCAATAAGGAATTGTACTTAATTTCGATTAGTTCCAGTTGTTAATTTTCATCAACAGTTTCAACATCAATGGACAAAGAAGTAAATAATTTAAATTGATTTTCACATTTCTTGAAGTCCAAAAATCTTCTTTCAAATTCATTTTATAACTATTATATTAATTTTATAATATGGCATATTCTGAAAACTTTAATTGTGGTCATTAATGTAATAATGACTGTCAAGATTCAAAGTGAGATCAATTTCTGTTTGAAAACATTTATTGTCAAATAATATGGTAAATGCAACATGCTGTTTGACTAAGGCGATTCGGTAAAAGCCAGATCTTTTTTTAATATTTCACATTCACAACTTTTGGATTATAAAAAAATGATAATTTCGATTAACCATCGAACTTTAAAACTTGAGGACTGGAAAGCTTCTATGTAATAAGGTAGATAGATCGGTGTATCCACTTCTAGAAATTGGTATTGATTTAGTCAGTGTGCGCATATATAATTTACAATTTTAGCAACATTTTTTAAAACATGCCCGATATTTAGAACTTTGGATCATAATGTTTGTTGATGAATAATACAATGAAAATGAAGATAATTATTACCTAGTTCTGTGGATTTTTTTTTTTACCTGTGTAATAACTCTTTTAAAAGCTACCTGTCAGCTGGAGCACCATCAGTTGCAAGTTTTTGTAATGATAAATTATATTTATTCAGAACATCCATCATTGCGTTAAAAATATCAACCCCACTGCTGGTTGTAATGTGCATTGGGATAATCTCCAAAAGCTCTTCACTTACTTTCGAAGTCCCATCAAAACAGCTAGCAGAGCTTTATCTTGTACATCTGTACTTTCATCAATTGCAACGGGATAAGTTTCAAATTTTCAGCTACATCATAAATTCTGCTGGCAATGGTATTTCTTGTTATGTTTTTGAATTTTTCTGGGCACAACACTTTCAATGCCTGAATCGTACATTCACTAATAGATTCCCCTTCAGTGAATGGTTTCGAATTGGTTGCAATTATATGCTATATCAAATGGCTCATTTTTACAGCAGCTGTATTATCTTTAATAGGTTTGTCAAATATGTTTTTGAAGTATCAACCTTAATTCTAAAAATTTATCTTCAAGAAGTTTCCCTACATATTCGTCATCATTTTCTTTACGAATTGTATTATTGTTTTTTTAATATTATACTCTTTAAAAACCACTACGGAGTTTCTACATATCAAACATAAAATTAAATTTTTTCCTTGAATACAAAAGAACTGTAATTCCCGATTTTCTTGAAAAGAGCGATGCTCTTCTTTAATTGTTGGTATCACTAGTGCATTGTTTTAATAAATTGTCAGTTAAACACTAAACAAAGAACACGCTGCTTTTTCAAACCAGATGAAAATTGTTATACGCAAACTAGACTAGAAGTATTCATTCACTGTCTTAATAAGCCATCAAATTTAAATCTATGGAAGTTTTAAGAGAAACAGGAATTGTATAAAAACATTTTAAGTAAGTATTGTGTATATATTTATATTTACAAAATGGAGTTTACTATAAAACTTTACATAACAAAGTTATTAAATATCAGTCACTTTTTCTTTGAACCTCCAAATCCTGAAAATCCCATAACTGAAGCTAAAGCAGAAGGAGGTTCCCTCTCATCATCTTCTTCCTCCAATTTCCTCTTTTTTTCTTTTTTCCTTTCTCTTCTGTACTCTTTTAGTTTCTCTTCCTATAAAAACAAAACAAACAAGTTGACATTTAAACTGATAATTCATAGTTAGTAGAATTTAGATTAGAGTGGATATATTTGTTGGGATATCAGCTTAGGTAATAATAAGATGACATAGCCCAAAATGTAAGATTTTCATAAAATTTATTTATGGATGAAATTTTGACATACCATATATGTTTCAACAGTTCATGATAACAAGAAAAGAAAGAAATATGTTAAGTAATAGTCACAATCCCTCTTTAGCAGCCAGTATTGTGTACAGGCCCTGTTTCTTTCTCTAAGATTTTATTTTAGTTAAGATAATTTCAGTTTATTTTTATTTAGTGCCTTCATCTCCAACTGAACTTACTTATGGTATTGTAAATAGCATATACAGTACCTCTAGGAGGGGAGCTCACATATTATGGATGACTTACTCCACAGATATCAACTAAAACCCAAGCATTGAAAAGAAAAAGAGGAGAGTCAATCCAATACAATTTAAAATTTGGATATAGTTACGAAGATGTTGAAAGTTGCTGAAATGTGAGCCTCAAGAAAAAATGTAATAACCAATACCCTCCAACAATAGTAAGTAGCCCATATATAAATATTGATTACTAAGAATTGATTACTAAAATGTAGGAAGTAAACATGAAGTTCAATGGAGGTAAAACCAGATTTTATGTTATTAATGCCAACGATTCCTTTATCAATAAAAATGAACTAAAGGCTTTAAATCTCAGATTTTGCTCATATACACCGAAATCCAAGATAAAACTAAGATGAGTATAGAAAGATATGCCCCCTCCTGAAATCTTCATAGAAAATATTAACACTATATCCCAAGGTCTGGGAATTTATAAAATTTACCAAATGGAGAAAAAATCAGTTATGGGTCCAATAAAACTTTCTATTTCTGTTGTAATTTTGAGAATAAAGACCAGCTTTCCAAAACAAACTACATTAGCTACTGTTGTAATGTCATCATATAATGGGAGAAACATAAATCAAATAAAACCACAACACAACGTTATATTTGCCAAGAATTTAATGATGTGGCACAGAGCTGATTAAAAACACCTAAATAATATTAACAAACCAACCTTTTTTGATTATTTTAAAGAAATATAAAATATTTTCAGCTTGTTTAACTTAGGTAAGATCATTACTAATAAAAACAAAATATTATCATAGGCTTTTATTAGTTAAACTGCTGATTTTTTGTAGAAGAATTTCTCTCTATTATTAATATCCAACTGTCATAGTAACAACAGAAATGGCAAAACCATTTCATCAAACAGTCAATGGCAGTGTCTATTCCACGAAATACCACACAGGCTTCCCATAATCACTGTCTATCTTTTCACTTAAAAGCTCGCATAAAAATAAAACATAGACTCAGAAAAAAATACAAGCTTAGCAGAAACAAAGACTCTTTTCTAAAAATTTAACAAGTTTTTAAGATACCATATTAATTGCTGTAAAAATTAAATTTTGACCACTACGTTAAACTCTTGCAAAATGAGTGACAATAATGTATTGTTAAATTTTAAAACCTTCACAAAAATCCCTCCACTGAATAAAAAAAATAGCTATGCCTACCTGGATTAAGACCAAGCCGTACTTTTAACGACCCACTTCCAAGAAATACACAAAACCAATTCAAACTGTACCTCAAACCACCATCATTGGAAAATATCAAAAACTGTTAGCGACGATTCAAAAGTGGCAATCACAAATAACTTTCCCTCTATTTCAGCTAAAGAAACAGAAAAAATTAAAAACAAACAAATCTCCAGGTGACAGCCTTCTCTCCTTGGTAATCAAAAATGTTAGCAGGAAAACAATCTTCTAATTAACAAAAATATTCAAATCCTATTAAAGCACACTCATTTCCCCACTACCTGGCAAGCATAAAAAACAATAGCAAAACTTAGCAAAGCTCCAGCAGAAGTTACAAATTACAGTTCTATAAGCATATATTCAGAAAATATTGTCAAAATCCCCCTAAAAGTTGATACTGAAACACGTCAACCAACAAAATATTATAATAGATAACAGCACAGATTTAGAGAACACCGCTCCACTGTTGACACTCCTCACAGACGTCATAATCAAAGCTTTCAATGAAAAACATCTCAAAGGAATGCTTTAGTTATTTAGTTACAACTTAAAAAAGCTTTCAACACAATATATTGAAATCCTCTCCCACCATCCATTCATGCCTATCCTATGTACAATTATATAACCAAATAACTACATCTACATCCAGCCCACTCCCTATTACAGATCGCCTACTACAAGGAAGGATTGTGTCTACCACCAACCATCCAACCAAAAGTAATGAGATCCCTATACACAGGTGGTCTGAAAAGTTTCCGACCTCAACATGAAGATGATTATAAAATAAATAAAAGCTAGTGAAATAAAAGCTTTGTTAGGTCGGAAACTTTTCAGACCACCCTCGTATGCTGACGACACAGCTTTGTATACATCATCAGATCGCATCAACACAACAATAAACCGGTAACAACATAACTTAAAAAAAACAACAACAAATATTGTCAAAACTGCAAATAAAAGATCAACCTAAAATGGTCAGAGGCCATAATTTTCACTAAGTGCAGACCACATCTCATTTACCCTCTTTCCATAAATTCTGTACAACTCACATTTAAGTCTTATTATCTACAAACTAGTCATATAACTTATACTCTACAAATCAGTCATCCTATCACTCATAACCTATGCTACACTAGTAAGGAGCTCTAATTGCAAAATTAACTATAGTAAACTAGAAAGAATCCAAAATCTAGGAATGCATAACATCAATAATTACTCTTGTTACACAAAAATAATCACTATGGAACCAATGACTTACAACTCCTCACAAATCAAGAATGTATATTAAATATATTATATTTAAATGTATATTAAATTTTTAAATCAATATGTAAATCAACAATTTTTCCTTTTGCCAGAATTATCCTATTTTTATAAACAGAACCTTAAGATAAAGTTAAAGTTTAATATAAATTATATAACTAAAATTTATAAAAACGTAATAATATATATATATATATATATATATATAAGAATAAACAGATCGTCCAACATGAACGAAATATAATCACCATCAGAATTGATAGTTCTGGGCCCTAAAAACATTCCCTAACCAACAACAATAAATTTGGCCTATTTCGGAATAACACTGTATAAAAAACACAATTTTTCCAAAATGAGATATTTTTGTTTTTGCATCGCCCAATGATTGGCCTATTCAGGCATCTTGAGGATTAAAATTCAAACATAGTGCAGATAAAACATCATATAAATAATTAATTTTTTTTTAATATATATATAAAATTAATAATAAAATTGGGACAATCCAACAAATAAGACCAAACAAGCCAATGTCTATGTATATTAAATATCACAACTTTTGCCCAGTATCCTTCTGTATTGATTTTTATTTTAAAGTCTAATTCATTATAAAAACTCATTTATTCCATCATCAAGCAATCCATATTGTGTTGTTTAATGAAATAATAATAATTAAAACATTTAATATATAATTGTCAATATATATTTAAAAAAAAATATTTTATTTTACATTGTTGATCGTTTTAATTTTTATTATTTAATCTGAACAACACAACATAGATTACTTGTATATTGATTAATGATGATAAACTGAATGTGTCTGAAATGTATTTACTGTATGAATTTATATTAAAAATCAATACAGACAGATATTGTACACAAGTTGTGATATTTAATACCCTTTAACTATTATTGACATATTAAAATAAGAATAAGAAAACTTAATTTACTATTCATCTTGTTAATAAATTGTTATAAATATATATATTTGATGTTGTGAATTTATGATGTTGCTTTTTGATTTAAATTCTAAATTAGCGGGCATAAAAGGGCGATCAACGACCCGTGGATCATGGCTACGAAGAGATGAACAATATTTGTTGCCGTTATATCTAATATTGGATTTGTTAACTTTAAAATAAGAAAAGTTAATAATATCTGAGACAACTGGCATTGGAAAATAAGAAAGTTAAAAAATTAAGAAGGCTAGAAAAAGACGAGTGCTAGAAGGACGCGGGAGCGTTTGGATTATTGCAGGAGACATGATGCAAGCATATGGAAGAACATTAGTATGAAGAATTTTTTATCCAGAGAAGAATGATTGAAAAGATGATAGCAGTGGACATGTACTGATCGCGTGGCACAACAACAACGAACAAAGAAAAAAGAAGAATTCGCTGAAGGACGTAAAAATAGTAAATCTGGCAGTCACGAGTAATATTAAGGTAAATTTTAAGTTAAGTTTTAACATTGTAATTTTGTCACAGATGTGCTTATTTATAATAAATTAATGAAAAGTAATGTTATTAAACAATTTTCCTTTTGCCAGAGATTCTTTTTTATATTAACAGAACCTATAAAACCTCAGATTAACTTAAATATAAACAATTTAGATAAAAAACATTAATATATATAAGTGTTGGGTCAACTTCTTCACCACGAATAAATAGAAGTTCCCCTCCTTCTTCCCGGCACAGAAAATATTCACCTGTTTCCATGTTTTAATAATAAAAACCTTCAAAAGGTGTCAGTTAAGAGGGGGAAACTAGTGCACGAAACAGCTGAAATCCACTAGGGGGCGCGGCGGGGCTACCCCCGCCTCTCGGAACCCGGCACCTGAAGTGAACACTGCTCTTTCTCTCCACTGGCGCTTGCTGCTCTACTCGAACCATGGCTTTCTTATTCAACTACCTCTGCATCTCTCTTTCCTAACCTCGCTATGTTTTAGTCCAAACGTTGTCAGACCCCACCCAAACCTTTCTAGTGGGATTCTCTGCCTTCGTCTCACTCCTTGGAAGAGACCTCTACTGGTGGTACTGGGGCCCTAAAAACTTTACCTAGTAGAATCTCCCCCAGCGATCCAGTCTGCAGTTTAAGCTTTAAAATCAATTCTATGAATTGAGAAATTTCAAGATTAAAAACACCTATATTATTTTCTCGTTATCAGGGCTTGGTGCTAACATACATCATGTGTTGAAATATTGTCCATTAACCACTTGCTTTAACTTTCGGTTCCTGTGCCACGCTCTACGATACAACATGTGGTAAAGCGTTACATTGACGTGGTAAAGCTTTACATTGACGTTGTACTGCGCCTGTGAGGGCAAACCTTTAACCAGTGCCTTAGCGCGTTGGTAGGGTCTCACATAAAGAATTTTACACAGATATGAATGAATATTCACAACAATAATATTTTATCTATCTATATATTTACAACTTTCAAAAGAAAACAATATTTAAAAAAAATTAAAATAAGATCTTGGAATGAACATTAACATATTTATTATAATTATACGTGTTCAGACAATTCAATTGGTCCATTTTCATGCCCATAAAAGCTGCTTTAAAGACTTACTTTCAAATGTTTTTTTTTGTTTCTACAAGAGCTTTTCAATAAAAAAAATGATAAAAAATAATAAAATAGCCGGTTTAATAGCATTTTCCCAAACAACCCATCCATCTCAGGGTATAATAAGAAAACCAACATTTTTTACACATGGCCAATCAATTACATGCTATTCTTTCAATAGGTAGAAAACAATGGAAAGGCAAAAACATACTATATAGATAATTATCAAATAGGGGTAAAGATAAAGAGCTAATAAAATAACAAACAAAATTTGTATTTTCACTGTATACAACACTCCCATTTTTGAAAACGGGATAGCTTTGCTAGTTAATTAATAATCTACTTCTTTATGGTAAATTTCAAAACATTTTGGAATATGTAATGCCACAAAGCATTCCTTGCACTCCCAAGTAGTCTCGCTGTGTTTTTTATGTTTGGTGCCCTGTGGGTAGAATATTCCTTAAAACATGGCCCCATTGTTTTGATTGTAATCGAAGTGGTATATCACTAGCAGACAGCTTTCCATGCTTTGTGTATTCAGGTATACATACACTTTCTAAAATCTGTTCTGCCTCATCTCATTGAAATTTTGGTATAATCGATGTCTTCAAAACTATAAACTGTATTAACTATATTCAAAAGAATATTACTGAGATTTATTTTATTAATCATTTTATAAAATGGGTTGATAAGACTAAAAAAAATAAATAATCTATTATTCAATTTTTTAGCGTTATAATAAGATGTATCACAAACTACAAGAATTTTCGTGTAAAAAAATCCGTACAACATACTATATTGATTCTGAAATATTTCCAAGATATCTATGACTATACGCGTTGTCGTGCACTCAGGAACTGTAGCTCGAATAATGAACAATCTGTTAGCTGACGTCCAGAACACGCCGTTTTTGTTTCTGCGACAAATGCCTATCAATGTGGTATACACGTCGCTGGCAGCTTTGGAACAAAAGCATCTTGACGTGCGTGGCATGTCTTTAAAGGGCAAGTGGGTAATAAACTTGATAAAAATCTAACAACTCTTTTTCATCAACTAATTCTGATCTTCTACTCATTTATAGACTCATGGCTAAAAATGAACTCGCAACCAAAAGATAATTTAAGTTTACTAATCAAGATATTTTTGTAGAAATTTCTTGGCAAATTTTGGGTTGTTTAGACAAAAAAAATGTTGTAATAACAATGCTGATAGAAAAAAAAAATCATAACAAAGTAGTAGTGGATAATGATAAAATCGACTTACTTCTTCTTGAATTTCCTTCATCCTTTGTTCTAGATCATAATCTCTTTTTTTCTCTTCTAGCTTCCTCTTATTTGCCTCGAATCTTTTTTTAACTTGATCAAGTGTGGATCGTTCAACTTTCATTGACATCCCCAAATTTCTTTGATGTTTCTTGCCATTAATATGGTCAAGAAAATTAATTGAATCTTTTACAATGCAGTCGCAAACATTGCAGTAATACCTGAAAATTGATATACATTTCTTAGTTCTTTCATATCTATTTTCTGAATCACAAACATTGCTGGGTCCACATAAAGAACATTATATACACATTTGTGTAAATACAATATATTTGACAATTTATTCCATCTAGTGTAACGAAAAACCAGCAAAATATTGAAAAATAAAAATTATGTTTTAGCATACAATATTATGTTGTAAAAGATAAAACTTAAAATATAAACAGATAAAAATGTTGATCAATATCACTAAGTATTACGAATGTACTAAAAAATGGTTAAAATTTATATCAAGCTTTCTGTACAAATTTAATATTTTTAAATAAAGACATATGGAAATAACGCTTTAAACAAACAATAATAATAATGTCAATTACCCTCCGGTTTGAGAGGATGGAGTATTTTTTGTAATAACAACACTCTTTCCGAGTTTGGAATCAAGGTCAACTTTGTAGTCTCTCTGTCTGAGGTAATCTCTTTTCACAGGAACTGCCCGCTGATTCAGTTTCTCTTGAGCTTCTAGTTCTTGCTGGAGCCGCTCTGTTGCTATCCTCTCGTATTCCTCGGCATCCCATTTTCGCCTATGATCAGCCACTTTCTGCAAGTGAGAAATATGAGATTAATGAAATATTATTAAATAAAATAATGCAATGGAGCCATTGCAGTAATACCTGAAAATTAAAACATGCAATATTGCAGAATAATGCAATAATAATTTTTTCAACAAGCTCATTTTAGGGGTTTGGTGAGTTAAAAAAAACAACCTTACATTAGCAATTTTTGTTGTGGTATAGCTCCCACTAACATTAATAATTATCAATATTTAGCAGCCAAAAATAATATACACGGCAGGATCGAGACTTAAATCTGGGGCCTCCCCAATATCTAGTTGGGGCTTAACCAATTGAGCTAGCCTGCAGAAGTGGAAGATCTTCCCAACATGAATCGAATCCTCTTTGGCTGGCTAAGCTCTAGCAGAGACTGGAAGCCCCATACATGGAAGGCACGGAGCTGATAGCAGGGACACAATACACAGACACACTTGCAAAAAAAACTTTTAGGTTTTAATGACATCCAATTCTTGATTACACTTCAATAATTTTCTTTATTTACCACAAGCACTTTCGACATCCTCAGGCTAAAACTAAACATTACATAGTAAAATTTTTATAAATACCTGTTACAAAATTGTAAATAAAATGTGGTTAAAAATATGTACACGGAGAATATAGTGCCAAACCACCATTAATATTTAATTCTGTAATAGGTATTTATTTGTGACTCCCCATAGCCTAGAGGTTAGCATGCCTTTTTAACTGCAAAGACCCGGATCAGCCACATAAGGATAAATGAGTGGTTACTTGAATAAAGAAGTAGCGAATCCAATTGAAAAAACTGAAATTAACATTGATAGGTAACATGCCTGATCCCAGAAACACCTACCAAATGACGTGTTAATCCATTGGCCCATTAGTCACACTTTTTAAGAAGTGTAATGCCATAGATTTTTTTTTAATTTTACTGTCTAATTAATGTTTATTTTATTATAATTAACATAAACCGAGAAAGTCAGATATAAGATGTCGAAAGCTCTAGCAGAAAATAAAACAATTATTGATGACATTAGCAATTGGTGACATTTAAACCTAATATATCACATTTTCCAATCAAAAACCTCAATTGAAAAATGCATGAAGGTAAGTTTACTTCATATTTCAGTAAACATTTACAAAATATTCTGATGAGCTTTTGTAATCAGTAGTCAATTGTCGTTTTGTATGAGGAGAATAACTTAGGATGTTGGTTAATTAAGCTAAACAAACTGTTGAATTTACGCGAGTTGACTTATGTAGTCAGTAGAACAATCTTACTAAAGGATGGCCATTAGTACCTCAAAACTGACAGATTTGATTTCGATCAGGAATAAAAAATGTTGCATAAAAAAAACCCACTTAAGTCAGTTAAGCTTGCTTTGTCTACCACTTGTTTTATTAAGTAAATGAATGGCTCACTTAAATTAGCACAGCTAGACTTGGTGACATATATAACTGATGGGGCACTAACATACTATAATAAGGTACTTAATTATATATGACATCTTACAAACTACAATCGTTTTTTAAACATTCTTCTTTTAACTTGTTCCCTATACAAGACGATTCAAAATGATACATTAAAACATGAAAATAATAATACACATTGCTATTTAATAAATGGTTGGCTGGCTAGCAACTAACCAAACCTGATCTTAACTTTTGGGGTATAGGTTAGATAATAAATTGATCACTTGGTATTTTATCCCTCCTTAACATATATAAAAGTATGTTTAAGAAGATAGTTAGTATTGATTCCATGAAAAACACCAAATGAAATTTGGCATCAAGAACTGTTTACAACAAATAAATCCTTGGCACCTAATCATCATACACATTCCTTACCTATAGGAATTGTTAATGCAGTTTTGTATTGCTAATATATTTTTTCTTCTGGCACATCTGGAGGAAGTTCCTTATTTTCCTTTCCATATTCAATATTAGTGAATATCAAAAACGAGCATATAATAACTTAATATTTATGCATTTGAATGAAATGCATTTAAAGGGAATAGACTTGTTTATATCCTCTAGATAATTACATTTCCACTTCTTATTAATAGTAACAACAAAAGAGGGTTGTTGCATTTCATGCAACAAAGTTTAGGTTTATTTAGTTTTGTTGTGAATTTTAAATGGAGAATTTTCAAATGACAACATATAACTTTAGGAGCGACTGGTTTCCCTTCCAAAGTTAACAAAACATAAAACAGACATTCAAAGAAACCACTGACAAGCAGGTATACTTACAGTATTCGACGTCATTTGTAATCAGCTGAATAAACAAAAACCAGACATAGAAAATCAAACACTCAACCAAACCCGCACTAGAACGATTGACAACAAAACAAACAATAAACTTCAGAGCGCCTTCATCTTAGGAGTACTTGAGGTTAGGCTGGCAGTATGGCCACTTGTACTTGTGCCAGGAATTTAAATGTATAGCTAACCTTTTATTTTTATAATCATTTATCAACATAATATTAATTATTTATTATCTTTAATGATTTTTTTACTAATATTTTATGACCTCCTTTAGATATGAACTAGTTTTCAGGAAACTGGTTTTAACTGATGATATTTTTTTTCTGAGATGAGTTTTGTTTCATTTTGATGATTGCTTCGGTCTCTTTCATGATAACTTAATATTAGTAGTTGCCGTTTTTAGAATAGTTCCAGGAACAGTCCTGGCTAGGAGTCTGTTTCAAGGGCACCATAGCGGGACGATTGACACTAGATCCCCTACCGGAACAAAAAATTTAACTTTATAGAATAAAGCCATCAAACTCTTAGCACGGTTTAAGGTTTAAGGCGTATGTGGGCAACAGCCGGCCCGCGGGCCGGATCCGGCCCGCTGTAAGATTTGATCCGGCCCGCGAGACATTTTGAAAAACCCAATTTAAAAAAAAAAAATACACTACTTACTCATACTCATGGAATCAAGTGAGCGAGCAAGCCGAGTGGCGGTGATCATCAAAGAGTGAGGCGGCAAACATCAAAGTTCAAAGCCATTGATGTTTGCCGCCACACTGGCGGCGCAACAAAGGATTATTGCTTCGCAATTGTATTGTTCTACACTAGACGATTCTAGATCATTCCTTCATTTTGCCTATATAAGCGGGTGGATGGCCGGAACTTAGTTCAGTCCTATTCGAGCTACCGTGGTGATAAGTTTGCTTTGTGACTTTGTGTGCATCTTGAGTGCTTACTAATTATACCTATTTTCTTATTAAGTTTATCGAACGATAAGTAAATGAAAATGATGTCTGGTGGAAGGAAACGAAAAGTAGATGCAGAGGGTCGCCAGTTTCAAGAAAAATGGACTGAAGAATTCTTCTTTATCTTGCACAATGGTAAGCCTATTTGTTTGATGTGTAATGAATCCATTTCGGTGATGAAAGAATTCAATATAAAGAGGCATTACTCAACTAAGCATCCTACGCTGCTCTCACTGACAGGACAAATAAGAAAAGACAAAATCCAGAAACTTACCGCAAATTTGGAAAAACAGCAGCAAATATTTCATAGACAAAGAACACAACTTGATAATGTTGTGAAAGCTAGTTTTATAGTTAGTTCAAAATTGGCAAAGTCATTGAAACCATTTGCCGAAGGAGAATTTATCAAGGAGTGTATGTCAGAAGTTTGCAGTGTTTTGTGTCCTGAAAAGAAAAATGAATTTGAAAAAATTAGTTTGTCAAGACGAACCGTTGTACGACGTATAGAAATGATGGCTAATGATATAAAAACAACATTGACTGGCCGTATGACTGGTATTGAATCATTTTCCATAGCATTAGACGAGAGCACCGATTTGTCTGACATAGCTCAACTGGCTATATTTATTCGAGGTGTTGATAAAGAATTCACTATTACTGAGGAATTGCTTGCTTTACAGCCGCTAAAAGGAACCACTACAGGAGAGGACATTTTTAATGAAGTTCAAAAGGTATTCACAAGTTTTGGCTTGCCATGGTCGAAATTAGTTGGAGTATGCACAGATGGTGCACCTTCTATGGTCGGCTTACGTAAAGGTTTCATCGGAATTTTGAATGAAAAAGCAACTGAATTAAATGTGCAAAAAGATGGTTTGATAGTCCTTCATTGCATTATCCACCAACAGAACTTGTGTTCTAAGTCCATTCGACTCCAGAATGTTATGAATGTGGTAGTAAAAACCATCAATTTTATTCGATCCCGAGGGCTTAACCATCGTCAGTTCAAGGCGTTTTTGGATGAAATATCAGCCGAGTATGACGACGTAACATATTATTGTGAAGTCAGATGGCTAAGCAAAGGGAAAATGCTGAAACGGTTTTACGAGCTTAGAAATGAGATAGCAGAATTTATGCAAATAAAAGATAAACCACTATCTGAATTGAGTGACGCAAAATGGATATGTGACTTAGCATTTCTTGTCGACCTTACAGGCCATTTGAATGATTTAAATTTGAAACTTCAAAAACAAGGACAGTTAGTAAATGATTTGTACAGCCATTTGAAAGCGTTTCAGAACAAAATCCGCTTGTGGGAGGCACATATGCTGTCTGGTAACAGTTACCATTTCACCACGCTCTCTGCGTATGAAAATATTGCTTACGCTCAATATGCTGAAGAACTCAAGTTACTGTCGGAGCAATTTTCGATCAGATTTAGCGATTTCAAACACATGGAAGACTGTTTCAATTTATTTGCTACTCCAACAAAAAGTAATGTACAAAATGCTCCAATACACTTGCAAATGGAGTTGATCGAGATTCAAGAAAACTCACTCCTAAAATCTAAATTTGAAGACGTGGAGTTGTGCGATTTCTACAAAAAATACCTCGAAGAAGACCATTTTCCGCAGCTTAGAAAATTTGCAAGAAGATTGATTTGTGCGTTTGGCAGTACTTATAAATGCGAACAGTTCTTTTCATTGATGAAAGTTAATAAATCAAAACATCGTACAAGGCTGACTGACGATAATTTGGAAAATTCTTTACGTCTTTGTACCAGTGGAATTAATCCAAACATCGATGAATTAGTTTCCCAAATTCAAGCTCAAGTGTCTCATTGATTTCGGTGTCGCTATTTAACTTTCGTAGTTTGTAACAATTCTAAATTTAACGATTTAATTTAATGCTGTAGGTACCTATTTTTTCATTTCATTTTGTTATTTTAATAAATTGTGTTGTAATAACATTGTCGTATTATTTCATGGCTGACTGATATCTATCGCTAAAAATTATGAACACTACTTTAAAATGCACTACTTTTAAACGCGGCCCGCGAACGTATTTGCACACTAAAGTTTGGCCCATAACATGTCAAAGGTTGCCCATACCTGGTTTAAGGCATAGTGCAAGTAAAAACGTGGGAAAATTTCAGAAGCATGAATTTTGTAACGGGTTTTCAAAGGGCCTGGCAATCAAAGAGATTTGCCCTCTATGAAGTTATATTTTGGTGCTTTGCACTGAATTTTCATCGTACTAACGAATGTAAACATTTAACTAGCTTTGGAATAAGCAATAAAAAAAAATTTAACTAGCTTCTTTGGTTTGTATAAAAATACGTGTTACACAAAACTTACTTCGCTTGAATAAATATACGATTAGGAAAAGCCCGATTTTTAGCAGTATATAGGATCAAATGTTTTATTGAACATTGCAATTAAAATAAATAAAAGTGGTTTTGAAAAACAAATGATTATGATGGAAGTACACTAGTTCTTGGGTCGACTATGTTAAGCGCTGCATTCGCCTCCATAGAAACCTCACTACCATGTTATTAGCCTATTTTGTTAAAATTCAGATAAATGCTCACACGACACCGACCAGGTTATGATTTTACTATTGATGTTTTGTTTTTGTTTTGATTTTGCTCTTAAATCTTTAGTTACTAATATTTACAACTATCTGCCGATTAAGTAAGCTTTTATTCATTTATCTTATAAGTGTTTTGTAATATTAGTAGTGTTTTTCCTTTATTTCAAGATTCAGACATTAATAATTTAATGTATTATCTTGTTAATTTCTATTGTTTTGAGTTATACAAATCTTATTAAGTTTTTTCTACTCAGCTGAAGTCAATTATCAAAGTTGAAGTAATGCAAATATCACATTTAGTGTAATGTAGGCTGCATTTATAACTATTAAAAGACCAAATGGTTGTTCTTTGAAAGCTTGCCATCAAGAAACCTTTATCCATCTCATTTCTATCTTTTATGCATCCTAGTTCCTTTAGTAATTTTTTTCAGGCGATCCACTTCCTTAAAGTACTCCTTGTCAAGACTATCTCCTTTTTCTCCCAAATGTAGCCAAACCTTTTCATCCAGATAATTTCTATTTACTAGCTATTACTCCAGAAAAAATACTAGATTCTATTCTTAAACTATACTCTAATTCCTTAGGTCATAACATAATTCCTTCTAATTACATTGAATTAACCCTACCTGTCACCTTTCCATGTTTATGAACCATCCCTCATAACATCCTCTCTACTAGATATCTGGGATATAGCAAATACTGTTTTTATTCCAATCCCACTGCTCCATCTAATTAACGCTTTATATTTTACAGTTTATGTGCACTCTCGAAGCTCCTTAAGCGCTGAGCGTAGTCATAACTCTCCACCTTCCTACAGCAAAGAAATAGCCTTGATCCTTTACAATCTGGCTTCTGTCCTCTACGTTACCCTTAGATCACTCTACTAAAGATGAGCTCAGCTACTACTTTTTGGAAATTATCATCTATATCAGAAATAGAGACTATGTCAAAATTGTGAATAACAGAAAAAAATAATGTTTCAACTGACAACACATACTATACAGGTAGTAATAGTTGGCGGGGTAACTTTCCACCCTTAAACTATTTACAATACTTTGACTCTGAATTTTAGGCTGGTAATTCCAAATGAAACATATAAGTTTTCCCATTTTACATTAATCCATATGAACTTTAGTAAGAAGTCTTATTTTAAATTTATATCGACCTAATTAATTTTTTTATTCTAAAAGGTGATCTTATGTATCAAGATAATTAGGAAAGAAAAGGCCTATTATTTAAAACTATGTGGTGGGCTAAGATAATCCCATTGTGATATTATGCCTTGAGAAAGTTTATACTGGTTGGTATGATTAATAGAAACGTTAGTTGTTTAATTAAAAGGTTCATCTTTGTTGCTATGGCTTAATGGATAATTTATGCACCGTTATTATGTCGGCTGTTACTTCCTTCCCACTAGAATTTGACAACCTGAAGTCACATATATTGTGTGACAATACCCCTGCTTTTTAAAATTTTACTTTCTTATTCATAAATTCATAAGATGTCAAAGGACATTCATAAAAATCCATAAAGAATAATACTGCGGTGCTAGGGTAAAAGTACCTGTTTTACTATTTTCTGAATAAAAAAAACCTGATTTGTGAAAATATTTTAGTTTATTTTTTTGTGTTTTCTGAAAGTAGTAAAAAAAATGATTTATCCTCTTTTGTCCAAGCACCACAGAATTTTATAGCATTTAATTTCAATGATTTCAGGTTATTACGTAGTTCTTGTGCATAATTCTGTTTATTTCAACTGTTTTATATTAGCATAATTGGCTAAAGGAATTTATGCATAATTTAATAAATATTGTTTCATAATAAAATTTGCCGTTATTGGGGAAGAGTGGTCTCTTCATTTATTTATGTTCTCATCATGCTGGCTTCCACTGTCTGCTCTACACTGCTGGTTAACACATGTCTCATAACAACTCTCTTCAAGATGAGGATGAATTCTCCCACCATTAGCACAACAAGCAACAGGTGGAGGTCGGCATTCTTTAGCCTCTTGAAAGAGGTATGTCGGACCACTTTTCTCATTATAGTGCTTTGAAATTTTGGAGACTTTTAGCTGTGTTGTCACTCAAGTGAGTATATAGTGAAGCACCATACAGCAGAGCCCTTGGGAGGACCCATTTATTTATCATCAGTTTGAGACATAGTGACAGGTTGGGTAAAGTTACTAAGTGCAAAAGCCAGCGAGATATAAGGCATACTTTTTCTATTTTGTTCCTAGGATGGATAGAGAAGTGGGATTTTTATATCCCATTTTTCTATTAGTGGGATATCCATTTTTCTACCCTTATAGTACATGTAGAAAGTCGGGGAGTTTACTTGCTCTCCTCCTACTACACAATCAGACTTTCTGGCATTCACACTGCGCTGATGTTTAACTTACCCAGTTTTTGTCGCTGATTTTGTTACAAATTGACTTTGCCTGTGAAAGAGTTTTTGTTGCAATTAGGCTATAACTGTGAACCGCAAAGTTCTCATTGCTTTCTTGTGATTTGTTCCAATAATTGCGATTAATATATAATAAATATACTATTACGTTCTTTGAATATTATATGATAATTTTATTTTTTATTCTTTTACTTTAAATTTATTTTATTTACTATTTATTATTAGGTTCTATTAACAAAAATAATTCTGGCAAAAAGATGAATTTAATTTTACAAACATAAAAAAATAAACTTATATTAATTTTATAAATACTTGTCTATTAATTCGATTCCTTTTCTTCTTTAATTCTCTTCATTCTTTAAACAAAATTAATACTTCTTCTCTTCGTGCTATTTCTCTTCCGTTCCGCTTCATGTCAATAACCACTAACCAACAAAGTTTTTAAGTTTTTCTTACTCACAATCTCAAGCTAATAATATGTATTACGGGCTTTTTATTTCATCAATGAATTAAGATACATATATCAGGCTGATTCCAAAAACTAGAGTGAATATAATGCTCTGTGTGTTTTCCTTTTCACAACAACAACTAATTATAACTGGCTAAAACTAGAGAGTAATTCCTGTGTGTGTTCTTTATGATACACCACCTATATTCTTTTGTTTTTTTCTCATACACTCTCGCTTGTTTTTATTTTGCCTTCTTGATAAGTTGGATTAAATATTATATAAAAACTCCACAATCTCTCATATCACAACAATATATAATAATATATTATTAAAATATTTTATGTTCTTTTATAAGATAACGTAATTTTATTTTTAACTTTAAATTTATTTTATTAGTGATTAACTGCTGTTTAAGGTTTTTTTAAACAAAATAATTATGGCAAAAGATTATATTTAATTACAAATAAACAAAAAAAACTTATATTAATTATACTTGTCTATATTTTTTTCTTCAATGGTCTTCTTTTTTAATCAAATTAACTCTTCTTCCTGGTGCAACTTCTCTTCCAACCTACTTTCCATTCGGCTCGATTTATCTACGCTTTCCATGACTGAACTTTTTATTTCATCACTTGACTCAGACACATATAACAGGCTGATCCCAAACTAGAGAGAGAATAATTCTGTGTTATCCTCATAAAACAACAACTATACTATATCACGGGCCAAAACTAGATGAGTAATTCTGTGTGTGCTCATCATGATACAACAACAACTATACTATAAAAGTTTTTCCATTATCACTAGACCCAGACACCTATACACCAGGCCAGTCCCATAACTAGATAGAGAAAATTATTCTGTGTCTTTTCATCATCACAACCACCAGTATACTACCTTTTGTTTTTTCCTCCACTCTCAATTGTTTTTGTTTGCCTTCTTGATTCAAGGTTAGATTAAATATTTATATACAAACTCCACAATATCTAATATCACAACAATACATTCGATTAATATATAATAGTATAATAAATATATATAATATATATCTAATAAATATATTTTAGTGTTTTGTTATTCTATTAATTGCTACGTTCAGTGGATGGGGAAAGAAAATTTTTATTTATTTATTTAGGGATATTCTATCTATTCAATTCAAAATTCATAAAATTTTAAGGCAATAAATAAAGGATTTATCTTTTCTAAGGATACATTTATCTATTTACCTGACTAATAAATATATTGTAGTGTTTTGTTATTTTATTTATTGCTATGTTCAGTGGATGGGGAAAGAAACTTTTTATTTATATATTTATTTAGGGATATTCTATCTATTCAATTCAAAATTCATAAAACTTTAAGGTAATCAATAAAGGATTTATCTTTTCTAAGGATACATTTATCTATTTACATGACTTATTCACGAACATCACACTGTTACGTTCTAGATGAGTAATTAGAATATTTAATTTTTAGGGATGCCATCTTCTATTCAACTACTGACAAATTTGATTCCTCAAATCATGAGAGTATTGCATTAGCGTAAAGTTGTACAAAATTATACCTTCCTCAAGTATTCAATTTATTTACTGTTGGTACCAATTGATTCTAAACCTAAAGTAATTTATGTATTAATTAAATTAATACATTATTTTTAATCAAATTAAATTAACGTGGTGATCAAATGAAAGGAATTCAATGGTGAAATAGAATTTACTAGATAAAATGTTTTATTTTCCAAAAACAACAAAAAGATTAAAATATTTTCACGAGGAATGACTGTATTTACTATTAACTCAAAATGATGAACAGATTACATATATTTTACTAGCTACAAATAAAGCTTAAATCTTACCTAGTGTACATCGATGTCTTCAATCTGATGTAGAAGCAACCTCAAAGCCAAAAGTAATTGTCTCAACTCAGTCGCGAAAGTGTCTTGCCACCTCCCATCAGGGTGACTACCGATTGAGCGACTAAGTGCTGTGTGTGACATTTACTCAACTGTCCCCAGGGCGACTACCGACTCTGTGAGGCTCCAAGACTCAGCCAGTAAATTCTCGTCCCGACATATATATGTTCTCGTCTTGGACCATATTTCTCACTTTCAATAGAAGGCTTTTTTTTTTGAGAACGATGTTGGCCAGGTCCATCACCCTCAACGGTGAGCGCCTGATGATTATCAAAATTCGATGATCATCAACTTCTTTTGTCCTGAACTGGGTGATAATCATTATGGGTGATAATCATTATACAATTATGGGTGTCCCCATAGATCTCAGTTTCCTGTTGCGACAATGACTTGCTCTTGTGTGCCCAGAAGGAATCCTTCTGTTCCTAGGATGATGTCGCTGTTTCTCTTCCAGGATAGCCTGAGTAGCCACTCCCACGCCTACAAGGGAGGGTTAGAATCTTCGGTGTGTGCTTTACTTTTTCATATGACTATGAGAATGGTAAAGGTAATAATTTCTTGGTTTAATAGAACCAAACTGTTAAAGTAGTTAACTGAGAAAAGGTTGGAGTCATTATTCAAATGGTGGCTTCACAGATTATTTTCTTCCTCCCTGTATGCTTTCACAAAACTAGAAGAAAATTGTACACCCATTTTTCTGGGGAAAATAAGTCTTGGTATTGAGTATTTTTGATGCAGTTTTCTTGAGAGTACCATGTGTACTCTCTCGCAATGATCAACTCCTTCAATTTTTGTCCATTGTAAAATTCTGAAGGAGTATTCTATAATTGGTAAAACCCATATATTTAAAGCTTTAATCATATTTTTCAAGTATTATCTTGATGGGGTTTTAAACACTTGTTTAGATATTTTCTTGATACCTTTTTTAATTAGAATATTTCACACATTCCTAAATATTTGTAAGAATCAGTTTCATCGAATCTAAGGCCTTGAAATAATCTATCCAAGCTATGGCTTTATTATGAGCTCTTTTAATTACTTGTGATGGGGGGAGGCAATAAAGATATTAATGATAAAGAGTTCTTTGAATACCCTGAAATTTTAATAATCGATTCTGCGTCTTCTTGTTTTCAGCTTCTGTGTAACTTCTGATTCTATTTGTGTGTGCTGCCAATTTTTACTTCCTTGGAAAATATTTAAAGTTGATAATTTATTATTATTAGATTGAGGACTTGGTAATAACTAGACACTGACAATCATGTTATAAGTATTAGCCTATTTTCATTGATGTTCCTTAGCTCAAATAAGAATCATAACTAGTTCATTTGAAAAAAAGAAGTGCTTCCTTTTCTGCTTTATAAGATCTTATTGTTGCTTTATAAGATCAATAATTCTGCTGAATTATTAATTATATAATAATTATTATATTATTAAATATAATAAGCTGAACAGTATTTGTATTTCGCCACTTAGAGTTTTCACGCACAGAGGTTTGGTATTCCTAAACGGAAAATACTTCAGCCTCATGTGGGAAAATGAGCAACTACCTATATCTAAATTAAGATTTAGTGAATCTGGCATATTAATAATGCCAAATTAAAAAGTCCTAGGAAGACCCTGATTGGCTTTAGCTCAATCTTCAAACTTTTAGAGTCGTAGAGTGAAGAGCGTGAATGCAGTAGACATTGTAAAAGTTGAATAAGATATTATTGGGTTAGATGATTTAAATATCCCGCATAATCAATTGGAGATAGTTGAAGATAACAGTTTCTAGGTGTCAAAAGCACTTTTTTCAAAAAATACAAATATATTAATTAGTTGTGAAAATACAAAAAAGCTGTTTTTATAAGTTTAAGTTGGGCTAACCTAAGTAGATTTTATCTCTTCCAGCAAAGTTTGTCTTGTCATGGATTTATTTTTTAAAGTTAGAAATGAAGAAAAATTAGTTGTAGAAAAGTTAACTGGATTAAAACAATTTATAATTGTAATGATTGACTTTCCAATACCTGTCGCTGAACTAATCCATAATTTTTTCATTCTAGTCAGGAGTTGTACTCGTTCTGTAATGGTTCTGCTGGATAGAGATACTTATGCATAATGAGAGCCATATCCTCTTGGCATCCATGCTTATGTGTCCCTTATAAGGCTAATGTTCAAAGGCATTTAATATTTTTTAATTATTGAAATTTTACAGATGATTAATTATGAATCTCTAAAACAGCGTTCATTTATTGGCACAAAGTTGTGTCCCGACTGACCTTTGAAAACAAAACCAGATGGCCAAGGAAAGGATCCACTGGGCAAGAACCTAAGTCACTTTGTGTTAACCAAAATCTACTTTAATGCTAATTCTATTTTATAGAGGCGACTCCTCCTTAATTTATAAATTATGGATACATGAGTGATCCACACATAACACTGTAGTTATCCTCTCCCGAGCTCTATTCCTATCAGATGATATTTTCGTGAAATTGAATATGATTATTTAATTCATTATTTTGTCAGATCCTGTAAATGTTTATGTGAAATAATAGGTTCATATGGAAGACTATATAAAAATGCTAGTTGATAAAAATTAGTCGTTTTTTGTTATAATAGCTGTACACCAGTAGTGCTTTTAAGATGAGGTAACTTCAAAATTTTATTCATATTTTTATTTACAGTGAAAAACATCTGGTTATTGATGTTGAAATGTGATATCCAAAAGGAGATAAGGTTTGGAAGTAAACAGAAAACACAGTGAAACAAAATATAAGTTAACAGAATAAAATCATATGATAATATTTTGACAAAAGGTAATTATTAAAAATATTTTGAAGTGGTAAGGAAAATTGTTCAAAACAAGCAATTATTAAGTTCCGATTTTAATACTTAAGGTTTATGCCTCCTTATTATTTGCACATATTCCTATTAGACCCCCCTAATATGCAACTTATTTATTAATAAATTATTTGTTATTTGTACTTCCCTACTAAGTTAATAATTTTTTTGCATTAGTTTATACTGAATTTGCACTATGAGTGAAACTGCAGGAACAAGTAATAGCAAAGGAGAAAGCTCTCAGAAACTGGATCTTTCATTAGTGCGTTGTGATCTACAGAGAATTCAGCAAAGAAAGCAACAGGTTTATTTGTATAATTTCTTATTACTTATTTAATTTTGAATTTTTTCTTATCTGACCCAACGGTTAAATTTTAAACCATATTTATTAACTTAAGTTTATTAAATGAATAAATAGGACGTTTTTGTCTGCCATTTGTCTTGTATTTTATTTTGCTACTAACATTTGAACAATTAGACTGTCATCGTCAGGTGACTATAATAAACATAGCATGAAACATGGTACTCAAATATAGTTAATTTTGTATTATTAACTTAATTAACTAAATTAGATCTATTTTATTCAGCTCTGTTCTATTTCATAACCTAGTCTGCACTTTACAGGTGTGTAATTTGCCTAAAGAGCGGAAGCTGTTGAGTCTTGCTTCATACTCTTCCTGCCAGGAGTGCAAGTGCAGTGGCTGGAAGACAGGTCAAAAGGCTTCATCAAACCCAAACGATCCGTGCCAAAATTGTTCTCATTCTTCAGGTAAATTGGTCTATTTATCTAATTACAAGTTTCATTTTTTCGAGAACTGATCGAATCTGGATTTGTCGCCATGGCATGGTATATTTAAGATAACTACTGAAAGATGTGAAGGGTCTGGGTCAAATCTTATGTCTTACAGAAGATTGTTTTCTAATTTCTGCTTTTGTCTTCATAAAATATGCACATATGTAGTTTATTCTTGGAATAATTTTTTAGCTAAGTCAACTGACCTATGAACGGTGAGGTCTTTTCTGTATATACAGGGTGTAACGTGAACGATTTCAGTAATTAATTCATTACAATACATCCTAGGTCACAGAAAAAAAAAGAAATAAAAGCTTTTTACTAATTTATTGTAATTATTTTTGCTAAAAACACTGGTACTTTGAGGAGACAGTTTCACATCGCATAATTATTTTACAAAACTGGAGGTGAATCTTAGCTTATTCTTTAACAGATCTCTACGCAATTTACATGGACTTAAATCTTATTAAATAAGGAAGTTTTTTAAAAGTGGAGAATCTGTAGTCTAGTTGGAGGCTGATTAAAAAAATGGTGAATAATCAATGAATTTACAAAAAATAGAACTTGGCGAATTTAGCCGCTTGAAAGCCCCCTTCAAATGGTTTTATTAAGACAAATTCTACTTATTTTTGAAGAAAATTTTGTCTAGATGCTGCAATTGAAAATTAACTAACTTTAATATTTTTTTAGTCATAGCTTCCTATTCAACAAAGAATGTGACAACCTTAAAAAAAGACAAAATTTAAATTTACTCCTTCAATGTTCGGAATTAGACCATAGCCTTCTGTTGGATTTTAGGTCTGCTATCACTTCCTTAAATTTCAGACACCATTTACATTACTCCCTGTATATGCCTAATGTTAGTCGGTCGGTAGTCTGTAAGACTTGGTTCATTAATACGATGGTTAAGCTGGCTTCCCTGATCAAACTAGTTGTCTGGTGTAAGACAAATATAATTGAGTTGTTCCACTGTCAGATTGAACTTAAGGGTTTATTGCCTTGCAATAATGTTCATTCGCTGAGTAGTCCCGAGAGGGAGGGGGAAACAAGGACGCCACCATTACACAGCCACAACACTCACAATTCTGATGGCGTTTAACTAATACGCCCTGTACAATGTATTGTGTTTTACATTGCTTGTTTCCTGATACATTGCCTGCCAAATTCTCTCTAGAATTTCCTAAGCTTCTACATTTGTGGAATGGGAAGTTATTAGAAGGTTAAGGTGATTTTGGGTGATGTGAGTGGTTTGGGATGAGTGAGCATTTAAGACAGGTGCACTCTCTATCATATTAAATTTTTTTTTTGTTTTAAATTTGCAAGTTACCTTGTCAATTGTTACTTTGCCTTCATTGATAATGCACAAATAAATTACATCACTGTAACCTATTTCTGAAGCATCACTAATTCTAACTAGATCCCAAGACTAAGAGATTGATGTGTATATAAATATCTAGGAATGTCAACACTTGATAATATTGATAATTGTTTAATGAAAGGTGTCCATTCTTGCCCATAATTTTTGCAAAATATGCTTGGCATAAAATACTGTTGGAGAAATGTATCATGGATAGAATAGTTCTTTTGGTAGACATACAGTAAATTGGAGTCTCAATGTGATAAGTGAACACATCTCTGTCAAGTTCCCATTGAAGACCTAAAATTTTCATGCATGGTTGCTTTTGTCTTCCAATGTTATTTTGATTTAATTGTGTTCCTTCAATTCACTCTGTCCTATTACTTGCCCATTTGCTGAGATCAAATCCTCGTTTTTGAAGTAGATCAACTAACTCAGATTCAAGTCTAGCTGCACTTAGGAAGTCATATCCCCCTGTAACTATGACATTGATGTAAATTTCTCTTACAAAACCTCTTGATGCTAGAGGGTAGACTTCACCTTCATCTTTCACCAACTCTCAGTATTAGGAAAGGAGAGGATGTTATTCCCATATGTTGCGATCCAAAATTGATATTCTTCTAGAGGTCGTGATCGATCTGATTACCAGAATATTTTAATGTTATTTTTTAAGTAGTGCTCTGAGAGAAGGGTTATTTTATTCTATAAAATAAATTATAAAAAGTTTAAATTTAAAACAAGTGAATGTAACAGGAGAAAATATGCCAGTCATTGGAACAGCTGAGAGAGGTGCTGGGACTGCAGATGTTTATAGACTTGAGAGGGGCAGTTGTTTCCAGTTACTAGGAGAGAGGAGTTGTTGAGAGAGGATATAAAGGAGAGGTTGTCAGTTTTGGAGTTGTTTTAAGAAGATAGGTTTGTTCCAGTTTGTGGATGGTCAAACATATTTGACGTGAGGGCCCTTACACTTCATATTTCCTCATACTTCTTACTTCTACGTATAACCACATACCTCTTATTTCTTCGTATTACCTTGTTTCATCGCATGCCATTATATATATCACCTCACATATCATATTGGCAGAGTCTACAGGAGGCCATTGAAGCAGCATTGTAGTTGGTGAGTCAGAATCACAAAACACAAAACTTGGGTGTAGGAAGGCAAGTATTTGACGGAAAATTTGAGAAGAATTAAAAAAACACTATATAATAATTTTTTATTTATTTCATGTAAATATTGGGTTGTCAAGGGCCCTCCTGAGATCTAATAAATTTTAAGTTGAATTTGATGCTGCCTTGCTACCTGACATCAATAAGATTTGCCAGAATATTTTTACCATGTCAGTGGTGGAAACGATAGGGTGCTGCCTAAAGTTTGTCTCTCTGTAATTTAGGTCCACTATGTAGGTGGTCATTGAGTGATCAGGATGGAGTTGAAGCCGACACATCACAGGCAACGTGGAGTTTAGTAGTTTTACTTTCCTGTTTTACCACGCCTTGGTGTAGGATAAAATATAATCCAGTTTTGGATGCAGGCTTCAAATGTTTAAGCCTGATTTATTCATTCATAAATTTAATATATTCTTCACGAAGAATTGGGGCTTTTTCCAATTTTGATTCCAGATTGTAGAATCGTTTCAGCTCTCCTAAAAAGTCAAGTTTAAATGGTACCAAGATCATGTATCTGCCTTCTGAATTCCTACTTTGAGTCTCATCAAAGTGCTTTTCAGCTACTTTGATATCATGCTATTCCATGCCTGTTCATAATTTAGTTCTCATAGCGGTACAGTTTTAATTAAATTCCAAGCTGGACCATCTAAGCGGGATAATAAAAAATTATATTTTTCAGTAGTTGTTATTGAATCTTTATTATGCACTATAGAAGTGAATGTATCATGAAATATTGGCCAGTCAGAAATTTTACCATTAAATTTAGGTAAATTTATTTTGGGGAGACAAGCTCGGATTGTGGTGTGGTGGATTCATTCAGTCTGCAATAAATGGACTGATGTTTAAGGTTACTGAGTGGATGAATTCGGAGTTGTATTCTGTGTTTTTCGTAGATGGTATTGGACTCATGTAAAGAAAGATCAATATTTCCATGAGTGGTTTGCTCTTTCTCTATTAACTCTGATTTTGCAGCTAGAGCACATTCTTCTCTTCTAAAGCTTCCGAAGCTGTCTTAAACGCGCCATAATTACTTTCTAAACTTTAGTATGTCCCCTTGAACATAAACAGATTTGAGGGGTCATTTTCAATTTTATGACCTTGGTCTACTACTGCCTTTATTTTTGTATACAATTGATTCACCTCTCTTCTTATTTGCTTTTCAGTTGCCATGGTAACATTTACTAAGGAAATAACTATAGATGAAATATGCAATTAGGATAGGCAAAGGACATCTGAAATCACTAATATAGAAAAAAAATTAATATTTGTCAAATCGCTTAAACACAACTATGGTGGGCAAGCTGTTGGAATCACAAATGCTATAAATAAGAAATTTATACTAATAAATACATTAATTAATACAAAATGTAACCTGTAAATAATTATTTGATTATTAGTATTAGATGGATTTGGGATGTATCTTGTACTTGTTTTGTTTGCCTAACATTGTGCTACCTATCCGTGCCCATATCCTTCTAAAGCAGCAAAGTTGGTCCTTCTAATCAGATTGTCATAACTTAAGTTGTCTAGACTATGTTTATCTAAGAGAGGTCTAGGGGTTTACTCTCGACTTTCTTGGTTCAAATTAATTTTTATGTAATAGCCTGGAATCTTGTCCAATTCATAATAAAATAAATCCTTTCTGTTGTCCTTTTTCTATTCTTTGGGCCCATGAACATTTTACCTCTAAGGTATCTGTACCGTACCTATAAGTCTCCTTTACTTTGTGAAGAGCTGCACAAGGTCTGTATGAACTTATATTTTAACTGCTCTGTAGTTTAATAATGCTTTAAAGACTGAGTAATGGCAACCGCATAAATCTAACTGAATACCACAAGATAGTTTACAATAGCACAGTAGGCTTAATTTTGAATATTATAGTCAAGTTGTATAATAATAACCCCTTTCTATTGAAAATTGACTTTTTTTCATTTTATGTTTTTTTAATGTCATTTACTCTATTTTAGCTCAACATATGTCTCACCTGCTTGGCTTGCCTGATGCTGAACTTAATAGACTTCTTTTAATGGTCGTTGACATCGAAACCATTTTCATCGCTTTACACAAAGAAGATGATGAAGAGACTCGGCGAGTCTTTTATTTCTTATTCAAGGTGATTTATTTTAATTAATAATTAAGCATAATAATCCTCCATTTGTAGCCTTAACTCAGCATTGATACACCCGCAGAAGATTGTCCATATCCAGACTAATATGGGTGGATTGGTTCATCATGCAAGAGTGATTTTTTTTCTAATAATATAACTAACTTGACACAAAGAGTTTCCCTGTTCTCAGAATTTGATTCATGTTGTAAACTGACACCTGTCATTCCTTACGGTCTGAAAAGTTTCCGACCTAACAAAGCTTTTATTTATTTTATTATCATCTTCATGTTTTCTTAAGCTTAATTGAAGGTGTAGTATCTGTTCTTATCAGCTTAATCTCTGGTACGACTCCCATCGGGGGTCCAGAAGATTAAACAGATTTTTGGAAAATGACGGAGTGCTAGGGGCTTGCTCCACCTCTGTCGCAGGTTGACCCGGTATTGCAGTACCTCCGGGAATGGCCCATATAAATAAAACCACTGACTCAATTAATTAATTTAATTGAGTCAATAAACGAAACGAATGACTGTAATATGGGCCGTTTCCGGAGGTACTGGTCAACCCGCGATAGAGGTGGAGCACTCCGTCATTTCCCAAAAATCAGTTTAATCTTCTGGACTCGTCGTACCACCGCCAGAAAGAGATTAAGCTTTTCAGACCACCTGTGTATAGTTTGATTAAAATAAAAATTTTAAAATATAGTAATGTGAGCCAATTTCTAGGCATAAGGAAAAAGTCCTGCCAAATTGTCTAATTGTTATTAAGGAATGCTAATGCAATTTGGACCTAGGTTGTTGCATTGTACTGAAAGTAAATATTAAGCACACATATTTTTTAGTTATTGTAAAGAATATTTGAGTTATTAATACAAAGTAGTTTGTTTTTAATTGTTAATATGTCTGGGATCACATGAACAATTAAATATACTTAAATCTAGTGTCTCGAAATCCTCTTCAGTAAAAACTAGTCTCTGCCCCATAGGATAAAGAGGCCCCAGGTATGTTCATACTGGACTCACACTACGCACTTGCCAAAGTGAAGTGCATAGGTCACAGGCAAGCTCGAACATGACACGCTATGGCACTTGCAGAGGAATACATAGGTTTAGGTATTTGGCATGTGTTAGTGGTGGAAGATCTGCAGATTCTGCCAATGCCTCAACTTAACTCGTGCTCGCTGAGGAAGAAGTTTAGTTGGCTTGGCTTCCCCAGCAGGACTTGGGTAGTGTTATATAAAATATGATTCTCCCAAAGTGTTTTTACCTTGGACCTTTTCTTCTGCTGATGTTGCCATTTTTTTTTTGTCTGTTTTCAAAAAAATAAGTGGTATTTGGGATCCCAGCACAAATCCCAGAAGGGTAGAAAATCTGACTTGAAATAAAATTCTAAAAAAAAATCATCAATCCCCCCATCTATATTATTCATCTAGCATTTTTGTTTTTATTTTAGATTTTGAGCTGGAAAAGAAACGAAAGGTAAAGTAAATAATCAATGAATTTTCGTGTTGATTAAGTTTGATAACTTAAATTTATAACCCTCAAGTGTTGGAATCAGTTTGTCCAATTCCTCAGTAAATTGGTATCTTCCTCCTCCTCATCATAATAATGTTGTTTTCGTATAAGTAGTAAGTTTTCTGTAATATCTTATGAGGTTTCATCACTAACTTGAGCCTCTTGATTTTCCTTTACAAGTCTGTAATCATCCCGTCAATTCCATCATTCAGAGCCATCATCTATCACTCTTTTCGCCAACTTCATTACTTTCACAGCCGCTTGTCCATGGAGTATCAATGTTTCTATCTCAATTCCCTGAGAGCGTTTTTATAATCGTGTGGAAGTTTTGATTCATTCCAATGACTTGATTCTCAGAGTACCAGCAAATGGGATCTTGTGTATTGACCAATTTTAAAGTGACAAGAAAATTTTCTGAATCATCTCCTAGGAATTAGTATGACATTAGATTGATATTTACTTCTTAATAGATTTTTATACATGATACAACATTTGTCTTTGTTTTTTATCCAATCACTCATGTTCAAAGTACCAATGTTAAACTTATCTACAATTAAATTTATCTTTTGCTGTTGGGTCTTTGTAGTCACCTCATATGTTCATAGCACTTTTATTATTTATAAGCTTATCAATTTGTGTAATGTTTTATATATATGTATTTTTTTTTTTTTTTTTTGTCAGCGAGACATTCCTATTTTGTTCCTTCTTGTTATTCCTTAAGGGGCAATGTCCCAGAATAAAATTTTTTTTCATTTCATTCCATTTCAATTTTTTTTAACTTCACCTTTTTAGACTAGCTATGGTTATGAACTTTTTTTCTATTGTTATCACCTCTTACTTTTTTTATTCTGACTTTTTTTGGAATAAACCAATTTAAAGACAAACTACAACTGAGAAAACTTGAAGTTTTTATAAATGAAAGTAGGGATTACAAAATAAAATAATTATTATGGGTGAGTCAATGTATTATGATGCTCTCAACCAATAAGAATAATCAATCAAGTTAAGAAAATCAAACAACTATGTTCCTCATAATATCCACAAATAAATAAATTTTTCATTAACAATAAATAAAATAATACGTCTTCAGTTTAGGAAATATTTATCTAGTGCATTGCTGTTAATGAAAGTTTCTGGTTTAAAATGGAGATGACAGCTGTTCTCGATTGTAGCTCCTCTCCTAACTCTCTGGTATGGACTACAATCAATAAACAGTGGGTTACTCACCTGCTTAGTATTACTAACAAATAAATACCAGAAAAATACTTGCATGACTCCGCAAAGTCTCCTGTGCCTCCTGGGACTTCATCGTCTAGAAAATTTATCAATTTTGAATTTCCCTTTTGCACAAAATTTAAAAAAAGAAAAAATAGGCTAATGGTTCAGGGGGGGGGATGAAAGAGTGTGTTTTATTAAGGAATTTAAATCAGATTTCCCACCCATTCAGGACATGCTAGATCAAAAATACCCCCTATTTGTTTTTAAAACTGCCAAAAAGCAGTAATGCCTAGTTAGTGCTAGAAGAAAAGGTCCTATGGTAAAAACAAACGTTGGCCCATGACTGGTCTGGCAACATAGTCTTGTTGGGCACACGTGTCTTATATAAAAAACATTGTTGTAATCTGTATTTTTTAAAGAAATTCATTTGAATGCATATTTATATAATAGATTTATTCTCTTGTATCAACAATTTCTTGTAAATTATATTAGTGGTTCAATAATAATATTGGTCACAAGTAAATTTTATGACCTTTAAGAACTTGTGAGACAGCTGTTAATGGTTGAAAGATGGATTCATACTAATCGATAAATTTAGAAAAATTGTATTATGTTATTAGATTTTTTTTATGTGATGGTGGCCATTGAATTTTTTATGATATAAATTTTTTTTTTTTCAGATTTTAAGGAAATCTATTGTAGACATGAAAAAACCTGTCATTTTTCCAGGGCCTTTAGGACAACCTCCTTTTGAAAATCCAAATATAGATAAAGCAATAATGAATTTTGTATACTATAAATTCGGGCAACTAAATCAACAGGTAAACCACATCAAAATATAAGTTTGATTAATTTTTTCTGTATAAATTTATTTAGTAAAACATTGATTCATTAGGATTGGCAAATGATGTGGGATGTTGCAAAAATTTTCTTAAATGCACTTAATCATTGGAATTTTGAAACACCTAGTGCTCGCCACCAAACAGCTTCTCAAGATGAAATATCTGCTTATAAAGTTAATTATTCAAGGTAGGTTAATTTAATATAGAAATATAATAAGAAATACAATATTTATATCACATTAGAGATTTGTTTATTAGATGTTAATGCAATAATTTTATCAATTTTTTCTTAATGTAAACCTAGTCGCTGTGGCGTCTAATCATCTCCCTTCAGGGCGACTCATGACTCTCAAGAAAATTCTAGTCCCAACGTATTTATGTTCTCGTCATGGACCAAATCTACCGCTCTTCCGAAGGCCTTTTTTTTTCTTTTTCTTTATGGCCATTTGTGACCGTGCATGCCTTTTCTGGCCCATCTTGCACTTAGCACCACCCATATCCCAACAGATGGGGTACATCGTTTTTTTTTTTACAATATTTAACAATAGTACGCTACCTTCCCCATGTCAGGATTTGAACATAGAACAGATAATTAGAAAAAAAAAAAAAAAAAAAAAAAATATCAAGTTACCAAGTCACTCACTCCTAGGATGTAACATCCTGGTGGGGGGATCAAATAGAGACAGAATGTTGTACTGGGGGGGTCATTTTGACTGGGCTTAATAATTAATTTTTTAATTAATGAATATCACCATCATTTATAATTTTTCATGCTATCTTCAAAAAATAAGATTTGACCTAATTATAATAAACATTAATATTAATGGGAAGTTAGTTATTATAACATTATTATGTATGAAATTTTGTCTATTAAAACATTTGATATAAACTTCATAACTCTCTTTTAATAAGCCTAAGTGAATTTTCCAAAAAAATTCTTCTACTCATTTATATATTCAAGGCTAACAATATATCAATAATATATCATAATTATATATCAAAATTATGAATGTGTAAACGAGAAACTCCACCTATTAAAAAGATTAGGAAATCCCATGTGAAAAATACATTTTTTATGGTATTTATTACCAAATAGGGCGTTATTATTGATATTTACTAATTATTAAATAAAACTGTATGTTTGTACATTTCTCATGTACAACAGAATGTTATTTTCAATGCTATCTCTGTTGGATTTTTTAAAACATGTTATTCATTCACAAAATAAAAGGTGGTTTTAACAAACAAAACAAAATAATTTATAGATGATTGAGTTTTATTTAACAAAAACTATCAACATTGTTTTCGTTTTTTTATGCTTGGTCTGATGGATTCTTTGTTCTCTTGAACAGGTGGCTGGTATATTGTCGAATTCCATCAACACTCTGTGACACGTTACCTCAACTTGAAACAACAGCTGTATTTGGTCGTACATTTATTCGTTCAGTGTTCAAATCTGTTAAAAATCAACTTATGGACACCTGCCAAATTACTAAAGATAAGATGCCAGTTGAAAAAAGGCATGTGTTTATGGGTAGTTTTCGCAAGTATGTGTCTTATATTTTAAAAAATACATGTATATATTTTATATATACATATTACAGTTTTCCTGATAATTCGTTTAATGTATTAGATTTTTAACATTGATCGATGAAGAAATTTATTCTAATAATTCACCTATTTGGGAACCAGACTTCAAACAAATCCCTCCTGCTCACTTCCTTGCATCGATTGAAACCAAAGGTAAGCATTTAAATTTATATATATCTGTACCTCGGAGGGATACAACACTATGTCCATTTTCATAACTTTACAGGAGAGGAGTTTTAAACTTTTTTTCAACAAAAAGTGTTTGTATTGGCACAGCTATTTATTGAGATGTTGAAACAATATTTTACCAGAACATTCTATTTATTGTTATTTACATCATGCAGTTGTTATAAAATGAAAAAAAACCTTTTTTACGGTTTTTTTTCACTTGGACAAAAAAATGGCATAGTGTTGTATCCCTCCGAGGTACAGATATATATATAGTAATGTTATTTTTAATGCAAAAAAAAAAAAAATTATTTAGTTTTATTAAATCAGAATTAGTAAATTTATTTAGATAGATAAATGAAATAAGATTAAACATATAAGTCGGGTTAGTGCCACACGCGTTGGAAAAAAACACAATGTAAAGGAAAGGAAAAACCTTGTTTTCCTGAAGAATGTTGAGCAACGGGAATTAACGTGGATCGAGGAGAAGAATATTGAAACAGATGGAAGAATTTTATCTAGTCAAACTTATACAGCAGGGACATTTGTGTGTTTCAAGGTGATAATTGTGGCTACCAGAATGAGTTACATTTCCTGAAGATAAATACAGTAATGACCACCACAATTCCCAGTATTCATTACTGAGGGCCACAGTTCTGTGGAAGTCATGAAAAAGCAGGTAAATCGAGCTTACCGAACCTACAGGTCTTTTATGTTGTGATCTGTGTCTTGTAAAATTGCTAAAGTCTGATTCTGTTGCATGAGCAAGAATTCCAATGGGAAGTTTAAGGTAACATAATTTGGTTCGTTAAATTTCAGTAAAATTGATTTCTCTAGTTCTTAAGTTCAACATCATAAATTCAGTAATATAAATGTTCATATGTTACTGGAAATATGTTATGTCCACTTAACCTTAATGAAAGATTTTCTTCTGATGAAAACTTACGTCTTATTTTCAATTCATATTGGAAATCAGCTTTTAGAAATCAAAGAGCTCATTTTCTCGCTTCTTGGTTAATCCGTAACAATTCCATAAAACTGATGTAAGCAAAAATCAGAAAGTGTCTTGCAAATATCATGCATAAAATTGTACTCATTGTACGAAAAATAAGGATTTTCCCCAGTTTAAATATTGCATTAAAATCACCAAAAACTGATACATACCACAAATGTGATGTCTTCCAGATGAAAATATCAAGTTTTTTAAGAGTTAAAGAAAATTTAGCTGAAAGAGATGCTTGTCACAAAGTAGCTTAAAGAGCATTCAAAATAAAAAGACAAACCCGATTTATGGATACTTTATAAGTTCAATATCACAGCCACAATTGTTTTATATATTTTTTTTTTTTAAATGCCTCATTAATCCGACTTTTATATGTTCTGTTATTATTGTGCACTAAAGCCCCAACATTAAATACACACTCATCAAGGCATTAAAATCTTTAAATTAATATCCTCAATATGATGAGAAACATAATATTTTATTACTATGTAATTATTTAATTAGCAGTTAATTGACGTTACTTTGGGATTTTTTTTATTTTTAGCATCATTGGGGTTTGGAATGCAATTACTATGTAAAATATCATGCCTCTATTTCCAAACACGGGTCCTGTTAAGATCGCAAACATAATTTTAATGACAGTAATAATGGTTATCTATCTATCTGCCTCTTCTGTATTTGTTAACCTTTTATGAACAAAATTATGTTCATTTAAAAAAAAAAATTGTTCCAAGATTGAGTAGTATACTGTGTTTAAGCAATCAAACAAAAATAGCCAGCATTGCACAACTTAGTTTTACTCAACAATAATATATTTTAATAAGTTTTATTTTTAGGAACTCGTAAAGTTGATTTAGAAAAAGCAGCAAGTCTTCTTAGTAGTGATGAAGCCATTACAACAGGAATCAAAAGAGGAACTTCTGATTAGTAAGTATATACCTCAAAATTTGTTAATAATTAATAGTTGTGATATTTAATATTACTTGTGAAAATTCTAGTAATTATTGGTCAAAGAAGAAAAAAAAATGTAAAATAAATAAAAAATTACTATGTCTGCTTTGAAAAAATATCACAGTTTGCTTTTCAGATTAGTGAGATCTACTAAGAGGTAATAGAATAACATAGCGTAGAAGTCACATGGTCGAACCTTGGCATAAGGCAGCGTAGTTAGAAGAGTATCTGTTTAGAAATCAAAAGTTTCTGGGTTCGAAACCTAGCCCTCTCTCCTTTTTTTTTTAACCATTACCTTGAAGTATTGGGTGTATTTATGTGATATTAGGCACAGTTTTGACTCTGCCTCTCGTGTCTATAATTATAAAGACAGCGATTCAAATATTGTGAATGAATATTTGTTTCAGCTCACTAATATGTTCACCTTAGTTATATACTTTGGATTTTGCTACATAGTATATTCAAAGATATTTAGTTTGTTCGCCCCACTGTGCTTGATTTCCTACCTTTGTGCTACAGTGCGTTCGGGTTTCATCTAGGGGTAGTACCAATAGAGGTCTTTTGCCATCAGAAAGTGCTCGGTTTGAGAATTTACCTTTACATTTGTTTAGTTGTTAGTCAATTAACATGCTAAAAAATAAGGTAATAGACTATGATTACCATCTAAGAGCTAATGTCTTAAAGAGCATTCATGTAAGATGTCTATTTGTTTATAAGCACTTATTGACCTTAAGAAGTTTTATTTGGATTCCTAGAATAATTTAAAAATTAAATGCTCAGAATATAAATAAGTTGAATCACTTGCAGGTATATATGTTGCAACATTCGTAATTCCTATACTGATATTAGAATAAGATAAAATCCACTTCATATTTTTTTTGTGAATAACATATAAAAAAAAATTTTTTTTAATCTGAGCCACTCATTATTTCTGTTATTGAAAACTATTACAGGTCTTGAACTAAAAACTCAATAGCTTTTAAATCAAACTTACACTGTTGGGTCATTAAATCATCCAGAAACATTGTAAATGTTCTCACAATGCTAGATTACAGATATCACTAACTTAGTTTGTCTCACTAACTTCAGCTTTTACTATCGTCCATATTTCTAATTTGTATGCTCATGTAAATGCAACATCCTACATTCCACTTCTGAAATATTCATGTTTTTCTCATGTTTAGCTCTGAGGGTAAAAAAGCAGATGCTAAAAGGAAAAAAGTCCATCATGAAGACAATGGCGATATTCCAGATTCAATTGTTCAAAAAATTCTTGTCGAAATGTCTGATCCAGCTCGTACTTCAAAGGTAAGACTGTCATTTTTAAATATTTCATTCAGTATGTTGTCATTTAATAATTACTCTTAGTTGAAAAGAATTTTAATAAATTATGAAAATGAATTTTTACCTTACATGGTTACCTCATGGGTTAGTGCTTTCTTCTTAAGGTCAATAAGTGCTTATAAAAGTTTCTTGCTTTACTTTGAAATGAAAAAAAACCACTTTATTCTGGGGCATAGTCCTCTAAAAATAACAAAAAGGAACAAATAAGTATGTCTAGCTAACGAAAAAAATAAATAAATATTATTACACTGATGTAATTAATTATGTTTTAAATGATAAAGGGCCTAAGTACATATGTGATGACTACAATGAACTGGCAGCATAAGATAGAAACAAAAACTGTTAATGAGTAATGATGAATGGCATTCACTAACATCTGCAGCTAAGAAAATAATGAAAGTGCAGGAATTATTACAAGGAGGGCGTGTGAACTATTGCTGGGATTTATTAAAATAGAAAATTAATAATAATGATGAATTGTTTGATAGGGAACTGGTTAAGTCTAGATTCAAAGTTTTAGAGAGTTGATGAATGATGACTATTGATGGGAATAGAGTTCCAAACCTTTGTGGCATGGATAAGAAAAAGGACAGCAAAGAAATTTAACATTTGTGAGATGGAAAATACAGGTCGGAAGGGTGGGATCTAGTATTGCAAGATTTGAAAGCTTGTTTGAATTATTGGAGGTTGTAAAGGTAAGGAGGCTTTTTAGTCATGATAGTACTAAAGAGGAGGGATCCAAGGTGATAGGGCACACTGGTTAGGTACAGCCATCCTAACTTAGAGTAGTGCTGCAAAATAAGACAGTCTCTGGGGAACCCAAAAATAAATCTTAAGAAACAATTCATCAGCCTATTTTTCCGATTCAACCAAGCCTTGAGTTCCTCAGAGAGGCCACCATACACTACACAACTGTAGTCAAAATGGGGGATGATAAAAAATTAAGCCAGGAGTTGGTATGTATGTGATAAGTGGAGATGGCATAACCTATTGAACAGGTTAAGGGTGTAAATGGATCGAGGGTGATTCGGGAAATGTGGAAGACCAAATTCAGGAAGATTCAGGATACAGTTTGGTCTAAGATCAATCCTACATTTTTGACTAATGGGAAGAATTGGATAAGTTTAGCATTGGTGGTGAAGGTGGGAATATCATTTAAAGTTTTTAGGTGAGCCCATGATAATAATTGCCTTGGATTTCTCCTCATTCAATTGAAGATTGTGGAGAGAGGCCTAGGTCCCAATTCTGTTTAGGTCTTTCTGAATCAACTAATCAGGTAGGTGGATTGCAGCTCACTAGGAGGGAGGAAATGATAGTTAAATTTTGGTGACTTCACCATATGGGTAGATGTGTAGCATAGATGATTGGTGGTCATTAGTGTAGGCATAGAGAAGTAATGGAGAAATTAATGAATCCTGTGCTACCCTGGAAGACAATTGAAGGTGTTAAGATTAATTAGTATTAGGGATTAATTAATGACGAATGCTACCTGAGAGTGAGCAGAGATGAATGATTTAAACCAGCTGACAGCACTACAAAAATGACATCGATAATAATTTCAATAGAAGGATGGAGTGATGAAGAGTGTCAAATATGATTTGGTAAAGTCTAAAATGATAAGGGTAGAAATGTGTTATTGGCAATGGTGGATTGGAGGTCTTGCGTAATTTTGGTCAGAGCGAATTGGGTGGAAAATCCCGGGAAGATTGGAGGGGATTTAAATATGTTTCTAGAAATCAGAAATTTGCGAAACTTTCCTATTACTTTGCTTATATTTTTGAAATATATTGGGTTCATGATTGGGGGAAAGCCAGTACCTTTTTGTCCTCAATTGCTCCTACTATCTTCTCATTCTATTCAAAATGTATCCAAGCCAGGCAACATTCCTTTTTTTCTAATGCTTTGATAGGTATGTAGCTACCACAATATTGTGGGCAGACCTTCCAATCGCTGGATACATACTTTTTCAAGTTTTATTGCAAGGTTTTTGAAAACAACCTTTAAATGCTTTTTGCAGTGATGTTCATTTATATGTTTTAGTTGCTTTTTCATTGTTCATTTCAGTTCATAGTATATTTAAGTATAATTTGTCTCATTGTAAACGTAGTTTGTCCAAGTCAATTTTATTGATAATTATTTTGATATTTCCTAAAAAGTATGCTTTTTTGTATTTTTTTTATTGCTGTTGCATTGTCTTACATCAGTCTGTATCGGTCATTTTCATTTCAAGAATTTTTGTTCAACTTAATCTTAATTTAAAGATTATGCTTTTATCTTTGGTATCTATGCATGAACTCTATGATTCTGGTAGTTCTATTTGTCTATTATATTGGTTCCAAGTATGACTGGTGGAGGTTTTATAATGAGCTATTAGTAGCTCAGTCATTTTTTAAGTGGTTTTTGCTAATCTGCCTTGTAACTGTGTAATGTAACTGCCCTTTAAAACAGAATTATTCTATAAATCCGCTGTGTAATTAATTTTTAATATTATTTGCTAATCCAACACTTAATCCACTAAATTTTTAATGTAAGAATATGGGCTATTTATTGTTTCTGTCTTACGTTTTCGAAAAAAATTTATATAATAGAGATATCTTATCTATGAGTATATCTTATATCTCTTTATCTCTTCTCTTATTCATAAAACAGGTTACTGGGTCCAGCACAGGGGTTGGGGAGTGAAGCGAGCAGGGATTAGAGTCCTGTGTCGAATTCCATTTGATGCTCGTAGATAAGATATCGAGACTTCTTCTTAAAGATGTCTCATAAAATATTTCTTCATTTATTCTCTATCCTTCATTTATTGGTTAATGGTGGAGACCTAGCCTTCATTTATTACCTGAAATTAAGTTAACTCAAGAACTCATTGAAAATATAATATAATTTAATCTAGAACTAAGCTAAAATACCCATTCGTTTTAAAAAGACCTATGCCTATGCATTTTTTTTTTCTTTAGGATATTTTGTGCTAACATGAACGATGTAGTTAGTTCAGTCTCTGTTTCTTCATTTACTTTCTTAAATTACGTTTGTATTATGTTTACAGGTAGTTTTTAAAGAGACTACTCCACCCGTGGAAGTTGCTAAAGCTCAAGAGGAATCTGGACATATAGAAGTGTGCTTGGTATCCAATTCTCTTGATCAAGCAGCCTCTCGGACAACGATGCTTCGTCTGATAGGTTTACAAAGCGTTTTCTTTCATCAACTCCCACGTATGCCTATAGAGTACATATCAAGACTCATTTTTGATCCGTAAGTCCTTTGTTTTTTTTTCAGATTTAAATGCTATTCTAATTTCATATAATCTTGGAGTACACTTAGTTTTTCTTATTGTTCCAGGAAACATAAAACACTGGCTCTCCTGAAAGATTCTCGTCCAATTGGTGGGATATGTTTTCGTCTTTTTCCGACCCAGGGGTTTTCTGAAATTGTATTCTGTGCAGTGAATGGTTCTGAACAGGTGAAGGGTTATGGATCTCATTTGATGAATCATTTGAAGGAATATCACATTCGAATTGGAGTTTTAAATTTTTTAACCTATGCTGACAAACATGCAATAGGTAAACTTTTCTGAATGATTTACTCTTATTGCATTAACATATTAGTCAAATCTGTTTCCCATTTACTTTTATACCTTAGTATTGGTTTGAGCCCTATTCAATTTCACCTATTAGTTTAATTATTTTACTTAAACTGGAGGCTTGATAAATCTTAATGTTAATTCCAATTGATGACAATAAAAGCAATAATTCCTTAATTTAGCCTTTAATTACAATGTAACTGTGTTTTCATTCTGATGTAATGGTCATAACAGTTAGACCTATTAAGTACTTGGCTACGAACGAGACTGGAACTGAAGAAACTAACACCTTCCATGTATCCTATTTCAAAAGCGCCTATTGCATTGTTAGTTCTGAGAAATACATCAGAATGAAAGTTACTCATAGCATGCATCTACTGTAACTATAAATCTTAGTCTTTGTTTAAAACTGTAACTTAACATCAAATAATTCTAATCCTATTATGTCTTGCATTATTTTTAGCAATAAAAAAATATATATCAAAAATATTTCGTGCGGAATAGAACTAGCTACAAATCACCCTTACCTTAAAAAAATATCACAATTATGTTCACAGAATTGTGCTGACTTCTGACAGATTACTGACTTGTCTTGTATTTTGATTATTAATGGAGTTGTACATTATCTTTTTAATCCTTAAATATCTCCACCAAGAGGGCACTCCAGGTGATTTAAGTGACTTTACCTATAGGTAGAGATTTGTTAGCCAAACTGAAAATAATTCTGCCTTCCAGCAGATTTTAGTTAAATCGTCTAGATTTATTTTAAATTAAATTTTGCAGTACTAATCAGTATGCCTTTGTTGAATAATATTACAAAATCAATTTTTTACCTGGAATAAAGCCAATTTACAGTTTTATGGAATCTTCACCACCTGTATAAAATTGCTGATGGAATCTTTAGGTATGAAACCACAAATTGTTTTGAAGACCTGTGATACTTTTTGATATAGGCAGATAGATATAAATGACGCAATAGTTCGAAATAATATCCATTCCTTGTGTATTTTAGGTGCTCTATACATACGGTAAGCATGTAAACCACTAAAAAAATTTAACAATAAGTCCTTATATCCACAGGTTATTTCAAAAAACAAGGATTCAATACTGATATAAAAATGGATAGTTCATTGTACAAAGGTTTTATTAAAGATTATGAAAGAGCAACTCTTATGCACTGTCAGCTCAATCCAAGGATAGTCTACACAGAGCTGTCATCCGTCATTAGGAAACAAAAAGAGGTATGCAATATGCAATGTTTTTATTAATTTCCCAAGTACAACATTCATTGCACATGATTTAGAAAAATATATGAGTTATCAATTGTATTTTTGTATTTTTGCTAAAAATTTAACAAGAATTTTCAGGAACTCATGTTGAAATATTGTCCACTAAAAAATTGGATATTTTTCATTTATCGACCCAAAGCCTTTCTATTGAAGCCTCTTGAACAATAAGTCTGAACCCAACCTTTCAATTTTGTTGAAATAAGTTTCAATCCATATCAATCAGGCTTTTTTCCTGGATTTATATAAATCTACTTCACTAAAATTCTAATGACCTTCCATTCTTCATTCAATTCAAACTAAAAAATAGGCCCTTCTCCAATATAGCTATGCAATGGTTTCAGTCCTTTATTTCTGACCGATCACAAGTCATCCTAGTTCCCAATAAATCACTTTCTTTCCTGTTTTCTTTCTTCCACCTCCTCAGCTCTTTTACATCTTTAACTCAATGAGCTTCGCCCCAAATTCAATCCTGTTCTTTTCATGATTTTGCCGACGACACCCAATTATGCATCTTACAATCCAAGAAGGTTTGAACTGCATTAATTTTTGGGCCAAGGTGAATAAATTGAATGTAAGCCAATTAGCAATGAATATAAATTAATTATCATAGCTTTCAAACATCACATCCACTCCCTCCCGAACCTAACTAATTTTCACATTGAATCCAGTCCTATCCAATACTCCTTATCCGTCAAAACCTCAGGTTGATTCTAGATCAATCCTGGAAACACACATAAACCTGGAATGAACATTTTTTGTTAATCCCATACTCACCCTAAAACTATTGGAATCTCGATACAAAATTAAAACATCTTATGAACGCCCCCCCCCCTCAAATTTGACTTATGCATTTAACATCACTATGCAGAGTCAGAATGGATATTTCCTTCGGCCAGACAGCAATATTTCCTCGAGGCCTTCCTCTATTAAATCTTACTCTCTAAAGCCCCATCATACATAAATAATCTCATGAAACTCAAATCCTCCATCCATTCTTATAACAAATGAGCTCGGTAAACCAACCTCAACCCTCTGCTTACAGATCCGCTTTCTTTCCTTCCTCGTCCTTGCATACACCCTTTGGAACTCTATAATTCCATCATTCCTTCATTTTTCTTTCTGCTCAGTTTTTAAATTCTGTGGTTGCTGCCTCTCAATCTGCCACTATCTGATTATTTAGAGAGTTATCCCAATAGCAATAAGATTTTGCCTACAATCTTTGATTGGTTACTTGTTGCAACTAAATTTTTTTTTTTGCTTGTTTCTTCTGTTTTGTTTATGTGAAACATAAAAACAGTTATTATGATTTGTACCCATAGGCCAGACTATGGGCCTATATAAGTGTCATTTTTATTATTCTTAGGGGATTAATGTCTCAAAATAAAATTTTTCACTTTATTTCAAAGCCAATATCCCAATAAATAATCTTCTCATAATTATAGATTAGTTTATAGAGATTTAAATTCTATAAATCCTTGTCCATTACATGCAGCTAATTTCTGTTTGCCTTCAATGTCTGGTTTATTGTGTTTAAAAGATTGTTAAAAGACTACGAGAAGAAAAAAAAGAAGAGGCTGAAAAAATTCATCCTGGATTGACATGTTTCAAAGAAGTTAGATTCATAAACATAGAAGAAATACCAGGGATTAATGCCACAGGTATGTGTGGGTGATTATTAATATTCTGTATCGTAAGTTCTTATTTTGAGAATAATATCGAAATGTATGTGTTTCATTTTAGGCTGGCGACCTGTTGAAAGACCCACAAGAGGATCCAGACTCATTGAGGAACCAACTGATTCTGAAAGGCTGCAGAAACTACTTTTGAATGTTCTAAATACGGTAAATTGGTTTACTGTTATATTAATTGTTCTTGTTTCGGAGAATAAATTACTTAATTTATTTTATTACTTTCTTCGGGCTGGCTTAGTAGATTATGTATTATCCTCTGGTAATATCCTTTATTTTTAATTTTGTTGTATTTTTTCACATGGCTTTCTGTTTATTGTTTGGTAAACATTAAGAAAGTTTGAATAGGTTAGGGATTCTTATTTTATTTTAAATAATAGAGTTATGCTCTTAATTATTTGTGGATGCATTTTGATAAACATTAACATTACATTGAAAAACAAATATATTCCCATTTGTGTCTTTGATTTCTTGAAAAGACGTATTTTGTAATAAAAAATGGTAGGTGATCACTTCTGAACTAGTAGCTCCTTTAGCAGAGTAACATGACCACTAGAAAATCGATTTATAATAATGCAACTCCCACAAATCACTCTGAAACTGCACACCGACTTGACAGATCATGAGTTAAGAAGACTTAAAAGCACTATATGTACTGAAACTGCTATCAGAATACATGTTAAAATGAATTGGTGATCTGAGGCCAGGCCATGTGGAATTTGTTCAAGCACAATGGAACTAGGAAAACATATTGTTTTGAGATGAGTCTCATTACTCCTTTTAAATACGAAACAGACACCAAGTCTACCAAAGACCTGATGAGCACCATGAAACATTGTTAGAAGAATACACTTTGAAGGTGGCTTGTTGGTTTCGGGATGAATCTCTTTGGATGACTAACTAAGTCTTTGGTAGACCATTAATGAACGATCTCATAGCTTGTTTCTAATCCAACTAAGTACTTCTTGGATGCCCTCTTTGTTCGTTCTAGAAACTCAACCATGCCCTGTTCAAAGAATAGGAGGCTATAACCCAAAACATCAGCAACTTAATAAGGAGTGCACTAAAAAGGATGGAAGCAGTCATTAGAGCTAGAAGAGGTAACATGAGTTATTTAAAAAATTTCAATACTAAAGTTTGGATTATTCCATTTTCAAAATTGAGGTTTAATTTTTTTTTTAAATCTTTTATTGGTATATTTTCTATTTTTTTTTTCCACATGTTTTTAATACACTTCTTATACATTGTTTTAAAATGAAAAATAATAAAACTTAAATCCAAATAAGTAAACTGTTTGAAGTGCCCCACATTTTAGTAGATCAGTGTTATGTCTTAAACTCCAATAAATACTGTAAATAACAATTATTCCCTTCCCCTTTCATTTTTTATTCATTTCTTTTAAAAGGGACAGCTATTTAAATTCTTAAATTCTTATTATAAATTATTTTTCACATCTTGCTTCAGATTCTTTATCTGCAAAATGTATACATAAAATATACCCTAAAATGTACCCCCTGCTATATCCTAATCAAATAAAAATACTTCCTAGTACATTTTGTTATTGTTATATCTATTTCCACTCTTAGTTTGTTTGTCTATTTATCTACATAATCTTTTCTTAATAGTTAGTTATTTATACAAGCTATTGGTGCACCGGGAATATCTCCCACCATGTTGTTTTTTTCAAATAGAAGGAAAACCTTTAAACTTAGTAACAAATAAAAATAACTATTTTTCAAACTAGTTTTGATCCTTAGTCACAAAAAAAAAAAATCTTTTCCAAAAAATTGTTTAATGAAGTGTCATTACGTTTAGGTGAAGAACCATGAAATGTCATGGCCTTTTCTGAAGCCAGTAGATAAAGAAGTGGTTCCAGATTATTATGATCACATAAAATACCCAATGGGTAAGTACACATTTAGGTATGCATTATGTAATGTTTCTAATTATTAGCAGTTACTAAAGATATAGTAATTGATGTTTATTTCTTGTATTTTTTATTAATGCCTATTAGTTTTTGCACCTTCTTCGGACTTGCTATTTTTATTAACTTAACCTTGATTTTTATTAGTTTGTGTTATTGGGGCACTTCACTGTATTACTTACTATTTAATACTTTGAGGTAATTTTCATTAATTATTTGTTAACTAAAACATTATAATCATTACAAAGTCTAATTTTTATTGGTTTTTATTAGCAGCAAGTGTTTCTGGTCAACAAAAGGCATGGTCAAATACAATCTTGTATGGATTTGTTGAGTAATGTGGGCTCTATTTTTTACTAGGAATCTAAGGAAACCACTGGGAACAAGAATAAAATCTAGGAAAAAGACGGATGCTTACTTGGAGAGATATATGCGGTTTTTTCTTGAAAAATATTTCAATATGGGAGGGAATTGATTTGACTAGAGCTTGCAGAGTCACTAGAACCCTGAAGTTCATGTCTCTTGTTTGTCTTTTTCACTGTTTCCTGAAACAATTGAATGTTAAAGGGCTCTGCAGCCTGTTATTAGATTGTGGTGGCCAGGTACCCAAGATGTCAAGTTCACCTTCATCAGCACCACTAGTGCTAGGCTGGCAGGTTGGCATAGGATACTTGCTATGGACTACCTCCTGCAGTAACCTAAGTCAATTGCCAAGAATACAGACGTACAGGTACAGAAGCCACCTGCATCAGGGAACAGAACTCGTGGAGGTGGTGTGCCAAGTAGGGCCACATTGGGGACACTATTTCTTTTCTAGAAGAAGGAGAGCTGTTTTTGTCCTTAAGCAGGATGCTCAAGGGAGAAGCAGAGGTACACGATCAGATCCACAGTGTGCTCCATACATTACACAAGGAAGTCAAGACCCTGATAAAGACGACTTACTATGAATAGACTCAAGATCATCCTTGATGAGGCAATTGGTTCCAGCAGAGCTGTCCGCACTTACCTGCAGGTACATCTTGTTGATCCAGGAGCCGTACTGCCAGAAGAAAAGGGTTGCTGGTCTGAGAGCTTCCGTGAGATTAGTTGTGGGCAGTAGAGAAAGGAGGCCTGATAGTGATATGTTACCCTATGCTGGGCATAATGTTTCTTGACCATTTCTACCCTGTAGATCTAGCAACCATCCACATTGGGTGGGGAAAGAGGAAACTAAATTTCTCCTCCATCTACATTTCAGGTGATAGAGGTCCATCAGGACTGCTTGATGCCCTCGAGGATTGTATTAACACTAGAAGAAACTGGGAGGTACTTGTTGGTACTGATACCAAAATTGTCTATTGCCTGGCACACTATATGGAGTTCCACTTGCACCACTAGAAGCAGAATTGATGTGACAATCTTTGTTATATCCACCCAACTAGTCTTTTTAAACAGCAATAGCTGCCCTCCAAAGTACTCAGGGTTTTAAGTCAGCAGCTGATTGACGTTAGCCTATCCTCAGTCCCCTTCTCTGGATACATAGAGAACTGGAGAATCTCTTCAAAGACCAGCAACTCCATCTCATTCATCATCATCACATGCCAGAGGGGATTGCTCAGGGATATATGACAAAAAGAGTTAGTTCATCTGCATGTTAGGCAGTACTAGAGGGGTGATTAGTGGGTAATACCCAGGATAAGGAGAGCATTGTCAGCTATAAATGGCTTATTTCAGAGAGGGATGCTGCTGAAGTAACAAGGCTTTTTGCTCCCTCATTGAAGGTAGGCTTCTTACCATCATTTATCATTGAACATGGCTGTTTCCCGAGGGAGTTGAGGGACTGACGTCCGGGATCTCTTTACTATCAAGGGTTACAGGCGTGTCAGTCTACTCCCAGTCCTAAGGAAAGTCCTGGAACATCCTATGTACTTGGCACTGAGGCAGGTATTTGATAGAGCGACCACCCAAGTCTATGCGGCTCCTATAATAAAAGGAGTTCTGCTGACACCCTGGATAGGATGAGGTGTATGTCATATGACATCACTTTTGCTTTTGACAGTTTTGATGAAGGGACCTAGAAACACCCAGCAACCTCTATGTACGAACTAGTGGATTGACTGAATCAGTGAAAGGCAGTCATCCGAGGAGATTAGTAAGAGTTATAGGCACCCATAAAGCAAGGACATCCCTAGCCCTACCCTTTGGGAGTCAGTATGCCCTTCAATGACCACGAGATCCCATCATGTTCACTTGACAAGCCTTGGAGCAGCCTTGAGTGTGGATGGTCCGTGAAATTGCCCAGCATTGTTTGTACAAGAACGACTTGCTGTTCTGGTAAACAACAAGGAGAACTTCAGGCCCTTTCTTCTCTTTTTATGGAAGTTGAAGGAGCTGGTGGGCCGGAACATTGGACCATTTCTATTAGTGCTGCCAAGACAAGTAACCATGACCAGGGTGGTGGTGACAATGAAAGAAACATATCATTGAATCAAAATAGCAGGGAGGCACATTCCTTATGGATTAAGGCTATTACTTAAAAGTAATGTTTTAAATGTATATATAGTCACTAGTTAATTATAAAGAATAAAAGGATAAACTAACTGTTTTAAATAGTGAATAAGCTAATGTTTCAGAACTTTCCAATTAAACTAATAGAAAGTTTAATAAAAGTGAAATGCTTCGTTTAAGGAACCAACCTGAGAAACTCAGCAGTATTCTTTTTAAAAAAAATAAACTTCCTATTAGAAAGAGTGAAGAATGCTAGAGGCTGTAGATGAAGCCTGATATGGTCCTTTTCAATAAAAAAGGAAGAGTAAGATGTCAAGAAAATGCTGCAGAGCAGGCTCCCTTGAAGAATTATGTATAAGTCATGAGGCAGGAGAATGGGAAAGTGGGGGTTCATTGATGTTGAAGATGACGTTCAATAGGTTGTAATAACCAAGTTTTTCTTACACTTCCTTGTCAAAAGATATTTTAAAAAATCATAATAATTGATCAATATAAATTATTTTAATCATATATGTATTTTTTTCAGACTTACGAACAGTTGGAGAAAGGTTGAAATCTGGATATTACACATCAAAGCGGTTGTTCATTGCTGATATGCAGAGAATTTTTAATAACTGCAGGGTCTACAACTCACCAGAGACAGAATACTTTATGTGTGCTAAAACGCTTGATAGGTAAATAGGATTTTCTCTATAAATCACAATAACCATATTTTCTAAAGTATTTTTACTTTCTTGTCAATTATAAAAAATTCATAAGGAATAATAGTTAATTTTCTAACTTTTCAATTAATATGATCTCTGGGTCCTAGTACGTAATTTTGTCTAAATCAATTGATTCATATTAGTATAATTGGTTTGAGATTTTTAAATAATTAAAATAATAGTTAACTAATACCAATAATGCTTTACAATAATTTCATGGATATTTTCTTCGGGGTTGGGGAATGGGTTGTCTTCATTTGTGGTTTCCTTGTACATGATTGCTTCCACCACCTAGTAGATGGTTGAATGAATTTAACTCGGCTCTACTCACTGAGTGTAAAAATACCCCTTTGTTATTGTTTTGTTTTTTCATTGAACCTCTGTCCATTCATTCATTGAAATAATTATTTACATGTACAAACATATACATGTTGGTTGGGATTAGCGACATATAACTGAATTTTAAGGTGTGTCAATCGCTTATTGACCATTGGCAGATTAAAGTCTTTGTGAAGCTCACTATTTCTCCACTGCTTGATATATGCTGTACCACTTTCATAAATATCCCTTTCTGAAATTGATTGAGCTGTTTAATTGTCATTTCTTTCATATTACCAAAAAGCTGTACTGCAAAGCCAGCTGGAGTATACTCTACCTATCATCAGTTTGAGATGTAATAATAAATTGGGGGGTTTCAGAAAGTGTGAGAAATGGTAAGACTTTATGTGTACCACCTCTCTGTTTCCTACCAGCTGCTATTTTATAGAACTCCATCATCCTTCACCCTAAGTATTTAGTAATTCCAAAAAATAGCTTTGGTACCTGGTTAGGTCAAAAATACTTTTTATATCACATTATTTCTACAGAAAACTTGCATCCTTAAAATTAACTTAGTTAAAATAATAATATCAGTGGTGCAGTGGCGAAGAGCATTACTTTTTTCAAAAATGTTGACGAGTAATTTACTGTTTATGGCAGTGAAATAAATTAGGAGTGTGAGAGCCATTAAAACCTGTTATTTTTTATTTAATTGCATGTAGTATACCACGCATTGGTAGACCAAGTGACACCAAGTTTTTTTTTGAGTAATTTGACTTTTTACAGACTTGAGTAATCCACCAGTATACAAATATGTTAAATGGTTGTGTCATGTAATATAATTAATATATGTACTGCTACGTACGGTCACCGTGTGTAGCAAATATATTTATAAATCATGAAAAAAATTCAATAGAAATATATTATCAATATCTCTGTCAACCTATCTTACATCCCCTGCAACCCTATGCTATTTTCAAACAAATAAAATATGTATTGGATTGAATTAATTTGGGATGCCACTTATTTGTTTGATTTATTTCATTAATCTATCAAACTTCAACAAAAATGCCTTGGCATTAAAGTAAAATTAAATTAAAATTGATTAACATTGATCCAACTTGATTTCTGTTCCCTATTGGATTATTTCTCAAAGGTAAATTTTGTGTTTGTTCAATAGAAGGTTTAGTTGGATATTAAAAATGAAGAAAGATAAAACATTATTGAATTAATATAAAATTAAATTAAATATTAAATACAGGGTTATTTAAAAAACTAAATATTAATATAAATTATCTCATACTTAATTATATACAATGATGTCTTGAAACAATACCTATCAAAGGAAGTCTTCCTTCTGCTGAAGGGGTCGTTCTCCAGCTGGTCTCATGGTTTTTTCAGTTATTACTACACAGGTGGTCTGACAGGTTTCCGACCTCAACATGAAGATGATAATAAAATAAATAAAAGCTAGTGAAATAAAAGCTTTGTTAGGTCGGAAACTTCTCAGACCACCCTCGTAGCACCAGCCCCGACTGAGAACTCAGTAATGTCTCACTTTCTACAATCAATCTTCTCTTTTAAAACAGGTAAGTTTCTCTCATGCCTGTTCGTGTTCCCATGTGAATTTTTTTTAGTACTTATTCGTCAATCCTTTTTTCAGTCGCCAACTCAGTACCAAAGGACAAGCAAATAAAATAGAAAACATACACTTTTACACTTACAAATTTCTTATAATAATAATTTTATAGAGAATTAAGAACTACAGTAAACTTACATACATCTTAATGTATGCATAATAATTATATTATAAATAACGTTTATGTGGTAACTTCCACATATAACAGTACATTATTTTATTTAATGTATAATAAATCTTATTAACTATTTAAGGTATTGAAAAGTTGAACTTTGGTTTCATAATAATGTACTTAAAAACTATGAATAGCAAATCACACAGATTCCAGAAAACCTGCCAAAAATTAGTGATGTAATCCATCAATTTCTGTAATCAAATCTAGGGTAACCTATTTGAAAAAAAAAACTAAGTTGGCTTGCTGCTATTGTGCTTCTGTGCATAGGTGGAGAAAATTTTTGATTTGATTTTGGAAGTATTTGTAAAAAAAATAACTAATAAGGATTAGGCAAATGGATGAAGCACTCTAATTTAATTCTAGAATATGAATTGAAAGATTGTTTAACCTAACCATTTTTATTCAAATTAAATAATATGCTTCTTTTTTTTCTTTCAGGTATTTTCAGGCTAAGATGAGAGAACTTGGACTTTGGGATAAATAGTCAGATAAGGATTTAGAAGCATGTTTTGGTATTGTTATAGAAGGAAAGTTGATATAACCTTAATCCATCTAAAGAAACACTGTATTGCAGATAGTATTATCAATTAAGAATCTATTATTGTTTATACTTAGTTAACCCTTACATCTTTTAGCTTGTAGACTTCAAAGTCTACTGTTTTTTGTGTATGTACATAAGTTTTATAATATAATTTAAATCTTGATGTTATATATTAAAGTACTCAATTTATTTAATTTTAAATATATGAAAGATCTAATATCAAGTATTGTAAATAAAATATAGAACCAGATTTATCTATCTTATTTTGTAATTTACTTTTCTTTTTTTTGAGGGAGGGCAGTTAACCACAAGGTTCACATTGATTATATAAGATCATTTTGGTCTTTTAACAGCAATTTTTATAATAAGTAAAATACTTTATATTACATTTTTATGTTAACTTATATGTTTTATTTGATCTGACTGATTTTTATTTTACTTTTTACTGTGTAAATAAGCGAATTCATGTATACTTTCATATTACAAATATATATTTATTAAAGTGTGCTTATTTTTCATTAGCTTTTACACCAGGTTGTAGTCAAGCCATCTTATTGTGCAGTTAGCTACTTCTGGTCCAGAGGTTTGCTTAACCATCAAGATTGTAAGGTTTTGGATTCAAATATGTACATGGACAGTGAATTTTCTTTCTCTTGGTGCTCCATGAATAAGTGGTGGGAGATTTATTCAGGCTAACTCAGGAAATATTAGGAGGACCGGAAAGTAATGTTGTTTCTTTTACATTAAATTGAAACCCTAAATTTTTTACAAGTTTTTGTTTTTGATCAATCATCCTCATTATCAGCAAACTTTTGCCATTTAGTGTCCAAATTTTCAGTGCCGAATCGATAAAAATCAATTGTTTTTTGAGCAAAATATCTGGAGATGGCATTTTGGACATCATCCAAATTTTGAAATTTTTTGCCACTTAGAAAATGTAGCAATACCGCCCACCCCAAGTCTTGCATTATCGTGTTGCAGAAGAATACCTTTTTTATTGACAATCTCTGGGCAATTTTCAATTAAAGATTGATTTACTCGATCCAATTGTTCACTGTAAAGATCTGCATTCACAGTTTTTCCAGGTATCAGCGATTAATGACCCCGTGAATACTCCACCAAACACACAAAAGTACCTTTTTGGAGTGTAAACCAGACTTAGCTGTACTTCGTGCCGATTCATGCGGAGAGAGATTTTTGGATTATCATAGAGCCATTTTCATCTCCAGCCTCAACCACCATACTTGCCCGATATTGTGCCATCAGATTTTCATTAATTCCGATTGCTAAAAATTAGGATGATGTCCAAAATGCAGTCTCCAGATATTTTGCACAAAAACCAATCGATTTTTATTGATTCGGCATTGAAAATTTGGACACCAAATTGCAAAAGGTGGCTGATAATGGGGGTGATTACATCATTGATCAAAAACAAAAACTTGTTAAAAATTTATCTGTTTTAATTTAATGTAAAAAAAAATAATATGACTTTCCGGTCCCCCTATTATTAGTGACGATGTTAATTTATTTTTATTTACTAATATCTATTAATTTGAAATAACACATTTGTGTAGTTGTTGGCTGATAATGGACTAATAGAGCAGGATATTAGGAACAATTTTTAAAAAATTATTATAAGACTTCACGTTTTCTTCATGCTCTTGTTGAGAAGAGTGAATATTGTCTTAGTCATTTTGGTGTATTCTGTCCTTCAGTTCCTTTCCTTTTCCTGACTCCTCTATTTAACACAAAATGATTTCCTCGAACTATTAGTTTATTTTTCAAGGTAGTTCTGAACACTTCTTTAATTTCATTAGCCTTTGTGTATGTTGGAAGGATATGTTGGTGGTATGGATACTTCTCACGAAAAAATTGAAATAGATAGCATAGTACTACTCTTGGCTGGGAACTCACAGAGGAAAGGAGTAGATAGCAATCAAGAACCCGACCAAATATGTCAATTAGAGTAAATGGCTGGATGAGGACTACATGTAGGAGACAGGGAGGTCTTAAGTTCTGCTTTGATGGGGCAATCAACATCTATAGTTGGATTTCCTTAATAATATTAAATAAGTATGCAAAATTGATGTGTCCTAAAATGTCATCTTTTGAGTGGGGCATGTTTTTTATTTGAGTAAACTTATTTGGCTGAACTCTATGGCCCTGGAAAATTATAATAGAATCTTAGGTTCTATACTAATAATGATACAATATGAATCTAGGACTTACTGATGTATTTATTATTTAATAAACCTAAGGCCAAGTCAAGAGGATCATTTTTGGCCCGAGTCTTATTTACCTGTTGCAGGAGTACTTGCTTGTATTTCCACTTACTTTCTTTGTTTAAAATATATCTAGCTTGTAAGATAATTTTACCCAAAGACTTTTTCTAAACCAGGAAACTCCAAATATGATTTATTTTATTTTCATTGGCAGAAGTACGGGGGGGGGGGGGCTTAAAGCAATGTGTTAATAGAAACATTAAATTTATGAATGATTTGGTAAAGGATTTTACTCAATGACTAAATCGGTAAATACATTTGTTTATACTCAAAGAAGTTGATCCTTCATCTTCCCTGATCAAGGGATATCATGGGAAGTACAGGTTTTAATTTAGTTATTTAATAAAAATAAAACCATTAAGTTAATAAAAAATAAATTGAGCTTCACATTACTGTGATGATTAAAGAAGTAGGTTTTTATTAATTTAAGAAGTAAATTCTAGAAAATAAATGTATTTTCTTATTTCACAATATTTATTATGATTTGATTTAAATACAAGTTTAAGATCAGTTTAAATGTCAAGTGTGGCAACACTGCTTACTTAAAATTATTATGAAGTTCTAAAGAAACGATATTCGAAGGATGGAATGTTTTGAAAGAATTAAACAAACCACCAAAAAGAAATACTGGCAAAAGAAAAAAAATGTATAATATTTAAACAGGCTTATAGAATCCAACAAACAGTAAATTTCTTTCATCAAGTCCTACTTATTTACATTCTGTACCAAGTTTTAATTTTTTCAACTTAGCTTGCGTTTATATACTTATTATCAAAGGACTACTTCAATAATATTTAGTTGAGGGTTGTCCTGGGAATGAATGAAGAACAGATTTTAGTCTAAAACAATCTATTCCAACGTTACTCTGTATATTTACATATGGTATAAATTATCATTTATCAATCACGATATTTTACTTTGATTCAGCAGATTAACGTGAAATATTACGTTTTATTAGTACCACATAGCTGTGGTATAACTTTTGTACTGGAAAGTGATTAGCATGATTACAGACAAATAACTGTAAGGTAAAGAATGAATTGAATTGATTTTTGGAAGATCGATCTTTTGTTTGAACGTATTATAAGCTAGCATCAAAACCCTTCATATTATTAAAAGATTGGCCAACGATTTCACCTATTATTTGTCTAAAACAAGATTCAAGAAATGGGAAGTACTAATTAGAACGAAAAAAATTAAATAAATTTATCAAAGGGTGAAAACGGTGGTAAATTTTATTAAGTGCAAATTATGATTGACTTATGATATATTGGATGGATAAAATAATCAAAATCTATGATCAATGCTGCTTATCAGAACCATGTGTTTCTTGTACTGATTCACCAACTGACTCATCTCTCCGCCTTCTCAATAATTTGGTAAGGCCCAAACAGTTAATTACTCCTATCATTCTGTTTTGAAGTTGTGTTAGAATGTTTTATAAACAGTCAGTTTATTCTCACAAGGTTAAAAACATTGTTTGATTGCTCGAACTACAAGATTATATGAAAAATTTATCACAATTAGAGTACCCTTATCGACGCATGCTCATTTGCTCTTGCTCCTAGAGCAAACTTCTTACAATGCTGTTCTTTGCACTATTTTGATTTATTCTATAGTTTAAAGTTTAGGTTGTTATATTTAATTTTCCTATTGATTTAAGAATATTTTGTTAACATTTAAGGTAATTTCCATTTAGTTATTTTTGTTTTTTTAATTGTATAGTAGATTCAAATTAGAAACCTTCCATTTAGGTTATGTCATGTTTTCCGTATTGTTCATTTCTTCTTGTGGATTCTCAAACATACGTACTTTTTCCCGAAGTATAACTATTCACTTGATCATTTTAAATCCGATATTTAGTGAGTTTGTGTGAAATGTTTCATGTTCCTAAGAAAATTGTTAATGACGTTTTCCTGTTCTAATCATATTCTATTCATAAGAGTAGAAGCCGTTTATTTATTTCATTTGAAGTTTTAAGAACTTACCTTCGTATCAGTAAGTAACTCGTAAATGTTTTAACACTGTTAATTTTTATAACTTCAGTGTATCAGTATTGTTCATTTTACAGTATAATTTATTACATATTTTTTTATATCTTATTATTTGATTACTGTGATTAATTATTTATTATCTTGTTACATAAATAACTTCCATCGGAATTAAATCTTGAGTTAACTTTGATTGTTTTATAAAGGTAAGATAGTATTAAAATAATTGTTGATTGTCTATTTCCATTTTTAAAAATTACTTTAATGTTGAATACTTCTTTAAATAGCTCTGTCGGTCGTTTAATGCCCCCTGTCTTTAAAAATTAAAAAGAAATAATGAAATGTTTTCCAGGTGAAATATTTCCTGGAAAATATCGGCCATTGTGCCTCATAAGCCGATGTTGGTCGAATTGAGTCGAACCCGCCCGAAGCTTAGTCCTTTGACTCAAGTTACTCTGAACCTGAGCGTCTAGGGTCGTTTATCGCCGATACATTTATTTATTAGCTAGATAAATCTTTGTGTATCGTTTTTTCAAGTTAATAATTCAATTTTTTTGAATGTATTATTCGGAATTGTTTTACACCGGGCTAAACCCTAACTCCCTGTGCAGTGCCAACGGATTGACCAGCCAGTTGAGTAAAGCTTTAAGAGACATAGGATTCTATGAAGAGAACACGTTGCAGTTATGCAAAAACAGAGACACGCTCCTTGGCAGCCGCAAGGCTATCCCTATAATGGAAACAATAGTAAGTATTACTTAAAAAAAAAAAAATGATAAACTTATAGTATCACTTTTTTTTATTCTTAGTTATATCATTATGAAATGCATTCCCATGTTACAGCATTAGTACTGTTGCCTTTTAATATGAAATTATGCTTTATTTAGGCGATAAAATATTTTTAATATTTGTTCCTCTGTAAATAACTTTCCAAATTGTTATTTGTTAACTTTTTTGATTATAGGTATTGAATAATTTTGTTTAGAAACAAAGTATACAAGTAACTCAATTGAAAGAAGATACTATAAAAACTCAATTATGTTTATGCTGCCCATATTTTCGTTTGTTACCAACACTTCATTGTTATTAATATTATTATTATTCTGAAGATTTCAACAATTAGTTAATTTACATCGAAGTGAAACCAAGATGTCTTATTATGAATATGGACAGTTCATTCACCATAAAGGTAATATTATGTTATTATTAATTAACAATGCTGTGTGCAGGTTTTATGTTGTACTATTTATTTATCAGCATGCCTATCAATCTATTAAGTATTTTAGTAAGGTTTAGTGATAATTTTCTATTCTTGATCTTATGTTTTTAATTTTAACAATACAGTTGTAAATACGATGTTTACATATGTATTCTTTATAATGCTTTTGTAGTGATTGCTTCTTTCATTAATTATTGTTTGACTTTGGCTAAGTAATTAAAATATAAAAGGTGGTAAATATGATGACAGGTTAACATTTCTTATGTTGTTGTGTTAAACTCCTATATTCTTTGATAACTAACCTTAAAATGTCTCTAGTTTTCTACCAGATTTGTTATTTTTCCAGTTATTCTTAATTATTTGTCACCCTTAATTGGTTACTCACCTTAAATTCTTGATTGGGAGTGATTGTTTCTACAATTAGTGATTCTGGTTGTATCAGTTTTTTATGCTCATATGTTTTCAATTAAGCATTGGGATAATTATAAAATAATAAGATTTATAATCAGGTGAGCTTTAGCAAGATACAAGCTTTTTGTTTTTTCATCGTTTTTATATTTGTAAGAGATTCAAGTACAAAATTCAATATTTAAATGATCACATTAATTTTACTGTTAGTTTGTAACATTAAATTGTGAGTTGTTGTTTTAACTTAACTTTTGTTAGAAAGTGATTTTTTCCTTTTCTTTTTTATTACGTGATTTGAAGATTGCAGCTATTATTTGTTGTAAGTACTTAACCTTTACCTGCTATTTTGACAATTAATGTTCTTATTGTACTTTCAATTTTCTTGGCAATTCTGCTCTCAATTTTAATGTTGAACAACACAATTTATGTTTTTGAATATTAGACAAATGGTTGATTGACTTCACTTTCAGACTTCAGACTATATCATAATGTTTATGGCCTGTTGTTTTGCATTTTCCCATCTTCTAAATAAAATCTTAAAGTTCTTAGATCTTTTCAAGAATTGTAATATACAGTTTAAATTGTTGGTTCTTATCACTTGAAAGGTATAAACGCTGAAGGTTCACTAGCAAATGAACTGTTTTTCTGATGTGTCTTGTTGCATTTTTAACACATATATGCGCTTTAAGTATACTTACACATTACATTTGTTTCACTGGATAACTCGAAGCTGCTAAGTGCATTTATTGCAGAAATTGAAAAAGCTTGTATTCACTTGTATTGAAATATTTGTTATTTCATTGAGTATATTATAGATAAGTTTAAACCTAGTCCTAAATACCGTTAGTGTTTTATTCTTACAAGACTTATAGATTCTGACAGGTTAGTTTTATAAAAATTTCTCTCTTCAATGGTTACTTTTGTACAAAATTTTATCAAAGGAAGTAGTAATTCATTGTGATGTCTTTGTTTTAAGAATGTTAAAGTACAAACCTTTCATTCTACCTTCTTTTCAGAAAGTGAAAGAAAATCTTTTTACTTATTTTTGTTTAATTAACAAATTAAGTTGATGTTTTCTAGATATATATGTTGTTGTTTTTTCGTCTACCAGTAATATTTATATCTTTATGAGTATTTCATATTTTATTTATGCACATATTTATTTTTTAGCATGTCATGTTCAAACCATTAGCTAAGTATATTATTTTATGTCAGTATTTACTGTTCCTTTCAGGTCCATCTTCAAATTATGTATAGCTAAAGTCAATTTGTAGCATGTTTAAACCATTATGTTGTTTTAAGAAAAATGCGCTTTAATTTTAAAATTTAAAAGAGGCATTTTTCTAGATTAGTTTCTACCTAATACTAGATACTTTCGCTTAGGATTTGTCATATTATTGCTATGGTTAAAAACTATAACCGTAGGTAAAGTCAACACTGTTATTTAAAACTATTATTAATGAAAAGTACAATATTTTTCTTTTTTTATATTCTATTTCTAATTCATTGTAGTAATATAATGAATTATTAGGATGAGTACAGCAAAATAATTGTTGCAGATAGTTAGAAATGCATAGTTTTTAAAATTTAGTATTATATCAAAAGAAGCAGATTAAATTTTGTGGGATACTCATGTGTTTCCCATCTATGCTGAGTTACAGTGGCTTTTCCCTTCCTTCCGTGGACATTATTTTCTTGGATCATATCTTTGTTCTCAAATCATATCTAGGCAGCATTTCTCATCTTCCTCCTTATATATAAAATATCATACAGTTCATATTCTCAGACTACTCCCAGGACATTAGTTCCCCTTTCACCTTTACACTTTTTACTAACTCCTTTAATTTATTATTGCGCCTTACTAACTTTTTTTTAACCAATCCTATGAATTTATTTACTGTAATGTTTTTAATATTTTTGTTTCTTAATTGACTATGCCTTTTATTGCACTTAGTAATTTTTTTGTTGGCCAGAATAATTTGTTTTTGTTAATAAAGAATTGTTCCTCTAAGACATTTTCAGAACTAAAATTTGCTTCTGGCCTATCTCTATAAATATTTAAGAATAGCGAGTCAAATAAAGCTAATCTTTTCTTCACTTCAATTATAAAAAATAAATACTATTTTCATCGTATTTCTTAATTTTAATGGTGACTTGTTGATCCAATTGGAGGGTAACTTTTATTCTATGTTAATCTTCCTTCATGGATTTTTTGTGTTTCTACAATCTATTTATTATATGGTCAAGCCACAACCAAATTAATCTGCCCCCCGTGTGACTGGGGGGTTGAGTGTAACTTCATGATTTTTTAACCTTTTCGCTAAGCAATATTTACATATACATTTTAACCAAAAGTGACTGTTTTTTTTTTCTTATTGATGTATATAAAAGTTTAGCATCTAATGTGAACTTCTTTTTGTTTATGCTTTCTCTGCGTTTGTTCAAGTTGAATCAAACATATTTTGGCCAACCAAGGCTCAAGGATACTAGATGCAACCAAAGACAAAACCACCGAGGACTGCTATTTTATGTTTACATCAGGTTATTTGGTTGGCTTTCTTCGAACACAATTTTATGGTTAGGATTAGATAGCCTGGCCCCTCCCAACTTCTGAGGAGACCTTTAAGTATCCTTACACCGATCTATCCATAAAAACTCAAGCCTGGCAATTTTGCAGCAAGCAATTAATGAATCAGTTCTGATTTGTCTATTATTTCTCTGGGTGGTTAAAAGAAAGCAGGATTGCAGCCCAAGTTTCATTAAATAAGCTTTAAGACCAATATAACTTTGTAGATTCACAATTCTTGTTCAGGAGAATGGTAGTTGTAAAACAATATGTAATGACATCCCTCTGGGAGTGAGAAAAACTGGGCATTTTTATTTATCTTGATCAAATTTTAGTTAAGAGTTGGGTTGAGGCTGCACATGATGAGTGTTTTAGTGCCTGCAAGATTTATTTCAATAAGCTGCCATTTCCAGTGAAGATGCTGACTGTCTCAACAAAGCATTTAAACACATCCCTAAGAAATGTTAAAGCATCTCAACCCTTCATTAGAAAAAAGATATTGTTTATTTTAGCTATCTGTGTGATGTTACCCTGATTAAGCACCTCCTGTAATTTAACAGTTCTGATTTTCCTAACCTATACAATATTATATGATTAAAGTGCTAGTTTATTAAGTGATTTTCCTTTTTTACCTTTGTTCAATGCATTTTCATCTTGTTTTGAGTTAGGTTAGTCATGGTATATGTCTACTGTTGGGTTGATTAACTGGAACTCGCTGAAAACATAAGTTTTTTTATTGTTGGCATGCTCATTTCTCGATAAAGTCAAAGCCTCCTATGAGTCATTTAGCTTTTCAGGCTTGATAGAGCATATATAGAAACATTTCTAGCTTATGCATTTTAGCTAGCTACAATCCAGACAGGACAAGCATACATAAGGATTAGCCTCAGGATTGCTTTGTATATTAATGGTGTTGAAACTGTAATTTTTCGGTTTACGACTGGATTTAAGTTGGTGAGTTAAATGTATGCCTTGGGACACTTCGGTCCATTTAACGATCGTTGGTTTGTGTGCAGCCCTGGTTATTTGATTCTTCTGTTTTCTTTCTTGTAATTCTTTTGTAAATTATTGTAGTATAATTGCACTTTCTGCTTTAACATTTCAGAAATTATTCACTTTTATGGTCCTACTTTAAATATTGTCTTATAGATAATCAAATACTTATAACTAGGTCTTGATTTTATATGTAATAAAAAAAAATTATAACCTGTACATATATATGTATTTAATAATATAACTAAAAATGAGAACTAAATAAAAATGTAGATACAATTAGTATCAGCTCAGTGGTCAAAATTTTATAAACACAGCAAATATTTTCGAATCTTGGGATAAATAATGTATGTTCAAAAGAAAGATGATATGAATAAACATTAAATCGGTGTTTCACTTTTTTTTAAGTTTATTATTAAACTCGTGTATTTTCAAATAAAATCTGGCCTTAATTAAGCTGGGTTTATAACTGCTGAATGACCATTCCACAATGACCTAAGTTTTCACTGGAGACAATTTGACTGAAAGATTTTTTGTTATGCTCAATCTCAATCCACGGTGCACTGCTGAAATTAGCTGTATGCCCTTTCAACTGGAGATTTTTCCCTGGATGTTTTTTAATGTTGTCTTCAATATAACTCTAATCTCTCCTCGCTACTCTTCCAGTTTTTCAGTGGTGCAGTAGATAATAGCAATGCTCAAATGATCCATCACATGTTCCAGCTATATAATTTTGTTATATTGTGGACTAAGAAAACAAAATTTTCGTCAGGTGAATCCTCAAGGCTGGTTTATCCATCATATAATTAAGTTTTTTTGACTGCCGCAGCGGAAACAAAATCAAGTTTTGGCAAAACCTCTGTTAGTACAGTTTGTTAGCTTAGCTAATAGAATGCCATTAAAACTGAACTGCTGTAAAATCAACAGTATTCTCTAGGCGAACAAAGGTTATATAGTTAGTGCCGGTTGTAGTTAGACATAAGTCAAATAAGCAATCTTCCATCTCTCCACAGTATAATAGTTTATTCTAACAAAAATTAGTACAACAGCTATAAGTTATCTTCAGTTAAAATTAAACCATTTTTTATTGAATCAAAGCTGTTGCAGTAGTATTCAGCCACCTCTAACCATGCCCCATCTCATTATTACTGGTTGAGGTGGCAAGTATAGGTCAGGATAGTGTTCCTTCAAATGCTGGCAGTTTTGACATTGTTTAACAACCACGTTATATTATAAAATCGCAACTTTTAACTTCAGAGGCAGAACAAAAGAAATTTTAAGTGTGATGGTAAGGTATTCCATAATATCAGATAAGTAAACAGTTCTGGGTCTTAATATCCAAGAAAACAAAAAAAAAACTGACAGACAGTTTATCATTTCCCCAAAATTCTTAATTAAAAGTGTTGAAATAATGTAATTTGAAAAAGAATGTTTAAATTCTAAAGAAAGAAATATCTTAAAATATTTAAAACATGTAAATGTTTTCTTACTTGATTAAATTCCTTGGAAAGTATTGTAACCGATGGTATGGCAAATATGTAAATACATGCAAATCCCAGCCCGACCTATAACACTTGGCAAGTAATGTAACCAAATTATTTATCTGTGTATATCTAAAACCATCCAGTTTTATTATTGATTATGTCTTTACACTTAATAATATGAACATAATTTTTAAGTAATTATTAGTAATGTGGAATTAAATGCAAGCGGGTGTTCGTTTGGAATTGGGTTTCATTGATATAAAAATATGTTCGATTTTGTTCTCATTTAACAGTCTATAATGTTTCGACAGACCCTGTATATTGGCATTAGGCCCCCCTAAAAAGCAATTAACTCATTAAAATGTAAGTAAAAGGATAAATTAATGCTAAGTTATACAATTATGTTGAAAAATTGTCCATTAATAAATATGATTATAATCTTAAAATTTTTTCATGAACCTAAGCTAATTCCCAGTACTAACTCACAATATTGACTTTCAAAATACCTTAGGCACCTAAGGAAACTATTAAAATATAATTCTGAAATGTGAGACAAAGATTTATGTTAACAATTTTTATCATACATGTGATCATGATTCTCTTGTTTTTATTTACAAAATAATAGCCTATTATCACAAGGAGAATTGCAAATACAATGAGTCATTCCCAAGCCAAATATATATGACTGAGCTATTATCTTTTAATAGTTGCTCTGCTGACTATATTGTTGATGAGGTAAATTAGCTATTTTATTAACCTCGACTTGTCCACCTAAGAGATGACAGCAATACTAACAATAATTGTCACTACATTAAACATCTTGAACTGAGTGAAGGTTATCTTCTGTTAGGTAGTACACCTACCATTCAAAGATTCATTTACTAATGTGTGTTAATAACAAACTTATTAGCATATTATTATTGCTGATGATTTAAGGCACCTTAACTGTGCTGGGGTTAAAACGTGACATTATACTGCCCCACAGTATCTCTAGTTATATATTAAAGCCTAAAACAGTGAATCATTGCCTGATACTGAACACTTCTTTAGATCTGTTGTGTTGTTGTTTTTTTGATCCTGCAAGGGCACGGGTCGCTTATGTTAATAATTAACATTATTGATATCTTGGAATGTCCTCTCGCAAACCCTCAAGTTCATACGGATAGGTTTGTGCTTCCCACCGTTACCATAATATTACGGACATACAGGACAGAGAACGGTACCCTGCGGGGCCCGGCCCCCGGACTAATGTACGTGGTAGTACGCTTCACAGTTCGGCGGGCGTTGACCTGCTGGGTTGTTCGCCCTCACTGGTGGCGATCTTTTCCCATCGTCCCTCACAACCAAGGGCACGATGGGTACCTTCTTATGTAATAGATTTGATAATCACTAACCCCGAACGACAGCAGCTAACATCTGAGGCTTCTTTCGATTGGTGAGGGATGGGGGAGGGGTCAATATCTACGTCGTTTAAGTATGAGCTTTCTTTTGAAATAGTAAAAATAGTATATCTTCGTAGTACTAGTTGATTCATGTATCGGTGGACACCATATTACCTTTTATTTGTCCAACCATCTAAAAAGAAGGCTCTTCAACTTTTTTTTTTTTTTAATAACTTCAAATTTAGTTTTGCTATCGGCTATAATATCTTCTAAGCAATGGGTAAATGGGTAAAAAATAGCACACTTCGTTCGCCAACTTCTCGTTTTTATCTCTTTTCACATGTACATGTAGAGTTTTGGTTGTTGTGGAATAGCTTTTATAATTTCTGATTGATTGAACATTTTTACATCCACTGCTTTAGAACATATCCATACTTGTGCATAGTCCCATAATAGCGAAACATGATTGCTTCGTAACTCATTGTAAATCTTCTGGCTCGGCAATATTAAATTCCATAGTTTTAAAATAGAGGCTCTCAAGTGTCTTTCTCGTGAGATGGTTAAGTTTACCTATTTGTCTACTGTGTTAAACATTTCTGCATGAACTCTATCCCAGCCACTTTCTGTTTCTCCCAGTTTTCTGCCTTCGGTGTTAACTAGTTCCGTTGCCTTCACTGTCCAATCCGATGGAATGGGATAGAAACGGGGAAGTCCCCAGTACACTAGCTTTGTTCATTATCGATATCTTCATTGGCTGGCTCCCGGGTTGGTGATAACAGAGCGGGATCAGGGTAAAACTATGAAGTTCGGCCGATTCAAGTTGACTGGACTGTTTTTCGTGCTGTGCTTGTCTTATGTTTTTAAGTCGTGTCAGTGTATATGTAACTAAACGATGTGTTTGTCATAGAATCTTTTCCTTGTTAGAGCCAGGGACCCTGTGTATTCATTCATGGTGATTAGAGAGTTCCGTCCTAAAACTTTATTAAATGTTCCATTATTATTAATTATATAATTGAATAAATATATGTTTAATTGGTTGGATGCAGGTTGGTGTAGTTAAGAGCACGCATAGCTAACTGGTGCCTCTCGGCCACAATGACAAATATACATCAATGATTTTAACATCTTGTGGGGATCAATTTTTAAATTAAAAACGAAAATGGTGGTTGTGAATGAGATATGGCTAACAAGCTAGATCCACATGCAGAGATCTACTTTGTTGATCGTATGATTTTAAATCTCATTTAAAACAAAATTAAAACGTCTTTATTCTAGGAATATCTCCTATTAATAATAATAAGATAAAAAAAATAAAGTTAACTTTAGTTAACAAAAATAAATAATTTATCATAGGAAGAAAAAATAAAATAACATTTGCTGGTTCTTAAATTGAAGTTTGTGGATTAGATTGGGATGGGTTAGAAGACGTGGGAGCGCCCAAGTTATTTTTTTTTTATTACGGTTATTTAAGAAAATAAGTTCATTTGATTAAAAAATATTTGTACGTCTGAACTTTTATTTCCTACCTTTCTTGGTGGTAATTCACCTTTTAAAGACTGCTCACTATCTGTTACAAAGAAAATACGTGTTAATATTTAATTGCTTGATAATTAAATAAAAAATCTTATTTTTTTCTTTCATAGCCCCTTTAAATTTAAGCTAATGTATTGGGATTATTTTAACCAAAAAGCGTCTGAACTCCCAATAATATCTTGTCGCTTCTAAAGCGCAGCAGCATCCTCCGTGTTTTCTGTTTTGAATCTTAAGGCATAAGTTGGACTTGGTGTCCCAATGACTCTAAAAATAATATCGAGAAAAAAAAATTATGAGCCATTACAATATCTTGAACGTATCATACCGATCCACTCTTATGTATCATACCAAAGCACGCTTAAAACATAAGTGTGGGAAACAATCATTTACAATTCTTTAATAAATAACTTATTATTTTTTTACGCAGTCAATTTTAATTGTGGCGTGTATCCAGCCGTATACGTCGCTTACAGTTTTAAAGATAATTTTTTTCTAATTTAATTTACGGGTTGAGTAGCTTCCTATTTTGGCTGCGTCAGTGAAGTCCTCACAGCCCCCCAGCTGCTAGTTCCAGGTAGTCGAGCGATAGGACCGAAACCTTTTTTCCCTTGTGTTTCCCCTTACCCTTGCAAGCCGGGAACCGATCTCAGCGTTCTTCACGCATCCCAATATAATAAAGCAGCTGCTTCTCTAGAAACCCAACGGTTGCAATTTGGACAGTCACTCTTCTAACAAATTTGCAATAATATGTAATATAAAATTAAGACTGGGTTACTCTATTTACTCTGAAGGGTTGTTTACGCTTATGAACAAATACAGGTATTTTTATTTATTTACCGCAATTAGGAAAAAAGAAAAATAATCATCGATATTATTTCTTCTTAATTTTTATGTCTTGATTAAATTATTAGTATAAAATTTAGCTCGTTAATCTGCGGATCCACTAGCGTTTTCAGTTTTTAATGAAATGCCTCTCTTATGATTTGTATGCTATAACTATTTGAAGAAGTTCGAGTGGGGAAAGGACGTCAGACCCCCCACTACAGCGAACCAGGGGCACCTGACAGACATGTCTTCCCCACCAGTCCAGTGAGTCCTCAGCTTTCTGTTCCCTAAGTCGTTTCGTGCCAGATAGTTTTCTGTGATTACGTTTTAGTTATACAGTGATTAGCAGTTCTTCTGTCAGTTATTGGCGTATTGTGTACCGAACTGCTCCAGCTGGAATGTAGGCCTGACCACAAATGGAGCAATCGTATATGCCTGGTATGTCCAAGTTTATGCCATATATGTTGTTATAAAAAAAAAAAGGATACATCCGGCAGAGCCATGTCTCCTAGTTTTATCAATCATTTAGTTGAAGTAGGAGTCCGAATCAACTTTGTCATCATTCATTTTCATATGTCTTTTTAATATTTTTTCACCTAAAAAATAAAATTACCCCATGTTACTATTAAAACTTTTAATCATATCAAAAAATTACATCCGCCAATAACATACGTAACAACTGTTAAATAGTCTGCCGCGGATTGGTTGAGCTTTTGAACCAGCTTTCCCGAAGTGAAAAGATTAAAGGGCGAAAAGAAGGGGAAAGGATAGATTTTTGTTGCTCTCTCAGTAATGCACTTGCATGTAACATGTAAATACATGGATATATTAAGCCATAGTGTGTTAGCTAATGGTATGTCTGCTATGTTGTGAAACTGTTACTGTTCCACCCTTTTCTCAATCTGCTACGGTACAATTACAGATTGTTAACTTGTTCTCCTGGTTTATCACTTGTTCGCCAACTCCACCTCAATATGTTATCTGAATGTTCGATATAATAACTTTTTATTATAAAAACGTATTATGTATATTTAAATTTGAGTTCTACTGCCTGTTACCTAGTGCTTAAATAAAACGCAGAGACAAATTCCGAGATTTTAATTAAAATTACAAAGCAATGTTCTTTATCGTCTAGTTGAACGTTCGTAATAGTATTAATGTATAGTACAGTTATTAGTTGTTGTTTTTATTCAGTGATTGTATTTACTAATTGTCAAGTAATAATTAAATGGTAAAGTGATTAATTCTTCTTGGAATTATTACAATTATTTTTTTACTTTGAAGTTGTCGGTTGCATTATTCTAATCTTTACTATTGTTATGTCACCGTTGCATTGCATTTATCCATGCATGCACAACAGCCATTCCCAAGGTCGCCAATTATAATTTATTTTTTCTGTTCTCTGGCCAGGTGGTCATCACCAGCCTTAAACTAGACTTACAACCGTTATAAAAATGTATAATTTTTCTGGACCAATTGCTCTTTTCCTTGGCATTTAATTTATGATAAATGTCATATATGTATGATAGTTGTCCTGCCTATGCAAACCCCTAACAAGGAGAGAGTCTTGCCCGATATATTTTTAAGCCCGGTTTCATTGAGACAGGCCTGGGTGCGTGAAGAAGGCCCCGTCTATATTTAAATTACTATGAGGAAGCGTATGTTTTTCCGAGGCGCTCCAGCTGTGTGGGTCATTTGCATTATGAGTCTTATGTTGCCTGTGATGAAACCAAACGTCTGACCTTAAGCAAACAAGGAAAATGAATAGTAATCAGTTTTTTTCCTCTCCATTTCGTATCCTTGTCTGAGAAAATGGAGAGTTGCGTTATTTCTTTATATCTATAATAAGCGTCTCCCTGTTTTTAAATGCGATTCGTTATGTTATAATTTTATTATGAGATGTAATGGAATTCAGGTTTCCTTTTTCTGGCTTCAGGAGCCAGTTTTTTTGAGCTAGTAAGTCTAACGTCATCATTGTGTTTTCCCCTTAACAATGCTTTTCTTTTATTTAATTAGATTGTGATTAGAAGAGGTGATTTATATCTAAAAAATATTATTGACAACCTATAAATTACTTGTCGCATGTCCCATTTTTTCTATTCATTCATTAGTTAATTTTTCCAATCTTTTGTATAATCCGGAGGGAGGGTCTCTACTTTCATGCAGGTCGCGGGTAATCGTCTGATTATATGTATGCTTCTTTGATAGAGATTCATTCACTCTAAAATTTTAAAGCCATATCCCATATTGTTTCTTCACTTTCTAAGCCTTTTGTTTAGTTTCTGCTTGCTTGTTTTAAAAACTGCCCTTAACTGCAGACGAACATAAATTTAGTCGTGGAAGATAAAAAAAAAAAGTGGCAAGGCCACAAATCGTTAGGTTCCACGTGTTGTCAAATAGTTATTAAATAAACAGATTTCGACAGTTTATTAAATTTGAGTCAGGGGCAAATATATTTAATTTAATTAATTAATTTAAGCTTCAACAAAAAAACATTTTCTAACAGCATATTGTTGATACCTGGCAACGTAAAGTTTTAACACGTATTTAACCTTATCTTGTTGAGGTCTAGGTGTTCAATCCCTATTGGTCCCTAGTTTTAATTGTTTGCAGCTTACGTCAAACCATCGGGTGGAAAACGGCTAATTGTTCTTTCATGTGGTAGCACTGTTATTTATTATACCACTTAGCACTTAATTCATTAAAACCCCTTACGATATTTTTTTCTGTCTTTGGTATTATTTTCGTCCTGAAAAGATTCAATTCAAGACTTACATCCTTCATTTTGTCTCATGCCTATACCTGGACATACCTTTTCTTATCTCTTCCTGTCCATCCATATCTGCTTCTGCTATTCTTTCACTATTCACCTGTGTGCCTCTTTCTTATAAAAACTTTCTATAATTAAATTGTATGTTAAATTACCATTATGCCCGTACATTGCACCATTATGTATTACACTCGCGTACCGTACCTCTTATGATTCACAATTTTTAATTATTGAACGAAGATAAAATTAGATTACAGAGGAGGTGAAAACACTTACTCAGATGTCTACTGCTGATAATAACCAACTAAATTAAGGATTAGTTTAAATAAATTTAACCATTTCATAGAGTTTCGTTATCTTATTCAAATCAAATCGTCATCGTCCGCGTTTCTGTGAGATTTGAAAATTAACACGGAGTTCCATTTAATACTACACTGACATGAGAGATATAATACATCTTCATAACAAGTTTAAATGTGATTAAATTAATTATTAACTTGGTACTGAAAAAATTGAGTTTTTTTAATCTACGTTCCTTTAACTTTAAGTAAGGCGTCGAATTAATGGTTTTGACGTTCGATCTAATTGTTAATATGCAAGTTGTGCTTTTTTTTAAACTAATTATAAAATCTCACTAAAACTGTTATTAACATAACATCGTGTTTGCATATGACAACTTAACCATTGTTTTTTACAAGGCATAATTGTTTGTATTGTGAGGTAGTTTTTTTTTTATTCCAATAATTCTCAAATTAAAATTGACTCGTTAAAAAATCACTGATTCATTCATTAATTACTTAACTTAAAAAAAAAATGTTTTCCTGTCGTATGGGGAAATGTATTAAATTAGAGATCTTCCTGTCCTGATCAATATGCGAATATTTGTTACGACCTAATCAGACTATAATTATAGAATGTCGCAAAAGTACTTTCCTCTTCCTTGATTGTCTGTTACCTCAGATTTGAATTGTATTTTTTTTTTTAGTCTTAATAATTCATGACTTATGTTGTGTATATTTTTAGTCACTAGGAAATATGCCTAGTTCTCTGATGCCCATTTCATGAAAAGGAATTTAATCTACATCACAGTATTTTACAGCAGTTTAAGCATTGACATATATGAAATAAAAAGTTTTGATTTATCGATTATGGATGCATTGTAGATAGGGTTTTGTTGCTAATCGCGTTAGCTCCTTAGGCTGCCTTATCAACTTGGAGGTCATCACTTTCAAGGATGTCAGGTTGTTGTGGGGTTCTCTGCGCCCATAATTCTTCTTCTCGGTCACTGCCTGCACAATCTATCCTTCATTTATTGCTTCTTTATTTACCCTGGATGTACTATTTGCATTAAATTATTTATTCTTTAGCCTATTTTAAACTAAAATCCTCTTAAATCTACGCGTGTAAAGATATTCGTATAACGTATTTTAAGCATTAAAAAATTTACTCAAGTTATGTGACTAATTATCACATTTATGGAATCCTTTGAATAATGAGTACTTCATTGCAGGTAATAGGCCTAGTAGCGCCAACCCAATTTGCTCCTCTGCGCTATCTACTAATTTTTTTTTTCCTCTCTATTCCTGATCATTTATTTGTTGTAAAACTGTATCAGACAACGTCTTGACATAAGCTCTTAAAAACTAACAAAAATCGGATAATTACTAAAAAATACCAACTTCGGCAACAACACTGACCTTGTGATCTGATGTTTAGAGGTTTTGGTGGATTTTTGAGAAAAAGGTAGGGGTAGGAATGATAACCCAATAAGGATAAAAAGAAAACACTAAAAAGGGTCCCGTGCCAGGTTTCCGTTTTTGAACTATTTAAGGATGTTCCCGTGGGTCCATTGATAATTCGGTCACCCATTGGGATGGGATGCCTCCACATAAAAGACATGAGGCTACCTGCAAGGGTCGGACAAAAGCAATAGGAGGGAGGGACGGAGTAAGCAGGTACCGACAACTAACGGACATTTTGAGGTTGAGAAAATGGTTCGCAAGTATGCATGTCATCCAACAAATAAATATTCAGAATATTACTTACAAATTAACTCTGTTTCTGACATGGTGCCATCCCTTATCCATGGAATAAACTTGAAATTTATTTAACATTGTTTCATCATAAATTGCATAATTTACTAAATGTTTCGTTTTCATATCATGACTAGCTTATATTTTTTTAATGTTTATTCGTATGCTGTAATTTAGAAAACGCAATCCTTGTCTCTGGGCAAGTGCATTTAAAAATAGTTTTCGATCCAGACTGATTTACATCAAAATTTCTGTTATCGAATTTCATAAATAAGATTAACGAAGCCTGAAATTATTTAATTTCAGATAATATTGTTTTTTAATTAATAAATTCTCTTTGCATTTGTTAAAATTGTACGAATTTTACCTGTCGCAGTTAGTGCAAATCGATGGTTCATGGTGGTGAGTTAATATTTGCCTTGCCTCCAGACTTGAGAGCACACAAATCCAGGCTCAAGATCATTGTTTCCTGTATTTTATCTACTTTAAAGATATTGTAATAGTGATAAGTTATGTCAACGTTATGCTGCGGAAATAAACTATTTTAACTATATTATTAATAATTAACACCCAAACAAAACATAAGTCACTTTGAATAAAATCATCAGCTTGGAATTCAAACTACTACAAGGAAGGTGGTCCTTGCTGTCCTGTACGTTGCCCTGTTGGCGAGGACGGCTTGTTCGTTGCCCCCTACGCTCATGCTTGGCGTAAACAACGTCTAGTGTTGCTGTAAATATCGCGCAATCGGTCAATTGAGTCGTAGATTCTTTTGTTGTATCTGCCCATCTGTAGCTAATGTTGTATGATAAGATGACAGAATTCATGTGACCATATGTATGGAAATTAGATGGAGTGTGATTGGAACCCTAAAAAAGGGAATTGGTTTGGACTCTTCAAGATGTTTTAGTGAAATATTATTATTATTTTCAAATAATTGACAGTCCGTATCTCAGTGATATTTAATTGGTTACATGGTGTATTTTGTTTTGATTTGTAAAGGGGGACTTGCCTAATAAAAATAAATTAGAGAAGTAACCAACAGGAGATATCTTTGGCAAGTTTTAGTCCCTTGACGCCTAATCTGTGATATAATGACCTTATCCTGTTTCCTTCAGATATTATTGTGAGGGCAGAGCATATATGCTCCCGGCCAGCAATAGAGATATGCTGATGAAGGTGGACAGGAAACAGAGAGATGGGACACAATAAAAGATATAATGGGTTATCAAAGGCTTGGTAGTTGTAGTTGGTGGGGCTGCACTTAGCCATAGCGCGTGTGGCCAAGAATCCCATTGCAAACCCTGTCGTTGCGAGTAACTGCGTCCAAGAATTTTACCAACAAATATATTTAGTAGCAGTTGTCCGAACAACGCTGTCAACTGTGCTGTCAGGGCCTGCACAGTGGCCCTGAGGTTAAAGGCATCAAAAAATGTGTAACAACATACCTCACGCTGATGCTGTTTTTGTGGGTAAATGTTATAGCAAATGAGCAACCCCACAACTTATTATTAGCGTATTGTCCTGTGCAAGGATCAGAAGCCTTGCTATTTAAAAAAATTAGAACATAATTTTTAAATTGTTACTGACTACAAGTTTGACATAAATTAAAAAAAAATAGTTAATAATATGGTGGGTCCATTTTTAATTGTCGTCAATCCTAAAGGAAATCATTGCAATTTAATATCGATCCTAGCTAACTTCTGAGAGAAGTGGTAAGTTTATATTTACAGGGCCTATTTTTTTAATATATTAATAATATATATATATATTCAAAATCAGATACTCTGTGTATTCTACCTGTGTGTGTGTCTGCCCTGGTGATTTTATATCGGATTCCAATTAACCAGAAATATTTCCAACTCCTTAAAACATGTTTTAGGTTCCTAATTGTTCAATCAATTGGTTAGAAAAATCCTGCATTATCGAATAGAGTATTAAATTAAAAATCTTACATTGAATAATAAGTAGTTTTTATTTTTAAATTCATTAAAATCGTGTTCTTTATTTTAATTTATTCGCGGTGTTTTGCAAAAAGAGATAGTTATCCTATGAAAAAAAGTAATTTGTTTCTTAGCTTATCAGTGTTTTAAATAATAGATCGCGGCGTGCTGTCTAGGAATATTTATAATTAACTGGGACATGTTAGAGAAAAAACTGTTAAATGTGTTGGTTAATAAAAAGGATATCTTAAAAATTGTAAATCAATTATTTTATTTGTATCCTTATTATCGTAGAACACATTCAAACAAAAGAGTAAAACATCCTGCCTGCTTAGAAGTAAAAGCTCTAGTGGGTTAAAAAAATGACTTTCTCTATTTTTTATGTTTTCAATTTCCTCTAAACCACCTCGTTCAGTCTATGATATAAATAAACTTTTATAACCTTGGTCCTTGTAGTCACACTATCGAACCATTTTAACCACTAGCTCTCATGACATCAATAATTTAAAAACCAAAATTGTCGACAAAGGACAAGGTGCGTTGCGTATTGTTGTTTATTTATAATGATTTATTTGGCAAATCCTAAGGGAGGGAAGACAACCTATTCGGCTTCACTCCAAAAGGTGCCTCTATTTCTATCTGGGATACCCAGAACAGCTGTACGAACAATAGCCAATAGCAGCCCGAGGACAAACGCTTCTTCCCCTCCCACGGCACGCTCTAGCACAATAACCTGCATCAGAACAGCTGGCAATAACCAGCCATCAGCTGTTGTTACCTTCCTTCCACGGTAATTTTGTTCAAATCCTTTGTTGATTTTCACCAAAATCGTAAATCCATTTAACCATGTGAGTTCATTGTTAGCCGTTTTGACCTGCTAAGTGTGGAGGATCAAACAATTAGCAGTCAACGATCGTTCTCGCTCAACGCTTTACCTTTCTTCACGTATCTCCAAAATTATAAGCTGACCTATGACAGAAATCATTTATCATTCGTCGATTCTGGGTCTAGTCTGCGGATAAACACCTCAGGAGTGAAGGAAACAGGTCTCTGTTGTCCTATTTAATGCTTAGCACGTAACCGAAGTTGGTGTGAATAACATACCTTGCGCTGTATTACGTCAATGGTAATTTGAAGTATGGCTGACATTTATTTGTATCGTTGAATGGTGGTTACAGGCAGCGTTCCGTTCCATTCACAGGCTGTTTGTATTGTAGTCACATCCTGTAATTCACGGTTTTACTTAATTTTCTCTATGCCGATATATTTATGACCATCGCACTTTGAATTGTTAATCAACTAAAATTAAAATGATTAATTGCCGGTTAAATAAAAAAGAAATAGTGACAGGTAGGTTACTTACAACAATAATTTTTCTAATACATGTTAGACATATGTATGCGATTAATATAACTGCGAGACATGTCAATTTGCTGTTTTAATACAATTTAAGTGAATAGATCATATTAGTGAAATATTATTAAGCATTTTCCCCTTTTCTTTGTTCAGAATTTCAACAAATGTTTAAAACAATAATATTTTTAAGACCCTTTAATAATATTACATCCCTCAAAACAATTAAAGTTAAATGAATTCAGTGTCAAGCTATGATGCCGCTTCCCAGGGTTTCTTTGTATCGAGACGCTATCAGTTAGTAGATTGTCCTATCCTGTACTTTCGACCCTTCGCTTACAAAAGAAAAAGGTTATCCATACAATGAACAAACTTTAAAAGAAAGCCCATTGCCATCATGGGACTATTCTAAATATAATGCAGGATTTTAGAAAGTGCCCCTATGTGTCCTTGTAACAAGAAGAATGTTTGTTATCTTTGACTGTTCTAGCGCTCTACTCTTAAGCTTGTCTTGCTATCTTATCTCAGTGTACCAACCAACTGGTCCAGATATCGGCTCTTATAGCCCTTATTTCCTCGTGCCTTAGTTTAATTAAAATTAAATTTAAAAAAAAATACCGTCTAGATTATTATTATACACGTGTAAACGCATTGTTCCTGATAAAATATAACTTGTTATATCTCGGTAATTTTTGTTCATATTCAGATAAATAAAAATTAACAATTTCTTTGTATGGACACTTTTTAAATTTTGACTGGCGTACAACTTTAACTGCTTTGTGGCTTATTCTCATTATCCCCTTTCGAATTAAGCTGCGACTTCCTGGTCGTTGGTTACGCAAGAGCTTGTGGCATTTTCTCGGTTGCACAATTAAAGAGCATATAGGAGGGCCTCTTGTGCGCCATTAGCACGTGACACTATTAGATTGAGTTGTGCTACTGCGAAATTATCCCTAAAAATTTCAAATTCGTTTTGGCCTTTATTATAACGCCGTTTCAAAAAAAAAAATTGTCATCTACCAACTGTAAATACAAGTTATAGTTGTACGGTATTTAGAATATTATCATCTCCTATGGCGAGATGTTTCAGTGTACAACACGTTTAAGTTTTCATATGTCTGTTAGGTACGGTTATTTAATTGGTATTTCATGTAGTGATTTTGTTATTAATTAATGGAAACATATAGCCTAGGGAGGGAGGGAACTCTCTGGACGACCAATTCTCTATTCGGACATTCCTTCATTTTTTGAATGTGTGTCGCTTAAAAATAAAACACGAACTCACCTGAAAACTATCAACACCCTGGAACGCTTTCATAGGTGATGTGAATGGGATTAACCACGGTGTGATGCCAACCTCTGCTTGAGAAATAACCAAGAAACCAAGTTTCTTCAAAGATTAGACCATTCTGCCAATGGCAATTATCTCCAGCTTATTTTTGACTTGTTACTCGACAGTTCTAAGAACAATTTTCTGTCGAACGTTTTGTCTTCTTCCAAAGGTCCCTATTGTTCGGAGGCAGGTATCATTGAGTTAGGCCCCTTTCTCTTTTCGAACAGTAAGGAACCAACCCAAGTTCAACGTTCTTTTCCAAAAGTAAGTAAAAACAAAATTGAAGTAGAACTGGTGCGCTTGAAATTATCATTGTTTCTTAAGAAATGTATGATAAATTATGTAATTTCCTGTGCGAAATATGTTTTACATATGTATTCACATTTCTAGTCCTCTTGTAGTTCCACAATCTATAACAAAAACATCCTATGTAATTATCACTATCTTGCTTTTTTTTTTTTTTTTTTTTTACATTGATTTTATATGTTTATTTTATTACTTTCATTTGTTATATGTATGCACTTCATATACATATCCATGTATCTTATATCTATAATTACTTAGCACTATTATATTCTTATAACTAATGTTAAACTCCTAAAAGAGGCACTATATTACTGTATACAGTATTATTAACTGTAGAAACATAATTTTCAATAGGGCCAATATAGTATCAATATTTCCATTCTTATTTCTTACAGAAATTCGCTTGATAAAATTGTACAGTCGCCTTCTTTACTGTTAAGTATATATATATCTTACGCTACTTAGTCCCATTATCAAATTACTATGTCCGAAATCTTTAAAATTATTAAATATAAATATGTTTAAAAACTTATAGTAATAATACCCGTCACATGTGAATCCGTGATCACTGGTTTTTAAGGCTTATAATATTTTAAGTTTTTAAATGTTTATGGTTTTTAAAGCTGGATATAGCAAATTGTTAATGTAATTTGTGTAAGGTTGTCACTCCCAGTCCAAATAATTCTATATAGGCGTAACTCATTTATGTAATATTATAAATAGAGTAGGCTATATTGAATGTAAATTAATCTTTCCTACAGTTAATAATTAGCTCTACTTTTTGAAATGGGTGGCACGCCAGGTTTGCAGCTATTACTAAGGGGTCATTTGACTCTTAATACAAAATTTAAGGGCAAGCACAAAATAATACACGTGGATGACTGTAGCTGTTAAGGTTTGTATTATTTGTTCATGTAGAAAAACTTCTTGGTCGTGAAAGTCAGCTGGCCGTCCCTTTTTCTTGGAAGTAACGACAATTTATGGGGGTTCCAAAAAGACATTGTATCCCTACGCCATCATGCCTCCATACTCAACATACCATGGAGCCTTACCTGTTTCGGACTGAACAGTGCGTTTGACCTTCTGGGACTACTTGAATCTCCTTGGTAAAAAGGACCTTCTCTAATTCTTAACTACTGTCGAGCATTTAAAAAAGAAAATTTTTCAAAAGTGTTTAAAATGACAGCTCCGCTGTGATCAATTTTTAGTTTGTACAGATTGAATATATTTTTTTTAAATATAAGTAAGGGAAGGAAGAATGTGATGAAACTATCGAGAGTTGGCTTTCACCAGACTCGGCATTTTTTGTCCGGAAATAAACTGACTGAAGCTCTGAACCTGAATGAAATTACATCCTTCGAGCTCGGCAATAAGCGGGATATTGATAAACTGGGTATTTGTGTTTAGAGTAAACCTTCGGCAAGACTTAAATGTTTTCCCCTTGCAATGGCCCAAGGCATCAGTCAGCACCTTGCTGAAGCTACCTTCCAATTCTAACCACAGGTAAAACAAGATATTCAATTGGAAACAAATCACCCAAGTTGAATTGAAATGTAATATAATAATAAAGCCCCTCCTGCTGGACCCCTCCATTAACGTTGTAAATTGGGCAATAATTAAATAACATTATGAAGAATGTGTGTGAAGTAGCAAGAGTGAGCCTGCTGGTTTTGTCTTAGTAACAGTTTCCTTCATCCTTGGCCTAAGAAGCTCCCACGTTAGGTAAGAAACGCAACTTTTCAAAAAAGGTTGCATAAGCTGTTATAAGTTGATAACGACACACCGACCCTTCGGTGAAGAAACATTTATGAGCAAATCCCGAATTGATATGGAAAAAAAACAACATTAAAATATGTCAGAAAAATAACGATAATATGCATAATGCAGCCAAATAGTGAAATATTGAGACATGAATAGACGCGTAAGAAGCATTAAAGGCTCTACAACCCTTCGCTTCGACCAGGCTGGGCTATACAGCAAGTGTCCTTTGGCAGGTATCCTGCAGATTTCGAAACCTTTTTGAATACAATTAACCAGACGACAAGAATTTATAGCAGGTTGAGGGGTATTACCTGGATAGGGTTTTTATGACGCCCCGCAGCACACTTGTTGGTGCCAAAACGTCCATCCCTTTGTCCTAGGGAAAGTGGTGGGGGTCAAGCTTTAGGGTTGTACCCACCCCCTCCCGTTGCCAATAACTGACCAATAGGATGCTAGCCTTTACAGGGTAATACAATTTTTGCCAGAAGACCTCATTTGTCTTTCTGACTTCTCCCTATCGGCAGAGTTTGAATTTTTGAGTGTGCGAGTTCGACATGGATAGCAGATACGCTTTTTGCTGTAAGTTTTTTTTGTTTTTTTAAATAATAGCAACCAAAATTACTGGTTGGTTCCACATTCAGATTCGACATTAGTTCATTTTATGTTCAAGGATTCCACGTGCCCTATAAACAAGCGTGGTCGTCGTAGTATTTCATTAAAAATTAACATAGGTCGTGAACTTGTTTGATCTTCATTTACAAGTCGGTGTTTCTTGTCTTCTCGCCATAAGAATAAAATACAATGTTATTGGGGTTGTAACTTCTTGTACCTTATACGGTTTATGAGAAAATCAATATGGTTGTTTAAAAATTAATTAAGGCTATTTCTTATAGAATAAATAATGGTTGGATCCACGTTCGAACTGGACATTAGTTCATTCATGTTTTCAGATTTCCACGTGTCTTAAAACAAGCGGTGATCGTAGTAGTATTTCATTAACATTCAACATAGGTCGTGAATTATTTTGATTTTCATTTACAAGTCGGTGTTTCTTTTCTTTTCGCCATAAGTATAAAATACACTGTTATTGGGGTTGTAACTTTTTGTACCTTACACGGTTTATGTGAAAATCAATATGGTTGTTCAAAAATTAATTACGGCTATTTCTTATAGAATAAATAATGGTTGGATCCACGTTCGAACTGGACATTAGTTCATTCATGTTTTCAGATTTCCACGTGTCTTAAAACAAGCGTGATCGTAGTAGTATTTCTTTAACATTCAACATAGGTCGTGAATTATTTTGATCTTCATTTACAAGTCGGTGTTTCTTTTCTTTTCGCCATAAGTATAAAATACACTGTTATTGGGGTTGTAACTTCTTGTACCTTACACGGTTTATGGGAAAATCAATATGGTTGTTCAAAAATTAATTACGGCTATTTCTTATAGAATAAATAATGTTTGGATCCACGTTCGAACTGGGCATTAGTTCATTCATGTTTTCAGATTTCCACGTGTCTTAAACCAAGCGTGGTCGTAGTAGTATTTCTTTAACATTCAACATAGGTCGTGAATTATTTTGATCTTCATTTACAAGTCGGTGTTTCTTGTCTTCTCGCCATAAGAATAAAATACAATGTTATTGGGGTTGTAACTTCATGTACCTTACACGGTTTATGGGAAAATCAATATGGTTGTTTAAAAATTAATTACGGCTATTTCTTATAGAATAAATAATGGTTGGATCCACGTTCGAACTGGACATTAGTTCATTCATGTTTTCAGATTTCCACGTGTCTTAAAACAAGCGTGATCGTAGTAGTATTTCTTTAACATTCAACATAGGTCGTGAATTATTTTGATCTTCATTTACAAGTCGGTGTTTCTTTTCTTTTCGCCATAAGTATAAAATACACTGTTATTGGGGTTGTAACTTCTTGTACCTTACACGGTTTATGTGAAAATCAATATGGTTGTTCAAAAATTAATTACGGCTATTTCTTATAGAATAAATAATGGTTGGATCTACGTTCGAACTGGGCATTAGTTCATTCATGTTTTCAGATTTCCACGTGTCTTAAACCAAGCGTGGTCGTAGTAGTATTTCATTAACATTCAACATAGGTCGTGAATTATTTTGATCTTCATTTACAAGTCGGTGTTTCTTGTCTTCTCGCCATAAGAATAAAATACAATGTTATTGGGGTTGTAACTTCATGTACCTTACACGGTTTATGGGAAAATCAATATGGTTGTTTAAAAATTAATTACGGCTATTTCTTATAGAATAAATAATGGTTGGATCCACGTTCGAACTGGACATTAGTTCATTCATGTTTTCAGATTTCCACGTGTCTTAAAACAAGCGTGATCGTAGTAGTATTTCTTTAACATTCAACATAGGTCGTGAATTATTTTGATCTTCATTTACAAGTCGGTGTTTCTTTTCTTTTCGCCATAAGTATAAAATACACTGTTATTGGGGTTGTAACTTCTTGTACCTTACACGGTTTATGTGAAAATCAATATGGTTGTTCAAAAATTAATTACGGCTATTTCTTATAGAATAAATAATGGTTGGATCTACGTTCGAACTGGGCATTAGTTCATTCATGTTTTCAGATTTCCACGTGTCTTAAACCAAGCGTGGTCGTAGTAGTATTTCATTAACATTCAACATAGGTCGTGAATTATTTTGATCTTCATTTACAAGTCGGTGTTTCTTGTATTTTCGCCATAAGTATAAAATACACTGTTATTGGGGTTGTAACTTCTTGTACCTTACACGGTTTATGGGAAAATCAATATGGTTGTTTAAAAATTAATTACGGCTATTTCTTATAGAATAAATAATGGTTGGATCTACGTTCGAACTGGGCATTAGTTCATTCATGTTTTCAGATTTCCACGTGTCTTAAACCAAGCGTGATCGTAGTAGTATTTCATAAAACTATGCTATGTTACTAAAAGTTATCCTATGTCATGAATTTTTAATTTTATTTACAAGTCTGTGTTAGTTGTTTCTCTTTTCATAAATAAAATATACACTGTTATTTTAATTATACACGCAACGCTTTTTGATATAAATAACTCCCTCCATGTGCTCATCAACGTTTCGGAGGTCACTCTTTGTACTGTACCCAGAGCTACCTAGATTTTAAGGAGCATTGTAACTTTGCATTGTAATGTTGCATGGTTTATTTATAATTTAATTCACATATATTGTGACCGGTTGATGGGTCTTGCCTTTGTATTAATTTTGATTCCATACCTCAGTTAAAGGGCTGCCACATTCCTGTTGTTTTTTTTTACTACTTTATTTAGCTGGTATTTAATATATGTGTTCCAATTTCATGATTTTCTTTTTTTCACATATGAATGCATTACAGGAATACTTATAAAACAATTTTTAATTTCTTAGTTAAGGGTTACACTTTATTGTACTTGGTTGTTTTATTTTTCATGTGATAGTTCTCTTTTGTTAGCTAGATTAATTTTTTTTTATTTTATACTTATTATTATTTTAATATTAGGGTCCCAGAAATTTTTTTTAATCTATCTGTTGGTGCGACTCCGTGCTAGTTTCATTTCAGTAGCGACATTAGTTTTCTAGAGAGCTACCCGCCTAATAACTTTTTTTTCCCTCGAAGACTACAGAGACAAACAATGGAACTAAGAGAAATTGAAGCAATTCTGCCTTACTAATCAGTCATTTTTTGCTTGCTTATTTTGAATAAAATTAACCCGTTTTCGCTTTTTTTAAATTGATAATAAAATTGAGTACTATAATATAATTAGTTTTTTTTGGTGTGCTAGTCAAATATGCAATCATTTCATTAAACATAAGTACAGATTTGTATTTTTCTTTTATAATTGTATTGATTCAAAGAATAATATTGTACTAAAAGTAATTTTCTCTCTAAGTCATTTTCTAGGTTTATAAACAGTTAAAGGTTTTTCATTTATATTTTCTTTTCTTACATCTCGATCTTACTTCAGCAGTTTTAGCCTAACGTAACTTAAGTAATAAACTAAATGTATCACTTCTTATATGTTAATGGACTATAAATTTAATGGAATTTTATTATTAATTACCTCGTAATCCAGTGTAGAAAAATATTACTGTTTTAAACAGGATTCAACTTGCTACGATCCTCATCGGATTCATTATAGAATCTTGGATCAAACCATAAATAGCCATTGTTGCTTAATCCCCCCTCCACCATCACCAATGACACCCCTGACGTCTACCTGCCCCTTAACAGATCTCCTGATCTCACTCCAAGTCTCAGATATTTCGTGTTGGTGTACATTTAAAAACATATCTACATTTCGGTGAATATTTACTTTTCTGTGTACTCGTAATTTAATTGTGGCGATCATAATTATAATTTTGAACTTCTGCCTAATTAAACGAAAATTCTAAGTCTAGATTAGTAACGAGGAAATAGATAGAGACATGAGCAATAGAGAAGTATCGACCTGAAGACAATACAACTATAAAAAGCGCTAAGAGTAGCCTAGCATCAGAGGCTGCTAGCGACGAGTCCTAACGGAACCTCATCTACGGATTCCGGGCATTCCTCCAGAGTCACCTGCCTCTTAGTGCCGCCTCGTAGACACACTTGTGATAATCGACACTCCATATATCGCATTTATTTTTTATTTCAATTACAAATAATTCTTGCACATTCCATATTTACATTAATTAATTTTTTCATTGAAATGCTACAACTCAAATTCGGAACTTGAAAAATCCTCACGCGTTGACCGAATCTATAATTATCGAACCAAAGTAGAGAGGTAAATCAACTTTTTTTATTACAAGCTTGTACTGACCAAAAAAGAAATTAGTCAAGTTAAAATTACGTCAGTTCAAGATACATTATCACTGTATGTATTATTAATGAACTAATATGTGATTGCTTGTCCAAAATTTCCATACTAACTGGCCCTGGCCAGTTTATTCCGGTAAAACTGATAAGCCTATTTCCGATTTTTTAGGCCCTCGTCCCTTTTTCCAGATCTTTAAATGTTACATCATTAAAACATTGTATCCCAATTACAAATGACATTAAAAATAATAAAGCTTTTAGTCCATACATAAGATATCTTATTAGATCTCTAATCCCTTTATCTATCACTTATTATAACGGATTCGTTGGTAGAACATCAAAAGTGAATCATCCATGTTTTTTTCGTTTTATCAAGTTCTGTTTGAATGTACTGTTCCTCATTTCAGTAGTTTTAGCAGGAGAAATCTCAATATTTCTGAATATATGCCTGATATTTCTGGCGTTTGTTGTTCGGGGTGCTCGAAATGTTGAAGGTAGCATTTGATGCTTTTTCAGAAGTGTCATTACCCTGCAGTCGGCACCCTGAAAAAAGTTCGATTTAGATCCAGTTACAAAAAATCCTAGTAGCATTAAGGCTCTGGTATCTTACGTACAACTTAAAACGTGTTTATATCGACGTTAGCAAAATTAAATAACATTATATCACTAGTGACTAAATTTGTACTGTAAGTTCTTCATTTCGAATCCCTAAGATCTTGGTTATAGGCTGTTAAATAATTTCTCCGATCATTAGAATCGTTTAGTTTAAACGTTAACATCCATAAGTTATGAATGGTCTAATGCCACTTGTTTAAACAGTACATTGAAGTTGTGTTCTTGTAAGTATTTGCTTATTCACTTCCTTTCTTTTGTACTTTTAAACCTGCTTAGACGGGGTCCACTGTTGGTGGTTCCGAGGGCCAGCTGCCTGCAGCCGGGAAGCAACAGAATTGGGCTAGAGGGAGAGAGCCGCTTTCCCTCGACGTCCTTGTCCGGGTCAGACCAAGGACGTGGGAAGAGGGGGTGGCCATTTCTGTTCTCCCCCTCTGTCCCTTTGTATAGCGGACCTGCTAAACTAGCGGTGGTTATTTCCACTAAACTTTTAATTATTTTTATAAAATATGTTAATTCAAAACTGTTCTGAAAAAAAGTTAAAAAAAAAATATAAAAATATTATGGTACAGGATTTATCCTTTCGGGGATCATGATTATACTTGTACGGCAAGATACCATTACACAAAGTATGAGAAATAAAATTAAGCGTTATTGATAATTTAATACATCACGAATCTGAAGACTATTACAATTACAGATTGAAAGTTTGATTTTTTAGCAATTATTAGTTAGAATAATTGCTAAGAAACAATTTCTCTGATATTACTGACGAAGTATGCTGTTAGGAGCCAATATTTAAAATCGCGTTTTACGTCGAACATTTTCATTTACTCGAGATAATAGAGTCAAAAATATGATCAAGTTTTTCCACAACCGTTCAAAAAAGTACTTAAAAAACACTAATAAATAATTGCGTGGCTACTGATGATGATCCGCCCGGGCTTATGCTCCAAGGGACTGATGCACCTTCATCCTATTTATTTTGTTCATTTAATGGTCTGCCGTCTGTAGGCTGTTTCTATTTGATAATAATAAGACGAGAATTTCATCTCTTCCCACTATTTATTTTTAGACATGAGAGCGCTTTCGGTAAAATACATAACAATTTTTCATAAAAAGCTAAAAAATTAAAAGAAATGAGAGTTGCTGGGTTTGTTAATTAAATTGTGGGGATACGTAAAATACTCGTGTTTTATTACTAAATATCTTCTGTACAATATTATTATTAAATATTACTTAATATCTACTGCATATTTAAGGGAAATGTAGATAGTTGTCATAATGCAAGATGCTCTATCAGACAGAATGATATTCCTATATTATAGATCATAGATTGCCATTATTCTTAATACATGTTTTTCTGGCCAATCGCCCATCTTCCTGCCAATAGATCCAAATCCCAACGATAGAGCTAAATTGGAAGTTACAGGTAATCAACGAGTAAAACCGAACAAGACTTCCCTTCGTGTATTCTATAGGTCATGTCAGCAGAACTATATCCATTCCAGACTCCAAGAAACTCTTAACAAAGAGTTGACTGATTAACTTAATGTTCTATCATCCTGTCCATCACAGTTCTTTAAATAGTCATATGTTTTTATTTCAAGTTTACCCATTTTCACAAATTTTTCATGTTTAATTTATTTCTTGTTTTCAATTAATTTATGCTATTCGTTAAATATTCATATGACACTGGCTTGGGAGCTGATCTTTTAAATCTTATTTTATTAAGGGGAAAAAAACAGTAATAAAATGTGTATGGTCAAATTAATTATTTGTATGCTGCTGTATGTCTCGTTACTTTTTCCTACTGCAAGAGAAGTTGTGAATTCCTTGAAAGTTGCTGTCCTTTGCTGATTAATAATTTTTTAGGTGCTTAAAAAGCAGGCGGACATACAGCTTGAGCGGATTTTAATTTTAGTCATATCAAAAATACCTTGCTTTATCAATGTAGATGTTTAAGTAAGGTATATTTATTGTTTGCTAGGTGTTTAATTGCTATGTGCTTCTCATAGGATATATAAATAACACAAAAACATGTAAAAGTCTAATAATTAATAATGTCTATTAACCAGTGACGTTTTATCATGACAATAGCTAGCGGCTTTCTGCGGCAAGCACAATGCGCTTTTTCTGGGGTTTATCTTGCATAGATAGAAGAGTCATCCGTTGATTTAAAACAATATACTCGCTGTATTCAATGCTTTTTATTTATATGGCATTGTTAGTCCCAAGTAAAAGTAGTTAATTTGACCAAATGTAGGTTTTTGGTAAAACAAAGGCATCTAAAAGTTTTTTTTTCGACCTTTTTAACTGATTGGGACATTAACTTCAAGGCTCTACCACGAATATTAGCCGTTCATCTGTCACCCATGATTGCATCCAAACATGTGTTACTGTTGTGAACCTATCTGAAGCATTACCTCAAAGTAGTATAAATCCAACAGAATGGAAGGAAAATGTATTATTAGAAGAACATTTTATGGCGTAACGAGCATGAAACAAGCCGGCTTTTTACTCCAATGCGCCGAGGCGTTATCTTACTTCTTTCTTGGGAACTTTACTTTTTGTGGAGGGCTTATTTCGTCTTAAAAAAGTGCCTCTGTATGAGAGCTATAGTTTCTTTTGGTCCCGACCCCTACCTCATATGTGAAATGTAGGTAGTATGATTGATTCTAGGGATACTTCACCGAAAATTATAGCGAATATATTGTAAAATTTCGTGAGTACTACAACAAATGTGCTCGAAAAAATGTTACAAAAGTCAGGCGTACGATAAGAAGGTGTCTATCTAAAAAGTGGATCGATGGCAGCGCGGCGCGGCGCCGGGTCAGTCGACTCCGTCCTTCGCTGAGGCACGGGTCCTAGCCTCAGTGCCGCGTGTAGATAGGTGGGTGTTATCTTACTCAAAATATCTTCTCTGTGTCTATCTATATATCTGTTATCTGTGTAACTGGGGCCAGTATAGTCATTCACTCAATCATATGAACAAGTCACATTAATATATCCTTCTAATCGAGTTATTCCTTTTAAAAATGATAGTTTAACATTAAAATTTCTCCTCGTGTAATTGACATCTCCATCACAAGATACGTATGTGTGTGTTAAATGTTATCTATCGTATCGTTTCAGGAATTCTTTTCATTAGGTATACCCGTGAGTGATATACTGTCAATATATACGTGAGGATGCAGTTGTTAAATTGTTGAATACTATATATTATGAAATATTCCTTTATATGCCTGCTAAATATTCATTATATTTAAAAAAAAGACATTTGTCTTAAACGTAATTGAAAGTTCAGACGTAATAAATATAAAATATATTTTTGACTACATTTATGATTCTGCATGTGGTATGTTTTACAATCTGGCCTTTTAAACTTTTCCCTTCTATAAATTGTGATTATTTAGGTTGTTTATGTGTATTTATAATCTTTTAGTGCATACCCAACAAATTTTTTTTTATACTTGAAATATTTCTGTGGATAGATGATCGTGTAATTCTTATGGTCGTATTAAGTGCTTAACTAGTCATATTCACGTATCGTTCCTTTCTCACATTTATAACTCACTTCTGTATTTATAACTTCTGATTTGGTAACTCGCTCAAGTTTTAATCCTATCCATAAACAAGAAACAATGATCTTATAAAAACTTTAGAACTTTTTTCTTTTATTAAAGGATTTTATATTTTCCCGATTAAAAGTATGATGGTTACGAATGGTGGATGTGCCATTTGCAGTTTATTATATTGTTCAAATTGAGGACGATGTAATCTTGACCTCCGCCGGGTTTACTGTGACCTTCACAGTATGCTCGAAGTATTTACATACCAAGGAACCTATACGTTCGTTACACTACGGATTGTAAGATATTGTGGTGCATCAAGTTACGGCTTTGGTGGCCTTACTACTTAGGTAGCCAAGGCATCCTCTAATTAACAATCTGATCGATATTTGCAATTTTAATTGCTGCTTTATTGTGATGTTTGTGCAGCATTTATATTCAATATTGATTGTGCCAATGGATGCAGTGTTTTTTTCAGTGTATTCTTTGAAAAATAGGTAGATCCTAAGAAATGTAGAAAGAACGGGACTTAAAACTTCCTTAGTCTTTCGATCTCCTGCCATTTTGATTTAAATTTTGAGCTCTTAACGCTTTTTAGGGATTAGTGGTTTTGAAAAGTAAAAGCGTTTTTATTTTGGTCCCTATAGAAGAAACTCGAGATTTCTCAAGATAAGAATTCGGTGAAAGAATTTTACTCAAGGGAAGATGTAAGATTCCGGATCGATCAGTCGGTGACTAGCTCTCCCTGACAGCCAGAGGAGTGCAATTGGCTGATAGTGGTGCAGTTGCTCAGTTTGCTTGTTACCGTTGAAAATCAATAAACAGCTGGCTGCCTGTGTGGTGGTGGGTGGTACTGTTCAGCCACGTTTTGTCTGTCCAGGCCCCACAAAATCTTGTCTCTGGCAAATAACATACCCGAGAAATTCGGTCATCACTAAGAACTGGTGTTGGGCATAAGTACCTAGTCTAATCATGTTTGTTAATTGGATTATTATACAATTAACACTCCCCGATTCACTAAATAATGTTATCCTCTTCAATTCTATCTGCCTGTGTCAGTAGTAAATAACCTTTGAGGATTCCATCTATTCATGCTGCCGCTTATATCCTATTTACTTCTATACTGAAGTCAACTTCAAGATTTATTTGATACTACAAATTGTTGTTAACAATTGATTTCAGAGTACAGTAGGCAGTAACCATGTAATTGATGTAAACGATTTAAGCATGGAAGTTGCGTTTTCTCTTTGTCCTGGCATTAGATAAATCTTTTTGTTGGACGTGAATTAAACCACGTGGAATTTCTATTTATAATTAATATTAAATGCTATTACAGCCCATGGAGGTTTTCGTTGCAAACTAGGACAAAAAATAATGGACACTAGGTTATTAACGTGAATGATAGCGTAATTACATCTCAGATAATAATACTTCACAATTGTCAAACATAAGATCTAAATTGCCCATGCTAGTTGTACAATCACTTATATGTACGTTAACTTGATATAGATCAAACGTTATCTGATAGCGTATTCCAATTGACCTTACACATTTGGTGTGACAAGTTCAATTTGTATTAATTTTTCGCAGTGATTGTTAATCAAGCATGAAACTTAATTTAGCCATCGTCGGCTCACTAATATCAGGAATGAAATGTACCCTCACTATTAATTGCCTGCTAGTCTAGTTACAGTGAACTTAATCCTTCCAGCATTCAAGTATATATATATCCACGATATTTCATTCGTGAGAACCTATGTTGATGTTGCTGGTTCCTGGTTCCATGATCTTTTAAGACCACCAGACAAGTACTGAGGTGGTGTGGTTTGAGGGCAGACGACGATTTACTTGCGACTTGACCCTCAGAGATGCTGGTTGCGGGAGGTCGGAAAGTGGGTCGAGTCAATACCGAGGCTAGGCGGCACCACGTGCTTTCGGTCCATCTCTTCTCTTGAGTTTGCGATTACTGTGGAATGTCAGGGGCCGTATAGGGGTAACTCTATTTAAATACGGCTCTATTGTCCCAAGTTTAATGTTCTACCTAACTGCCTTCAGATTCCATAAACCTTGAAGCAAACATATTTTTTTTTTATGTTACAGACTACTAGTACCACCGGGGCGGAGACATAAAAACTAATTAAATGATAGTAAGCTCCCTTGTGTTTTGAGCAAAATTCTGTTAAACCAGTTAGACTCCTAAAACTCCTATAATAAAATAACTTATATATTGACTAAAACTAAAACTATTACAATTAGCTTTAACAATATTAAATAAGCTGTTTTTTAATTGCCTTCTTTTTGTAACTTAAGCAAGTTGAAAAATTATAACTCTTGAAAAGATTAAATAGCTTCTGAACTAAAGCCAAAGAAAGCTTTACAAAAGTGTACTTGTTATATTCGGTACCGACGTTGAACCTACAAAACATGCAAGAGAATATTTTTTTTTTTTTAAATTGGGCCTTAGTTGCCTACAAATAAATAACAAACTAAATTGGGTTAAATGTGTGATGGTTTTTAAAGGTTTGGTGCCTAAACATTTATGTAAGCTGGAACCTAGTGCATTAGATCTGTAGCCCCTTGGCGGTTGTGAAACGTCACTGAACTGCACAATCGAAATAATAAGTCGGCTTGCTCTCCTTTCCTATTTCCTTTTGCTAATCACTTTAATAATAGTGTTCCTGGAATTGCTGCTGCACTGGGCAATTTCTGCGGCAACGAAATCGAACCTGGCAATGGTTGGAGCTTGTCTTGAAACTGGCATAAAAATAAGAAATTAATAAAAAAAAAAAAAGAAATCAGACTTTTTCAGTTTTTCGACTGTTGTACCATGCAGTATTGGTTGAAAGCGCTGGAGATGTTCTCTTAGTGAGATTTGTTAAGGGTTGCATGATGTCAGAGATGGGTGGAGATGTGGGTCACCGTAATAGTCTAGTTAGATAGACGGCGGATGCTCAACCAGCTCACGTGTCCGCTAGTAGCTTCCACACATACTATGCTTCAAGAAATATGTTCTGCTGCATCTAGTAGAACTAATAATTAGGGGACGTTGGTAAAGGCAAGTCTTTTTGTGCTCGTAATGTATGCTGTATGCTTAAGGTACAGTCACGATTTCATCACTAACGGGCCCGTTTTTATATAAAACGCGTTTTAGACCTTTCAGGAGTGGACATAGCGAGATAACCATAGAATGCTCATCTTCTATTAACGAGTTCTTGAACTTGAATATTATGCTTCTTAGCTAAATTAGTAATATTTGCTGATATTTTTCGTCCTACTTCAAATCAAGTGAGGATTGGTGGCTGCTTTTTGGTTCTGAATTTAACTTTTAAGGTTAAGGTATCAAACCTAGAGTTTTCACTTCAAAAGCAGTCGCATTACTTCAACCAGTTTTACCCCTTGGACACCATTTTCTATGAATCAGGAACATGGCCATGGTTATACTGACCAAGTGCTTCTTTGTCTCAATAAGGTATTTTTAAAGCTGTATTCTCAGAAATAGTGAAAGTTTTGTATGGTGTCTATCTTCTTCCGACCTATTATCAGCTTTTCCATGTAGTTAATCTCTTCTAAGATATAGAGACAAATAAGGCTATTGTTTATCTGTCCTTTTCATTTAATCTTCCAACAGCCTATCCTGTGTTAACTTGTAGGTTTGTCCTCCATAAATCATCTGAAGGAATAGCAATTTAGTTAAAAAATAAGGTAAGGAATGAAAGTTATGGTATTTTCTTGATAACTGTGTATGGTTTAAGTATTTATTTAAACCTTTGTTTTAGTTTTAATTATTTATTTCTATCCTATGAATTATATTATTTCTTTCAAAATTCAAAAAAATCTTGGTCTTAGGCCGGCTCTCTCCCAAGTCACCCTCCTGCGTTCATTGTCCTTTCCTATGTGTGGAGTTCTACTGGCTGCTATTATGATAGTGGCAGGCAGTTCTATCTTGATACCTGTAGTGCAGTGGATTTTGTAGAGCAACTATGATTCTCTTTCCTCAATTATATCATGGTTTTAAGTAGGTCTTTTACTTGCTGTGAGTGTCCATAACTCACTTGGATGGGTTTAAAATGGTATGGAATGAGTTTCTTTTTGTGAAGTTCTTGTTACTGATAGATTCCTATATATAGATTCCTGTTATAATGGATTAAAGAAACCAATAGGAAGTTAAGAAACCATCCAGATACTCACTCTCTTTCCAACCTATTTTGTTTTTGTAACTAAGTCCACTATGTGTTGAATTTATTCACTGCCTTATACCTACTCCTGGTATATCTTAAAGTATTAGTATAGCACTATATCTTTTCTTATCTCCATATCTTCTGGACATTAATTGACCTTACAAATTCTAGGTTGTATTGGTTATCTCTTCCCTTGGTGCTGAATACCAGAAAAAAATCATCTGAACACTACTACCAAATTAGCAGCTAATGTCCAAGTGTTATACTGGTTGTAGGTCTCTCTACCCTATGTATCTGTTTCTTAATATGCAATCCTATTTGATTGTTCACTATTTTTATGCCTGGATGAACACTTATTATAAATTAGGCTTCTTCTCAGATAGTCAAAAATCTTACTTTTTCTAAACAATGTTGAAGAATCATTTAGCATTTTAATATTACTTTATACCTAATTTTAATCCGTACTTAATATTTTTCTTTCGAGTTTGTTTACTTGATTGATGCAAATTTTTCATTGCACTATTTTTTGTTTAGCAAACTCATGATTGAATTAAACACTAGGCTATATATATATTTGATTATTGCCGCTACCCTCAATGTGACTCAAAATAAAACATTTTATGATGATTGAATAACTATTACTTGTGAAAATTACTTTAAGCAACTATCGCAGAGAGAATAGGTTCTGTCTTTTATTAAAATAGTGTTCTGAATCGATTCACTCGATAGTTGAATAGAGTTGTATACCGATGTTCATTTCTACTATGAGCCTAATTGTTTGCAGAGGAGCTCTCGAGTGTTGTGTGTGAGTTGTATAGCTAGTTGTAAGAGAAGAACTACTATCGTGGTGGTAGGTGGTTGAGGGGTGCTTTGATATGTTGTGTGTGATATGGTGAGCTGGCACGACACGTTACAGCTGGTGAGATGGTCTCAAGGAAGCCCTCCATTCAAGGGGCGGCCAAGGAGTGCCGCCTCCAGATCTACCCAGGCTTTGGCCTCGCCATTCTTACAGCGACCATCAGGGGTAAGTCATGGCGGATTACGGGTTAGTTAGCTATAGTGTGTAGCAATGCCGTAGTTTGCATGGCTTTCCACACGTACACATTAATTGTAGATATAGTTAGCCTAGCTAATAGTGAGGCACACATCTCAAAGGGCAGTCTCTTTCCCCACCATACATAGATTCAGCTATATGTAAAGAAAAATAGCCAGGAGTAGGACCCCACATATGAAGTGATGGTGGAAGAAGGGAGCAGGCCATGTTCTTTAGTCACCTCACTATCAACTGGGCACCTATAATATTTCCTCCTAATTTTTTTTATTTTAATGGCTCATTGCAAATCTATTTCTTTAGTTCTTACCACTAAGGGACTGTTTCATTTATAATAAAAAACAACAACAACATAAAACCAAATTATTAATGAAATACATATTAGCTAAAACAGAATTTCATAAATAATTGTTTTTCATGTTCATTGCTGATCTTGGTATTGTCACCACCATTAGATCAATGATTTTTTTTTTACAGTTTGTAAGTTTTGTGTATCAACTATGAACTAAAATGTATTTATGTATGCATCTTAAGAATATTTTGTATAAGTCTTTATCAGTTTCCCAAAACATTAATTAAATAGTAAATTAACCAGTTTGTCTTCCCACAAATCGATGCATTCTTAAAACAGTTGTTTTTGGCAACCTGTCATTCCAAGCACCTAGAATACTGCTTTTAAGAGCAGGTCTGATCTATTGATGATCATTGAGTAAGTGAGTGAAAATCTATCATGTCTGTTATATTAAATTGTAAGCTTTAAACTAGTTTAAATAAACTTATTTTTTTGAAATGTTATAACAAATTAATGCTTCACGGCTTTTGTTCAATCTGATACCTTTTTCTATATTTTTAATATGCTTACAACTATGTATATTATTTAAAGTTATAAGCAATTTTATTTATTTTTTCCACAATAGGATCAGATTTATTTTATTTGTATTTTTAATTTATATTAATTAGAATTTTTATATTTTAATTTTATAGGGACCGAAGCGGGTGGTGGAGGTGCTTTCCCTGGGGGATCCATGAGGATCTGTCCTAGTGGGCAGGCCCAACAGCAACAAGACCCTAAACAACCCCAAACCCCTTCTATGCAAGGTATAGTCGAATTAATATATATATAAAATTTTAATTATTGTTATAATAAATATTAATCATGTCTTTTAATGGCAGTTTATTATTTTTGGCAAACAGAATAGTGGCAAGAGATAATCTCTTTGACCAAAAAAAGGATGTTATATGTATTTTCATTTTTCACATTCAATTCTATTATTTGTTTTAATGTTTCAATTTTTTACATTAATAGCTTTATATTGGAAACTTATATAACTTTTTTTTATGCGTTCATGGAAACTTAGTTTTGGTTTTTAAAAGCTAAAAAACCTTATGTTTTCATCCCTTTACCCTGTTTCTGTTTCCTGGCTAAATAGTAGTATTCAAAATTCTACCATTTCTCTGAAAATGTAATTAGTAATTAAAAATAAATTAATTTATACTATCATATTGAGTTTAAGTGTCCTGATTAATATTATATGTTATGCTTCCCCATGAACAAATAAAAGTTACCCTCTTCATGGACCGGAAAACACGCCCGCCTACTTTTCAATAGTTTTATATATCAATAAACTTATTAGTTATTAAAAATCTACATAAATCTAAAATTTATACTAATGGCTACACAGAAAAATAAAACATAACTTAAATAGATTCAAGCCAAGAACAACTGGTTATTACCTAATCACTACTGAAAAATAAGCTATTATTCCTAATAAGGTAGTCAACTTGACTAAGTACCTGAAAGTGGGTATGAGGCCAAAAAAATCTAGAACCATTCCATATAACCCCATTTCTACTGAGTTGTGAGATGTAGTGGACCCTAGACCCTAGCACACAGACTATGGTGTCAATTGTAACAATGCTTGTTGCAAATTGCAGGCCAGGATTTTCACTGGACAGGAGATGCCATTAAAGGTTTCATGCAATTTCTTATGAATTCTCTCTCTCTCTCTCTCTCTCTCTCTCTCTCTCTCTCTCTCTCTTTCTCTCTCTCTTTCTCTCTTTCTCTTTCTCTGAGAGAGGGTGACCCCCCCCCCCCACTTGCTTCTCTACTGAAACTTCCTTTCACATCACACTTATCTTGTAGATTCTGTAAGTTGTTTCCTACCCTAAGATACTGAGTGCAAACTCCTGGTCATTCCTAGACCATGTAAACTACTTAGCCTGTACCTTTAATAAACAAGCCACATCAATTAACAAACACAAATTAAACTGCCCGCCTACTAGGCCGCCAGCAAAGGTTCATCCTGCCTTGGGCAGTGGCTTGGTCCGAGGCCTCTAGCGGGTGTATATTATGTAATATATATATACATCCACTTCAGTGAACTATATTATAAAAAGCCATTAAAACTAACAAAATTGTTTTGTGACTTGAGCCCTGTCCAAATTGCGTATAAGGGTGATATTTTGCACAGATTTTACTCATTTCCCAAAGATGCTAATAATAAAGGAAACACCATGAATAATAATGTAGGGTCATTATTCAATAAATTATTTTGTAATTTAAAAAAACAAATTTTTCTCATGAATAGAGACCAAATTTAAGATATTTACATCCTAATTAATAATAATTTGATATTTGTTACAACATTAGTGGACTGAAATTACAGTCATTCAACTTGTTCTCTCAGTTGTAATGAAATTCTTGTTATACTTGTTAAATTTTATATCCTTATAATAGCTTATCTAATTTTTCAGGTGGTATGCCTGGGAGTATTAATTACCCTCAACAGTCTAGGCCCACTAATGTAAGTATTATTTTTTGGATTAAATTTGTATTTATGCATTAAAAATTATTATCTTAAAAGCCTTATTTGTTAAAATAGTTTTACCAAAGGCCAACTCAACCCAGAGCGCCAACACGGCCGCCCATGATGGCTCAGACTATGGCAACATCTAATATGTCCTATCAGGTATGTATTCAATACATTCATTATAATTAGCAATATCTTTCCACTTTTAAAATCAAAATTGTATCCTGTTTGAATTAAATTCCCTCTTTTTAAATTCATGTTGAATACTTTGCTAAATTTGACAATAAACTGGTGGTAATGTGGGGGGGGGATGACCTAAAAGGCAAAGTCCGCAATATTTCTAATAGTGCCAGATATAAATCGTGTAATTATCAGACAGGAGCTTGGTTTTGTATTTTTTCTGCCGGGAATAATTCCTAAAATATTTTGATTTTACCCACATCAAAAATTAGTTACAGTTTATACCTGTATTAATATTGGACATTAATATCCTGGACCCTGTTGTGGTGGTGACTTATTTAGTTGTTTCTGTTTATTTGCATTATGTTTTCCAGCCACCAACAATGATCCCTCACACATATATTGCACCACCTATGGCTACTGCTGGAGTCATCTTGCCATACACTGCGGTAAGTGAATCTATGTTATTGCTATCATTATTATTTATGTCTATGAAGGTTGCATACACGCCAGTTTCACAGTTAACAGCTGTGTAGCACTGTGCCTTTTATCTATTTTACCATCAACCTATTCTCTTACAAGGAAGGGATATCTTCTGAAAACTGATCAGATAAGTCAGTAACATAAGGACCTCTATTAACAATTCAAGTGAGCTAAATTTGTTGTTAATCCAGACGTATTCATTTACTAAAATATCTGGAATGCCAGCATTAAAATTTTTACTGGTCAGATTGGAGATTTTTGTGTAGGCATGCATTCCAAAAGACAGAACACAGCTTGTTGTTCCTCCCTTCTTAAACTCCTCTACTCCTTCTTTCTAAGATAACTATAAAACTAATATCTGTCAGGTTAAACGTTGTTTAAATGCAATGATTTGCCACCAAAACATTATTTATTATTACAGCTTCCTACGAGATATTCTCTGAAGCGTTCAATATTTGGACTTACTTACAAAAAACCTTTTAAATAACAAAACAGTGAGTTTCTTTTAGGAGAAATTTGAACAATAATAAGAAAGTGATAATTTTATAAAACAAATGAGAATTCCTTTATTAAACGTTGTATAATAATGTGTTGTGTACTCTTGGGTATGTATTGTTTGGTGTGAAATTATTTTTGTTTTCGTATCTGATCTAAAGGAAGTAACAGAGAATAGATTTTGTTCACAAATAAGGCTATTTTAGTATATAATTATTTTTTGGAATATCAATACTCAACAATATATCAATACATTTTGATACTCAACGATAAGTAAACATCGTTTCTAAGTTTAAAAAATTTAAATCTGAAATAAATAAAGAAATACCTTTGTTTTAGATACATAAGAAAAATCCCAACTTTTCATGGGGTTTATAATTTTTTTATGGAATCAAAACTACTCTACTTCATTCCTATTAGCCTGTGTTATGCAATGGGTCAAACATAAATTAACTGTACTAAAATAGTAGGACTCATTAATAACTATTGAAAAGGACTGATAATTAATAACATTAAATTAATTTTTAGGCAATAGCACCAAATGGACGCCACCAGAGTCACGGTGGTGGTCAAGGCGGTGGTACGACTGGTGCGTCTCAGGCCAATGCCTATTACCCAACACAGCAACAGATCTATATGACGTCCACCCACCACCCTTCCCTCAACACTTCGTTTAATCCGCATCAGCATCCCTCTTATGCGGCGACTCAATGTGAGTATATAAATTATATTCATTTTGTTTTAAGATCTCGGATAAAAATTATTCTTTGAAGAAAAATATTATATAAATTATCTATCATATATCTCTATCATCAGGTATCATATATAACCTGAATAAAAATCAGTTTGATACTCTACGATAAGTAAAAAGTTCTTCATTAATGTGAAGTTTAAATCTTAAATCAATAAAAAGAATCATTTGTTTAAAAAACAGTAGATTCGAGGAAAATTCCTACTTTTCATGAAATGTTTAGTGTATATATTTAAAAAATGTATAAATTAATTTTAGATGTATTTCCTCCACACATGAGGAATAGTGGTTATGCCAGTACCAATTCTGGTCCTCATCAAGGAGTTCCTCCTCAACCACCACCACAACAACCTCCACAACAAGTAAGCTATCTTATTAACTGTTTTTTATTTTATTTTTTTCATTTTTAAAATATTTTAACCATTTTTTATTATATTTTTCATAAGACTATTCAAGCCTGAACAATTCCCTTGTTTATTACTTGTTTTTTACATCATATATTGATATAAACTCCCCCTAAGTAATAAGCAATCTTACCACGGAGGGAAAAATGTGCTAATATCAAAAACATTAACAACGGATTTTGATCAAGAATGAGATATTATATTTTTATCTAGAAATAAAAATTTCAAAATATGTTTCTCTTAATTTTTAATTGCTAAAATAAGTTGTTGTTTTTTCTTTGTCAGATGATTAGATTCTGCTGATCAATAATCCGCTGTTGTATTTCGGAAATTCGTGAGACTTGTTAAATTGTGGCCAATATCACCAATTACAGTGACTTTGATAAGCTTAGTCATTGACCATAGTAAACAGAAGAATGACTGTGGACAACAGAACTATGAAAAGGTGTCTGAGGCATCTCTCAGTTAACTAGAATTTTCATAACAAATAATACCCCTAACACTTCAAAACATCAATAAAATAATTAATGTTATGAAACAATCATGAAATTTGTTGAACTTGCACTTGTAGGAAATTAAACTTACTTAATTTACAGTTGTCTACTTATAGTTCCTAGTTGCTATAACTGCTGTACACTAAATACTCGCACAAAATTTTATATTCTTCAAAAATGTCCTGAACTATCTCCATCTAAACAGCAGGTCTGTTCTACAGGTCCAGGGGTGCAACATAATCAATGGTTGTTCTATTTTCCCTTCTCACCTAGGCATCTGTGAAGTGATTACACAAACCTTACCAGATGCATGCTGTTAAATCTTTTTTTTTGTTACACCTTTTCTCACAAAATATTTTTGATCCTGGGCTTAAATTAACATTAACTTTATTATATTTATACTTATTATATTTTGCAATAATTACACTAACTGTACTTTGTTACAACTATGGATGGGAAAATAAAATTAAACAAGTGAATACAGTTATTTCTACTAATTTTCAATGAATTTTGTGTGAAAATAAAAAATCAAATTTATTTCTTCCCAGAAAGGTTTCACTTTTTCTGCATGGTCAGTCAGTTGCACAAATTGTATGAGTTTTTCTTAAAAAATAAATACCATTGCCTCTTGGTTTCCCTCAATTAATATTATGTTTAAACAAATTTTGTGACTTAAGACTTCACTAAAGTTCATTTTTTTACTAGATGTGTTCATAATACAAGCCAAACATGAATTTGTATTCTAAATAATTGTTCTATTAATATGCCATAATTTTATGTCAAATATAAGCATTATTGCTAATAAGTTAAAACAACATTTGTTTAATTAAAAAATTTCTCTTATGAGTGGATGTATTGGTTGGTTTACCAGTTAATATAATTTGATTTGATTTTTGTAAAATTTAATTATCGACTTAACATTACTATGTATACCTGCACCAGGTCTTAATGCATAAGATGGAAGAAAGATGTTGATGTTGGCTGCTCAACCGGTTAAAATCCCTTTTTTAAGTATGAGTTAAGCTGCCAACGTCTTACTTACATTCTCCAACCTTTTCATAGATACACTTGGACCTGATACTTGTCAGAGATAGTTTGTCGAAACATTGTCCAATTATAAATTTGATAAAAACCTTCCTCGCTTCTCTTTCATTAGCTTTAGGAGCAAGCCGACATCTCAACGTCATCCCACTCATGTATAAACTCATGGCTCATTTCTTTGCCAATTTACTTAATAATATTAAAATGATCACTATTACGCTACAAATCTTTTAATAAATGCATTGTTTGCTTAGTTCGTTGTAGATTCAGTGGCGGCTGTAGCAGGAGCTGGTCCCACAAATAACTCCGGAACTGGTGTCATGATGACGCATGGCCACCCTGCCGGACCCCCCCAGCAGTCCCAGCAAAAAAAAAGATCTAAAGCTATACCTATAATTGACCCTGATTCCGGAAGAGATGTGATAGAAGATTATTTAAATGAAAAGTCAAGTCATTCTGGGGAGTCGAGTGCATCACCAACACCACACCCAATACAAGTAAGTTCATAATCAGCTACATAGAAATTTTATTACTATTTATAGCTGTATACTATATTTTATTTAAATTAATACTAGATTATTAAGTATAAAACTGGCGTCAATGCCCCCTAATGGTTGCTATGCACCAAAATAGTATAACTTTTTTTTTTTAAATAGTCGACGTTAATAGCTAAAATGTTTATTATTGCTAATTGTTACATTTTTCAACTGATTTGGCATGGGTGGAATTCAAGTAGTCTCATCCAGTGGTAAAATCTATAAGGTAGTAGAAAGAGACAACTTCTAGACCAACACTATTCGGTAAAAGAGAGTAAGCTAATGAGATATATAGAGGAAGGAGACGATAGTTACAATTTTTATATTTAGTAAGTTACAATTTTATTGAAATAAATATACAATATTTCTCATCCATCAGAAACTAGGGCAATTCTAGATCAACAATAACTCGGAACAAACAAGTATTTCAAATTTTAATTCTTTCCATAACTCATCTCCTATCTGACCACTCCCTATTCTTGTTTCTTCCTTACTTTTTTTATTTCTGTTGCATTGTTTGTGATGGTCTCTCAGAATCTAGAAGATTATAATATATTATTAACAGTTCGTTTATTTGAACATTTTTCAATTGCTCAATTTGTTTTCTGGATCCCGAGACTCGTGCATTTCGCAATACTACTCAGTCAGATTGATTATTTACCACCAACAGACAGCAATTCTTCCTCGGATCCTTATTCACCAAAACCCCATCATTTGATTATAACATCTATAAACTCAAATCTACTTCTGCTAATCAGAAATTACACACCTTTACAGATTATCTTCTTTTGGTTATTTCTTCTTTTTTCTCAGTCAGTCCTCCTCTATCTAACTATTTAGTATGCTAGCCCATTATCAATAAAATTCTGCCCACAATATTCAATTTGTTGTTTGTTTTAGATTAACCCTTTCTTTCCTATAAACTATTGTTTATTTATTAAAATGGAAAAGTTTAAATGTCATATCACAAAAGCTTATAATTTTTTCTTTAATTTATTAGTTATTGATTATTAATCTGGAGTCCTGAAAGTTTTATCAGCTTCCTTGGCCAGACTGTTGTCTTGTCCTATGTTATTCTTACGAGATTTAGTCACAGAATTCATTGCATTTATGTAAGTCTGTATATAAATATTTAGGGCTTGTGTTAATATAATTGATGGATACCTTACAAGTTTATTTAATTTTGTTTCAGACTAACAACCACCAAGTAGCTGCAGACTTTGCAGCCAGAGTAGCTGCTGTTGCTACCGATCGTGGAGACGAAGAGCTCGCTTCCTCTCTCATCCAATCAGGCGGAGCTATTATTAATGGACAACCGTCTACGACACCTCCCTCCCAGCAGGCGCCCCTTCCTGCGACTCTACCTCCTGCAGTAGTAGAAGTTATCACACAACCTAGTGTTGTGATACCACCTGTAATTTCTGTTGCACACCCGCAATTACCGATTGTGCAGCCACAGCCTCCACCTCTGCAACATCAAACGCAGCTACCCCCTCAAACGCAGCTACCCCCTCAAACGCAGCTACCCCCTCAGACGCAGCTACCCCCTCAGACGCAGCTACCCCCTCAAACGTTACCGACATCCCCTCAACAAACGAATGTTGTTCAAATACAACCCACAGCACCACAAATAATACCAACTGTGTCTGCGATGACAGACTCGCCTCCTGTCGACTTACCAAGGTAAATGCTTCTTTGGTCCTAGATTGTTTGTTATGGTAATTCTCAACCGTGTTCATGTAAAAATAGACACTTATTATTTTGTGTGATCACTTTACATATTATTTTTATAAATGTATCTTATTGACTATTATTGCAGTGCATTGCACACTCAGTAATCCAAATGTCCTGATGGAAAGAAAAACAAAATACTTTTTTAATTAATAAAAAATACTTCATTCTTTTGGCAAAACATTTCAAAACTCAAATTTTAATTGTCTTTGACAATTACAGTCAGTTACATAATGTGTTTTTTGCCCAAGAAATAATTCAAATTATCTGAAATTCGAACATTAAATTCCACAACATCTTGGAAATTACACCTCATATGTTAATGTGATCAAATTGAGCCCATGCTGTCCCTCTTGTTGATGTCTTGAGTAACTGCTCTATAGCTATTAAAGAATTTTTACCATGCTTCTTAAAGTTCTTAAGGCTTTTATTTTTATGAACTTTTCTAAACAAAACTTCTATTCAGAATATCATTCATAAATCTGTGTGAAATGATTTTACTGTGGTGAACTTATTAAACTTGAGGTGAAAATTATTAAATTTGCAGTTAATTCAAGAGAAAATATCAACATTAATTAATATAATTGTTTATTGATCCTAGATTATTTTATGTGTGTGGTTGCCTTTAATTTTAGTCTTATCCAGTCATCATTTTGACTTGTTATGTTAAACAGCAAGCTGCATGATGCTTCTGAAAGTCATTAATTCAGTAAGTTGCACCATGCGTGCGCACCTGAACATAAATATAGACACATGGTTAAAACAACTGATTCTGGTAAAAAAAAAAACCTATGAAACATTAAAAATGGTGGGCCAATACTGTTCCTTGTATCATCTAGTGATTATTGATTCTCTTTTACTTCAAATTTGTTGTGACTATTTTTTTAAAATTTAAATTAGTTAAAGTTAACTGATTGAGGCTGTTAACATGAACGTTCAGATTAGGTAGTGTGCACAGCATTTAATTATATTGCGGATGTGGTTTTTATATATAATAATTTATTTTTACAGACCAAAGGCTCCATCAAATTCAGCCATCCCTAGTAGGAAGCACACCCCCATTCCACCAAGTGTCCAACCTGGTTTGGAATCTACTAAGAAAAAAGAAAAGAAAGTAGTTGGAGTCACGTGTGTCCTTCCCCCTCACAAAGAGGAGCAGGAAGAAGTTAAAAAGTTGAGTTTTGCAGATAGCATTAATTTAAAAAACTTGAGTCAAAAGACCATTCAGCCGCAGCCCACATCGAACCCCGCTGTAGTTCCAGAACCAGAAATCAATGGCGAGCAGGAAGTTTTAAACACTCCTCCCATGCCCCAATCTGTTAAACATGAAAAAAACAAAAATGATGATAATACTTCTCATCAACCGGAGAATCGTAAGTATTTATTCATTTGTTTTAAATTAAATTTTTTTGGTTTATAATGTAACCAGAGAATCAGAAATATTTCATCATTGCTATTTTGACAATTGTTCTAAAACCAATAGCTTAATGTTCAAATTAGATACTTAATCTTTTAAAGCTAAGATTTTTAATTTAATAAATATATTTCACTCAAAATTAAAAAAAAAATATATATATATATCACTTAATCGTGTTTTTAGGATGGGATCATGTATTGTTTGTTGTTTCCAAGAAATTTATTATTTTTGTCTAATTTAGAATAAAAAGTATTGTTTAAGCTCATATAAATGTTAGCAAATATATTTTAACATAGGGATTTGGGATCATAGGAAAAATGATGTATTTTTAAATGTAGAGTTATCTGGGCAAAATTATGTATTTTTAAATGCAGTTCTAATTAATTGCAGTAGAATTATCTACTTTGTAAATAGTTCCCTGATAAATAAGAAAAATATATATCTAGTTATTTGTACCCAGGAGTTATCACTATCAACATTTTTATGTTGTAATGTTGAATAGGATCTTTTTTTGCTTACATTAATAATTATAATTAAAGAAATATGTATTAAGATTGACAGTACCTTTCTGTTACACATTCAAGAGAGACATAATCACCTGGGGTTTTGTGGTCTGCATGTTCTCAAGCTGGCAGTGGTTGCATGTACTTTTGTTTAAACTGATTACTCAAGTGCACTAGCTTGGAGCTTTGTGAAGCTCCTACTAATCTAATACCCGAATTTCTCCAGGCTACTTTTTTCTTGGCTGTTGTGATTAATCTCTCCTGTCCCAAGACTGTTTTCTTATTCATTTATTTACTAAGAGATGAAATTACAAGCATGTACACATCGGTTGCGGCTCCTTGCTCTATATAAGAACTGAATTTTAAGGCATTTATTAGCCTAACAAAAATTACATTACAGTAAATAATAATGCAATTTAAAGGGACAAGGTGATAAAGCTCACTTTCTGGCCACAAAATATGCTTTCTCTTTCACTACCTGCCTCCATTTTTATGCATTTCTCCCCCCCCCCCTCTGTTGCTACTTCCAATGAGGCCTGTATACCTCTGTCTTCTTGCTTTTACTTTCCTGACCCAGAAGTAATCTTAAAATTCCTAAGGTATTGGGAAAAGCTTAGAGTAATATCTGGGGGGTGATGTCATTTTCCCTTTGATCAGTGTTTTCAATTAGGCCGTTTTGCCTTACCCTCTGCTTTTCTCACTTCCTTTCTACAAAATACCTAGCCTACCTAGTACTATTCCAATCTTGAATTCTTTCATTGCTTTAACATTATATTATAGCCTAGTAATTGATTAAGCTGATAAAGGAGGGATAACTCTGTTGGAAAAGACCGTAACCAGAGATCAGGAGGTACCTGGTTTCAATCCCAGCCCCCCAGAATTTTTTTACCTTAGTTAATAATTATTATAACTGGGATTACATTACACATGTAATAATTTATAATATAATTTTTAATGGTCTATATGTATTATTTCTTATTGTGTAGCTATCTATCTTTGCATTATTAGGGCTTGATTATTAGAGCTCATTAGGTAACTGTTAAATTCAACAAGGAAATCCTAAAAACAAATATAATACCCCTTATTATGATTTTCATGAATACGAATCTAAAAACAATTATAACAATTAATTTACTTTTTTTTATACAACTTGATTGTAGTCATATTTTTTTTCAACATTTTACGTATGTCGTTCTTAATAAACAACTCAGGAATGATTTAAGTAATTATACTTTTAACCTTACGTATGGGGAGGGTTTGGTGTGGGACCTTCTTGAGTACTTAAGCTGTGGCCCCTGAAAGGGATTCTCTGCTCCTATTTATAATGCATCTATACACGACTTGAATTATTTGTCCCCTGAACATAATAATTAGCTATATTATTATATTTAAATGCCAAATAAATTATTTAAGATATCCCTCAAATGGTAATTTTTTTCAATATCATAAAATAATTATTTCAAATTATCAATTTTCAAGGAAACATATCTACACTTTTTGGGTAGACCTGAATTACAACTCAGTTTGTTTATTTACTGGTTATTAATACACGTTATATATAACGACAATGAGCCTGGTAGTCCTCAGGTGAAAAGAATGCCATCTAAACAAATTTAGGTTCCTTGATGTTTCTTAATCTGAAAGGTAATCCTCCTGATTTCTAGTGAATATAAATGGTCAACAAATCCTTTGTTTTGTTTTTTCACAAAATAGCTTTACCGTAACTGCTAATATAGTCAACCGTAACAAAAGAATTTAGAGAGATTCTGGTACATTTTTAACTAACATGAATGACTAGGTTCAGTTAAAAACTAAATATTTGATATTAATGAATGACCCTAGTAGTAATATTGCCAATTAAGACTAAATAACAATTTAAAAAATTATATATTGTTGCCCAGATATGATAAAGTTATCCTATGATGAATAGAAAATATTTTATCAAAGCTAAGTGTAAATTTAATATGTTATTGTACTTAAAAGTACCATAAAATTGAAATTTGTTCTGATTTTCTTTGGCATCTTATTGCCTGGGCTTCCACAACTAGTCACTGCAGTCCTGGTTTTCCTATTCTTCTCCATATGTAACCTAACCTTCCTTAGGTTCTCACCATTCTTTTTTTTTTTTTTTTTTTTTTTAATCTCAGCCCAAATCTATGTAGTATTATTTTCTTCATAATAAAGTTGTTGTGTTTTTTTAGGGGGGGGGGGCGAGAGAGAGTTATAAATAAATCACAGGGTCTGTTCATCTTTCCTGGTGGGCCATATCCTTCTTAGGATCTTTCTGAGGCTTCTCTTCTTGACCCACCCTCCCACCTTTTAGAAATCTATGTTCAAAGAAATAACAATTGTCTAATATGCATTTTTCATCATAGTTCTCTAAAACTATAAAGCAAATGTGATATCCTTAAGATATTTTATTGTTTTTTAAAATTGAATTCACCATATTGTAACATACATTACCCAGAATTAATTAACAATAAATAGTATTAAGACAGAAATTAGAAATATTAAATTGTCCTCAAATGAATTAAATTTATGAACTTTTATGACCTACTAGTTTTCGTCATCCACTGTTTGAAATCAAATGGATTTGCCATTTACAGTCTCATTTTATTATTTAAACATTTTGTGGTTACATTGACCTACAGCATTTCATAATTCCCCTTATTATGAGTAAATGTCTACATTTAATTAGTTAAAATTATATCGGATCGAAGTACAATACTTCATATAGCTAAAATTATATCGGAACAAAGTACGAACGTCATAAGCTTAGAAGTATTCAGGATTTGGGTCAAGGCATTCCTTAGACTAGACGAGTACTCCCATTGAATAGTTTCAACTTTTACCGTCGCGTTGCACCATATCAGCGATGGCATGGCGTAATATTTTTAGGGAGCTTAAATTATTTTTCTTTTAAGTCTCCGAAACGGTCAAATAATTTTTTCTGTAACTGAATCTTTTACGGGAAGTACCTAAACCAGCGATCAGATGTGGCATGGACGGCCATTACGTAACAGGTAGTTGTTGACCTTCCCGTGGGGGGCGCTAGAGTCGCGTTTTTTAACTTCATAACTCTACTTGTCTGATGAAGATGAATAAAGTGCTTTGGATTAGGTCGGCATTTCCGTTCATAGAAGGTTTTAGTTGATAACAGCAAGAGAATATGCTTAACCTTAAAGAAATGCGATGTTTTAGGAGATCAATAGAGATGTAGAGAAAAAAGATAGCGAGTGGGACCGGGGTAGAGGGGGCAGACTGTGGTAGTCTGGTCCAGTGCTGCCATTGCTGTGGCCAGGCTACACGAGTATGCAACACGTGCTTCTCATCCGCTTCTCATTTTAATAACCTTCCTCTTCTTCATTCTGTTCTTTTCGTTCATGCCGCCCTTATTTTTTGTTTAAATGTATGGATACTTTGCATAGATGCGAGGTAAGAAAACCTTTAAAAATTTGGTGGGGGATATGTTTAATACAGGAATATATTCCATTACTATAATGAAACCGTGACACAGTACAAAACGCCATCATTATGGGAAAAAGGGGAGAAAAAGGTAACGAAAATATTCTTTTAGTTTTAAGCATTGTGCATTTAACTTTTATGTTATTTTAATTTTTTTAAACAATAGTTTTAAATTATTATACGATATAATTTGAACAGGTTTAGATTTTAGGGTCCTCTGCCCAAATGATTTCCCCAGTAGGAACAGCAGGTGCCCCCATTGTTAAACCCCTCATCTATTTAATTTCCTGACTTCACTTCTTATTTGTTAAATGGTCATAGACTAGTGCATGTAGCAGAAAATAATAATCACTCATTTTTAATTGAAGTAATTCTAAGTTATATACTTCACCCCCTTAAGGTTTTAGTTAAGTTCTAACACCTTGCACTAATTTGAATTGTTCATGTGGTAGGCAGACACATGTTGCTATTGTACACATACTAAGTTGGTGGTACATCATCAGACTAATGTTAAATATGTGTTTAGTTTTCTGCTTTTAAAGTGCATCAACCTATTTTTCATATGGTATGAAGATGAAGGGACCCACCACCAATCCCCTCCACTTCTTTTGTAATCCCATGACCTTGACCTATGCATTTCAGATTTAAATTATTTTTACAACTTATAAATTTTAAACTATGTAATCACATTTTATATCTATACTTCTATTTTACATAGTTATGAGTTGTAAGTGACGTGTTTAAATTTAATAACTTTTCATGTGTTTTATCTTAAGCCTTTTTAAAATGTTTCATGGTTGTGTCAGGTAGCCCTTTTTTGTAATGTTGTCTTAATGTCAGTTATCACCAACTAAGAACTCACCAACCCCCAAGGATTTTGATAAATGTTGTAGATTTGTTTTTAAAACATTTACTCTAAGCTTGAAATTGCATTGTTTTAAAAATGTGGAATATTTATTTTCTATATTATTAGATTTCTTAAGTATTCTTATTTTTTTCATCAACCCAATAATAAAAATATTTTATTATTATTTAATGTTATTTATTAGGTTAATTTAAAACATATGGAATAGAATTGTTAGCTAGCTTTTCCTTTAGCTCTCTTTCATGACTTTCATTTAATATCATTTCTCATTGAGGGCAGGGCCTCATTCAAGGTCATAGCGATATTAAATTTTTTTTATGTTAATTAATTTTTATTCATCTTAACATTTTATTATTTTCTTAACAGAGCTGTTCATTATATTATCTTCGGTATGTCATATTTATTCAAAATGTGTTTTTGCTTATGGGTAAGAAAACATTCTTAGATCGAACTTCTGTTTATCGAAAGAAACCACCGAAATACTATACTATATACTAATGATTAAAATTTTTTGTCTGTTAAATATCCAAGGTGAAAGTTCGCAAGTTTTCACTTGATATGAGGTAGTGCCATCTTCTGTAGTTGTCAAATCTTATAAGTCAAGTATTTGGCTTTTGCTTAAAGATGGAGGGGATGTCTATTTTAGGAGCCCCCCACAGAGACTCCATCTGTAGTATCTGTTATTATTTCTCACGTAACATGTGAATTGATTCCCCCCTCCTTCCATGTGTGATAAGTGCGTATAATTTACATGTCTCATTATTGTCTTACAACTTTTCACACTGATAGTCATGCTGAACTTCTATTTCTCTTAAAAAATAAAAATGGAAAATAAAAAAAAACGTTCTCAAGGGCGAAATAACTCTTCATCCAGAAGAAACGCCTCGGTCTCTCACCTTTCGTCAAGGAGATCTTCCAAAGATTTTTATTCTATCACTCCAGACAATGGTGAAGTCACCGCCAGCTTTGATGAAATCTGTGAGTCATTTGCAAACCATTTCCCAGATGCCATGTAACTTCTAACCCATTTTTATGTATTTTGTTTATATTAATTCTCTGTAGTGACCACAATGGCATGAGAACTGGTTCTCATTAACTGTAGGATGTAAAGTAATTTGCCAAGCATTTTGGCAAATAATCTGCCTTCAACTTTTTTCCTCTTATTTAATCTAAACTAAGAGCAGTCATTTAGAATGAAAATATTGATAACACCCCTTTATGTTAAAAATTAAATGTTTTTAGAACAGGTAATGATAACTTAAGGAAGCTGTCTATATTTAGTTAGGACACCAAGTTGTGTCTATTTTAGTCAGCTTTGCACCCTAACATATTTTTTTTTCTGACTCAATTGACTCCCTACTTTACTAAAAGTCTCTTTGATAACTATAGCCTGCTATAATAATTGCTAATGAATATGGGTTTTAGTTTATTTAAAATAAATTAAGGCAATATTTTTAGCCTATTCTAAATCTGAAATGTTCTACAGTTGTCATATTGTGAGAGTATTACTTTAACAAGCATTTAAATATAAGCACTCATTTAAATAATGAATATTGATTGGGGGTTTATTCTCATGAACATGACAACAATTAAAACCATTTTTTTTCTAATTGGATCTCAATTTTACTAAAGTAAATGTTTCAATAATTTCCATTGATAATCACATGTTTTATAAACATTATTGGTTTTAACCTACTTTCTTTAGTTAGTTTATTTTTATATTTTATAGTAATTAATAGTATTAGTGATAATGTTTAAAGCTGCCAGAATTGGAACCTAACTGGATCACATTAATCAGTTGTTATCTCTTATTGCCTTTCACTCTCCTTAAATGTTTTAAAAAAGTATAAGGTAATTGAAATGAACTGAAGATTGTATTGTGGTATTATTACTTTTACAATTTTATAAAAAAAACAACAACTCGACAATGCTTTATAATGATTATTCATTTTTAAATTACTGTTATATTTGTTTGTTATTTTTTCATGTTCTAGTTTCATGTAACCCTTTATAGACAAATCTAATAACCAATATATATCAGGTCAGTTAAGATTGAATAAGTTGCTTATGATTTTACTGGACTTGTTATTTATTCTTCTTTAATAATTGCTATATTATATTTCCTCATTGCTTCTGTGGAATTATGTTTTAAGCGTAACTATTAATTCAAACTGCGGACCTGTTTTTCTTTATTAGTATTAAACGGGATATAATAATGGTTGCTATGTTCAATGCGATAATAGTATCCAAGGAACAACTGAATGTAATTGGCGAGGATCTCATTTTTTTATGAGCCAGTAACCGATAGATATATAGTTCTTTATATGTATTAATGTGTTTTTACTCGGCATTTTGTTTGATGCATGGTATGTATCCAGTTCAGTTAACATTAGCTCTTGAAAGAAAATCCAGGAGCTCTTCATTGTCCCTGGTAAAATATCAAAGTTTGAGAAGGTTTAATGTAAAGCCCTAAAAATATATGCTAATATTTATTTAAATGTTTTTGCATTTATCCAATTCTGGTGGCTTTGGTTTGTGGTACAATAATAATATGCTGATATGCAACATATGCTGATAATTGCCATAATTTAGAAAATTCATTTAGTTGTCAAGAACAAATGGAAAACAATTGATTTTAGATAAAAGTGACTCATGTTTTTTTCTGCTATTTCAAGTATTTGACCGCCTGTTGTTTATCAATAAAAAGCAAGATTTATCTTTGTAGTTTACAAATTTGTAATTTAAACAATTATATTTATTCTTTGAAGTACAAGTTTATAAATGTGACAAATGAAATAACATTAGTAAAGTTTATTTTTGGCTGTGGTAGTAATACAACATTAGTTTTGTCCTTTCATCGGTTTGTTAACATATTTAAGAATTATTGTTTATATTTTTATTTTTGACCTTCAAGAAATAGATTACAATTTTCTTGGTTTGAATATTTATTTGTGTTCTATAAAGACCCAGTTATGTTCTATTTATAAATCTATCATCAAATTTGGAGAACCTTCATGTAATGAAGCAGTTAAGGGTATTTAACACAAGTTTAAGTTATATTGTTTTTAATTGTAACTTACTAAGTATGTCTGAAAGTTTGTCTTGTTTACTGAGGGTCCTTTCATCAGATTGTTACATACTCACTATACTTAAGAGTTAAAACAACCTATTTGTAGGGTTCTTTATAATTAAAATTAATTAAAGTTATATTAATGTGGCATATGTTGCCTTGCCCTGTTTGGGAAGATTTTGTTTGCAACCAATTTTTTTTCATTTTGCCTATTTTTTTCTAATTTAACACACCATACTGTAGCAAAATTAACTGTCAACGCACAATAAACTTCAATTTAGATTAGAGGGCCAGTTGCTCAAAGTGTGTAAACCATTCTTAAAATTACTGTAATTATGCACCATGAGAACAATTAAACTGTTATGTTATATCATGCTTTCCCCTAAAGCCCTTTAATTGTATTTGTTTATTATCAGATGTTCGCTAATGTGTTTATGTGTTTTTGTTGGAGGTGGAGGTAGTAAAGCCTTACAGAGGAACAAACAACGGAAGAAATCTAATCTGAAGGAGCTAAACCGGAGGGGGCAGGAGAAGGAGGGGGGCTCTGACATGGATGCATTCACGGTTGGTAATGTGCCTCCTCCCACAATAGTTCCGGCTCCTGTTACGTCAGCAGAACCAAAGCCACGTGCACCCTCTCCACCTGCCCCTGCCCCAGAGGTAGCCCCTGCGCAGCCTCCAGCACCGCCTGTTGTGGATGTTCCACTGCAGCCTCCTGTTGTGATTGAGCAACAGCAGCAGCCACCTCCTCCACCAGTCACCATCATCCCCCCACCGATTTTGAATAAGACTGTAGATATAGAGGTATGTTTTCAAGTATTGTTCCCAAATATATTTGTTTTAATAATTTTGTTGCCAAGTACCATTTTGACCCCAAATCTATTGATTTGTTACTCAGTTAATACTAAGAATTAGTTACTAACTACAATAATTACATTACTATTGGTCCCAAAAAATAGGTAGTAACAGGGCCAGGATTCAAAAATTTATGTTATTGCACTAAGATAAAAAAATAAGGTACACATGTTTGTGTTAGCCAAATAATTCTTGTCTGATTTTTATTACAAGACATCCAAAATATTTTTTCTATTAGGTCGAGTTGTAAGTAACTTCTGATGCAGCTAAGTAGAATCTATTGTTCGTATCTACCCGCTATAAGTTACTATGACCATAGTTTTTGTTTTTACTATATAGTCGAGGCTTCAGTTAGTCTTTTGTCAACTGTTTTGTGTGACACGTTACTTTAAATTGTTTTTTTTAACCTCTAAAATGGAGAGTCAAAAAGTACATATTCATCATGTAATATTTGGGAATTTAAACAAGGCAATAGTGCTAGGGCGACAGCTGAACAAATATGCAGTGTATATGGTGAAAGACTAATAACTGATCGGGCAGTTGGAAATTGGTTTATAAAATTCCGTTCCGGAGATACGACCTTAAAAGACAAAACCGAGGGCGGGACGTCCTTCTGACTTTGACGACAACCTTTTAAAGGCAATATTAGAGCAAAATCCACGTCAATCGACAAGAGGTATAGCAGAAAGGTTGAATACATCACAATGAACTGTTAACCACCACCTGGAGAAATTAGAATAAGTCAGCAAGTTAGGAGTGTGGGTACTCACAATCTCAGTGAAGAAGAAAAAGATTGCAGGATCAACCACTCCTACCAGATCCGAAAGCAAACATCCATGGCAAAAAGATTTTATTGTGTGTATGGTTGGATTGTTAAGGAATCCCTAAGGATTGATAAACTGCCAGGAAGATGGAAGAAGGTTATAGATAATAGTAGTGAATACATAATAAATTAATACAATTTTGTTATTTAATGAGAGCAAAATAAATGCCTGATAAAAATACAGAAGTTACTAATGACGACTCAACCTAAATATTTTTAACAATTTTATGTTATTTAGTAGAGGGCACAAAAGTTAAAATCCAGTAATTTGTTATATTTACAACTCTAAAATAAGATCTGTTCCAATTTTCGAGCAATTGCATTTTATTAGCATTTGTTTATCATTTAAAGAAAAGGTTCAGGGATTTGTGGGGAGATGATTCAATTATTGATCAATTACAAATTGATTGTTTACAAGCACCCATTTCAAGATATTAATATGATATACAATTTATATAACTTAATATTTATTATCAAAGGACTAAGAGGAACCAGTGGCAATAATAACAAACTAAACTTTGTGTTCTATGGGAGAAAATCCATTAAAGAGCATGTTGGAGTATTAAATGTCTTTTCATGTGAAAATTTAAATTATTGCAAATAAATCTTATATCCAATTAAATGGTTAAATCATTTCCTAAAATAAATGTAACCACTTCTAATAATAGGGATTCATTTCCTGATTTCTGAAAGATATATAAAAGAGGGATATCTAAATTTAGCATAAAATACCCATCATATCTTTTTTAATTATCCCTTTTATGCCCTTTGTTGCTTGTGGAATATGCTAAAATTGTTCAATTTTTGAGTATAACAAGAGTGTGTTAATGTGTAAGGAGTTGGATCTAAATTCAGCATGAAAACTTAATAGTCTACCCATCCACATTGCTGTTTTGTAAATTTGTATTCTTAATAATTAAAATATGTTTAACCTTTGTATGTATCTGTAGTTTTATGAAAATATAGTTTCCAATAGGCATTTTGCATATATCATGAAAAATAAATAAATACAAGTAATAAATTCTGCTGTCACTTTTATTAGCAAATACTTGTAAGCCTTTAATTTGTCATCTTATCCATTGTGAACATAATAGTAAATTTATATTATTTCTTTTGCTGTAGGATGAGGGTCTGGTTGAGTTAGAAGATGACAAACCAGAACCAGAAGAGACTGATTCATTAGTAGCAGCTAAAAATAAAGAAAACAATAAAGTATCTGCTGAAACTGCCCAAGAACAGACTAAAAGCGATTCAAATGAAAGCCTTGTGATTGAAACTACTGTAATAGAAAGGTCAAAGCCCCTGACTTTAAAGTTCAGCTATAAAGAAGGTAATGATAGGGGTATTATAATTTGCTCATTTTAAATTTACATGCTTACCGATTCTTTAATATACATCTATACGCACATGTATATATATGTTATACACATTTGTATTAATGAAACTTCTTATGTTACAGACCAATGGTCCCCTCTAAATCCGGAAGGTAAAAAAGTTTACGACAGGGACTTTCTATTAGGGTTAAGGACTGAAGTCTTATCGACCAAAAGGCCTGATATTGAGGATTGTGACATTATTAAGACGGACACTGCCAACAATAATAACTCTTCCACTAATAATAATAATCGGGTAATTAAATAAGTTTTTGTAATACTTTATCTGGATCATTTAACAATCAATAAATTACACTTGCTAAAATATTTTGTATGTTATTTTTACAGCGGTTACATACTGGTTCAAATAGTATGGGTATGAGCCGTGACGGATTTTCACCTGTATTTTTCAAACCAACAACTAGTCAAAGAGGAAGTGTAAGTGCTAAGTTATATTTGTTATTTTTATAAATCTACGATTAATTATAAAATCAGAATCCCTAAGGTGTGCGAGAAAGCTACAGAGCATCATATAAAATACATAAAGAACATTTTAGAGGTTGGGTTCTGCTAAAGAACTTATGAATTGACTAGGCCATGGGTACAGGTTTAGCGCAGCTGGAAGGATGCCACTGACTGACCATAAATCAGGAGGGTTTGATTCTCGGAACTGTCAAACTCTTTTTTTCCCTTGACCATTTAAGTATAAAGATAAATAAAACAATATATAACCCAGGTAATTTGCAGCGGGCCTTCGTTCCTAGGTTTTTTATTTATTTGACAGGCATGTGAAAACTGCTTTAGTTCATGTTTAACCTTCCATAAGGCAACAATCTATCGTAGATCTTCTCTTCTCTTATTGCTTCATTTCTAAACTTTTCTCAGGTTGGTTTTTATTTTAGATGCAGTAAAATCTGCTTTGCTGTGTTAAGAATAAAAATTAAACTACACACCAATTATGCTAGTTAGCATCAGACGCATTCATAGTTAAAGTGTTAATTAATAAAAGTGGGATTTGAATTTTAAAAAGAGGAAGGGGATAGATGAACAGGAGAAGTTATAAATATAAATAGTCAATTAGTTTATGTCTATCTAGGCATTATCAAAGGAGTTAAAGTGAACTAAACTCATATCGGATGGGGTGAACATTTGTCAGATCGGTGACATCTGATACAAGAGTGATTAGCAGATATTATTAATTGTGTTGTGTATCTATAGTAGTTTGTTTAAATAGGCTCGGGTTTAGAATGTCAGGTTTCAATGTTAAGAATGATTTTTTTCCTCAATGCTGAGAGAGGTCACGATCGGCTACGTGAAGTGAAGGAAGATAATATAGGAAACAAAGAAGTGAGCGTTAGTTGTGGAGGGGAAGTGGTTTATTTATTAATTAAGTTTATCAATTACACTTTTTTTTTTTTATTAGTTCTAAGTATGTAATTTTTTTACCTACACTATTGGACTGACAGTTGTAATTAAACCTCTGCTATGTAGTGGTGTCAGATGTTCCCTATCCACAAAATAATAAACAAGCTGTGTATTGCTAATACAATAATATCTTGTACAAAATTCCCTTGTCTAAAAGGGTTGTTGTCCAGAAGAAGTTTATTTATTTTTTGTGATTCTAAAATTTAGTTTAACGGTCATTTGAACTTTTTTGTAGCACAAACAACTGCATAACCCTTCTTCTTTTTTTTTTTTTTTACAGATGATAGGAAAGCAGAGATCCCAACAAGGACGACCTGGTGGTGGAGGTGGCAGAAGCTCTAACAAGATGATGTACCCGGGTTCTAATTATGGTAGGATGGATGCGGATGAGGACTTGCATTGGGCAGGTAAAGGAGGCTGGAAGCCCGAAAGGTGTAAATCTCCTCCAAAACTTACTGATGATGAAGCTAAGACCGAAGTAAGTCCTATACAATTATTATTTTAAATAAAAAATAACCCAGTGCTTTCTCATTTTCAAGCAATCGGTCTGTTGTTTTTGTCCAACTGGCAAACTGATCTTGTCTTTCTAGAATACACTGTACCTAAAAGCACTTTTTGATCTCAATGCTTCTAATGATCATGTTAATTATATATTATATGAATTGCTTATTGCATCATATGCCTTGTATGAGATAAAAATACTATATATATTTTAACTATACATATATAGTTAGAAAGTATATATTATATTTTTATCTCATACAAGGCATATGATGCAATAAGCAATTCATATATATATATATATATATATGTATATATAATGTATACTTTTTAACTATATATATATAGGCCTGATGCAAACCTTTCCAAAAATAAATTTAATAAAAAATTTAGTTTACTTAAGTATTAGTTTACTAGTTTTTATTATACTTGAGTATTCTATATTTAATTGATTGAAACTTTTTTCTAGCATCTTTATAAACGAGTTAGAGGCATTTTAAATAAATTGACGCCACAGAAATTTGATACTCTTTTAGAACAAATCTCAAATCTACCGATAGACACAACAGACAGGTTAAAAGGTGTGGTCGAGCTTGTATTTGATAAGGTATGTATAACTTAGTTTTTGAATTTTACATTATCAGTAAATGGTAAACACCTATAATTTACTAATCATTGTATGTATGTGGATTTAAAAGTAACTCTTGCCCATCTTTAATTATATATTCATTTATAGGCGGTAGATGAACCATCTTTTTCAATAGCTTACGCTAAACTTTGCCAACATCTTGGCACAATGAGTATAAAGATAGTCAATGATGAGGACAGTGAAAATCAATCTCAACCGACTGACTTTTCATTCAGGAAAGTCCTTTTAAACAGGTGTCAGCAAATGTTCGAAAAAAAGAAAAAGGAAGAAACTGGTGAGGATGGTAAAAAATCTGAAGAACAGAGAATCGCCGAATTACAGCAGGCAGTAGCTGCAGAAGAAAACAAGGTTCCATTAATTTTTTAATTATTCTCTATAATATCGATTTTTAAAATATAAATATTAGAATAGGGAATATTATCAATTAACTGTTGGTTATATTTTTCTTTTCAATGTTAACCACAAATATCTAGATAATATTCCAAAATCAATGTTCATCTGAAAATCTTTAAAATTAATTTATATTACTAATGAATTTGGCTCCCCCGCAATAAATGTTCTAAACTTGGGACTTCACTTTCTGTTCCTTCCTGTGCTTTCCCAGTAAAAACTGCATGCTTGCCTCTCTTGGTACATGGAGATTTATAATTTTTCTAAATCTTGAAAAGTATTTTTAACCTCTTCTTGCTGCTATGAAATAGTGGATATTTCATTGCTACTTGCTATTTATTTACTCTCTTTTTCAGACCCTCGTTTATCATGAAATATGCTCAATTTATACAACTAAATTTAAATTACCTGGTTTTTTAATAAATATTTTAATTATAAAAATATTGCAATAACTACTTTACTTTTTTGCCAGTTATTTCTTTCTTACATAACCCCTGGAAGGTGATTTATTTACTGCATGCATGCTTGATATAGTTGATCTGAACTACATACATTTGTATCTACACTTATTTTTAATTACATTTACCTTTATTTGCGGAATACTATTTAAATACTGTCAAATACTACTATCAAATTAAATGGAAAGGATAAATTAAATTAAATACTGACATTACCTGATACAAGCTATATCATGCCTCTTTGGTTTTTAAATTTATATGCATGGTATTGCTGCAAATATCATTAAAAAATAAATTGTATTAGTCCATGTCCTTTTAATAAATATATACCTATAGAGATTTGAATCAACAGGTATGCAGTTGCATAGCATTCATGTTTTACGCATGACATAGTTCTGACAATTAAAATTATTATTTTTTAAGCACAATAAAATAATAAGATTATACCGGTTTTTTATTTTTCTAGTTGGTTAGCAATTTCATTCCAAGGTTTTCAGATCGCTTCTTTATTATCTCCATTATTAAATTGCTTTCCATTATCATAATTTTTCTAGAAACTGGCCTATTCTCCATTATAATTGGTCTAGGGTATGTTTTCAAATATCTTTCACATCTCCGAACTCTATTCTTCATTCAATTTATTATATCTATAGCAAGCAGTTTTTAAAAGGTAGTCATTGCACGTACCTTGTATCATTTCTGTTGTTTAATTAAGTCTAGTCCACCATAACGATTATTGATTTTGTATTTATGCCACTACTGTTAAGGTGAAAAATGAATTTTAGGGCGTTATGTTAAACAAGTCCTTCTATTTTTTACTTCCTCCAAAGGGCATTGTTGGTGCGAGTTGTTTTATGATCTTCCCCATTATTCACTTACAATACTCCATTGATGAAACATCCTACCTTTACCTGAAATTATTTGTGCTATAACTGATATTAATTAAGTATGTGTGTTGTTACAGGGCAAAAAGAAAGAATTGCAAATTGTGTTGGACGAAGAAGAGAGAAAGATTCGTGTGAAATATGTTGGCCTGGCCAGGTGAGTTGACTGTTTCTAAATCTTTAAGCATCATGGAATATTTTAATTTCATTTTGTAGTCTTAATACTTTAGAAATTGCTTATCTTTATATTTCAAGAATTGTTTTTGTTAAATTTGTTGTCTTAAGGTCTCACTGGAATTTTCGCATAACCCGTCTGTTCTCCAGAATTTATTGCCTTTATCCAGGTGCCCATAGACAATATTTCGTTAGCTCATTTCTGTTCCAAATCATTAATTCTGAAAATCCATCCTACAATTTTAATCACAAAAAACCAAAGCAACTCTTTCTGAGCATTAGTCCTTCATTCGCCTTATTTCAATTTGTGATCCTCCTTAATTTCCTACTCTTCAAAGCCCATCTCTTTCATCACCTCTTTACCCTTTGTACGGATACTATTTAGTAAACATATTTTATGTATATAGGTTCTTTCTCTATAAGAATGTTTTATTAAGGCCAGCAGGCAAGGCATAATAAGGCCATTATAATTATTCTAAGGAGACTTGGTCCTACAATGAAGTTTTTTTAATTTATTTATTTATTTATTTATTTATTTATTCAAGAAACTAATCAAATCTAGCCATGGGAAACAAAGTTTGTTGTCCTCAAGCCATTATTGTAAGTCAATTTTTTCAAATGTTGCTGCACATTTACTCCGCATTACCTTAAGTACAATAATATTCAGTTTTGGAATCTAGTCTTTACAAGCAAAGTATAGATAGCACATACAAAGTATGGCAGTAACCTCCTTAGTGACACCATTATCTCATAAAAAGATATTGTGCTGTGAGGTTATTACTTTTATTTTACCTGGTCTTACACCAGTTTAAACTTGGATTAATTAAGCAAAACAGGTACTGTTCTGTAGAATCTTTTTCTAAGCAGATGAGAAAAGTGGGTTGGGTCCATTTTCTTCCTTCAATGGGTGAGAACTGCAACGTAATCCTGTCCCATTCAAATGTGGAAGCATCAATCCTATGTGTAGACCCATCCACTTTGCCTTCAGTCTGTCCTTGACTACATAGAAAGCACTGCTAGACTATTTGAGAGGGAGTTAATTTGATTCCTGTATAGTTATAGATAATCTTGTTACAATGGCTCTATTTTAGTCAACGAGAGAGCTCCAATAAACATTAATTCCTTACCTTAAAAATTTGCAGAAATAAGGATGTATATTAATTTCAGTCCATCATGCTATTGCATCAGTAACCAAAGAAAGTTACCGGATTCGAACTTGGGACCTTCCTACTGATCTCACGGTCAATGCCCAATTAATTAAGATAAGTCAATTGAAAATCTATATGGCTGGGAGATCATGAGGCCTCTGGTCCAAATTTGGCCTGAGTCTCTCCCCCCCAAACTTATTTAGGCATTCATATATGTTAATTTTTTGTTAGACCCCCTCTTGATTCTCAACTTATGCACTGTCCCATATTATGCAATATATATGTCGCTTACCTTAAAGGTTAAAGGAAGTTACCTTAACTAAGTAATGCAATATCAGGCTAATCACCAACAATTGATAGCAAAGTTAATTAATCATAAATATTTAATCTTAAACTTTATCACCTTATTGTTTATACCCTGAGCCCCCAACTATTGCTTATTTCACAGATTTATCGGAGAACTGTTCAAGCTTAAAATGTTGACTCCTAATATTATGCACAATTGCATAAGAGCTCTACTAGAAAAGATAGAAGAGGAATCTCTTGAATGCTTATGCAAACTGCTTACAACAGTTGGAAAAGAACTTGAGAACCCAAGTTCTAATAACATGGTAAGCATTTATATAATTGTGCAGTTATTAATTATTTGTCTAACTTTAATGTGTCGGTGAAATTAAATGTAACAAAATTAATGAATCTACCTCTGTTTAATACATGTTATTACAATGGAAGAAATTGACTTTAAAATGCCAAAAATTCATTTTAGTATTATGTGACGAACAGTCACATGCAGTCCATATGCTTCTATATCGGTAACAATAAATTTTCATAGAGATAAACAGAAATATTCCTCACTTGGTCTGCCATTGGTAAAATGGAATTGACAATTAATAGAGATATGATAAACCAAGTTCATTAAGGTATTGATATAGAGGTGATTAAATTGTATAATAGTTCACACAATTGTGTTAAGATGTCTCAACTGTTTTCATAACACATGATATAACAGCTGAGTTTAGTAATATTTAAAGCAGAATTAACTTCATAAACTTACCTTTACATACTTAATGATCAACTGGAAAAGCATCTTCCTTCTACAGAGGTTTTAATGTTATTTTACATAACAAATATTCAAGATATCTCTATATTAGTAGAGCATAATACCTTTATTAGAAATACTTCCTTTTGATAAACAATCATAAGGTTACTGCATTGCCTTCAGCGAAGACAATTTTATTTGAGCATTTGAGGGTTTTTTTTATATAGAAATAAACAAAGTTGTTATTTTGCTTCTATGCGAGCAGGCTTACTGGGACTACCCACTTATAATCAAGAAATTTCTGTCTGCTTAGTGATCCGAAGCCATAAGACCCCATTAATATACACAAAAAGATTGCCTCAATGATTATAATTTATATTTATTAAATTTTATATAGTAATGCATAAAAAAAATTTGTCACCTTGATTTGACACATTTACTTATCTGGTATTGTGAGCTTTTATCAAGTGTTATTCTGTTTATTATATTATTATTATTAAAAAAATACCCTAACCATTTAATATGCCATAGAGAATCACAATATTTTTCTTCTAACCAATTAAATAATTAAGTGTTGCAACAGGGAATGCATCTCTCTCCAACTGTCATTTTTATATGTCAATTTAATTCTTAATAATTACAAAAGCTATGTAAAACATTCATTTCATAATTCAGACTTATTTGTATTCATTTTTTATAGGAACTTGAAGAATATTTTACTAAGATGAGGAAACTTTCAAAGAAATCTTCCAACTCAAAGGTTTCTTCTCGTGTTAGATTCATGCTCCAGGATGTAATAGAACTGCGTTCAAGCAAGTGGGTACCAAGGAGAGAAGAAAATAATCCTAAAACAATAGAACAAATCCATCTTGAAGCTGAGAGAGAAACTTTATTAGAATCGGCTCTACTTTCCAGCACACCTCGCTCCAAACATAATGATAGAGATGATCGTAGAAGAGGTCCAAGTAAGTCTGAGTATTGTTCAATTTTCAATGATGCCTAAATAGACCAAAGTTATTGATAATAACCCTGTAGTCGTGAGGTTGAACATGTATTTAAGTACTACTTAAATTCATGATCCCCCTCCACAACTTTTTGAGAAATAAATTATTAACTTGCTTTCAATTTTTAGGAAGTGGTGGTAATAATAATAATAATCAAGATTCAGATGGATGGTCACTATCGACCAACAAAAGTTTCAGGAATTATGCCTTTGATCAATCAAAGCTCCAACACTTGAAGGTAACTTGTCAAAAAATTTTATATTTTATTGGTGAATTATTGTTATAACTTAATTTTTCAATATTGTATATTTCTATTCAATGGTACTAGCTAGGTTATGTATCTCTTATGCTACTTGGTCTCTGCTTCTGAACTGCATTAAAACTTTATTCCTAGTAATTTGTATCTCGTTTATTTATAATTCATGTACTTTTAATTTATAATATATAATTTATCAGGTTTCAGTCAAGTATTTTCTTAATACATCTCTTTTCTAAATCAACATTTTCTCAGAATTTTTTTAATTTTTATTATAGGGCAACGATAATGAGAGCAGTGGCGTTCTTGGCTCACATACCCAATTCAGCCAATGGAATATAGGTTCCAATGCAAAGAGAGGTGATGGTACTAAGCTATTACAAAACAAATTTGCTATTCTGAGCCAAGAAGACAAAAAATTATCTTCTTCCATGATGTAAGTGTTGATTTAGTTAACTCTTTATCTAATTATATTGTATGAGCCATGTCTATAAACTAGCAACAATAACAATTTAAATAAAAAAAAGAAGCTGTTGATAGTATGCAGTTTCATTAAAAATGTTAGTAAAATAAATGTCAATATGGAATATTTTAAGAAGAAAAAAATGTGTATTCACTAACTTGTCATTTTAGAACATTTTTCTTGCTTTCACAAATTATTATTCACTCAATTTTTAAATGTTAGTGTGTTTGTTATTATTCACTCAATATTTAAATGTTAGCGGCTTACAAAGTTTGTTACATTTAAATTATTTAACATCTAATTAAAATATTGTCTCTTATGCTCAACCATTTCATTTTATCCTTAAATCCACACTTGATTAGGTTTTATTAAAGTGGAACTATATGTAGAAAGTTTTTGGGTCTTAGGGCAAATTGACCGTGTATTCTGTAAGTAGTTATCAGTCCCCCTTAATATTAAAGTAAAAGTCCTGTTTCCAGGAATAACAAAAAATTTGTAAAACATTGATAATGTTTTTTATTTGATTATTTTCTTCAGTACCTTTGGCTGTAGTGATATTGCAGCATGTGCTTTTAATTATTTTTTCCTTACACAGTAATTAACTAATTAATGACACTTCTTATTTTACATTGGATTTCTTGAATTTTCAGCATCATCAGGCAAAATATCATGCCTTAAAATCACATGATTTAATGACTTTGTGTAATAGGTGACAGTTTAAAAATCTCATTTTGTTAGTCAGGGCAACAAGATCTTTAATTGGATACCTTATTAACCTAACCCCTTGACATACAAATAAAATGCGCATCGACGCGATATATATCGCGAAGATAGTGCGATATGGCCAAAAAACGTTAAATATGGGTGTTTCTATTATTTTTCGCTTTTACCAGTACATATTTATTTTAGATTTTTTAGAACTTCATCATTTGTTAGTGGATACCAGTAATTGTTCATTTTTGTCTTCTGTTCCATTTACATTTGTGCTGCATAACTATTCGTTTCTCTGATTATCATTTCAAAAAAGTCATCACATAAAAATTGTTTAAAAACACCCACCCAGAGGTGTTGCATTTGTACACAATCTTCGTAGAATAGAGCAGTTCATGCCTGCAGTTTCAGTAAATTGTTTTATATTCGCAATATTTTTTTTTTTTTTTCCAATTACATTTATCCTCTGGTACATCAGATTCGTCACTGCTTGAAATAGGTCTTCCACGTTTACGTACATTTTGTCGAATAGAATAGCTTCACTTAAATACTCGACAGTATAAACACTTTGATGACCATTTTCAATCTTACTATCATCACTGGAGTAATCTAATACACTTCCTTCCTTCGTCACGTTCATATAATACACCCAACTGAGACATGTTGAGAGCACTATTTCTAATTTTTACTTATTTCAAATATATACTATGGCGTTCGTAGCGCGAGGTCGTTAGTACTGTACTGATTACCGCTTTGATTGTGCGTCGTTTACTGGTTTAGCCAATGCGATTTTTTTTATCGGTACTGTGGGGGAAATCATCTTGAACAAAACAGGATCAAGGTACGACTGGAGCAGTTAAAGAACATAAAAGTATACTGTGCGGTGTTCGCCAAAGAAAGTTCTTACCGTCTTGAAGTCTACAATCACACATGAAATGAATGATGTCTGGGAGACATCATTGTATGTCAAGGGGTTAAGAATTTTTGTTATTCTCAAGTAATTAATCAGCTTTAACTTGCAATTTGCAATGAACTTGGTTTTATTTTCAGTACGACTGAGGCATTGCATTTAATGAAACTACAAAATATCATCTCACTTAGTAGAACAAGGAATGAGTTAATCTGTGAACATGATTTTAATGGCTTTGTGTATATACAGCTCAATAATAAAAACCAAAAGTTACAAATTGCTAACTCCTAGATGTCATTATCATTAATTTGATTCCTTACTCAATATGACGACATTTTTGTTTTTTTAATTTCCTTAATTAATTAATAACCCCTTATTATGTTCAATGAATTCTGATTTTTGAAAAAGAAAAGAAATCAATAATACCCTTAAATTAAATAGTAGATAAAAAAAGCTCCTAAAAAAAATTATTCAAAATTTCGCATGAAAAAAATGGTGGTGAGTGGTGAAACAAAATCAGAAAAATATGCCAAAGAAGCTAGCATCATATAAGCTAAAAAAAAGGAGAAGCAAGAGCACTATCTTAAAGAGGTATTTTGTCCTTACACTGGCATGACAAGAAGGATGCGTGTATAAAAACACTCTAGCAGAAATGGTTGTTACGGGAAAAATAAGAAGAAAGGAAAGAGGCGAAGAAGAACCTGTGTTGTGTTGTGGATTACAATCGTGGAATGGGAGGTGTCGACAGGCAAGACCAATGTATTCCATGTTCCCCTCTCATGTGAAAGTGTGTAAAAGGATTTAAAAAAATGTTCTTTTATATGTTCGATTTAGATATTTATAATGCTTTTGTCTTACATTTGAAGTTGCCTTCTTCACAAAAGCAATCTATCGTGAATTTTCGATTGAATATTGCAGAAGACATGCTCTGTAATTTGAACCTTCCGAACTATCCGACATGTGAACAGACCGTCGCAAGGTGAATGCCCAACTCGGTCACAAGCCGAAAATTGGGCACATTTCCCTAAAAATATACCTGCGACGGGCAAAAAGCAACATCCTGCAAAGAGATGCCATGTGTGTTTTTCTTCTTTGTCTTCCTCTTGTGCCTTATCAGCGTCAAGGAGCCTCGATAAATTGGAGCAATCTCTCTCCGCCCCTACATAGCTGCTTCATCTGCTGGCTGGAGTGTTTGGCCTTTTTTCCCTCCAATCCTCTAGGGAGGAATTCTCCTGGTAGGAAATTCTGGGACGTCCTCTCGGTCTTTTCCCAAATGGTCAGGCTTCTAGAACTTATTTTGGTTCTCTTTCATCTCCCATGCGGCACACGTGGCCAAACCACTTCAGCTGTCAGGATTCGGGTGTGGTCTTTAGTTCTGTCACCTCAAACTGTTCTCTTATTTGAACATTTCTGATGCGATCCCTTCTTGTCTTCCCAACCATTTCCCTCAGAAACTTCATTTCTGCTGCAGTAATGCGGCTGGCTTGCTTATCAAGCATTATCCAGCTTTCACTTCCATATGTAAGGGTCGGGAGATAAACTGATTTGTATATGTGCCTTTTAGTCTCCATGCCTACTTCTCGGTGTCTGATTATACTATTGGAGATGGTAAACCTTATTGGTATTAAACCTGATTGGCGTTAGCAATTCTTTGGGATATCTCTGGGTCAATCCTACCAGAGAAACTTATAACGGTCCCTAGGTAGGTAAACTACGGCACCACTTCCAATACCTCCCTCCCCATTGCAGATTAGAAGGACGTCTTCTTGATCTTCACGGGACAGAACCAGGACTTTGCTCTTAGCAGTGTTCATGACCATACCGGAGTAGCTCTATTAGCCTACTACTACTAGCTGCCATTCTATTAGGGCCTCCTGCATTTTTTCTTGGGAATCAGAAATCAGGACGATGTCATCGGCATACAAAAGGCTTTGTACGAGAATGGTTCTCAAGTTCCATTTTCCGATGGCGGTCCATGCAGTTCGGCGTTTGCATATTTTATGGATCTCATCCATAAAAACAATGAACAGGAGGGGGCTTAGACCATCTCCCTGCCTCACACCTTTTTCTATGGGGAATGCCTCAGATTCTCTTCAATTGATCCGTACAACTCCCTTTGCATGGTATGCCGACTGAATGGCTGAAATTAGATCGCTTGGAATATATTTGGCTGCCAATGCTTCCCATATTTCTTTTCTGGACACCGAGTCAAATGCCGCCTTTAAGTCTATGAATGCCAAGAATAAGTGCTTGTCTCTGTCCCATGCCTTCTCTGCTATGCTTCTTAAGACAAAAATGTGATCCTGTGTTTGCTTTCCAGGACGGAAACCTGCCTGTTAATCTTTATTTTATTTTCAATCTTTCTCCTCAGTCGCTTTTCCAGTATGCCTGGTGTAAAGTTTCTAAACAACTGACAGCAAGCTAATTTTCACATTCGGTGGAGCTGCCTTTTTTGTGGATGGGAATAATTATACTGTATTCCCAGTCTCTTGGAATTTTCTTCCTGTCCCAGATTTGTTGGAAAAGTTGTTGGAGCACTTTCACAAGTTCTTGGCCTCCATATTTTATCAGTTCTGGAACAGTGCGTCCCTTCCAGCTGCTTTGCCTACTTTTTTTTTTGAATGGTGTCCACCAACCTCCTCTTCATTGATACATTCTTCACTTTCCTGCTCATTACTGTGAGGCGTCTGATCTTCTGTATCGTTGGCCTTCCCTGAGAACAGCTCTTCATAAAATTGCTTCCATCTCTCTAGGATGAGCGCTTTTGTGATAATTATACACCTGGAATCCTTAATATTCCTCACTGGCTTGCTTCGTTTTCCTCAGAGTGATTTTACTTTTCGCCAAAACTTTTTGATTGTATCTCGGTGGTCTTCGTCCAGGCTTCTTCCAAACTCCCCCCATGATTCTTTCTTTGGTTTTGCATTCGTTTCTGGCTAAGTGATACAGACTTAACGTCTCTAGTGTTCTGTCCTGTAAATAAGCTTTTCATGCTTTCTTTTTGTGTTCTACGATGTGCTTAATTTCACCACTCCACAATTCCAAACGCTTCCTGTTGCTTGAAACTTTTCGCAAACCACACACGTCCCTTGCTTTTTAGAGCTTTCCACAATTGTTCTATGTCCTCTTCAAGTTCCAGGGTCCTCAGTCGGTCTTCTAACTTTTCGGTGTACTGAGTCTTTTTTCTAGGTCATTTATGCTCTGACATTTATAGATAAATAATTCTCCTTCAATATTTGTATCCCCTCAGGAGGAAGGGTGGCCGGGGCTATACCCCCAGCACTGGGTACCTGTTGGTCCACGGGTCTTAAGTAATATATTCAGACCACCCCTCCTAAGAGGAATCCCCTATCTGCCACCCAGGGGACGCGCTTCCTAGCGGACAGGCTCCGCCGAAAGATGCCATGTGTGCATGAAACATAATTTAAGAAGTGAAACAACTCGGCAGTGTAAAACATTCTACACATTCCTAGTTCCACTAGCATGTATCATACTGTACTGAACTACTAGATTATTATTTTATAGTATTACTGAACTATTGCATATTAACATTATATATCAGCTTTTTTAAATGTTATATAGCAATGTAACCTTGAAAATAAAACGTTCTTTTTCAAAGCTTGTGTAGAGTGTCCACATTTAAGCCACTAATTTAATTAAATAGTATATTAATAGTAAATAGTAATATTTATTTGTATGTCAAGGGGTTAACATTGAATTTTTATTATTTTTAGGGCAAGGAAGGCTACTCCATCTGCTTCTCAGGAGAAGGAACGTGCTGTTCAAGGTGTACGTGATGGTAAGCCTCTCTGATCCTTGATTGATTTTAAGATTTTTTATTTCCAAAAGTTATTTTATTTAATATTATTTTCTTTTCTAGCATTTGTTGGATTGAGAGATGATTTGAAAGGTAGTAGTGGCAAAAGGGGGCAAAATTCTAATCCTGCTTCCCGCGACAACTCTCGTGTTAGAGGTAAAACTTCAGCTAACCATGCTCCAGCTGTCGAGCAAGACACTCCAGTGCCTGCTGTAAAAGAGACACCTCCTATGGACCCTGAAGCATGCAAGATAAAAGCCAGGGCCATATTTGAGGAATGGCAGGCCACTCGCAATCTTAAAGTAAGATTTTTTATTTATTATTAAGTCTAATTCAATAAGTAAATCCTTTTGGTCAGTTGCCATAAGTACAATAAACCTGCATTATTGCTCATAACTTAAACCCTCCAGGATAAGCTCTGTATTAGAGGGGTATTTACCAGTGTACAGGACTCGCGTTACCCCTTTTTTTCCTGGTAAAATTGTGTGTTAAAAAGTTTTAAAGATTTAGGATTTGCAAAATGATTTTTCTACTGGCAGAGAGACATAAAAAAATGCAGTCAGAGGATTAAGAATATCACATACAACACCACTGACTATTCTAAATGTATTCTCAAGAATAGCAGGGTAATTTTGAAAATGAAGTTGTGCAACACCAATATTGAGGAATAAAGAATATTAAGAATGATTATCCGTAGATTATCAATATATAAGTAAATGTTTCTTGAGGCTTAACAAGACATGTTCGATTTATAAGTAGGCTACAAAGGGTTTATAATGTAATGTACATCTCAGGATCCGATGCAGAGGAAAATGGTGTTGTTCACTATAATGTGATAGTTAATGTCTTCTTTTCATCAATTCTACCCAATTTCCAATAAAGCATTTGTTAGGACAAATGCCAGGCCAGGGGGATTCGAAGGATGGGAAAAGCTTAAAATAATCAAGTCATGTTTATGGAGATAGGCCAAAAATAAACTGTTCCATGTGTTATATATTAAATAATATTTTATAATATATTAAATTTCTTTCTTTCATACAATTAACATGTTCTTTGTCTCCAGGATGCGATATATTACATCCAAAACTCATTCTCCTCCGACGCCATGCTGTTTGTTCAACCTCTATTAGAAATGGTGCTCGAAGGGAAGGCCACAGCACGAGCTAGTTTTGGAGATTTGCTTAGTGCTTTGCTCACCGAGGGCATAGTCACATCTTTAGATGTTACCAAGGAGTAAGTCATGATTTTTATCTAATTATCTCTTACTTATTTCAAGCTTAAGGAGTGGGGTTGAATTAATTTTTATTTTTTTTATTTCAGGCTTTCTAATATCATTGAATGTGGAGAAGACCTCATGATTGATCTGCCATTGTTCTGGACTTATTTAGCTGAGCTGTTAGGTAAATGATTTTTTTATTTGAATATATAAACCATATATTTAAGAAGAAATAAAAGCTTTATGTTACAAACATCATATAAAAGATAAAAAATATTAATGTCATTTAAAATATTGATATTATTGAGGGGCTCTACTTCTCATTCAGGTATAAGGCAAGATTGTCTTTCTTATGTTTGTCACAGAACAAAATGGTGTAGCGGTCGTAAAAAAAAAATTCAATCCATCTGAAATTTTAAAATTATCCCTCAAAATAAGGTGATTTGTTTTGCAAAAAAAATGCTATCACAAGAAGTGCAAAAGGAAGTAATTTAATAGGTAGGGCTAATTTTGCTAACCCTTAATATTTAGAATCCTAATTTTCCCCCTAAGTTAAGGATGGGTTTCTACTTTATTAATTTAGGCTACATAAGACTAATAAATATATTTGAGGAATACTACTAATTCATGTTAATATGTCACTGTTAATTATAATTATCATCGTACATTTTTACTCTTAAATCCTAAATTAAACCAGGGGGTCGGGTTTATATAGTTTTTGCCACCCTTTCCCACGACGATTTTACCACAAAATTAAAGTGGGAAACTAGAGTTTAAGAAACTAATTTAGCTGGGCACCCAACCTTCTTGCTACATTATAAGAATAAACGTGAAAATAATAAATGAAAATTTTTTTTATAAGTAATCACCAAAAGAAATGATTAGTATAATGTAACTTTAGTAAAATAAGGTAATCATTTCACAACCTCCAACAGCTTTTTAGTAGATTTTTCAAGGAATAAAATAATAACAACACCATTAATTTTTTACATGATGCAACATGTCCAGACTATTATGTAGTTGGACCAGCGATTCGTATATTCATGTTATGGTTATTTTTATTAAATATACTAATGTTTTTTTTTGTTTTTTTTGCAGTACCATTGTTAGCTAATGATGTGTTCAAATTTTCTGATCTGAAAACTGCATGTGAGCCAAGCAAAACCACTCATTTGACGAAAACATTAGCAGACATTTTTAAAATGCTCACAAAAGAAAAGGTAATGTACAATGCATTTAATCAGGTATCTTATTTTATACATACATCTATTTTTATGTAAAATTTGTTAATTACATAATGTATTCATGATGATTGACTAATCTTCTCTATGATTTCATCTTAAGGGTGAAAGCTGATATGGAAGTTCCACTGAAATAAGATTTTTTTATTTTATTATTATTATATGTAATTTTTAATACATAACACCTCTTAACTTACTTAATTTTTGACTGTAGGGTCCAGTTTTCATCAAACAACAATGGGAAGCATCTAAAGTTAATTTCACTGATTTTTTTCCGGACTCAGATGTGGATAATTTTATAGTAAATAATGTAAGTATATTTATTCTATGTTGTTTTATCTCGGAACACCAGCAGGGCTCCTTATCAATAGTTTCTATTTTTTTTATTCTTGTAACCACCATTTAATTAATGCATTCCAGTATCATCAATTCATATGTCACAATAATTCAGATAAAAAAGTTCTTCTTTTTTAACAATTTTAATCAAACAACAATATATTTGTATTAGCCAAGGAAAGAGCGAGACATAGACCTAAAGTCGGGATTTCCACTTGGGACTTCCTGATCTACAGTGGTACCCTTCGAAATGATAAACAATCCGTGCAAGCCTAGCCAACATCTTTTTTCTTAGGCTAATAAAATATAAAACCAGTAGCATTTACAAGTTAGTAATTATAAGCAATAGATTTTGTAAAGCATTTACAATTAGTTTTGGAGCCTTCTGGTAATGATCATCAAATCAAATGCTCATAAATTGTCTCTTCACTAAGAAGTAAACTAAAAACAGTGTCAGTTCAATAAATTAAAAATCTACAAAGATATTTCATGTTTCTTCACTGTGGCACCAGTAAAAGTTTCTAATTAATACCATATTATTATTTTTATATTCAAAATGTGCTTCATAATGTGAGAAAATTAAAAAAAATCTATTTCAAAATTTTTTTATTGCAACATGTGCGACCTGTTAAATATGGTTTTCCTCTGTGGCTGAAGCCGAAAATGTTGTGATCAGTAAAGATTGTGCTAAAACTATTTTTATTTTTTCAATCATTTTAAAAAAGTTTAATAAGTTTAAAAAAAATTAATATCATCTGTTATAACTGTATTATCTTACAAAGGGGGCCTTTTTCCTTTCAAAGAATCATTTGTATTATGCTTTTAAAAATAATAATACAAACAGTCTGAATAATCCCATCCTCGCATAGCTTTTAGATAGATATCGGTTTACCGTTATGGTCAAATTGTTATCTGGGTTATGTTGCAATGGAAAGAAGTCAAAATTGAAACAAGTACATATGTCTGTAATTAATTCAAACTAAAGAAATTTATTTAGGAAATAAAGTTTCTATATTACAATGAATAGATCTTACTAGAAACTTACAAATGCTTAAACTAAATAATACTATAATTATGTACATTTTTTGGAAATAACAATTTTGTACTTATTCATGATCAAAAAAAATCAGTCAATACAAGAGCCTGCATTAGCAGGACATTTCATGCATAAATAATAATTGTTCTGTTTAAAAATTGTATTTGTTCATTGTACTTGCACTGTTTTTGTTTTTAGCTCCTTTCTCATTGACCTTTACAGCTGCCACGTAATGAGGAGCAGTTGATATCTGGGGAACTTGACTTTTTGCCGGCAATAATTTTTCCAAACGGACATAAAGTTTAGTAAAGAAATATTTTGTGCGTTTTCTTTCTATAACAAGTACAAATTAATTAACAAAATTTTTTAGATGTGTCACCCTAATTCCTTAGGGTTAAAGGAAAGTTGGGTAGATTTACTTTCACTCGGATAATAAGATGCCATCTGGTCATGTTTTTCTATTCTTCCCGCATATTTATTGTACTGAATAACAAGTAGAGGTTCTTGCATTTTTTTTTCCACCTGGTTTCAATTCTTACCATATCACTCGAGTGCTTAGAGGATAAAATTAAAACATCTCTCTGGCCTTTCCATTTTATTAGGCTAAGGCCATCATCTGTAAAATGTGCAATTTTTTCTCCTGATTTGAGCTTAGGGAGATCCTGGCCACAGAAAATGCTTTACCTGTGATCAGTTGAGTTATTGGTACTGAAAGGATTAACGTAACATATAAGAAAATTCAATCCACATTCAATCAAATATTCAATGAGCTAGAAATAATAATTATGCAATACTCAAGATATAATTGCATTTATTCTTGATAATATTAATAGAATTCCGAGTATTTTTCTTGTTCTTATAAAGTATTGGGAACAATTTATAACTAAAAAAAATTTGGTTGGATATTAAAATTTTAAATGATAAAAATAAATGGTAGGGTCACTGATTCAATACTATCAACTAGAGTGTAGTAAGTGTCAACTATAGTCCCATGGTTGGTTTTATAATGCTTAATGCTAAAAAATTAAATTTTTACCACTATTTAAAATTTGGTTAATGCCTCAACATCTCTATCATAACAGTGTCTACTGCTGTACCTATAATAAAAAATTTATGATTAACCTTGCAATTTTTTGAATTTTTATAGAAGTGTGGTTTCCTCATCGGAGAAGAAGTCGTAGAAGCTAAAGAGTCAGTTCCTATGAAAATGGTGGAGGATAAAATCGTGGACTTCCTTCTGTCCGAAAATAATGACAAAATTTTTGATCATATCTGTGAATGGATAAAAGTAAGTTGGCAGCGATACAGAATTGGTTATTGTCAGTGTCAGTTGTTAAGAGCAGCCATTGCTCTCTATATAATGTATATTGTATTACGTGTAAGTTCTCTATATAATATAGCTATGCTACTTCATAGTGAGATGGAAATTTTGGCACATACCCTTAAAACCACTTATTTAGTCGTGTATGGAGTGATATGTAGACAAACTTCAAATTAGTAAAAAAAAGTCCTTGTGCAACTCTATGCATTCCCTGGCCTACTTTTCTGGCCTAATTCTCGTTTATGTTATTTTTGTTTTATTTAAACCAAGGCTACCTCGTTGCAGATTAAAGAAGCATTAATCCTTATATTTTTGAAGTTTTGTTTCTTTTAACATAATCATAAATTCTTGTTTTTACCTCTCCATACAAACACCATTGTATCTTCTATTTTTATTTTTGTCTTATTCAAATTGTAGGTATCCATATTGATAACCTTTTAACAATTATAAAAACCTAACTTTTACCTGAAAATAGGAGGTTGGTTCTATTATATTCTTGCCTCTAACCTCCTAGATACAAAAGCTGTGACTGAGAGGAGAGGAAGAATTATGGTAGCCACCTCCCCCCCCCCCCTTTCTCTTTGCCTGTCCTGGCTGTCATTTTCACTCTGAACAACTGTACGCTGGCACTAAAGCAATGCCTGTTTTTATAATTACTAATCAACTGCTGTTTGTTATACATAGTATTAAATGTGATTTATTTTAGGCCAATGTGGGAAAAAAGGCTCAAGAAACTGGTGAATTTATCAGGGCTTTGACCAGAGCTGTCATCAAAGCAAGTATTGGTATGTTCAATTCATTAATTGATAATATAATTGTTCTTCTTTAAGATGCTGAAATATATTACATAAATTATATTCTTGATCAATGGAATTTCGTTCATTCTAAAGTAATTAGTGAATTATTATTGACTGGATCTCACAGTAGAAATTGGATTTAGATGCTTTTAGAAATTTTGTAAGTTAAGTCTCAAGCAAAAATGTCCGGGTTTTCAGCAAATAGCATATTGACGTCCTTTAAATGTATCAATATTATTCATTAACCAGCAATATCCCACGAAATCCGAATTTCAAAGTAATCTAATATATATTTAACCGTGTTTTTTTTTCAGATAAAGACTTCAACTTAATAGCACCAAACCTTGTTAAACATGAGAAATTGATCAAGAGATTCGTTGATGCTGTTGAACATAGAGAACTGGCTTGCCTTCATGGCATTCAAAATTTAGTCGTTGTGGAGATGTTATCTCCAAAAGGTAAATATAGTTTCAGAAACTAAAGAATTTATTAATCCATTTTTAATTTGTATGAATTTTTTTTTTTGTAGCATAATTTGATCCCAGAAAAAAGTTTCATACTAAATATTTAAATCTTTAGCGCGTTTTCTACAACCCCCAAAAAAATGTTAATAACTTCAATATTGACTGCATTATTGTCTCGTAATGTATCCTTAACCAAGAGGCAAAATAATATATCATCATATTTTAAATAGCTTCCGGGCACTTCAAAAGTGAAAAGGTTATCAAAATGATACCAAATTTTTTTATGTTAATATTTTCTTCTTCATATTTCTCATACATATTATCCCAATTGTAGAGAATTTAAATCAAAGATTAGTCTCCCCAAAAATACAAAACTGGAAAAATAGAGGCTCTCTCTTTCGGCTGGGCTTTTAATGTCTGTTAACATTTTTATATACTCTTACAATTACATTAGTGCATAATGTTTTTTTTGTCTTTCTGTTCTGGCCATTGTTAATCCTCTATTCAATGTACAGGTTGCAATTTTATAAGGAGATAATGTTTGTTGTGCTGAAAATATAAAAAATACTACAACATAATTGGCTCATTTATTAATTGCTTGGTAATGAATAAATTGGCATTTTTCTATCACAGGGGAAGAACTTAGTGCACTGATAGTAAATTTGTAATATGTGTTGATTTTAGTTTAATAATAAAAACTCGTTAAAATTAGTATTTTTCTTATCATAAGTAGCTTATCAAAACATTGATATTGATGTCATTAGTAATATATCAGGAAATAAGTTATTGTAGACTAATTACCTGAAGTCATTCAAATTGTTTGCATTATTTTATTATATATATATATATGTGTGTTAATTGTTTTGTTTTTTTTTCTCCAGGCCTTTTAATGAAAATTTTCCAATCTCTTTGGGAAGATGGGATAATCTCTCATGAGGCTTTTATTAAATGGAAGTCTTGTGAAGACACTAAATATGAGGCTGAAGGCAAAGGTGTAGCAGTTGCATCTTTATCGCCATTTTTTGTGTCGCTATCTGAACAGGACGATTCCGATGATGAGTCTTCTTGATCTTGACATGAGATAGCAGCTGGCATCTCTTATCGGTCAGTTTATTTTATCATTATTTACTAATAATTGAAAAGCCCAAGAAAAACATACTGTCAGGGTCAGAACTGCTTTGGCATTAACATGAAACGTATTTAAAAGTTTCTTATTAAATTCATTATTTTAAATAAAACTTTTTTGTATTTTTATCTTAAGAATTATTTTTTATAGTATTTCATTATTTTCTATTGTTAAACATTTGCACGTAAAGTAATTTTTTTTTTTTTGATCCTATGAAATGCCACCCAGCCTCAATAGTAAATTGTGATAGACTAAATATGAAGCTCATTGTAAAGGTTGCATCTTATTGTTATTTAGTTTAGTGTGCAATTTTCCAGTTATTTTAATGTTGGTTTTCTGATGTTTCCTTAACAGCTTATGCTATTATATCTTCAAAAATTAAAATATTTATACCCCTTTAGTATTTGGCATTTTACAAGACCCCATGATAATAATAATATTAACTAATAATAATAATAATATTAGTCAGATAATAATTTTTTTTTATCATTTTAATAATAACTGTTAGGCAAGTGATATTTTGCATTTAATTTTTAATATTTTAGTTTCATTTAATCATTAATAATAGTAATTTGACATTTGTTGCAGACAAGGTAGAACTGGTGAACATTTGCCATCTAAAAAATTGATTACCTCTGGGACACCATCTCTTCTCCAAAATGGACTATCGTTATAGGATGCGCATTTTTTTATTATATATATGATGGATGAAAACTATAACTGTGCTACTAATGATAAAGGAGTGAAGCATCATCCTACATCTTGAAAATATGATTAAGTTTCAATTAATGTAAAAGCTTAATTATAAATGAAATACATGTATTATATTTGCAAATAATAGTCGAATTAATTTTAAAAGCTACGATATCGACTTTTATATATATATATATATATTTATCTATACATCGTATATATATACATATACATATATATAAAAGAATAACAGTTGTTTGTAGGGAGAAATGTTTCTTTTTACTTTCGCTTGTAAAAAGAATAAGCTTAGATGCTTTCGACATTTTTCATCTGTATTTGGGTTTACTTCAATTTTTTGTATCGGTAGTAAGAAGAAACGTTTCTTTATTGCACGTATATATATGTATATATATTATATATAAATAGTTTAAATTGTTTATTTTTTTGTTTTACTCGTTGTAATTAGTTCGTTAAGCGAAAGGTGTCTCCAGACGGGGGACATGTATACTTAAAATTGTTTTTATATATATAAATACATTTATAAATATTTATAAAAGTTATTGAATGGTCCGTGCAAATGTGTGTAAATGAATTAAAGTTTGAAAAAAATGTTTGTTATACCCACATCATAATGCTTTATAAATTATAAAGAATGTTAGTATGTGTGTATACATGCATTGCAGTGTGTGTGTTTGTAAATTTTTCGAATAGTGTGAATGTGTGTATTAAATGTCTAAATTTTTTTTTTTACTTTTAAGTATTAATTTAAATTGCCTGGGTGATAGCAGGTTTTAAAAATTTAATATTGTTTAAATTGCTGTTTATAGTTGAATTATCAGGGCGGCGGGGGCCTATCCAAATGATGGGAAGGAGAAGCGAGTGAGAGATAGAAAAAATCTCCTCAATTTATAAAGACTATTTTTATAAAATTTTAAGGAAAATTTTTTATTTATTTTTTTTTTATATTAAAAAAAATAGTTTTGAAAGTGGTCCATCAAGGCCCCCGCATTTCTTATTAAATTTTTTATATTCAATAATTATAATGTAATAATATTAAAGTTTCCTATTATCACATGTGTTATTTCTTGTATCTTTATTACATATTATGTATTTAAAATAATTTTGTGATGTACATAATAAAAAAAGGGAAAAATTAATAAAAACGCCAAAAAAAAAAATTGACTTGTTTTTACTTAAGGGGTTTCCACTCTCGATACCATGAGAGACAAGGGGAAGGGTGCTGATGTGTTTGTATATGTATATTTGAATGTATAAATTGATTATATATAACAAATTTGATATATACATACAGTGATACAACTGAATATAAAAAAAAATAATAAAAGGTATATTTAAAAATAAAATAAATAAAATACAACTGAATATTGCCAGAATTACAGGACAGTCAATGTATGTGTACAATTGTGAAAGTGTTCATCTAAGACTGGATAAATGACTCACCTCAAGTTGAGGATTTAATTTGGACACTATAATAGTGACTTTATGAACAAATTTTGAACTGGTAGAAAAACTACTAAGAATTGTTACATCAAATGTTTTGGTGTAAATTGATGGTTCTTACATAAATTATTTAAAAAAAATAATGAAATAATTATAAATATGTAAATATATGTATGTGTGATATTTGTTTATTCCCCTTATTTTTCTCTATATAATTTTTTTTGATGAGTTGAGTTAGTTATTTTTTTTTTTTTAGTTCAGGGGAAAAGTGTGGTTTTGCTTCTGTTCCTGCACCCTTTTCCAAAATTAACTTGTATCAACCAGTTAGTTCTTACCATTCTTCAAATATTTTATAAAAAGTTTATTTAAATAAAATTTACTAAACTTGAATAGCTTTGTGTATCTTAAAAACTATAGTGAATTTTACATTGTAGGTATTATTGACACTTTGACAGATTATTTAAACAGCAGACCCCACTCCTAATTATTGATAGATGTCACTGTGAAGAAAGTTTCTTTGCTTTCTCTCTCTAGTAATAAAATCCCGGCTTATTGTCTGGTCATGCCTTTTTTTATTGAAGAAGTCGGTTTCACTTTCATAAGGTAAGTAACAATGGTAAGTAATAACCAATGAATTCTCATGCTGAAAATCCAAGGTAATACTAGTTATAACCTACAAGATCATCTAAAAATTTTCAACATTTTACTCTTGTACACAAATCTACGTCAGTAAAATTAAAAGCCGCAAATTTTACGCCAGTCAAATTAAAATTAAAAAAATCCATCTGACCTCTTGCCGTGGTATTACTATACATCATCGTCATGAGCAACTAGACCAGGGGCGCCACAATCAAAGGTTCCCCATATTGAGGCTTGCCACAACTTTCTCTTGAGCATCCTTCCACTTGATTTAGTATTTCTATTATCGGGATAGTAATTTTGTTACCTATATCAAACATGCCGAGTGTAAATTATCTTTTCATCCCAGAAAGAGAACTTAATTTAAAAAAAAAATTAAGAGTAAAAAAAAAAAAAAACCATTTGCCAGCCACTTGACAATTATGAACCTGCAGTGTGCCTTGGGTTGGGCACACTAGGGAGTGGACAAAAAATAAAATATTGCATTTCATTATCTAGTGTCTTATACTTGAAATCTCCTGCTGCCAAATTTGAGATTTTATCCATGGCCATTAATTTAAATTGTCGATTTTCTCTCAAATTTTGTAAAATATGTTATGTTTAATTAAATAATATCTACACTCTGAAAATGTTTGAATAATACAACTATTTAAAAAAAAATATTCATTTATTAAATTCCAAATGCAATTAGTAGAGAATTTTAGGAATTATTATTCTGAAATATTCCAAAAAGTCTAGCAACATTGTGCTTTGAAATATACCTAAAATTAAAGTTACAGTTAATAAGTTTAGTCCAGGCTTGATACATGAGTCTTGAAGCATAGTACAAGAAGAGATCAAGACCACCTGGGATGAGTTCATCCAGCATGAGTTGGAGAAGAACTGGGAAAAGCTATGCAGAGGTGGCCAGGGGCCAAGACCCTGCCCCCACTGACAATTGGAGACTCAGAAGACTTTCCCTTCGGAGGCTGCCAAGATGCAACTTAGAGAAACATACTTATGCACTATGGGTCAAAGTCCCAATTTAGGTGGTCAAATACATTTTATTCTGCTTATGATGAATAATAATTTGTTTTTTATTGAATAATTACGCGTTTTTTGATAATTTAGAAGCTTGGGGAATCTTATATCGAAAAATCGAAGTACAAAATAAAAAATGTATTTAAAAAAAAATCGGTATTGTTATAGTAAGAAAATAACACCATAAATTATACAATAAAATTTACTCATACTAGTTATAGTTTAGATTGTAGAAATAAACAACATAACATTAAATTAGCAAATTATTATCATCCCATGAATTTCAAAATTAAGTACTATGTAATTTTTATCATCGCTGTTGTGTCAACCTCTTTATCACGAATAATTAGAAGTTCCCCTCTTCTCGGCCCAGAAAATATCCACCTATGTTTCCATATTTTAATAATAAAACCTTAAAGCGAAGAGAGGGGTAAGCTAGCGTATGAAACAACCGAAGGTGGGGGGCCACCTCTACCGCTGGCCTTCCTGCCTATATATTAGGATGGCCGATAGCAATGACCGATTTGGGTCATTCGACATATAAAATGTAATATGTAAATAAATTCGACTAAAAATCTATAGTAAATAAAAATTTTTTGCCATTTTTTTTAAGGGGATTGGGGGGGGGGGTAATGATTCGACACATAGTAGTGTGTTAGCAGTCGCTGTGTCAACATCTCTTGCTGCTTGCTAGTGGTGCTTGTTGCAAGCCGCCATCTTGCTAGACGACAACATACCACGTTGCGCCTGTTTGCATCGTAGGTGACGCCGTTACAAGTTGACCTTTTTATTTTAACAAGTGCCAGTGTTTTTAGTGCAACGAAAAAGGAAGAAGTTTTGAAGAAATGGCGACGGCGACGGAGGTTGAGATCTCAAGAAAGCGGCCGGCTTCCACATTTTCAGCCGGGGACAGCGAAGCGGGCTTCGTTGCACCCAAAAACCCAGCCAAGGCGAAGAGACTGGCAAAAAAATCCCCTACACTGGTAGGGAACAAATACGAGGTGCTCACAAGCGAGTCGCCAGAAGGCCCTCAACCAGCACCGACAGTGACAAAGAAGCCACTGCCGATAGTTGTCTCTCCAGAGACAACTACTACCCTATCCCAGCTGTTCAGAGAAGCAATTTGGGGAAACCCATTTACATTACCACCTTGAGTAGGAGACCGTACGCGTCTCTCCAGGAATACACAGCCCTGCTACGTGCATGCGCACAAAGGCCTTACCACAGGGTTGTAGGTGATCTAAATGCTAGGCATACGTTATGGTATAACACCACAAGTAACAAGGCTGGGAGACTCCTGGTGAAAACGTCGTTTACTGTCGTACACCCCCAGACTTTCCTTTCGTCATAGAGGCAACCCTCAAGCCACCTCAAATATAGACTTAATAGCGACCAGACAGCCACACCGTATCACTAGTTGCTCCGCCCTCGACTTTATTACGTCTGACCACAGGCCAGTACTGTACGCAGCGGATGGTAAAGTTGTGACCCCTCGCCTCACGAGATACGACTACGGTCGTGCCGACTGGGACCTGTATTGGACGCAGATTTACCACAGTTTTACCAGATTTACCTTAACCCAGTACTTATCAACGTGTATACGTCTGAAATTGTCGGAGCCCGGTACAAAAACACGACAGTCGCTGCTTATTCTGACGATATCAAGGTGAACAGTAGCACGAGCGCCAAGTTCTTAAACAGGCCAAAATAGCCTGTAACCAAATAAGTGAGACATTGGGGAAACTCAATATCTCTGTAAACGCGGGTAAGACTGACTGCGTGATTTTCTCAAAGGGAAAATGTCCACTGCCTACTACATACTGTAGCAGAAAACTCCCCAGCAAACAGCCTCGTATATCTGGGCGTTACAATGGACCGTCACCTCCGTTTTAGTGGCCATTTTGCCAGGAAACTAAAGCAAACACGCACGAACTCTTACCGGCTCACGCATCTATTAACATCGCCCAATTTATCATTACGCCTTAAGCTAATGATATATAAGAGTGCACTCAGGCCTACTCTGCTGTACGGTGCACCGAATTTTCGCCATCTGACTGAAGCGACAGCGAGACGACTCCAACAATCTCAGGACGGAATCCTCATAAAAGTGGTCAGACACACTACATTCAAGCAGCGGAGAAAAAGTGAATTACACGAGAACTTTAAGCTGCCTACGGTGGATGAGTTCATTCGCCGTAGACATATCAAATTCTTTGACTCCCTACAACACATAACAAACCCCGTATTCAACACGATTTCTCCCGCCCAGTGCCCACATCGATGGCAGCAAGCAGTCGAGGCAGGAACGTTATAGTTTGTAAGTTTAGTTTTTTCCCTTATTTTAACCCGAAGGTGAGCACCATCACCTTGTCCAGACTATTGTTTTGTATTTTTAACTATAAAACGAAAAATGTTTGTAATTCTACCCTCCTTCTAATGCATGTTATGATATGCAGGAAAAGGAGCCATAAATTTGTTCAATTGTTTGTAAACAAATTTTTTGAATAAAGGGGTTTTGAAAAAAAAAAAAGAAATCATTCGACACCAGTTTTAGCAGTTGACGAGTGTAGGTGTTCACTTACTGCTGCCATCTTGCCCCCATCGTTGACGTCATTGCAGCCGTGCACGTTAGAGGTCACACCTCTAAGGTAACAACAAATTAATAATAACAAATTATTATTAGTGCCAGTGTTACAGTGCCACGGCGAATGGGGACGGTGCCCCATTATAAAGAATAAGGCGTTACCGATTTCAGTCCAGAAAGTCCTTCAGACGACTATAATATGCTGCATGGGCATATTGCTGCTCCAAATACCATGGGAATACGGATACAGAGAGTACGTGTTTCAAAAGAAGCCGAGAGCTACTTACAACTTCTGCAAGTAGCGACTTCATACGAGTCTCTAAGAAGAAAGCCGCGAAAGCCTCGCGACTGAAAGCAGCTGAGAAAGTAGCGATTAGCAATCGTTGCGACCTATTACCTGATGGACAATTGGCTGCTCTTAGCTATAATGAGCAGTTAGTTAAACAACCACCGGTGTTGTTAACAGTTGCAGAACCGCCAGCAGCTACTAGGGGAGGCTACAAAAAATAGTAATAACTACCTATACTTTTTGCCCCTTTCAGCAGGGAGTTAGGATATTCCTAGAGAAGGAGGACGAAAGAAAGAAACTAATAGAGGCCCTAAAAAACAAGGAAACACCCCACCACACCTAAGCCTCACGTGGAGGGCAGAAAAACAAAAAATTCCTGACGGACACAAGAATAGTTAACCAGAGCGTAAGGCTAAAGGGCTACTCTGTTGTCATTGAACGGACCGATGGCTACGGTGGAGTTCTGGTGGCTATACGACATGGCATCACATGGATTAAAGTGGCTCCGCCACTGATTAAATTTGATGTCAGGCTCCAACACTAGACGGTGAAGATAAGTTTGGGGACACTCATTTATCTTACCGCCATGTATAAGATACCGAGGGCGTCTCTCCAGGAGTTTTCAGCTCTTATTAAAGAGTTTGCTAAGAGAAATAACCACTGGGTTGTCGGAGAAATAAATGTGCGGCATTCCCTGTGGAATCATGCCACCACCGACCCAGTGGGAAGACGGGAGAGATAAAAGCGCCCTTTACTGTCGTTCACCCTCAGAACTACACATTTCACCATAGAGGTAACAATGCACAGACTTCCACCCTAGATAGTTTACTCACAAATCAGCCGCACTGGATAAACAATAGTGAGACCCTAGACCTTGTAACGACAGACCACCTGCCAGTCCTGTATTTCATTTACAGTAGAGTTGTGATCCCACGTCCCACGAAGTACGACTATAGTCGCTCCAACTGGGACCTATATCGCTCGCAACTTAGCCACCAATTGCATACGATTCCTGTTCTCCGCACTGCAGAGGAAGTGGATCGACAGGTAGCTTTCCTGGCCGAGGTTATCGTCGATGCAGCAAACACTGCTATCACAAAAATTAGCCCGAAGCCACCCATGCTACCAAAACCGCCAGACCATATTCTTCGACTTATTGCATTACGCAATAATTACTGGTATAGAACAAGGAATCGTGAAGCCACGAAAGTTGTAAACTCTCTTACAACACAAATTCGTGGCTTGATGAGGAATTGGAAGACGGCTTCGAGGCTTACATCGTGATTTCCGTATGTTTTGAAAGCTCCTAAAGACCAATACCAAGAAGGAATCAGGGGCCGTCTTCTTGACGGGGACACACTCTACACAGCGGAAGAACAGGTAAAAATTCTGGCCAACCACTATACCACAGACAACGCCGCTAGAACAGGTAATTACCACGAACTTCAGCAGCTGGAGGCAGGTCAGAACTACATGTTTGTCGCTCAAGGCGATTCTTCGCCGGTTTAAGGGAAACCGAGCATCAAGGCGCGACGGTATTACTGAAACAGCTACCGAGGAGAGGGATTGCCCAACTCGTTAAGCTTTACAGTTCATGTATCAGGTTGCGATACTTCACGACAGCGTGGGAACAAGCTATCTTGTTCCCGCTGCGGTAGCCCACGAAGAAAGGCGACCACCCAGCCCACTATCGCCCGACCAGTCTCCTCCCTCACATGGGGAAGATTCTCGAAAAGATTATTCTGAACTACCTGAAGGAGTTTTGTTCGGAAAATGCTATTATTCCGTACGAACAGACAGGGTTTCAGGACCATCTGAGTACAGAACATCAGCTTGTGATGGTACAGACGGACGCCACCCTACACTAATGTTCTATGATTTCGTTGGACTGCACGCAGGCTTTCGACTCAGTGTCCCACGGGATACTGTGTCGACAGTTTTGTGACTGGGAATGTCCAAAGTAGCTATACATGATGTTGGTTTCCTTCTTGAAGGACAGATCGGCGAGGGTACGGGTGGGTGATAAAATCTCTGACCCATTCCCTCTGGCTTGTGGAGTTCCTCAAGGAGCGGTTTTGTCTCCGGTTCTTTTCAGCATCTACTCATCTGAAATCATTGGGACAAATTATAAGAAAGCGACGCTAATCGCTTTCGCCGACGATATTACGGTTTACAGCAACAACATGGATGCACAAAGAGCACTCACACAAGCTCAGTTAGTTTGCGACATAATCAGTGACTGGCTGGGAAGTTGAACATTAGTGTGAAAGCCGGGTAGACCGACTGCATAATCTTCTTAAGAGATTCTTTGGTAAGCCAAAAGGGCAAGAGAACTCACCAGCTTTCCCAATACACTACCTGTGTATAAAAATAGATAGGCATCTCCATTTCTCTACTCATTTTAGTAGTAAAATAAAAACAGTACGACAGAGGACTTACCGGCTATCGCACTTGCTAACTTCATCCAATCTGTCGCTGCGTCTCAAACTTATGATCTATAAATGTATCCTCCGGCCAGCTCTGCTGTTTGGTGCCCCGCTATTTACCCACTTGACTAACGCTGCAGCCACAAGTTTCCAACGTTTCCAAAATGGGATCATGCGAAAAGTGGTCCAACATACCTCTCGAGAGAGAAAAAACGCCGACCTGCACCCGTTGCTTGGTGTGCCGTCGGTGGATGAGCTCATCCGCCGGAGACACATCAAGTTTTTCGACGCGTTGCAGCACCTCACAAATCCAGTGTTTAACATTATGACCCCACCACCCCTCCAAAATCAATGGCAACAGACTGTCAGGGAAAATTGAGGTTAAGAATTAGTATGTAAGTTAGTTTTTAAGTTTTGTTTTTGCTTGATCAAAAATGTGAGCCCGATCACCTTGTACAGTCTTGTCAATGAAGCTAAGTACATTGTGTATCATTGTACTTGTATTGATTATATAACTTTACCAATGGTACAGGACATATAAAATGTAATATGTAAATAGATTCGCCTAAGAATCTATAGTAAATAAAAATTTTTGCCATTTTTTTAAAAAAAAGATTGGATAAAAAAAAAGCAAAAAAAAAAGCATTCGACAGACTTTTAAAGCCCGGCACCTGGACTCACTCTCTCTCTCTCTCTCTCTCACTCTCTCTCTCTCTCTGCACTGGCTAGGGTTGTAGTGACCCTAGCCCACGGCGGGCGTCCTTTCCCTTGGTGACATCCAATCCTCCCGACAATCACACAGACGGATGAACATCGCTTACTTGCTACCTGATATTTTGTTATAGAAGGCGGACGATAAAATACCGGTAATTTCTCCGTTCACTTTCTAGTCACTTCTCTGAATGAGTTCATTACAGGATCGGACGTTATCAAAATAATATTCACCAAATCTATATTCTTGGAAATATAATTTTTTTAAGGGAGCACACACGCTCTGAAAAAAAATAAAAATTAAGAAAGATTGGGGATCGATGTGGTTGGTATTCAATTATGTATCATTGTATAGCAGAATCATCGCTATACGATATTAAAAAAATAGCCTGGATACATGTGGTTAAAAAATATAAAATATGCATACATTGACAAATTAAAGACGAAACAAAATTAAAATTTTTGCGTAGTTTGTTCAAAACCTATTATAAGACGTATTGTCTCCCATTTGAATCAAATTTCTTCAATAAAAAAAAATACTCTCTAAAATTTAAAAAATACATTCTAAAATTGATACCCTCTCCAAGGTACGGAACTGAATCCACCATGGGAGCTCGACCTCGCAGTTGTTAAGCCCCGTGCCCCCTCACTGAAGGGATACTTCTTACAATCGTTAATGAGTGCCTTGACCACGGCTATTTCCCGAGGGACTGCGACTGATTCCTGAAGGTGAAGACCGGGATCACACAGCTGTCTTGAGCTGCAGGCCAATCAGCCTACTTCCTGTCCTGGAACATCTAATTACGACGCGTGAAACGTATTCGGCGCTGCGGCATGTATTCGATATTACAATCTACGCTAGGCAATACAATGCGGTCAAGAAAGGACAGGAGCTTTGGGATAGAGCTTGTGGGAGGACATAAAAGAGCTTTGCTCCAATTATGACGTTTGACATCTTCTTTGCCATCAACAGAGTGTGGTAGCCCTTCGTGATAAGGGAGTAGCAGGAACTGAGGACACCCAGCAACCTCTTAGAACTTATGGGCAGCTACCTGAACCAAATATAGCTACCTGGGTGAGTTGGAGCCAGGATGTCCCCAGGGGTCAGTACTAGGCCCTGCCTTTTGGAAGTTGGTATACAACAAAGCCTCGAGACCCTTAATGACCACAGGTTCCCTGCGGTAACCTACTTGATCTGGTGACGACAATGGCAGTGGACTCCCGAGCTGAGACCATAGAAGAGCCTGTCGCTTATTCATTATATGCATTCCATGCGTGGTCGGTGTACCTTAATAACTGACAGATAAGCAGGTTAACGCTGGTGCAAAGGATGACCCTGCTACGCGTTACGAGAACCTCTAGGATCGTTTCTTTGAAACGACCCAGATATTAGTGGGGGGGGGGGCAGCTCTAGTGAACATGGTCTACGATTAATGCTTCCGAGCTTATGTGACGAGAGGACATCTGGAAGAGCTTCCACCTCCCCTTCGGAAGACGATTGAAGAAGAACCTTGGAAGTGGAAGGACAAACTTAGCAACTGGACCAACGAGGCGTGGAATGCCAGGTGGACCAATACCATGAAAAGGAATACCCTAAGGAAGTACTTCCCCTCGGTCAAGGACAAGGATGAGAGCGGAGTGGGCTCCTCCTGACTACTGGAATTCCAAGGTGGTATTGGGACAATCTCCAACCTCTACGAGCATAAAAGAGCTGTGGACCCCAACTGCCCACTTTGTCGGGATAGAGATACTGCAGATCATATCGTACTTACCTGTCGAGCCTTGGAATAAGCAAGGATGCTTCGCTCAATTGACCAGTATAGCTTGGATGAGTCAGACTTGCCGTTGTTGATAGAGAACGAGGAGAACTTCAGGGTTTTCTTCATCTTTGTTCATAAGAAGGGATCAGTTCACTTCATCTGCAGGAGGGTGATTCAGGATGAGCCGTGATAGCGGGATGGAGTAGATGGAGTAGGGTCTTTTTTTCAATAGAAGTAAGTTAGTCTTAGGAAAAAAAAAAGTAATAAATAAATAAATTACAATTGAATACAATAAAACCGGTTTAAAAGAACGTAATATCCACTTACCAGTGCAGTAAGCCCAACTGTCCAGGAATACGTGCACCACAAGCTACGAACTACTCTATGATACCGCCAACTTAACAGTGTACGAGGCCCATGAGGAAACCGCGTCTGGGACACCCGTGGTAGGGGAAAAAAAGGCTAATAAGTTGATAAATTCAATACAATTATTTCGGATTTGTTCGCTCGTTCAAGGAATGGGTACCACCAAATGATAATAAATAATTCCAGTGCGTTTGGTCCATCAGTTAAGTCACATATAATAAAATACGAGGTTCCGGGCAGTAAGTAGTTTAAAAACATATTTTCAGGACAAAGTTGTCAACAATTCTTGCGAATTGAATATGTTATATTTTTATTTAAAAATTTTAATGGCTCAAACATAGTTAATTCACAAGAATTTTAAACAACTTTGACCTGAAAATGTATGTTTTTAGACTACTTACTACCCGGAACTGCATATTTTATCATGTGTGATTTCAACTGATGGCTTTCAACCTTTACTTTTTAATTTTTTTTATCGTACTGTTGCCTTAGTCTTAAGGTTTAACTTCTAGGCAGCGACTTGAGGAATGTTTTCGAAACGGGCCCTACTTTGATATATTTTCGTTTAGACTTCCCATCATTGTATTTTAACCAAAAACTAAATGACAGGCTATTTTGACACAGAAATTACAATCTTACAATATCACTACATGCCCCCCTGATAACAGACACTCATCGTACTACCTGACATAACTTCTGATTTGTAGGGAACAATACATACCGAACCAATCATCCAGATGGCAGTTCCCATAGTGGTTATGATATCCTCATTCGCTCCAATATTTCACACTATCCCAATCCTTCCTTTACTGTTCTCATTGCTTGCGAAGCTGTACTACAATCCTTTTCTCCTCTGTTCACATTTCCTCTAGCTTACTAATCTGGGAGTAAATCTTCATACTCTCCAGTCCTACCTCTCCTCTTTTAGTCCTCGCCTTATTGCAAGAGGTAATTTCATGCCACACATACAGGATTTGACCGCAGAAGCTTGAACTCCTGGGGGAACGTCTTACTCCCCGTCACTAAAACGTACTCTCTCCTCATACTGGCCCACTCAAACATTTTATTTAAATTGAATTGTACATATTATACTAATGTTGTAATTAATTGATAATATTGTTTAAATAATTCATGTACTTAATAATAATATTTAATCATTCTCATTCCTATGAAAATGAAGATTGTGGAAATCTACGTGTGTTTGTTCCGCCTTCAATGTTATTTGCTGCTGGGTTGTTGTGCATATGCAGCGCTGTACGTGAGGGATCAGTAGACATACTGATGCCCTACGATGTATACGCTTAGTCTTGCTGCAACTCTTCAACATTCAAGATAGAGACAGACATTCAGCATCGTTATCGTAAGTTATAGTTCGGAAGACGGAACGGCAATGGTGAGTACGTAAGTAAAAGATAGAATTACTCACCCATTACCAATTTTAACCGTGTTCCCCCAAATTACTCCTGTCATGATGACAATATAAAAGCAATAATCGCACGATTAACAGCTGTATCTCCTTACTTGTGATAGCTCTCTATTGATATTATCAATAACATTTACACACCCACATCCTTTCCCAAGATCCTCGTTCAAAATATTTGTCTCCCACACTCATAAGCTTTGCTGTTATTGTTTTCTTATATGTATATATTTTATATATACTTATATACCCCTGAGCCTTAGCTCTATTAATAATATATTATACTAACTCATTTATAAACATTCATTTTAGTCTGTCATAAATATTGTGGTTTTACCTAAATATACTTTTTAAAAAGTGATTTTCTCTGTCAGAATACTTATTTGACGAAAACCTTTTATAATTTTTTCAAATTCAGAATTGGCCACTGTCTCTTCATATGCAAACAAATGAATGTTTTAACGAAATATCCAAATTATTTAATTTTTAAGAAATAAAAGTTTAAAGAAATGTAATAATCACAATTTTTGAAATCTTACCTTTTTGAAACAAAAATTTCTTTCTGTACTGTTGGTGCGATAAACCTGCCCTCAGTTATTATTTAATTAGCTCCTTACATTAGAAAAACAAAATGTAAATGCAAATTCAATTTTTAATAATAATTTTCAAAACGGGAAAAAAAACAACTTGTTGACAAACGAATTGTTCGAAATTCATCTACTTTGATTACGGTAAACTTTTTTCTCTGCAGATTAAAATAATTTATACTGGTTCCAGTATAAAAACATAAGTTTAAAAATAATTCTCAAATAAAAAAAAACACAACCCATTTGTTTATCCACAAGCTAGTTGTTCGAAACATCTTTATTAATATTTCAGTTCACCCTCAGTTAATCCGACTTGACAATAATCCAAAAACAAATCTAAATAGTCTTTTCTCTTCGGCCGCTCAACACATCAAACCCAAACAAAAATCTAGATTGATAATTTTAAGGATCCTTGAACTGTTACTTACAAATTTAACAAATAAAATATAAATTTAATATAGATGTATAATGTAATTATATTATATAATTAATTATATAATATAATGTAATATAGAAATAATATAATATTAAAAATAATGATCCTTAAAGTGTTACTTACACATTTAACAAATAAAATATAAATTTAATAATATAATATAAAAATAATAATATAATATTAAACAATAATAATGTACTACACCTCATTTCTCTTTAGATGGAATAAAAAAAAGGAAACAAGCAAAAATTAATGAGTACACAAAAAAAAAACGAATTGCCATAAAACGTTTTTGTGAGCACCTGTCGTTATTCGATTTGCTGTAACCAAGGAACAACCACAGTTTCTTCTTTTCTGTTGGGTCCTCTTTTTTGAGCTGTAGATGAAACCCCGCCCATAGTCTGCCTCGACGAATAAACCCCCTGTGCGTAAGAAGCCAAAAATTTGATATTTGGAGTACAATTTTCTCGAGGAGAAACGAAATCTGGGCAAGCCATGCAGTGCACTGAAAAAAACAAAACATTTTAATAAACAATTAGAATTTATGATTAATTTGTGGGAGGGGGATCGCTAACATTGATTTGTTTGAAATTTTGGTTTCACTTAACATCATCCTTTTTTTAATTCCTAAAAAAACTACACAAAACCAAAGATTTAGTTAAACAAATAAAAATGTAATAGTAGTACAGAATGGTGGTTGGAGCAAGAGCACGAAGGATAGTAGTGTCTTGTTTGACCTTGAGGTCACTGACCGTCCTTGTTAGGGGGGGAGGGGTGTTGTTTTAGGGCGAGGGGGGTGTCCTAGTGACGTAATAGCAGGGGGGGGATGTGTCTTTAATCATCTCATCAGGACACCACTCTCGTTCTTTCAATAGTTCAAGATGGGTAAGCGAACCGGTTGGAGCCTGAGGTATGAGAATGATCGTCTGTCTACATTTGTTGGATGGTCTTCACCAGTGAGTGCCGTTAAGCTTGCATCAGCAGGATTTTATTATTTAAAAAAAAATCAGACCGAACAAGGTGTCCTTTTTGTGGAGTAATATTACACAAACGGTTGGTACATGATGACCCTTTTGTAGATCACAAGAAATGGTCTAAATATTGTCCGTTTATCGAGTACTTGGAGCAACTAGAAAAGCTACCATTAATAATAGATGAAGTTGATAATAAAAAAGAACAGGAAAACAGCCGTGGATGCTGCTAACATGCGTAAGAGGTTTAAACGTTTTATTCAAGAACTTTCTCATTTTAAAAACCAAATAGTTTTATATGAAATAAAAAGAAACGAAATAAATCAACTAGTAAAAAAAATAGAAAAACTTCATCTATCCCCACCTCTCTGTTAAATCTTTTAGTCTCGTTGAAGCCTAGCAAGATGGAGGGACCACGACGATTGGAACTAGTGACTGATTAACCCATCATTAGTAGTAAACTAGTCCGAGTCGGTCTTTGTGATTTTGTACCCACTGTCGCTGTCATCGACAAGAAAACTACAGTGTATATGGATACAGAAGAATGGAAATTCATCGTCAACCAAGTTCCAAGGATGTTGTCTCTTTTGCAAAGCAGGCCCAAGAAAGTGGAGGTCAAAGACCGAGTAGGATGTAAAAATGTAAATTGCATATTTTCCAAGAGGATCATGAAAATTGAACAGGTTGTTCTTTGTTTCGCAATGTTTAACCAGTCCATCAACCCTTCAGCTGAATACACCTTCGGCATGTTTCAACAAAATTTGCATGGTTTTTTTAAAATAAAACATGAATAAATTATAGATATAATATTACAATTAATAATTAATATATTCATTGAGGTATGAGAGTCTTCGTTTATGGATTAATTCCTCGTCCTCTCGCCATTCCTCAGGTAAGTTGTCCCAGATGTAGTCTAATGTGTAGTCGAAAAGGTACAAAAGTAATGATCGAGGTAAAACTCTCAATTCTTCATTAGTTAAAGTTTCGATACCTTCCTCTCCCAAACGACGTATAGCCGACTCCATTCTATCCGTCATACTGATGCAGGTTTTTTTTTACTAGGAGGTATTTATAAATTCTCCTCCTCCTCAAACCACAAACACTGTGGACTATTTTTTTTATGATACCTGAGAGGGTTGACTAATGATTTGCTGTCAAATACCAGTCCACAGCATACACACTTAACTCTATCCTTGAACCTCGAATAAATCCAGCATATGAAAGCAGATGATGAGGTGAGCCAATGTTTTCAAAAGTTTGCTTTCTTATCTCTTCTTTTTTCAAATTTACAGCTTCAGAATTTCTTCCGACCCATCAAGCCAGGCGATGAGCTTAATTTAATGAACAAACAAAGGAAGTGTTTACATGAAAATGACAAGTCATCTGGTCATTATCTGATTGTTTCAAGTTTGGACAGCCGAAATCATGAAGATCATAGACTGATTTATCAATGAGTTCTTCTATAAACTTGCACTTTTCCATTCCTTTTCCCCATAATATATCATAGTCTTCTGTAACGTATATTAAGAAATACTTCATATCTTCATATTCTACATCGCCATAGTCCCATTCCAATCCATGAATATGTTTTTTACCCAATGATTTGTTTTCGACTGACTCACTTCTTCAACATCTTGAGGTGGTTTAAAAAACCAATGCCATGATGAACCATGGCTGATTGAGATGATAGATAGTTCTTTAACAATTAATGAGTTAGAAGCCATGGGATAGCCCTGAAAATCAATGACCGCCGAACGCACCTTATGGTTTAGTCAAAGTCCTACGGTGAAGTGAGATTATTACAGTCGATAGAATGGCTATATATACATGTACGTGGAATCAGTACATTTTACAGACCAAACCCGTTCCCACTTCATATTCTACTATTTTATCACGAAGAATGAGACAGTATGCCTTGGTATTAGCAGGAAAGTTCTCACTCGCCTCTAGTTGAACGCGAATATCAATAGTCCTACTCTCGCTTCAGATTGCTTATAACGACTATAGGTTCTAGGATCTCAAAATCGCATCGTGACAGTAGAGGCTGAGAATGTCTATTGCCATAATAACTCCTTTGAAATTCTTTATACATTTCGTAGAGGAGAGCCACTTTTCCAAGCTCAAAATCTACATTCAAATCATCATAAGGATATTGCTCGCTATTCAGATAGAGTTTTAAATTTTTCAATTTGCAACTATCAAACTGACTGTTATCTTTGCTAGCGTTTCTCATTCAATTTGTCTGGAATGCGATAATAACATACCGTGGCTTTTCTAAATTTGTCGATGTTTTTACAGTCCAGTTTTCTTGCTGTGATGCAGGTAAATTAGGATATTCGTAAAGATCCCATGATCTGAATGGAATAGAGATGACCTTGTTTTTATCTACCATTTTTAACAACCTCAGTCGTTCTTGATCAGAAACACGAACACGAGGCAATCTCCAAATCACTTTATCTAATTTTATTAGTACATCATCGCTACCCTTTACGCAGTTCAAGTCAGTATCCAGTGGCAGACGCACTAAAAAAACCGTTTTTATCTATTGAAAGAGTTTGGTCTGCACCTGGGATTACCCATCCTCCATTTTCTAGACCTTTGACTTGATTAGGTGAAAATGACGCATGGCCTTTAAGCGTTGTAGTTATTCCTGGGTTTCTCACTCTATCAACTTCAATGCCATTCAATTCATATCTGATCTCATCAAACAAAAACGCAAACGCGTTATTAGTCAATTTTGAAGTAGTTCCAGCAGTACCATCCTTTTTTGAAATTTGTCCTTCCAGATAAACAAAACTTAATGAAGGAATCGTATAAACATCTTGTTGATGGATCGGTATTCTGATTTCATCAGACTTGTTAAGGGTGTTCCCCGCATACGGTTGATGTGAATGATATTGAAATTGTGTAAGAGATTCTTCAAATTTTACGTCTGATGTAATGTTTAGTATGTTATTCATTTTATCTTATTTTTAACCGAAAACCACACTGTTTTAAAAAGTTAGCGTTTGCAGTTGTTAACGGTCTCGTCGATATAGGTTTACTAATTCTTAACTGGGTATGACATCTCCTTTTATAACGGGCTCCACGAATATTCCTCACACAACTCTCTCTGGTAAAATAAATCCCCATTCTTCTTCAAATGTATTCTCAATGTAACATTTTCTCCCCTAAAGTCAATAAGCTCGCTGTTCTGATCCACTAAGCGAACGGTAATATTGTCAACAGTCCTCACGTTAGTAGGAAAGTAAATGACAGGATTCGGGGTTTCTATTATTTTATATCCTTGTTCAACAGTCGGAAAGAATTGATGTATGCTATGATCTGGCTCCCCGTTTACGTAAGACCCTTATGCTATGTTACAATGTATCGAAATAGTGTTTACGGAAAGGATTTTTACAATTCCATCTGATTCAGTATACCGGTTCACAGCGTGTATCACACGATTTGGACTATTAAAACCCAATAGTGGGCCAATGGAATGTGTCTTATCGGGAAAGTTGAAGTAACCGGTTTAGTTGTTCTAAGTTCCACCTTTAAAGTACTGTGATTTCCCCGCAGTACAAACCCAGCTCCCGGGTCTTGGTGTGTAATTTCTTCGTAAAGAAAAGTATTTAGAGCATCGATATCATACGATCCCTCAGGTATCTGGATCGTCAGATTTCCAAAATAAAACTTATCGTTAACATCCTTCCTTACATTAGGAATAGTATTATATGTGTCAAAAGATAATAACCCAACGGTATAACTTGATCCTAATTCTAGCGGAGGTAAAAAGTTCGCATGAAGAACACTAGAATCGCCAGTTATAACTAATCCCAAACATAGAACATCCTAATCCGCACTCCCCCCTATATATATTGACTGAGCCTAAGGCTCTCCTGGTCATTCCGCGATGTAGCTCTCTGTGCTAAGTCATCCTCTCAATGTATTCCACTTTTGACTCTTGTACATATTCTACTCATATGTAATTATTTACCTTCTCCCCAGTCATTATATTGTCTGTACCGTTGTGTTTTTATGAATAAACGTTTTCCTTTAAAGTTATTCGTGAGTGACACTTTAATTGCCTGTAAACGCTACTATGTAGCTCATGATTAAGAATGATAAAAATTTATGAGAAACGTTGGCTACATACTTTAAGCAGAGATGTCCGCAAATCGGAGTATTCCACTTCTGATAACGACTTCTGTTGTAAGTTATTTGTGAACCTTTCAAGTAATCAAGTAGCTGTGGTGGTGGTTTCAAATTACCAAACGAATCAAAGTATTTCACAAGATTATCTTTTTTTATATAACAAACCCAATGAGAACCAGGTTCTGAACTTGTATGCAAATTTACAATAGCTGTCTCATGCTTTTTTGGATATTTAGGGAGACTATCAATCATAAATACTCCACGAAAATTTTCAATATTCAAAACTTTAGCTATATAATTTAATTCGAGATCAGTCAGCGGTTTATTCGGCAGTCATATTTTTCTCGGCCTTTTTTGTCGGTTTATAAACAGACCGTAACCATTCCTATATGGTTTCAAATAAAGTCCGTTACCAACTTTCTGACCTTCTATAGCTAAATTATGCCTCTTTTGCTCATCCAATTTTAGCTTGGCTTCTTTAGCCTCATTGATCGCTTTCGCTACACTTGCGGCTCCTCCTGCCAAAGAGCCCACAGCGGAAAGTCCTGCCATCAACGGTACAAGAAATTGGAGAAAGCCTCCCTCCTTTGGCGGAACTCTGGGCGGTAAAGGTTTCGTCTTACCACGTAGATGCATTTTAGCCTTCTTATATGCCACTTTCGAAGCTTTCAGAATAGATGATACATCATCTACCTTTGACGATTTAACTAAGTCGATGAAACTAATCTTTTTCATTTTCTTTTTCAAACCTGATCCAATTTTTCTTTTCGCTTTCATGACATTTGTAAATAACCAAGCCGCGGATTTTTCTCCCCATGACGAATCTGCAGCTTAAACTCGTCTCCAAGCATTATCAGCTAAGATTTTGTCCACTTCCTTACGCCTATCCATATCTTTATATTTGCTATAAGCTATATCGTGATCTTTACTGGCTTTATCAAGCTGATTTATTCCACTATCACCTTTAGTTAGTCGCTTTTCTAGATCCGTACCAGGACCACAATACTAATACCCCGGAAGATGTAATTCAATAGGCAACTTGTTTATAAAACTGTTCCTTTGTAAGCTTTACGAATCATACTGTACTAAGAAAATGAATAACAGACTTATATATGTACTGAAGCATAATGCCGTCGTTTGCATTCAGAATGAAATTAGTCAAACAAGAACAACGTTTTTCCACTATCAACTTTTCACCAGTTAAAGTTGATTCAGAAGGGAGACATCGTGCATTATTACCGAACACCATTCGGGCATCAATTTGCGGACCTACCGGTTGTGGAAAGACTAATATTATTATTGCACTTTTGTTAAATTCAATTGGTTTAAAATTTAAAAAGGTTTATATTTTCGGAAAAACATTACATCAGCCTAAATACCAGTATTTAAAGAGTGTCATAAATCTTGTTCCTGAAATAGGATTATATGAATTTGAAGATGCAAATGAATTGCCTCAGGAAGTTGAATCCAATTCGGTCTGTATATTTGATGACGTCACTATGGAAAATCAAGATGTAATTAAACGATACTTTAGTTATGGTCGCCATATGAACCTTGATTGTATTTATTTAACACAAAGTTATGTTTGTATCCCAAGACACCTTATCAGATGTAACATTAACTTTTTAATAGTATTTCCTCAAGATGAATTAAATTTGAAACATATTTACGAGGAGCACGTAAGCACTCCGGATTTAAGTTTCACACTTTTTAAAGAGATGTGTTCATTATGTGGGAAAGAGCCTTTTAATTACCTTGTAATTGACAAGAGTAGGGACCTGAATAATGTACGTTTTTCAAAAAGGAATCGATACATTCATTGTAGATATATATATAAAGAGCAGTCGTGGTAGTAATTGCCATTAACAATCATGGACCCAAAAGTCACTCGTGAGATTATAAAAACTAGTGAGATTTTGAAAAACAAATTTCGGTCATTCAAGTGTACTCTCCAGGATGTCGAAAAAGGTCGACAAGAATTTTTTACACCCATGCTCCATCCACTAGAAGACATTAAACGATCAGTAAAGTTGTACCAGACCACCCCCGCAGTGACACCAAGAAAAGTAAAAAGGAGAGATACTAATGTTGAGGACGAATCACCTGATAAAAGCAAGATAGAGTCTACTAGTATTTACAGAAAATCAACATTATTGCCAAAAACAATGTCTCACTACAAAAGAGCTACAACAGTTTCATCCGGTGATACAAAAAATAGTACTGTGCAAACACCATTATCTCACAACGGTTCCCGTTCATGAGTTCTTATCACCAGAAGTAGCTGAGGGCGAGTATGTGACAGATGATCCATTATCAGAAAAAGTTAAAGAATATGCTCAAACTCCAAAGGGAGAAGCAGAATTTACGGAGCACCTCGCCGCATTTGGAAGTCTACAGAGAGAATACTTGGATAAGATGTTGAAAGGTGATAAGACACATGACTCTCGTTACGGCATTAGAGTCATGCCTTCTGGGGGATTAGCCATTGGTAACTCGACTGATGTTCAGCTTTTCGCAAACAGTGACGATATATCTATTAACGGTGTGGTTTATGAAGGAACACCAGGATTGCTGGAGCTACTCTACTTAAAAAATCCTAAAGATTACACAGAGTACGACTTGGAAAATTATAATAATATTTTACTCTCAACCAATGCTCACAAAAAAGGCTATAGTGAGGAACAGGGAGTATTAGGAAACAGGTCTGAGAAGTATATAAATATCATATCGAAGTTATTTCCACCACAAACTTTAAAACCTCGCCCCCCTTCCTCCACATCATTATCAGCTTCGAGCAGGCTAACTTCACTCCGTTCTCACTCTTACAAACGGGGAACTGGTCTTATGAGAGCCAATAAACCTCTGTACGAGTATTGGAACGACCCAAACGAACTAGTCGATCGTCTTAGGCTGTTAATGTCTTCAAGTTATGCAGGGCATGAAGGTCATCAAAACGAAATAGAATCGATAATTGAAGAGCTGCGAGAAGAAAATATAGTATATTAATGTACATATTTTTATAATCAGTTTCAGTATAATCATGACGATAAACAAGTTCGGAACCCACATATCAAAAAAGCATTCAAAGTACAAAACACGTTATTTTCCATTTAACTCATTAAAGTCTGTACAGGATATCGATACCCGTCAGTTACGGATAATCAATATTGCAAATCCAGTCGCTGCTCACGACGCTGCCAATAAAGTATATTGTGATACTCTAGCAGCTACCTACACTGATTTGAAAAATTGGCCTGGTAATTATATAGATGGAAAAAGAAAAAGGCTCGTAAACTTTGCACCTCCAATAAATAAATATGATGTTTATCAACCAAAGAATTTTTAAACAGCGTTGCTTTAACTTTAGTTGAAAATATATATGACTCTCTTGGTAAGAGAATATCAAACGTAGATGAGCCTGAGAAGGAATCTGATGCGGCCACACTCGGTTATCTTAACAAAATACTCGAAGAGAAGTTATTGATGCATTCCTTATCAAACATAAAAAGGACTGTTGTAAATGAATTACATAAGCCAGCACGCAAAAAATACCCCAGGCGAAAGACAGTTTTGAAAGGAATAAATGACTTGTGGCAGATAGATCTAGTAGAGATGACACCTTATTCTCGAGAAAATAAAGGGACTTAGAAGAAGCAGGACGGAGCTCGTCTAGCACCGGCAAATAAAACAACAGACAAGTTGTCACCAGTGCCAAAAACTGTGGAACACGTCGCTGGACAGCACGGACCAGATAAAACTCCATTCCACGGTGCCTACATACCACTTCCACCGGGAAGGGAGTCAGTGCCCCATTCCGAACGCTGCACTGAAATAAACAGACCAGCAAAATTTACCGAGGAGTATAGTCTCATAGGCCCGCTACTCCACTAAACATGGAGGTATATGCAGCGGTACTCAAACGCACCCAGGTTCTCTTAATCCACTCTTGTTAACTTCACTTAACTTGTTGTTACGCCTCGAACTGATGATATATAAATGTGCCCTTCGGCCAGCTCTGCTGTACCGTGCTTCACTATGCACTCACTTGGCTAACAATTCAGCTAAACGTTTCCAAGAATTTCAGAATGGTAACATGAGAAAAGTGGTCAGACATACCTCTCTCGAGAGGTTAAAGGACGTCGAACTGCACCCTTTGCTTGGTGTGTCGTCGGTGGGTGAGTTCACCTACTGGAGACACAGCAAGTTTTTTGACTCGTTGGAGCACATGACAAACCCAGTGTTTCACACTATGACCCCACCCCCCACTCCCGTATCGATATCAACAGGCTGTCCGGGAAAACTAGGTTAAGTTAGTTTGATCAAGGCTAGTATTGGTACAACTCATTCTTCAGGTGAACCTTATCACTTTCTATGTTCATAGGCCTTGTATTCTGTACATCAGACTGCCATAGAAAAGTGTTTTAAACCACACATATTATATTTAGGTCGAGTCATAAGTAACTGCTCTCATTAAATAACAAAATTATATTAATTTTGACGAGTGCAGGACGCTTTTCATGGAGTTTCTCTTGCACTCTTTGCAACAGCTGAACGTATCTATCCACAGTAATAGTTAAACTTGACTTCCATAACTCGTGGTGAATTATTCCTTGACAATCTCACCATACACACAATAAAATCTTTTTGCCATGGATGTTTGCTTTCGGATCTAGTAGGGGTGGTTGATCCTTATCAAGTCACTGTCTTTTGCGGACTATATTGTCATAGGTAACCCATTTTTTATCACCTGTTACAATCCTGTTTAAAAAAGGCTCAATTTTTACCCGTGAGAGCAGACTTGTGGCGATTGACATGCGATCTTCTTTATTCCGTTCACTGAGATTGTGAGGTACACACACTTCTAACTTGCTGACTTTCCCTAATTTCTCCAGGTGGGGGTTAACAGTTGATTGTGATGTATTCAACCTGTCTGCTGTACCTCTTGTTGATTGACGTGGATTTTGCTCCAATATTGCCTTTAAAAGGTTGTCGTCAAAGTCGGAAGGAAGTCCCGCCCTCGGTTCTTCTTTTAAGGTCGTATCTCCAGAACGGAATTTTATAAACCAATTTCTAACTGCCCAATCAGTTATTAGTCCTTCCGTATACCGTAGTTCCGTATACACTGCATATTTTTTCAGCTGTCGCCCTAGCACTATTGCCTTGTTTAAATTCCCAAATTACATGACGAATATGTACTTTTTGACTCTCCATTTCAGAGGTTAAAAAAAAACAGTTTAACGTAACATGTATCAGACAAAACAGTTGACAAAAGACTAACTGAAGCCTCCTCTATATAGTGAAAACAAAAACTTGTTGTCATGGTAACTCATAGCGGGTAGATACGAACAATAGATTCTACTTAGCTGCATTGTTAGTTACTTATGACTCGATCTGACATAAAATGCCACATCTTCAAAATGTTTACCTTTATAGGAAATATTGGTTTTAAAAGAGCTGTTGTGGCAAGCTCTTAATTACGAATAATTAGAAGTTCCCCTCTTCTTGGCCCAGAAAATATATATCTATGTTTCCATAAGTTAATAAAGACCTTAACGCGTCAAGCAAGAGAGAGAGGGGGAATCGGCACTTGGAACACTGCTCTCTTTCTGCACTGGCGCTTGCTGCTCTACTCAAACCATGGCCTTCTCGTTCAACTACCTCTGCATCTCTCTCTCCTAGTCTTGCTATGTTTTAGTGCGGCGTTGTCAGACCCCACACCTTCCTAGTGGGAATGCCTTCGTCTCGCTAAAACTAGCACCTCTTTGGGAGAGACTTCTTCCTCGCGGACGACGGTTGCCGTGGCCCTACAAACTTTACTAGTAGCGTCTTCAAAGCGAATTAAGCTGCCAGCCGACTAGGCCGCCAGCAAGGGTGAAAGAACACAGGTCCACTTCATATTATCTCTTTCTAGGCGCTCGCCGGACTAGAGGTTGTAGCGAGCCGTCTGCGGCGGGCGTCTCCTCCCCACCTTGGGGATATTCGACATCTAACCCGACAACAGCCTACAGCTTTTTCTTCAAAATATGATAAAAAGGTTTTAGACATATGTTGTAAAGGAACTGTTTTAAATATTGTGTTAAACACTGTCAAAGGAAGAATATACTATAGAGAATAGAATAGATATGGGCTGTAGTCCATATTAAATTCGAAGTCATTTCCAAGTTATTTTTTTAAATTAACATTACTTTATACCCCATCTCAGACGAATTTCTATTGACAATATGAAAATTCAATTCACCATCTGAAGAATCTTCAACGTAATGAGCCTGTTTCTGATAGTCTTTCTAGGTGACAAACACATACTAGATGCCCTATTTTAAAACAAACCTTACAATTATAATTTGTGTACTTACAGAAAGTAAAGTTGTGATTCCATCCGCTACACACGTTGCAATGCTGTCTATTATTATTTTTTTACCAAATCCTCTTGTTGTTGAAACTGTTGTTTCTGGCTTAATCACTCTGTGATCTGGGTCATATTGAGTAACTGAAGGTTCTTTCGCAGTACCCAATTTTAATGCTTTATCAATGGTTATTTCTTCAAAAATCTCTGATATTACTTCTTCCTATACTATGTATAAATTGATCTAAAATTCTACCATTGAAATCCAAGGTGTATTTACAATTGCGGGCCAATATTTGAACTCTCACTGACCAATTATTTACTCCTTCTGGTTCCCGAGTTGAATAAAGAAATTTGTACCTAGTTGTGTAAATAGACTCTTCTCCTGCAAAATGACGGTCGAACCTGACAGCATGAAATCCCATGAGTTCGGTCCCATCCTAGTCACTTGTCACATTTGTGGTGTTCACTAATTAAACCATAAAAATCTAACAAAAACACTTTATTCACTCATCTCTGTTTACATGGATAGCCATTGCAGAGAGTAGTACCTCCCAGTTTTGCCACATAGGAGGATGGAAGTGAAATGGAGAAGACATTTTCTTGTTATTGAGCACATTTACAGCCACCAATTAAAAAGGTATGTACTATAAATAAAAAATCAGCCGGTTTTTACAAATTTTATATCTAATTAAATAGAAGAAATGGGTCTTTCAAATGATAAAAAAAATTATATAAAAACGTTATACCACTTTAACTTGTCAACCAGGTTTTTTGATTCTTGAAAATAACCAAAAGGGGTGAGAAATCAAAATAATTAAAATTGTTTGGTCCAAACTATAGAGTTATAGGTTTTTGAGGGTGCTGATTTTGAGTATGGCATTGGCTTTTAGAGAAATTTTTTTTAAATGTAGTTTAAAGTTTGCTTGAAAAACAAGCCTTTTTAAGTGGTTATTTAATTTAAACACAAAGCCTCCAAGATTTTGTTTTTGAATTTCCCGCCTTAATTATCTTAGAATCCAAAACCATAGTTGGAAAAAGTGAAACTTTGAAAAACTCCAAATTCTGTGCTTCAAAAAGTTTTTGGGGCGTCTCAGGAAGCATTGGTATGAATGCTCAGACACGTGTCGTATATTTTTCGATGAAGAATCACTAGAAACAATTTGGTTAAAATCAGTGACCCACCAACAGTAGGTTCCCCTTGTAAGTCCATATTTTCAAATTCTTCCTCTCAAAGTAGGTACCAGTAGGTAGGTAAACAGTGCATTAGTAATTAGGTACTAGACTGAGCTTTGATTTTTTTAAATAATTCAGTAATGTTCTAAGGAGCACTTTTTTATGATTTTTTTTTTTTTAATTTTATTATCTTAGGGATGTTCTATGTAGTTTGTTTACTTACAATACTTTTCCAGATTCGTAAACCGCCATGACCAATCACAACCGAGCATATACAAGCATACCAATAAGAGCTGCAGAGCCTATGCCGACAGCCTTTCCGAGCATATAGAATGCAATACTGAAGAACCAATGGAAATTTGTGAATCATCCTAAAAAGTATAGCTGCATCTACAATTATTAAATTTAAATGTGTAAATTAATTAATTTTTTCTTTATTTTGAGGCATCGTTTTGCTTATATAGTATTTAGAAATACTTTTTAAAGGAATCCACCACAATTCTACAAAAAAAAAAAAAAATAATGGATTAATGATTCGAAGAATCATTGATCGAACTCAAGCTCATGGGAAATAGTTTGTTTTCTGGGTTATATGTTCTCTCTACATTTTTAATTATTAATTGAGATGAGGAATACCAATGAGAAATTATCCATTGATATAGAGACTCAAATATTACATTAAGCATAATATATTATTATGTTTTTATTTATTTTCAAATTTAATCTATTATCTGAGGTTTTAAAGGTTCCTGTTAATATAAAAAGAAAACTCTGGCTAAAGGAAAATCAGAATTTACAAAATTTACACTAATTTTAATTAAATACACTGCAATTACTACAATTTTCAACATATTTTATAATTTACCTTAATTTATTAACTCTAGATATATTATCTATAGATTAATTAATATTTAGATTAATTAGATCTATTATATATTATCTATAGATAGATATAGATTAATATAATTAACTCTAGAATGGCCAGATTTACTATTTTGTATACATTCTTCTTCTTGTTGGTTCAATGTAATTTGGTTTGCCATGCTGTCAGTAATATCCACTTCTATCTATTCAATCCTTCTTCTCTGGATAAAATTATTCTTCCTAATTATGTTCTTCCACGTTCCAATTCGCTATTAAATAAAAATTGTTCATTTTCTTCAAACATTAATACTTTGCCTCATGCTTTCACTAAATGACAAACGCTAAGCTTCCTCCTTATATCAGAACAGGCTAACAACTGGACTTTCCCTCCTTTTTCTCATCTTCCCCACTCTTTCCACTGGTCATTTGCCGCTCTTTTTTTCAATTTCAAATGTCTAATATCACAACAAATGAGAGACAGGGAGGAGACAATTTTAGTCTTAAAATAAAAACAGCAAATAAATAGTTGGAATTTCTGGGCTTAAAACTCAATAAATTAATAATTCCTAAACTAACCTCAATAGTCAATAAACAACTAAAATCATGAAAAAGTAGTTCTTACCCATCAACTTAAATTTTTTTCCCCCACTATTCTCCCCCAAAATTAATTTTTGTTTTCCCTTGTAGGTTAGTGGAGATAGTATGATGTAGGAGTTGGTAAATCTTAATAAGCACTTGGAGTGGAAATTTAATGTTTTAAAGAGATGGCTACATCAAAAAGCTATTACCATAAAAAAGTGAGGAACCAGAATCTCCACATCTTCTCGTTAAAATCTTTGATTAAATAACTGAAATTAAAGAATCTTATTGACAATGAATGTGTCACTTGAAAATATGGCTGGTTTACATTTACAAACACAATTGTTCCAGCTGAACACTAAGAAAACTAAAACCTTCTCACCTCTGATAAGAGCTTTTGTTATAGCACTTGATTTTTATTCACCTAAAGCATACTGGTATTTAATTGTCTGTTTTGTTTTTGAATTGCTATTGATATTTGAAACATAAGTATATCTGTATACAACAGTTAGGGCACCAAGTCACATAAAGAAATTTTTTCAGGAGAGGAGTTTAAAATATTTAGTGACATTCCTATTTTTACACCTAGCAAGTTTTTCAATATTTATTCATGTAATTTTGTGCTACTATATACTTATGAGAGAATATTTTCTTGAGTATTGCGACGTAATATTGTTTATTTATTTTATTTTTATAAAAAAATTAAATTAAATGTTTAGCTGCCATTTATTTACCTCTAAGTTAATTTGTTCTTTAACGCAAGAGCCAGTAGATATTAAATAAAAAAAGCAACATATGTTTTGTAAAATTTAGTTTATACTATTTTTATATAATACTTACTTTATATCGGTTTTATTAACTAGAGCTCTTCATTGATGCCAGAATGTGACCCTGGAAATTTTGCCGATCTAGGACCTAAAGCTCTACAGGAAAACGGGTTCTTCCCGTCCAATGATAATATCGAGGCCACCAGCCTCGCCTCCTCCTTCCCTCCTTCCAAAGGAAGACATATTTACAGTTTTTTCTCTCACAAAAATCTCACTGACCTTGATTTGGTCTGAACTCGGGTGTATGTGGTTAATGTGCTATCCACTACATTTCCGGCGCTAGCTAGATTGTACTATTCCTTTAATAAAATTGAACAGTTTGCTCCATATCTCAATAGAGCAAAACCATTTGAGTAAGATGGTAATGAAATACAAATTTTGAAAAGACATTGCCCTTTTCCTTCAGCATTCAGATGTAAAATTTATGTTATATTTATTTATTAATAGTAAACATAATAACACTTTTTTTTTACAGGTACTTAAGACAGGCATTCAACTCAGCTCTACCCCATCCTGGACTCTTGCTCGGTGGTATAGTGCAGTCCTGCACTGAAACATTTGATGCCTTAAAAGAAAAAAGTACTCAAAGTCAACCTTTAATTTGTTCGCTTATAGTGGCCTGAGTTAGCCATTAAAAAGGATGTAGAATGGGATGGAAATAAAGTTATCAGATATGTGGATTTTGGACAGAGTTGAGAGGCAAAGATGCCTTTGTATTTATGCATGTATCGATAAATATGAACTGGAGGTTGACTTTAGGATACTTATTAGTGGATGACATTAATTTGGAACAAAGAAGAGTTCCTGTAACATATTGCCTGCATCTTCTGCATCAAATAAATGTAAATTTAGTTTCTTTAACATTTGATAGAACTATTTCAAACATGAGTATGGCAAATAACCTTGGGTGCCTAATTTCAAAAACAGAATCATATACAAAATTTAATAACCCAGATACAAACTCTAATGTACATGTCTTACTCGATCCATGCCAAATGATTAAACTAGTAAGAAATGCTTCAGGCGAACACATTTTACAACCTAGACGGGAAACTAATAATTTGGGACTTAATATTGAAACTTCCCAATCTTCAATTCAAAGAGAGGGTTACATTTAGAAATTAAATTGAGAAAATCCGATATTGAGTACAAACTCCTAAAAATGAAAGATAGAATTGCCACTCAAATCCTTAGTTCTTTGGTGGCTGATGCTTTACAATGGTGCGATAGCAATAGCATTCCTGGTTTTGAAGATGTTGCGGAGACTGTTAAGTTTATCCGTATTTTTAACAAATTATTTGACATCTTTAACTCTAGGATTATGCAATAATATGACAAAGCACTGTTGCAGCAATCTAACATTGCCAGTACAAACATTTTTTTGAAAGATGCAGACAAATACATTGCCAATTTAAAAGAAGGGCATGGTATTTTTGTTTGTAATAGTCGAAGGTGGGCTGGATTTGTAGGGTATCATTTAGGGTATGCATCAGTAGTGTAGTGTTTTAAATCTTTACAATGATCTTATTGAAACTGAGAACCCTTTATTAAAATATTCACCCTCATATAAATTGTGCCAAGATATCATCGAGATTTTCTTTGGGTACATTAGGTCCAAACTTGGATGCAACAATATTCTTATATCAAGGTATTTATCATACATTTAACTATAATTTAAGGGTCTAATTGAATTCCACTTGAAATAATGGACATTTCTTCTTGGAATAGATCTTCAAAGAATGTAATGCAGGGAATTAATTCATAGACTTTACCACTAGAATTAACTAAAGAAGATTGTTTTGAACCAGAAAAAATATTAGAGGAACATAATTATTCCCTGTTATTTACTCCAAACAATCTCAGCCTCTTTGCAAAAGAGGTTGCGGGGAAGATTTTGGTTTTTGTAGTAAAAGGATTGAGCAAAAAATTAAATGTTTCATATGTGTAAACGGTCTAAGGGATAATGAGTGAGTTCAAAATTCAAATCACTGCTTATTTCAACAAAAAATGGGGGGCTCATTTTCCGATAAAAAGATATCAGTAAAGTATGCGAATTAGTTGAAATCACATAATTTTAATTAATAATTTTAATACTAAGGTGTACTACATAAGATAAATTACCCTCTACTCTATTGTATATATTGTAAACTAGTTATAACAATATGTTGTAAATAATATTAATAACAAACCACAGAGTCATAATGTAAATATGATAAACAATAAATGAAGTAGCTGCAGACTAGTTCAGAAGCACCCTTGGGTCCCTTGCCAGGTATCTCACCTATTTCTGGAAGGGCTGGGTCCTGTTCTGGAACATTCCAGCCACATTGAGGCCTGCAATGTGATTGGCTCCCTTGGGCTATATATACCCCTCTAGTTGTAGCTGAAAATTCAGAACCCGAGCCCCCAGACGGGGACTGAACGATCTACACCCAGCCGAGAGATCGAGGCCGATCTCCCGGCCGACTCAACCGAAGCCACATGACCCCTTCTACCAGCTTAGGCAGGGTCGATCTTCCGGCCGAGAGGCGGACTTATTTCAGGCCACTGCCGGGGCAGGCCAGGTTTGACCTGGCCGACTACAAACCAACGCCTAGGTAACCCTAGGCTCCACCATCGGTAGACTCTCACTACCTTCCTGAATCTACCCGCCTCCTTTAGGAATTCCACACCCTATATCCTTCTCATATGTCCTTCAAATGGGACTACCCTTAGTGAAAGGCACCCATCAGTCCAAAATAATTTTCCTTTTATTTTTCCCTTATCCTATTTTTATAAGTTTGAGAGCTATGGGAAAAAAAACAAAAAAAAAACACGAAAATTCATTCAAGCCTTTGGACTGGTTCTTTCAACTGCACTAATGTTTCAAGATTTGGCCTTCTCATTCATGAAAACCTGTACACTTCTATCCTAGCTTTACTATGTTTAAGTCTGGCATTGTCAAACCCTACACCTTCCTAGTTGTATTCTCTGCCTTTGTCTCGCTAAAACTAGCACCTCCTTAGAAGAGATCTATTCCTTGCAGAGGCCGATCTCTAGGGCCTTACAAACTTTACCTAGTAGTGTCTCCCCCAGCGATCCAGTCTGCCTCTCTCCAATTCACACTTGCCTGCCACACGGATTTGAAGAAAAAATTTTTTCAAAAAATGGAAATCATTGAAAAAAATCATATTTTCTACTTGACTAGAGTAATTAATAAAAATATTATGCTACATTATTTAAAAACAACTTTGTTTTAGGACAATAATTTTATAATTTCACTAACATTTTTTTCATTCAGCAATATTTAAAAATAAACCATCTGTAAATAAATATCATTTAAGAATCAGACTTTTAATTTAAAACTTTTTTTTTACTTTGTTTTGATAACAAATATTCTTGATATTCTAAAAAAAAAAAAGTTTGATATGTTTTACTTAAATTATTGTTTACTTTAATAATGTTTTTCAAGGTCTTCAATCATACCCATTCCTGAAGTGTTGCAGATGAAATATATATGAAAAACTCACCCTGTATGTCGATTTCCTTATTAAATTTACATTTATTGCTGTTATAAAACTATTTTCCGTCGATACTCTACCCACACAAACAATTTTCTTAAAAATTCTAAAACATATTTTCTGTTTTCATCCCTCTTAAAAAAAAAAAAAAGTGTACTTCTTTATCAGTAATTATTCTTAAAGTTTAAAAAGTAAACAAATTTAAGGAAAAATTTTAATTATAAAATCAATGTACATACCAGCATAAAAGGCTTGATTATATTATTTGAGAATAATTACTTGAGAGTAAGGCAGTAATTCTGTATAAATTACTTACAAATATATTGCAGTTTTGTGAAAAATTTAATGTAAATAATAATTGTAAAGTAAGATTTTGTAAAAGATTTGGTTTGAAACATAGTTATAAAAAAATATATTTTTTAATTAGACCTGCAGTTTTGATACCCTGCAATCTTATATAACTTTCAAATAGTAAAGCAGGAATTGTGGTATAACCATCATTAATAGTTAAATCAATTACAAAACTGATAGAAGCACAGGCTAACCCATTTCAATGGCCCAAAAGTGTATAGTGTGGCCATTTCAGTATACAACAGGCCCCCCTGTAGGCTGTCTTCTAAATTACCCTTCCATTCTCCTAGTTTGTCACTGATCCCAGAGACACTGATAGTAGTGATACACTATTATTCCATAACGCTCTACATCCCCTCCGTCAAGGCGATAACTCATGGGCTAAGGCAGATCGCTTCTGCCTTTGCATTCCATATGTCAAGTGTTTTTCATCCACATAAAATCATTCTAGTTCACATGAAACCGTCTCCTTTGTACCCAATCAATTTATCTCTCTCTCTCTCTCTCTCTCTCTCTCTCTCTCTCTCTCTCTCTCTCTCTCTCTCTCTCTCTCTCTCTCTCTCTCTCTCTCTCTCTCTCTCTCTCTCTCTCTCTCTCTCTCTCTCTCTCTCTCTCTCTCTCTCTCTCTCTCTCTCTCTCTCTCTCTCTCTCTCTCTCTCTCTCTCTCTCTCTCTCTCTCTCTCTCTCTCCACAAACACGATCCACAAAAAACGCAAACACCTATTACGGGAAACATTTCCTCCTTACCACTATATACAAAGAGTTTCCTTACTCTTCAATTTAATAACAATCACATTGCCATTAATTTATCGTCTTATCATTTATGTTTACCTATCTTGTTGCTACAGGCTCATTTAAAACTAGTTTTTCAATCTACATTTGGACAGTGCCTCCTGGCCATCTATTTACAACGGTGTCCTAGTTGCGTTGCAATCACTGCTGGTCAGGGTACCTGGGTAGCTTTCCTAGAAATGGTGAAGTCCCCTGGCTCCTCAGCTCCTTTCACTTCTGAACAAATAATTCGGTGAGCATTTGTGAGGTGAGCACGACATGGTCTGCGGTATCTCTGTCCCCACAATGTGAGCAAATGGGGTCCAAATCTCTTTTATGTTCGTAGAACTTGGATCGAAATCCGCGATGTACCAATAGCACCTTGGAATTCCAGTAGTCAGGTGGGGCCCACTTAGCTCTCACCTTTGTCCTTGACCGCGGGGACGTACGTCCTTAGGGTATTCCTTTTCATGATATTGGTCCACCTGGCATTCCACGCCTCGTTGGGCCAGTTGCTAAGTTTGTCCTTCCACTTCCAAGGTTCTTCTTCAATCGTCTTCCGAAAGGAAGGTGGAAGCTCTTCCAGATGTCCTCTCGTCACATAAGCTCGGCAGCGTTACTCGTGGACCAAGTTCACTAGAGCTTCCCCCCCCCCCGCTAATATCTGGGTCGTTTCAAAGAAAGTGGATACTCCTCCGATCTCCAAGCGAATAGGGGGGGGGGGGGGCTTGATAATTTCTTCTCACCAGTGGGGCTGTTTTCTTCTCTGTCATCTTTTTGGATGCGCACCACTCTTCCCAAAGGGTAGCACACGCACAGCCCCTTCTGACGACCTTAGCTGGGGAGCCCACTGCAATCGTCGTCACCAAATCATCTTTGAAGGCTACCGTAGGGATCCTGTGGCCACTAAGGGTCTTGAGGACTTTGTTGAATAGCAAAGGGCAGGGCCACGTACTGAACCCAGGGGACATACTCGATACACCTCGTATAACCACCCTCTATATGGATCATTTCTTGAGTACCACTTAGTACCACAAAGAATACAAACTCTTCTGATGACCTCAGACCGAGAGTCCACCTCGTCGCCAGATCACTCAAATAGGCTACCACGGAGATCTTGTGGCCATTAAGAGCCAAGAGGATCTAATTGGGTACTAACTTCCATAGGACCTAACATTGATCCCTAGGGCATCTTCGCTTCACTGGTGCCTACCACCTTGACTTAGAGTCTATTCATAGCGGGTCCTTTTCATCAAGGCCTCAACCTCCAAGCAATGTTTGGAGCTCAACGCGGCGCGTACCTTGGACATCTGGCTATCACACAGTTGGCTCCTTCATATTCGGGCAACTGACCGCAATGCGCCCCTCCTTGGCACACAACCTACCTTCTGTTGCCTGGTACAGGTAGCCTTGGAATGTCCGTACCCCTGGCAGGTTACACAGCGTAGCAAATTGAGACAGTCCCTCACTGATATCCTGTGCCACCCTCCAAGGCAGGCGTTGGTCCTGGTAACAACAAGACCAATCTTGACAACCCAGCTTGTATATACCGGGCCTCTAGCTACCTCCTTCAGTCCTTTAATATTGGTCTTTGACCAACCTATTCCTGCTAATCTTCCTAGTCCCAGGATCACGTCCAAACGAAAATAATGGCTAATGCTTCACCTCATGGACTAGGTTCTAAAATAACAATAGAAAACATTAGTCTGATCTATACTACGACACTTCAGCCTACATAGTCCTAGGGAATAGAGTTTAGATGAATGCTCAGCCCTCCAATATTCTTTGAATGTTTTTTTCTGTAAACCAGAGGGAATTTCGACATGGGTCTACGATGTTGACGGGACCAAGGGGTATGCATTCTTTGAAACCACTCTCTGCAATCCCGAATCCTCCACAATATAGCAAATCTTCTTTGTCTATAACCATACCCTTTACGCCGATCTCAACATCCCATTCTAACCACCTCCTACTACCAGAATGTCTATAGCCACCGTCCTGGCCATCCTAACCCGTCTGCTAATGCTCTATTCTTCCATTTCGTCCCCGGCAACCCAGGTGGCGTCTAAAGTGGAGGCGGTCTCGTCAACTCCTCCAAATTAACTGACATATGGTTTATAAGCAAGTTCTTTGGTGACTACTGAAATGATAAGTGTAGTGGTAAAGTGGTTAATGACCCCCAAATCAATTAAAGTTCTAAGCATTGCTTAACATACTATTGTATTTATTACATGTAATAATTTCAATAAAGAATAGATATAACAATTAAAATTATATACACCGACAGAAATACAAAATATATGATAACGTTTTTCACCGCCTTGACCATGTGCATGACCAATTAGTGCCTGTAATTTACGGCACACAGGTAGACAGTCCTGTGAGATTGGAATACTAAAATAGAGCAAGGGAGTATGTCCCGGCCAATCATTGATCTAGAGAACCTTCGGGAAGGTACAAATGATCATTTGTATCAGGTCGTCTAAATTTCATTTGTTGTATCTAAAGCGCTATTTGCAGCCCCGTGTACCTTGAATTTCCAAGAAGGAACATTAACAAACTAACCTGGGTGTCCAATGTTGGGAAGAATCCCAGCAGATTGATCATTTTATGGTAGACACATTACATAAAAAAAACCGTATACAGTGTATAAAAAGCCTAAGAGCGGATCACCTGCTGGTCAGAGTAAAATACAAGCTCCGTTTGAAAACGTAAATTTGACCCCGTTAGTCCCTTCAAAATCGAGAAGTCTTGAGTAGTAGATTATCAATGTTAAATAAAGAATAAATTTGAAAAACTTGACCTATACGAAAACACGGAAATAGAAAAAACATTTGGTAACCCTAAAGTAAATTGTCTCCAAAACAACTAAATCATGAAAAATAATAAAATAATTTCAACAGCTGGTTCACTTCCGGTTGCAAAAATATAGCGCGAGACACTCACGCAACACAAGACGTTCTTTCTTAGAGTCACTACAGACTATAAAAGGAACAATAATAAAACATGGAAGCAACATTTAGAGATACACCTCAATCACTGGAACAAGTGCTCACAAGAAGCAGAAATTAGTAATCCAGGCATCCTTAACTATAGTAAGGAATATCTCTACTGAAGAAGTGAATAGGGCTGTGGTAAAGTTAAAAAATTGGAAGGCTTCGGGAAATAATATTTATTATACCGGGTAATCTATTGAAATATGAAGGAGAGTGCCACGCACGATGGCTACACCACCTTGTTTTCAGAGAACAGTTTCCAATATACCAAGCTCCCTACACGTTTCCTTAGTGATACCAACATTCCGAGACAAGTTCAGGTACTTGTAATATAGTCAATTAAAGGTTAGTTGGTTGGGTCGAAGCCTCATTGACCTGCTCCTCCCCCACGTCTTTTTTATACTTCGTTTATTACAACATAGGCATCAATTTTTACAATGATCGCAACGCCAATAACAAACCGCATCCAAACCCGGCCAGTGACAGACTACCTGACCGAACCCACAAAAAATCGGAAGTGTGCGTTCGTCGCGTCTCCTAAGCAATGGGCTTCTAGCATATATTTTAGATGATCAAAAAATCAACCGGCAATAAAATAAAACTACCACCCTGCATGGTAATTTTAGTAGACAAGGCTCAAAGTTTAAAATAAAAATAAAATTGAATTCTGCTGTAATGTAGTTATCCGATGGGGAGGTATAAGTACATTAACAATATCACTCAAGACATGTGATTCTTTGTCAAGGGTTTAACCACGTAGCCCAAAACTGTTACAAAAAGCCTAAATACTTGAAATGTATCGAAGAATATATTTCAAAGACTTGCGCATTAGTAGACGATTTCAAAACGAAATTCTACAATTGTGAAGCTGAACACTTCTCTAATTCACCAACATGCCCCATCTATGAAAGGAACCAACACCTGAAGCTAAGTAAGAGAAGTCATATGTTGAAAGCAGTCCCGCGGGCCCCAGCCTTCTACAAGTCTCAGCCTCGTTCCGGCCGTGGTACTGTGAGACGTGTGGAATAGTTGATTTCTTTCTATTTACTACCAAGTACTTACAAACTGTAGGGCAATTCATAAAGGATGTATCTTTTCTACGGATGCATATATCTTTTTATATATTTACCTGACTTATTTGCAAACTCCATGGCATTAAGCTCTAGTTGAATAATTTGATGAATTAATTAAAAAGGTATTCCATCTTACTAATTAACAACTAACGGATTTGATTCATGTATCAAACTCTGAGTGTATTTCATTAGCGTAAATTTATAATTACGTTTCCAATTACCTTTTCTCAAAATATTCAATTGATTTACTATTGGGGCCAATTGAATCTGGACCCAAAGTTATTTACTTTAATAAATTAACTTGGTGGTCCAAATAGAAGGATTTCTTCAATTATATAAAATAGAATTCCACAATCTGCTCTATGAAGAATGTGAGTAATTAGATATTGTATAAAATGTAGCAAAGCTACAAGGAAATTGTAAATAGATCCATTTCTAGAATATATATTGAATCCTGTAATAATTTTGTAGCAAGGGGATATGGATACGAGACATCCCCGGCGTGAGCCGCCGACAGACATATATACCGAATGTATCTTTCAACAGATACATATATCCTTTTATATACCTACCATACTCACCCTCAAGCTGAATAATTAAAATATTTTATTTACTGGGATGCCATTTAATTACTCGAACTACTTAGGTCTTATACTAACAAATTATGAGTGTATTGCATTAGCGGAAAGTGATAGAAGTAAACATCGACAGATTAATAATGAATTTTTAAAGTGCAAATGACTTTCAATGTGAATGCACAAAAAATATTTATTTGTTTTTAAACACATTTGTAACATGGATATGTGAATAGTAAAGGAAATTAAGACCAGATGTACATATGTTATTCTAAAAAGTAAACTAAGGGAGGAGTAGTTATTCTCTTATTCCTTATTTTATATTAAAAATGAATACATTATGATTGGATCACATAACAAATCTGTACTAACACAGCATTACTTATCCAATTAGGTCTGAACATACTACATGACTGACATTTCCTACCTGGTGTTTTTATGACGTTACCCTAAACTGTACATTACAAATGAATAAAAATTGAGCATGGAAGGGGTAACATCAGTATGTTGCGATTTCCTTAATATTTTTTGAAAGGTACTGAACAATATTCCTGTTAAAATCTGTGTGAAATTGATAATTAATGGGAACTTATGGATGGGTAAAAACAAATTAAATTAACTTGTCACGACCTCCTACAGTATTTTTCATAAGGAACAAATTTTAGGGTACTATTGAGGATGAAATTTATGAAAAAGGTACGAAATGATGAGGCCACAGCCAGTGGCGTAACTATGTCATCTGGGGCCCGTGGCAAATTCCTTTAATGGGGGCCCTATCATTAAGCTTTATTATACTTACGAGTAGTTTAGTTACCCACAACCAATAATTTGTATTATGGTATATATATTATAATATTTTTATAAATAGGTACAATATTAAAACAATATTTCTGAGCTCGCGGCCACTTGGGCCGGGGCCCTCTTGGGTCGGGCATTTTGCCAGCCCTGCCACCCTGTAGTTACGCCTCTGGCCACAGCCCTTATCGCTTTCCAGTACAATGAATTCATTCATTCATGCATGTGCCAGGCCATACATACAGTGAAAAACATACTTAATTACGTCTGCGAATTTTACGCTAACGTTAACAATACCGATGAAGCAACATCAACTCACTAGTACCGTTTCGCCCAAGGTGCTGAACCATATCTGCTCTAAATTTGGTGCTTATATCTCCAATGGTTAAGGAGCCTTTGCATACAAACATCATATCGATATGAATGCACTCTTTTCTGCTTTTTCCGTCAAATAATTAGTCTCATATTTTATTTTTTAAGGATTTAGGAGGGAATTACAACCCCTGGTTAAACCACTGCCCTCCCCGGGTAAGCAATTTGCTAAATGTATGTTACTAATGAGATGCGAATGGCGATGACCTTCTAAACTGTTTGTAAATGGAGTTGTTTCCCGCTGAGGCAGAGCGCGGCTGTGTCGGCGTCTTTAGTCGGGACCTGCGCTCGCGCTGTAACCGTATTTAACCACTTTCTCTTGGTTGTGTTTACTTTCAACTCTGCGTTTTTAAATTATACCTAGGCCCTATATGTGTCGGAGACATGTAGCTCACAGGTATCCTCGTAGTTATAATGCTCCTCTACTTTTGGCTTCTCCTTTTTCGGGATCTTGATTCATCAGTGATCCACATCCTCTGTCTCATATGTGACTGCAAGGCTTAAGTGAAATTTTTCCCTACCTGGGAAGTTTCTGTTGGTGGACCGACTGTCCCTCAGACTAAAGACACTTATTGAAGAAGATGAACAAAGTGTAAGCTATCCTGTATGTTAAAATAGTGAGTGCTGATAAAGCTGTCATAGTTGTTTTGATATATATATATTTTTTTTTTTGCACCAATGATATACTATTTTCTGCTTTATCACTATTACGGTTGTAGCTTATACTTAATTTTGTTTCCCATAAGAACATTGTAATGATTTTGGCAATTTATAGCAATATTTTATTACAATTTAGCAATAATGAATAGATAAGAACAATGACAGAACGCAGTTCATTTTTAGCCTTCTCCAGTTTTTCATCAAAACTTTTCCTATCCATACCATATGTGCTGTTAACTGCAGACGACTTATTTATGATTCCGTAGTTGATTTGTGGAGATAGTTATTGTTGTGCGAAAATGACGACTGTTAACAGTTAACATTAGCTGATTATGAGTGCTTTAACTTCGCACATCTTATATTCATACAGCCCAAACTTACTGTTTAGAGTAGGTCCAAAAATTTGTGTCCTTGCCAGGTAGCTTTTACTATATGTAATATTAATTTATTTGGATAAGACATGAGTATCATTTATTTTTTACATATTATAAACAAACTTTAATTAAAGGATGTTGATTGCGAAGAAAGAATAATTAAGGATTGTCTAGATACAAGAAAAAAAAATGTCTCTTACTTTTCTCAAATATTAATCGTTTATTAAAAACAACTTGATACTTTTGATAGAAAATTCTTTATTTTATTTGTTAAATAAATTATTTTTGCTGAATACCGAATGAAAAAATTTGAAAAAGACAGATCGGGTCACCTAATATTTGGTTAATACTTTCTGGTTAAGCTTGTGGATGAATAATGTCAAATAAAACGTCTTAGTCTTCACAATATTATTTATTTAGTAGGAATGCTTTGGATCACTTTCAAGCTATTATAGAAAATTATAGAGAAGCAAGAATTATAAAAGAAAATTAATTCATGATAGTCAAGATGTTAAAATTCATGTCATAATTATTAAGACTTACATTTATAATTATAAAATGCAACACGGCACATTCCATTTTAATATATTAAACAAAAACTACAAATGTAGGTCTGTATGTATTGTACATACAAGTGTAGTTAATTAATATGAGTTTAATATTAATCTTACGGCTTATTAAAAATTAAATGATGTAAATAAATTTTTAAAAAATAGGTTCAAAGATGTTACTTCTACTGACCCCAGAAAATGACTGGCTATATTCAGAACTGGAGGGGGTGTATTTCTCAACATGAGTGTTTACACTATTTCTTCCATAATAAAAATAGTGTAAATTTATTTCTTCCTTTTTATTGATCATATTAGATCTAAATGAGTCCAATTTTATTTGACTAATTTCTAATCTAGTGATTAATTTCTTGTCATAAACATCGGGAAGTTATCTCCTGGTATCCTCATAAATGTTGGCAGAACTGGCTTGCCCTTTGTTGATAATGTTCTTTGCATTTTTGATGAGGATCTTCAAATCTGGCCCTTAGTGGGGAGATGGAACTATAGTATGTGCTGCCTCTTAACTACATTTTTTTACTCAAAAACTGCATTGATATCAGATTTGTTAATGATATTCCCAATTTTATATATTATTAAATCCAGTTATATTCCAAATATGGGATAGTGAACCATTTTTCAACTTAGCGTATTGTTGTTTACCTTTTGTTAATTACCTCCATTCTAGTTTTCCTTGAATACAGTACCTAAGGTTTTTATTGTTAGCCTTAGTGATTTCTATGAGTTGGACATAATAAATCAGCGTATTGTAGTTTTCTATATCAAGGAGAATGTTATCTAATCTTTTGCTGAGGAAATTGGCCACCTTGTGAATGTATTGGTGTATAGAAGTGCTGCGGATTGTACATCCATCATCGTGGCCCAAATATTTTTGTCATGTTGCCAGTCCTGTTCACTGCCAACTCCAAAAAAATATAGATTAACTCTATAATGAATATTACTATACATAATACTGAATTACTGGATTGATATCAACTAAAATGACCATGTAGGCTTTTGAAAGGGGAAAGGACTAATTTACCTCTGAAACTAGTGGGATTTGTCAATATTGCCTATATTAATAGGCTTTAGGTCGAAGCTTAGAAAAGAAATTCTTAAAAATATTGCAAACATTGTTTAAAGTAGCATTTTCTATATTTTCGGATAACAGATTCTGTTCTACTATTGTTTTAATAATAGAAAGAGTTCTTCAGCAAGAAATACTCATGTGAAGTATTATTCCTTTTTTTTTTATGAGTAAGGGCATCCCAGGAATTTAAATATGTCTGGCTTATTGGTTGGGATATTGGCTTTGGTTAATGGAAAGAAAGTCGATTTTTTTTTAATCAAATTTCATATCATTCATTTTGACGTACTATGTATGTCTGAATTCTGGGTAATAATAAGAGAGATAAAAAGAAAGCAAAGGGAGATATAAAACGCACTATTAACAAACAAGCCAGTCCTACCAGGATCTGCAGAAAGAAGGGCTTCATGATACACTATATTAAGGTTCCCTTGCTACTCAGCACAAATGATAAATTAATTAATAGCCTTGAAAGTAATGAAATTAAATTAAATTCGCTACTATCAGATAATATAAATAAGAAGTAATATTCACATGTATGCTAAGAAACCCACCCCCTCCATGCCTCCTAAATAAAGCCAGTTATAGAGTGAAGTCTGAAGAGTTAGCAAACCTGCTTTAAATTCGGAATTAATATATATATTATTTCAAATACAATAGGTTTGATACAATAACTAACAAAAAATAATTCAACTATTCCTAATTTTTATTGTGCTCCTTTCAGGATTGCATATTTCCTTGTATTTTTACTTGTATGGGCAAACATTTATTTTTCAAAGAATAATTAGCAAAAATCAATGGGTGTCATGGCTCATGACTGGTTTAGGGCTGACGAATTCCCCTGAGGTGGAGTATAAGTGTATTATCTATGGGCATATCTCCCACTACCCACTTTTTATCAATAGGTATTATGAATTATTTGCTGTTGTTAGCCATAGTTTTTAGATATTAGCTAATTATAAAACATTCGCTTTATTGGAAAAAGAATCTTAGAGATGGGCTCTCCCTACTGTATCCCTGATGACTTTTATTGAGTCCCTATATTATTATTTGAAAGATACAAAGCAGGATTTGTGTCAAATTTAGTGTGAATAAGATTAAGTTTAAGGGGTGTTGGGACTATGGGCGTTGGGGGTAAAAGGAAAAAATCCTAGTTACTAAACTATGACTATGGGCTATAGCTAATGTGAGAGTTACTAGAAATTTATGTTTGTGAGTTAATTGATAAAAGGTAGATAATTCTCTTCGCTTGATTAATATATATGAAAACTTATTTATTATTAAATAATGTTACAAAAATCTTAATTATTAGGTGTTTTTTAATTTTTCTTATTAAATTATGTTTACTGATTTATGCTGTTTGCAACAGACTGCTGAAATCAATGTATCGGCGACGTATGTCCTGCCCTCAAGTTGTCCAACAACTTTGGGATGCAGTGAAAGTAATACGATGCCAACACCAAGTTCCTACGCTGGAAAAAATAGCCAAATACATGAGCAGAGTGCATTCTGTCACTGAAGGTAACAATGTATTCTTTATATTTGAATGTTAACAACAATTTATATTTTATCTATTTCATTAACAATAAGCATTTTCATAATAGAGCATTGATGCTTAAAATTTTATTTATCTATATATATATTATTACGTTCTTTTACTTTAAATATATTTTATTAACTATTTATTATTAGGTTCTATTAACAAAAATAATTCTGGCAAAAAGATGAATTTAATTTTACAAACATAACAAAAAATAAACTTATATTAATTATATAAATACTTGTGTATTAATTAGATTCCTTTTCTTCTTCAATGGTCTTCTTTTTATTCAAATTTATAATTCTTCTCTTCGTGCTATTTCTCTTCCGTTCCGTTTCAAGTTAACAACCACTAACCAACAAAGTTTTTAAGTTTTTCTTACTCACAATCTCAAGCTAATAACATGTATTACGGGCTGATTCCAAAGCTAGATGAGTATAATTCTCAGTGTGTTTTCATTATCACAACCACAACAATACTAATTATAACTGGCCAACTGGCTAAACCAGAGAGTAATTCTGTGTGTGTTTCTATCCTCACAACCACCAGTAGACTGCCTTTTGTTTTTTCTTTTCACTCTCAATTGTTTTTATTTGCCTTCTTGATTCAAGGTTGGATTAAATATTATATAAAAACTTCACAATATCTAATATCACAACAATATATATATATATATATTATTCAAATATTTATAATTTATGTATGTTTTAATTATATATTTTTTAATATAATTTAAAAACTTTATATTTTTAACTTTAACGTTATCTCAAGGTTCTGTTAATAAAATTTAGGAAACTTCTGGCAACAGGAATATTGGTTTTATTTACACACATTGAATATATAAAAATTGATGTACAAAAAATAAATACGTACATAATAAAAGTATAATATTAAATCTAAATTTACGTAATTATACTGGCCAGTGTTCTTTGTGTTAATATCTTCGATGGTCGTCTTCATTTGCGTGATCGGAATCTTCTTCTTTTTATCTGCATCGCATGTTCCGTCCGGATTGTCTTACTGGAGCGTCCTTTCTTCCTCGTGCCAGGTGAAAGTGATGCACCACGAGGTGCTAGCGTAGGTCCGCTACCTGGTCTGCTACCTCCTCTGCCGGGTCCTGATGCAAAAGTGAGCTTTTGTCCTTTGTCGGCTCATATATATCTGCATCTCTCCGCTGCCTTCTTGACTCTTGATCTCTTTGGTTGTTAGGATATTTATACTTTGCTTAATTTACGTAGTTTATAAAATAAATGTTTATATTAATTATTGATATTATTGTTATTATAACTATTAATAATTAATATGACGAAAATAAAACGTTCATACTTTCATAGGCATGAACCACGGTTCGTTATTACGGTTTCAACGCTTGCTTTTTCCGAGTTTATTTAAACAAACACCATTAAAAATCATCATATTAAAATATCACAACATTCGGGTCCGCTCCGATTTAAAAAATTTTTTGAGCTTGTCTAAAAAAAATTTTTTGTTCACTGTACTATTGATTTTACATTTACTTGTTCATCATATTAATCATTTTGATTTTCTTATAACTAAATTACAATACCAAATGTGTGTCATCAAAATTTTACATGGACAATACAGAGATTTTAACATTCAATTATTACAATAATTTTTCATTTTCAAGTCTTGACCTTGCTTGATTGAGATTATTTTCATAATAAGATTTCTAAATTAAATTTAATTCTCTAGTTTTTAGATTTAGACTTGAACCCATTTTCAACTTTGATTGTATAGTTAAACATTCTAACAATTTTATATGTGTTTTTCATTTTAAAATATAATTTAATAGGCCTTAAAAGTATCATTTTAATATATAAGTATTTTTTTTTACAGTGGAAGTGTCAAGGCAATTGCAGTATTGTGTTAGAGATGGACTTCTTCTAGTGCGAAAGAGTAAGGGATCTAAAGGGTCCAAGCTTGGGGTCGAGCAAGAAGGTTATAAACTGCCTGAAGTGGAGGTAAGCTGTTATGAACGTTCCAAATTAAAATCAGAAATTATATAGTCCCAGTTGTTAGTGGAGGTTATAAGCAATAAGGCTGTTATTATAATATTTTTCACTTGAAAGATGTTAGATAGTTTTACGAGGGCAGGTTGAAACCCTTAAGACCCTATGAAGCCCTTACTTATCAGAGAGTGAGTGACTTTTCCAAACAACTTCTCTATGCCCCTGATAATAGATTCTCACAAAAATGCTGTTATTCAGATAAACATTATCTCTGAGGCCATTTTCTTATTTTACCTATAGGGTGTAACTAACTGTTCCTCTGCTCTGCTCTCAGCTTCTTTATGATGTTAGCAGTGAATGTTTCACCTGCTTTGTTAGTAAGTCGCATTATATACTTAGGTAACTTTACATTTAGGTGTATAACCTACCCTCCGATTAACCAAAAATAAATATATGAATGTAGTAATGATTTAAATAATTATTAAAAAGAGAAAGGGGATCATTAAAATGTGTTTATAATTACCCGTCTTAAAAACTAAATATTTATTGGTGCCGTTATGACTTATAGGATTGCTATCAGCTTCTTTATGGTGCTAGCTAGTAGTGAATATTTCTATTCCCTTGCTAGTAAGCTGCATTATATTTAGGTACATGTATAACCTACCTTTAATTTAATCAATTCAATAAAATTCTGATAGAAAACCAGTGAATGGATCTATTTTAGTGCGAAATTACAAAAAAGATCTTATAGGATTTTGTATTTTAAACCTAGTTTTCAAGATCGGAGTTGAAAACTCTGGTTATCCTTAGACACAAAACAAAAGGGAAAATTGTATATTAACCAGCCGTAGAGTGGCCGGTTCTAAAACTAAACTTTTCTTTCCTTATTAGGTTTTTAGGTTTTTTGAGTATTTGTTTTCCTCTAGAATTATACTTTCATATTATTTATTAAATGGATTGGCCTCAAATTTTAATGTTCTTTGCCGAATTGATTAACTATTATCTTTATGGTTTTCCAATCTTAAGGAAAATAATGATATTCTGAACATTTGTTGGTTGTTTTGGTTAAATAGACTATTGCTTTATTTAGTAATTGTTTAATAGTATATTGATGACACAATCCCTGGGACTCTTTTTACATTTTAATGCTTGTTTTATAATTTTCGGGGAATAATTGGTTTAGTGATTTGGATGTGTGTGTACTTTTCAAGAAAGTCTTTGTGGTCCGAACAACTTTTTTTATTTTACTAACTTCTTTAATTTTATTGTTTACCTAATAGACTTCCTTCAATGTCTTCTTACATTTTTAATTGACCTATAATCTGGTAAATCTGTCCTTCCTCCTCTTCTGGCTAGGGAATTTAAAATATTTTCTTTAGTTTCACAGGTTCTTACTTCTGCAATGCTTTTCTGATTTGATTTTTAAATCCTACAATTACTTCAAGACTATCAGGTGACTCTTTGATTTCGTTGTATGTGCTGATTAATGGAATGGACACACAAGGAGAATTTATCGAATTGTTCTATTTAAGTTTCAATATCAGTACATTTTTTAATATAAGGCTCAAGTTGTGTGCTGTCATTAATATTGGTTCTGTATTGTTCCCAGTCAGACCTTTTATTATTGTAATTTGTTTAACTTCAATCACGGGTTTTTCGTTCACAGAAAAAAAAAAAATACTGGATTGTGATCAAGACAATTGTGACCTACTCAACATACTGTGGACTTATAATGTTGATGTTCTCAGATATAACTAAGTCTATTGTTGAGGGTTGGGGTCTATTGCCGTATGGAAAGTAAGTTGGTTGGTATAGATAATGTATTTTTAATGTTAATTTAAAAACACAGTTTATCAGTAGTTCACCGTTTCTGTTGTTTGTTGAGCAGTTCCATGTCTTATGTCTAGCATTCATATCTCCAATGTATAATTATATTTGTATACAGGTGGTGTAGTTTTTGAAAGTCATGCTCTGAAAGTCTTTTAGGTTTTTAAATGGTTATTATAAAAAATGTGATATTGGGGGTATAAATCATAACTGATATTGCTTCAAAGGTTTATAATTCTGTTAGGTCTATAATATGGCGTTTGATTTTTCATTTACTAATAATATTATACCCCCTCCGCATGAGTTTCGATCATTCCTGACATTTAAATTGAACATTAAAATTAAGCATACATAATTTATGCTTTTCATCCAGCAAGGTCTCTCACAGTCCACAAAGATCGGTGTGTTGCCTATACTACACGGGACAGCTTGTGCCTTTGTAAAACTTACTGGTTTTACCTTTATCAATGACTTAAATAACACTGGTCTTCATTTGTTTTCTTCTCTCTAGATGTTTCTGGTACTTTGGATAGCTTATATATCACTAGCTGGATGCTGGATGTTTTCCTCCACTACTTTCACAGATGAATTTCCGGGTATCCATTACTGTTACTCCCTTCTTGAAGGACTGGGATATTTCATTTAATAAAGGCAAAATTTTGCAATTTGAGCAAATGATCGACACCTACAAAATCTGGTCACATTGCTAATTTTTATATTTCTGCCACTTTATAATACATAAACAAATTTTATTTTGTTTTACCACCTCTTTTATATCAGTGTCTGGATCGAACTGTACTACAATATCTATTGTCAACAATATTTCCAGGTCACCATCTTTATCTTTCATTTTAGTACCTACCGGTTTATCTGCTCACTCAAAATGGACAATTTTGGTGTCATTTAGTTCTAAAAACAATCCTGAAGGTAATATGAGGGTTCAAGCCAGTGTTAGTTTTCCAAAACCCTAAGATCAAAAAAAAATAGTTAAATGACTGTTTTTATGTGGGTGGTCCAAATATAGGCCTACTTGCGTACAAAAAGTAATCTATCTCATAATAAATAAAAAAAACACAAAATTTTGTTCAGCAACTCTCTTGAAATTTTATGAAAAAAAAAGCAGCATTTTCTTCACAGATTCTAAGTCACTTCTTTATTAATTCCAGCACATTCGGAATAAGCCTAACCTTCACACTTGTAGAATTGAATCCACACTGCCCCTCTAACATCATCTGAAAGGATGATCCCCCTTCTTCCACCCCCTTCCCCCACTTTCACCAAGTGGCTTGTATTTAGAGTCTAGCCCATTTTGGACCAATTTCTCTAAAATAAAGCACTCAAAGGGTTCTTGAAAATTGTAAGTGTAGCAACAATTATTTAGTTGTAAGTGTTGTGCATAATTTATAAAAAAATAAAGAAGAATTGAGTCCATGTAATATAAAACAAATTAAAGAAAATTACTTTAAAAAAAAAAAAGTTAATCAATCTGAAAAATGTCCTGAACTATTTTTAATTTCATTAAATGTTTAATGTTAAAAATGAAAACTTTTTGATATACAGAGGGGTCCAAAAAAATGTATCCACTGGTTAACAGTCCATAACTTGCAAACTAATTGACGGAGTTAACTCATTTTTGGTGAAAGTGTAGCTTAAAGTCCAACTTAAAGATATCACTGTAAGTGTTCGAAATGGTCACCATTAACATCCACACACAAACGATGCCGCCGAACTGCAGCACAAACTATTGACTGCAACGTGTTCAGTTGGATATTTGCACATGAATGTATTCTATATTGTATCCATGTAATGGATTCTCGAAGTTCATCCAATGTTCGTGGCTTTTGTTGATAAACGACATCCTTTAGTGTTCCCCACAGGTAAAAGTCCAGAGGAGTTAAGTCTGGGGAACGTGGTGGATACTCTACAGCACCTCTACGGCCTATCCATCTTCCTGGTAGATTTTCGTCGAGATAAGCCCTATCACGATTGTGGTAGTGGGCTGAATCTTCCGTCTCTATACAAGTCTTGGATGGCAGGTAGAATGGATGTTTGAAGCTTCTGAAGGTACACCTCACCGATAACTGTGCCATCAAAGAAGAATGGCCCAATCAAGCCAATGTTTTCGTACTTAAAATACCACTTTAAAACAGACTTCCTTTCATCAAATGTAAGCCTTACGCCAGCCATGTTTACTCGAGTAACAAGGTACAACTAACAATAAAACACTAACTATCTGGCGACTGTCATCTGACAAAACAAAACAACGCAATACAACCCTTGTATGGCGATTGCTGGAACTACAAACTATTACACTACCAAAAATGAGACAACTCCGTCAATTAGTTTGCAAGTTATGGACTTTTAAACAGTGGATACATTTTTTTGGACCCCTCTGTAAATATTACTGCGGAACATTTAAAAAACAGTTTGAAATATAGTCAATAATTTTTGTGATCTCTTTTAATTTTTAGTTATGTCCCAAAAAAAGCCCAAGATTCCAAAAAAATTTTACTTAAATAAACATTAAAATTAATGATTAATTTTTTATTGTTCACTTCAATAATCATTATTCAATAAGGACTGGGCATTTGAAAGTTAAATATACTGTGCTTATTTTTATTTTATTTTTTTCAGAATGATGACACCAGTGAATCACATGATTGGTACTGTTTCGAGTGCCATCTCGGTGGTGATGTAATTCCATGTCAGGGATGTCATCGAGTATATCACATGTCATGTTTAGCGAACACTCTCGGTACAAAGGACAAGTTCATATGTACTGTTTGCCAGGTGAATAGTCTATGAAATTCAAGCTGTTGAAATTGGCAATATTTAATTTAAATATAAACATAAACAATTTTGGGTGCTGTCTCAATATCTCGAACTAACTTAATCTCTTAGTATGTCATTTTGGCCAGAAGGCTCGTGGACTTGGATAATGGGAATGAACCCAATTGTAGACTTTTATATTGATTGAACTGATCTGAAATCACTTTCTCAATATTATTAATGTTTTTAACAGAGCTGTGAGGAGGATTCATCCCTTTCCAGTATAAAGCTAAGGAAACTGAACAGATTGCTGACAATGGTCTGCACCATCCTAAAAGATCGGGTAAGAAATTGATTGTATCTCATCAAAACAACATTAGTTATGACATTACATTCATTGATTTTGTAACATACAAATAAATTCAATTATTATGATACTGAATAATCATCAGGTTTCAATATGGTGACTCCGACATGTGAATATTTTTACATTAGCTAATGCAAGTCACAGCATTTTTTTTTAAATGCAAAGAATGTTCAAAACATTTAAATATTTGATACCTGACAATTAATACTTGATACTTCAGTATTTAGTATAAATTTGCTGGGATAAATACTTTTTTTAACTCTAAATCTTAAAGTTAGGAATTTATAAGGGAGCCATGCACTTACATGATTTCAGATTAAAAAATAAACACACAATTTTAACTGGCCTAAGTATCAAAGATGTGCAAGTCTGCTGTAGTTTCCGTCTGTCAAAGAGAAACATATGTTAAAATAAAATTCTTTTTAAAATTGTTTTCAGTATTCGACTTTGGTTAACTCTGGTGAATTTCTGCGCCGATCTATTTTTATTGGGAGCCCAGGTGCTCAGGTGGACATTGGTGGTGCCAAAGAAAGTTGGAGGGTTCGATATCTCGTCTACAGGCCAGTGGATCTTGGAACAATGATGAGGACTGCCAAATCGCAGAAGTATTCAAACGTTGCTGCATTTTTGGCGAATGCACAGTCAATTGTTCATTCGGTTGTTATCTTTCATGGAGGTTAGTCTATATTTTAAGAAACAAATAAATGATGCGTCATGCAGAGAAGTTTATTCCACCTCTGCATATTTTATACTATATTATTACGTTTTTCAAAAGATATTGTAATTTTATTTTTATTTCTTATCTTTAAATTTTTTTTATTATTTAAGTAGTCTAAGGTTTTTTAGGTTCTAATAAATAATTCTGGCAAAAGGTTATATTTAATTACAAAAAAAACAAACTTATATTAATTACGTGTTTATTTTTTCTTTTCCTTTTCTTCTTGGTTCTTCTTCCTGGTGCTTTTTCTCTTCCTTTCCGATTCAAGGCCAACAAAAAATAACTTATAAAAAATTTTTACTATGATCACTAGTCAGATACTTATATCCCGGGCTGATCCCAAAACTAGAGTGAGTCATGCTGTGTTCTCATCATAACAACAACAACTAACTCTGTAATTAATAGCTATTTAGTTTTTCCATCATTCCTATTTTGTTTTTGTTTGCCTTCTTGATTCAAGGTTGGATTAAATATTTATATTTCAATTTCTTATACACAAACTCCACAATATCTAATATCACAACAATATATTTTTGAATCATAAGTGGAAATATATATTATTCAAATATTTATTATTTATATATATTTTAATTATATATTTTTTCATATAATTTATAACTTTATATTTAACTTTTACGTTATCTCAAGGTTCTGTTAATAAAAATTAGGAAACCTCTGGCAAAAGGAATAATGGTTTATTTACATATATGTTCATTAAAATTAATATACAAATTAACTACGTACGCAACAAAAGAATAATATTAAATCTAACATTAAAATGGTACCTTATAATTTTTCGTAACGTAATACTGGCCAGTGTTTCTTTGTGGATAATCTTCGTGTGGTTCGGATTAGCATATTGAGCATCTACGGTTCGTCTGGATCATCGCGTGATCCGGATCGTCTTCCTTGAGCGTCCTTTGTTCTCGTGCCGGGTGAAAGTGAAAAGGGCTGACCTCCTCGTGCACTACGAGGCCGTAACCGTGGGTTGCTACCTGGGCTTGCGTGCCTCCTGGTCCTGCCTCGTCCTCTGCCGGTTCCAAGATGAATAGAGAATGCTGCTGCTCTTAGCCTTGTTCTCTCTCCTACCTACCGCTGCCTTCTTGACTCTTGACCTCTTTGGTTGTTCGGATTTTTATACTTTGCTTAATTTACGTAGTTTATAAAATAAAATATTTATATTAAATTATTGACATTATTTATATTACAAATATTTATGGTAGAGACAATGCAACGAATAGTGTTTAAACATTCATGAATCGCGATACCGTTCATTAATGCCCGCTAATTTTGAGTTTATTAATAAAAACACTATCAAAAATCATAACATTAAAATATCACAACATTCGGGTCCGCTCCGATTTAAAAAAATTTTTTGTTCACTTTACTATTGATTTTACATTTACTTGTTCATCATATTAATCATTTGGATTTTCTTATAACTAAATTACAATACCAAAATGTGTGTCATCAAAATTTTACATGTACCGTACAGAGATTTTAACATTTAATTATATTACAATCATTTTTCATTTTCAAGTCTTTACATTGCTTGATTGAGATTATTTTCATAATAAGATTTCAAATTAAATTTTATTCTCTAGTTTTTAGATAGACTTTAACACATTTTCAACTTTGATTGTATAATTAAACATTCTAACATTTTAATACACTATAATAAGCTTTAATTTCCAAATTTTTACATGTGCCTGATTGCTGTTATAATAAATTATTTCAATTGATTGTACAATTAAACATTCTAACACTTTAATACTCTATAATAAACTTTAATTTCCGAATTTTTACACGTGCCTGATTGATGTTATTTTATAATAAATTCTTTCAATTGATTTTAGTTTTCAAGCTTTTAAATATCGTTTAACATTTTTTCCACTTTGATTGCACACTATAATAAACTTTAATTTCCAAATTTTACACGTGCCTAATTGCCATTTTTTAATAATAGATTTTTCTATTAATTTTAAATTTTTTATTTTATTTATTTATTTTTTTAGATTACTTTTTTATATTTATACGATTAGCATTATTTCATAATAATAAAGTATAGCTCTTTTTTCTTTTCTTTTTATAATTGTACTCAATGGTATTAAAAACATCCCTGGAGTTATTTTTAAATTCTTTCCATTTGTTTATTTTTATGTTGTTCATATTGAACTCGCCAAGGGGAATTTCACTAAATTGAGATAAAATTTTAAATTCAAATCTATTCCAATTCAAACTTTTAAAAATTGTACTTTTAAATTTATTTATAGTTTCTCTTGGGTCTGACTTTTTAAATTGTTGCCTCTCTGATTTATCATGACTATTAATTATTTGTATTACTTCAGGATCAATTACCGGTTTATTATCTACGAGTTTATTATTTCTCCATGTTATTTGTTTCTCAAATTTAATTTCCGTTTTTAAAGGAAGTATTTTTTCATCCATTTCTATATTAGAATCTTTGAAAGAATTTCGTAAATTTTGTTCAATGATCTCTTTTTTATTGTCAATTTTTTCATTATTTTCTTTATTATGTGTATCTAAATCATTTTTAATTAATTTTTGTTCATAATATACGAGTTTATTTTCAGTTTCTAATTTATCTTCTTTAAAATCATTTATCTGATTTCCCAGTTCCGGTTTTAAATTTGTTTCTAAAGAGTGTATTTTTTCATGAAGGTTTACATTAAATTCTTTAAAAGAGTTTTGTAATTTTTGTTCAAAGCTATCGAAACTTTTGTCAATTTTTTCGAATTGTTCGTTCATATCACGTTTGTTTTCGGCAAATTTTTCGTTCATATCACGTTTATTTTCATCTATTTTACGATTAGTTACGTCCAATTTTTCCATCATTAACCTAAATAACTTTTCCATCTCACTTTCCTCACGACTCGATTCATTTACGCTTTCCATGACTGAATTTAACAATACAAATCCCTACCACAAACACAATTTTTAACACTTTTTGACCTAACCTTTATATCAAATTTAAACAATTTTTCGTGACACACTTTTATCCAATCAATCCTTTAACCAGATTTCCTTATTAACATGTGCCTGTTTTGCGGGCGCCAAATACTCAAATATTTATTATTTATATTATTACGTTCTTTGAAAAATAGACATGGTAATTTTATTTTTTATTCTTTTACTTTAAATATATTTTATTAACTATTTATTATTAGGTTCTATTAACAAAAATAAATCTGGCAAAAAGATGAATTTAATTTTACAAATAAAAAATATACTTATATTAATTTTATAAATACTTGTCTATAAATTCGAATCCTTTTCTTCTTTAATTCTCTTCATTCTTTAAACAAATTAATACTTCTTCTCTTTGTGCTATTTCTCTTCTGTTCTGATTTAAGTCAATAACCACTAACCAACAAAGTTTTTAAGTTTTTCTTTCTCACAATCTCAAGCTAATAACATGTATTACGGGCTGATCCCAAAACTAGATGAGTATAATGCTCTGTGTGTTTTTTATTCTCACAAACAACAACTATACTATCTTTTGTTTTTTTCATCCACTCTCAATTGTTTATATTTTGCCTTCTTGATAAGTTGGATTAAATATTTATATAAAAACTCCAGAATATCTAATATCACAACATTATATATATATATATATATATCTTTAGAATAAAAGTCTATGACTTTGTACTTTCCCAAAATGCTCAGGTTTGGGTAAGGTAATTTTACATAAAAGGTAACTTGCCTGTGAAATGCCCACACTTTAAAATTCTATTATAGAATCAAGTTTGTCTTCAATTTTTGAGGGTGAAGCACAGGTCCTGAAATTTTACGCACATAAACATAACCTTATTCTGATCTGGAAAGTACTGGCTTTTTTTATAGTATTTATTTTAATTTTACCAAACAATTATTAGTTATTTTTTAATTTAATTTAACAGTGCTCTCGGACCTGGCTGATAAGTCAAGACAAATGTTAAGGGAATGCCTTTCGGAAATAGCCCAAATCAGAGCCTGTCATTCATGCTATGAAACTGCTATGTTGAAACAGAATAGGCATTGGTTTTGCAAACCATGCCGACCACCTCATCCCCTCGTTTTTGCTGGATCTCCCTACATGCCTGCAAAAGTAAGTATCACTCATTGTATATTTTATTGAAATAAATCTCTATTCTCGAGATCACATCATTTTTTTGTATCAATGAGGCCATTTGTTTAAACTTATATCTCTTCTGTATTATATTTGATTTCTAACTATATAATTACATGTGGTTATACACTTATTAAAAAAAATTAAACCGGAAATGAACTTTTTGTAAAGATAAATATAAGTGTATGTAGTGATAAATAATATGTTGATAATGTTTTACTGTATTAGTGGCTATTTGGAGGGCTTTGTCATGCTCATTCCTAACAGATTCGAGGAAACCCTATTAGTGGTTTTATTCGAAAAGATTGTTGGGGTATATAATTCAACAGATTGTTAGAAAGAAACAAAATCTTAACAAGCAGAGATTATATGGGTCCAGAATCGTTCAAGTACAAATACAATATTCTGGGTCTGACAACCTAACCAACACGGTTTATTCAATGGGGTGACAAAATCAAAGGAAAACTGGGCAATAGGCAAGATTTTCATACCTCGTACCAAGCAGAATAAATAGGGATGGCCATACTGAATAATCCTGTTGCATTTGATGTCATCCTGGAGGACATAAAGCAGTTCGTAAAAGAAAATTATTTGGAAAATGCTTATTTTGTGGAAATATAAAATTTGTATTTAATTATCTGTTTATTTTGTTTAAATTTACAACAATAAACCATATGAAAGGGAGGATTCCAGTACATGTTAACCACTTGCGCTACGATTTAACTTCGGTTGCCGTGCAGCGCTCAGCGATATAACATGCGATAAGGTGTTATATTGACGTCACACTGCGTCTGTGAGCACAAACCTTTAAGCAGTGCTTTAGCGCATTGGTAGGGTCTCACATAAAGAATTTTACACGGATATGAATGAATATTCACAACAACAATGTCATTTTATCTATCTATCTATTTAAATACAAGTTTAATTTTATTTTATTTTTGTAAATTTTAACCCCTACTTTCAAAAGAAAACAGTATTTTAAAAAAAGTAAAATAAGATCTTGGAATGAACATTAACATATTTATACGTGTTCCATACAGTTCAATTGGTCCATTTCTTTGCCCTTGAAAGCTGCTTTACAGACTTAATTTCAAATGTTTTTATTTGTTTCTCCAAGAGCTTTTCAATGAAAAAAATGACAAAAAAAGAACAAGAGCTAATAAAATAACAAACAAAATTTGTATTTTCACTGTATACAACACTCCCGTTTTTGAAAACGAGGTAGCTTTGCTAGTTAATTAATAATCTACTTCTGTATGGTAAATTTCAAAACTTTTTGGAATATGTAATGCCACAAGGTATTCCTTGCACTCCTAAGTAGTCGCACTACATTTTTTATGTTTGGCGCACAGTTTACACCGTCTTTGAGGATTTTTTTTTAGCTTCTGTGGGTGGGGTATTCCTTGGAAAATGGCCCCATTGTTTTGATTGTAATCGAAGTGGTATATCACTAGCAGACAGCCTTCCACGCTTTGTGTAGTCAGGCATACAAACACTTTCTAAAATCTGTTCTGCCACGTCTAATCAAAATTTTGAAAACGTGTATTTTTTGGCTTTTTGGTATATTCCATGTCTTCGGAAATAAAACATAAGCATTAACAAGTGCAATATCCATTAAGTAAAAAAATATTTTTTTATAACTTTTTATGTATTTTCTCATAAATGAGAAAGAAGATAAGTAGCTATCTTGGTGATCTACCCCACACATGAATTATTCTCCAACACGATATTGGGCTTTGTAACAGTGATATTATTTTTCCGTCTCTTCTTCTCCACTTCCATCATTTCAATTTTTTTATGTTTTGTGGACAATAAATATATATCTTTTTTATCCTTCCACTTTGCAGCTAAAATACCTTTGCACGATCTTGAAATAGCTTCTGATTTTTTCAGCTTTATAGTTGCGAGCTCTTTCGGCATATTTTTTCTATTGCATCTTACTGTCCCTATGGCATTGATTTGCATAGATTGCAATTTTTTGAAACAGGTTTGGCGAAGAATACCAGTTATCCATAAATAAGGTGTGTCCGAAATTGGCTATTGGTGTACACATAAACATAGTAACATCTACGGAAGCACTGGTGATTGAATTTTTCACTTTAACTTGGCCTGTGTATATTTCAAATTTCATACAATATCCTGATTTAGACTCATAAAACTTTACTCCGAAACGTGCCCTTTTTGAAGGATTGAACTGTTTATATGACAATCGACCGGTATATTTCATGAGAGATTCGTCTAATGACACATATTCATCGGGAGTATAGATACCCGAGATAATCGATTATAGCTCGTAATTTGCATAAACGATTCATCTTTAAAACATCAAATAAATAGAAGTTCCATCTCCAACTTCATTATTTGAAAAGTGTAAAAAACGGGAGAGTTGTGCAAATCTGTGTAATGACATTGTTTTCCGAACAATTTGAGTCTCGATAATACTTCTTCTCGACCAATAGAATTGGACATTCGACTTTACTTGTGCCATCAAAATGCATAGCGCAAAGTAAGCATGAATTTCATCTATATTCGTATCCCTCCAATATTCTTTAGATTGTTTTAATTTTTGGGTTGCATTTCCTATTGTTTGACTCGCGTAGCAATTGCTTTCTGTGACAATGATATTACAAAAGTCTTTTGGTAAAATTTGATTTAGCATTTGCAAAGCTGTGATTCGTTCTCCCATTTCTATGTTCATTCCAGGAACTTGTGAGTACTGCCAAATTTGACTTTCATTTTCCTTGTTTTCCCACCATTCATCAGATGTAAAATTAATTTCATATTTGCACTGTCACTCTCTTCTTCACTATCAGATACTATAATTCTAAGCCGATTCTGTACAGGACAAACAATTTCCTCGCAGTCGCTATCTGTATCGCTATCAGACGTAATAACTAATCGCTTTCTCTTAGTATTAGTAATATTACTGAGATTCTTGTTATTATTCATTTTATAATATGGGGTGATATGACTAAAATAAAAAAAATCTATTATTCAATTTTTCAGCGTTATAATATGTATCGCAAACTACAAGAATTTTCATGTAAAAACATCCGTACAACATACCATATTGATTCTGAAATATTTCCAAGATATCGATGACTATATGCGATGTCGTGAACTCGGGAACTGTAGCTCGAATAACGAACGATCTAACTGTTAGCCGACATTTTTTGTTTCAGCAATAAATCCCTATCTATATATGGATCTATATATAAGCTATATGGTATACATGTCACTGGCGGTTTGGAACAAAAACATTTATTCTAAGTTAATTTATGGATACAACCTCTAAGCTTTATATAAGTAACATTACATATTATAACCGTTCATTTGTAAAACATAAAATTTGAATTTGAAAAACATACAAAATTATTACACCCTAGCATGTAAGAGCCTTCCTGTATATACTTTTATGTATAAAATATTTTATTTACAAATTACAAATATCTTGCTTAAATTTATAAAAAATAATGTTTAACTGAGTTGAAGCGTTTGTTGAGAGATGTTTACTTATTATGTCTTTAAAACTTAACACCGTCTTTCTCACACAAGAACCAGATATGCAGGCTGTTGTACCAACTTCTTCGCCACAAATAAATAGAAGTTCCCCTCTTCTTGGCCCAGAAAACACCTACCCACGTTTCCATATTTTAATAATAAAAACCTTAGGTGTTAGTTGAAGAGGGGAAACTGGTTCACAACTCAGTTGGAGCACACTAGGGGGTGTGGGTGTAGCCCGACCTCTGACCTTACTGTATAAGGCCGAAATTCAGAGTTTTTTCCATTCATTTGGAACCCGACACCTTAAGTCAGGTATGGGCAACCTTTGACATGTTATGGGCCAAACTTTAGTGTGCAAATACGTTCGCGGGCCGCGTTTAAAAGTAGTGCATTTTAAAGTAGTGTTCATAATTTTTAGCGATAGATATCAGTCAGCCATGAAATAATACGACAATGTTATTACAACACAATTTATTAAAATAACAAAATGAAATGAAAAAATAGGTACCTACAGCATTAAATTAAATCGTTAAATTTAGAATTGTTACAAACTACGAAAGTTAAATAGCGACACCGAAATCAATGAGACACTTGAGCTTGAATTTGGGAAACTAATTCATCGATGTTTGGATTAATTCCACTGGTACAAAGACGTAAAGAATTTTCCAAATTATCGTCAGTCAGCCTTGTACGATGTTTTGATTTATTAACTTTCATCAATGAAAAGAACTGTTCGCATTTATAAGTACTGCCAAACGCACAAATCAATCTTCTTGCAAATTTTCTAAGCTGCGGAAAATGGTCTTCTTCGAGGTATTTTTTGTAGAAATCGCACAACTCCACGTCTTCAAATTTAGATTTTAGGAGTGAGTTTTCTTGAATCTCGATCAACTCCATTTGCAAGTGTATTGGAGCATTTTGTACATTACTTTTTGTTGGAGTAGCAAATAAATTGAAACAGTCTTCCATGTGTTTGAAATCGCTAAATCTGATCGAAAATTGCTCCGACAGTAACTTGAGTTCTTCAGCATATTGAGCGTAAGCAATATTTTCATACGCAGAGAGCGTGGTGAAATGGTAACTGTTACCAGACAGCATATGTGCCTCCCACAAGCGGATTTTGTTCTGAAACGCTTTCAAATGGCTGTACAAATCATTTACTAACTGTCCTTGTTTTTGAAGTTTCAAATTTAAATCATTCAAATGGCCTGTAAGGTCGACAAGAAATGCTAAGTCACATATCCATTTTGCGTCACTCAATTCAGATAGTGGTTTATCTTTTATTTGCATAAATTCTGCTATCTCATTTCTAAGCTCGTAAAACCGTTTCAGCATTTTCCCTTTGCTTAGCCATCTGACTTCACAATAATATGTTACGTCGTCATACTCGGCTGATATTTCATCCAAAAACGCCTTGAACTGACGATGGTTAAGCCCTCGGGATCGAATAAAATTGATGGTTTTTACTACCACATTCATAACATTCTGGAGTCGAATGGACTTAGAACACAAGTTCTGTTGGTGGATAATGCAATGAAGGACTATCAAACCATCTTTTTGCACATTTAATTCAGTTGCTTTTTCATTCAAAATTCCGATGAAACCTTTACGTAAGCCGACCATAGAAGGTGCACCATCTGTGCATACTCCAACTAATTTCGACCATGGCAAGCCAAAACTTGTGAATACCTTTTGAACTTCATTAAAAATGTCCTCTCCTGTAGTGGTTCCTTTTAGCGGCTGTAAAGCAAGCAATTCCTCAGTAATAGTGAATTCTTTATCAACACCTCGAATAAATATAGCCAGTTGAGCTATGTCAGACAAATCGGTGCTCTCGTCTAATGCTATGGAAAATGATTCAATACCAGTCATACGGCCAGTCAATGTTGTTTTTATATCATTAGCCATCATTTCTATACGTCGTACAACGGTTCGTCTTGACAAACTAATTTTTTCAAATTCATTTTTCTTTTCAGGACACAAAACACTGCAAACTTCTGACATACACTCCTTGATAAATTCTCCTTCGGCAAATGGTTTCAATGACTTTGCCAATTTTGAACTAACTATAAAACTAGCTTTCACAACATTATCAAGTTGTGTTCTTTGTCTATGAAATATTTGCTGCTGTTTTTCCAAATTTGCGGTAAGTTTCTGGATTTTGTCTTTTCTTATTTGTCCTGTCAGTGAGAGCAGCGTAGGATGCTTAGTTGAGTAATGCCTCTTTATATTGAATTCTTTCATCACCGAAATGGATTCATTACACATCAAACAAATAGGCTTACCATTGTGCAAGATAAAGAAGAATTCTTCAGTCCATTTTTCTTGAAACTGGCGACCCTCTGCATCTACTTTTCGTTTCCTTCCACCAGACATCATTTTCATTTACTTATCGTTCGATAAACTTAATAAGAAAATAGGTATAATTAGTAAGCACTCAAGATGCACACAAAGTCACAAAGCAAACTTATCACCACGGTAGCTCGAATAGGACTGAACTAAGTTCCGGCCATCCACCCGCTTATATAGGCAAAATGAAGGAATGATCTAGAATCGTCTAGTGTAGAACAATACAATTGCGAAGCAATAATCCTTTGTTGCGCCGCCAGTGTGGCGGCAAACATCAATGGCTTTGAACTTTGATGTTTGCCGCCTCACTCTTTGATGATCACCGCCACTCGGCTTGCTCGCTCACTTGATTCCATGAGTATGAGTAAGTAGTGTATTTTTTTTTTTTAAATTGGGTTTTTCAAAATGTCTCGCGGGCCGGATCAAATCTTACAGCGGGCCGGATCCGGCCCGCGGGCCGGCTGTTGCCCACATACGCCTTAAGTGAACACTGCTCTCTCTCTCTCTGCACTGGCGCTTGCTGCTCTATTCGAACCATGGCTTTCTTATTCCTCTCTTTCCTAACCTCGCTATGTTTTAGTCCAGCGTTGTCAGAACCCACACCTTCTTAGTGGGATTCTCTGCCTTCTCCTTGCTAAAACTAGCATATCCTTGGAAGGAATCCCTTTCATGCGAACAGCGGGTCTCTGGGGCCCTACAGACTTTACCTATTAGTGTCTCCCCCAGTAATCCAGTCTGCCTCTCTCTGGTTCACACTCGCCTTTGGGATCCGGACGGTTTTCGCCTACCCTTAAATACCGAGTGTGAATTCGTGGTCATTCCAAGATCATGTAAACTACCTATAATAGGTATCCTGTACCTCTTCTCCTAAACATAGTGCACTGTTAGGAACACACCTAAGATCTTATGGAGTAAGATCAATATGAAAAGCTGCCTGCAGCTTTTCCAGCAAAGGTCAAAGACCACAGGTTTACCCATTTTATCTCTTTCTTGACGCCCGCCAGGCAGTGGTCGGGTAGAAGAGACCCTAGCCTGCGGTGGGTGTCCCCCTACAATCAAACACAGGCATAGTTTGACATAGTATATCAATGTCAAAACATCCGTAAATAAACTTGATGAAAACTTTATATCTCTTTATTATCAACCCAAGCCGAATCCCCAATGTAAGTTTTGACTCATTTATATACTCAAGGCATAATAATGCATAACTGCCATCATACTATGATTGATCCATTGAGTGGTGAATGAAGAGATCACTGAAATGACACCTTAGACAGATTAAAGAAGACCTGACAACAGATGACTTAACTGAATGATACATGCCTCACAGTAGTGCCTAAAATATGTAAGATTTACAAACAAATTACAAATTATTATGAACAGGAAATACTCAATGTTTTATTTTAATGAATGCATTTAATTTTTAATGATGATAAACGTTTCAGGTTCTTTTCTGTGTTTTTTTGAAATGTCGTCATCTGATGTTCAGAATTAAATATTAATTTACAATAGAAATTTATATCCACTAAAAAACAGTTTAACTTAAATATTTCTTTGTTGGTTAAGCTATTGTAACTGCTCTATAAAAACTGAAATTTGCTAATAGGAAATGGAGGTTATTCAATCAGTTGACTGTGAAACCTTTTCTTTTGTAAATATAAACCCAAAAAGTGATTTTACCACAGATTAAAATTAATATTTTTTTTTCTAGCTATGGTGGTATTTTTGTTTGTTAGCTAATTTTGTTGGCAAACATAATGGATTCAATTAAATTTCAATTTCAATTAAATCAATTTTTAGCCAGGTTCTATATGAAAGTTAAAGTTTTAGATAGGTTAAAAGTTAGAGATGAAGGAAATAGGATAAAAAATGAAGAAAAATAATTTAGTAACTGTTTAATGAGAACCATAAGCATCTTTGATTCAAGTTTGTGACCTTCCACTAAAAAAATTAAATAAATAAATAAGAAGCCTTCAGTGTGGAAAATGATAATTTTTTTAAGTTATTCCCTAATTACCAATTTTTAAAATAAAACTGTTACTATTCATTTGTTATTTATTCATGTATTTTAAATACTTTTTTAAGTTTAGTATTTTGTTTTTAATTTATTTATTTATTTTAGGTACTTCAAGAAAAAGACGATAAACTTGAAGTGGTATTTTTTGGCCCTCAACATCCTCGTGCAACAGTTGAACGAGATTCAACCCTACCTATCACAACTCCTGTGGGTCACCTGGGAAAAATATCTCCAACCTGGTCCAAAGCAATGGACGAATTGTCGAGGCATCAGAAAATGCTGACATTTCCCAACCAGTCATCTGATGTTAGTTTCTTTGATTAAACACATCTAAACATAAATGATAAATCAACTATAGCCCTGTATATTTTTCTTTCACCATTAACTTTATCAGCTAGCTGGGTGTTCTGTGATGGTTAAATCTCTTGAGTTTTGTTCAAATTTTACTTAAAACAAAGCCAAAATTTTCTTAAGTAACTGGACCAGTTTTGCTGAGATCAGGTTCATATCACATTAGGTACAGATTCTGAAAGACCAAAAGTATTATTAGTTTTCATTTATTGAATTAATATTTCGATTTTATATTTTTAAGCTAAATACTTAAACTTATTACCTGATAAACAGAGAAGATCTATAATTCATTGTCTTCATGCCATGTCTTGTCTTTTTGTCTATGTCACCTTTTTTCATTGTTAGACAAAAACTAAATTGTTAGAAAAAAAATTATAATAGCTTATTAACTTTAAAGTTTGTTTTTATTATTCTAGAGTGAAGACAGTGTAGAAGAAGACACACCTAAAGAAAAGGTACCGGTTAAAGAGAATCATCCTGTAGTAAAAAGTCCGACAACCCTTAAAAGAGATAGGTACGGTTACTTCCTTTATCTGTCTTTTAAGCATGAAATTAGTAGGGGAAACTTTTATTTTCAGCTTCATTGACAAAAAAAAAAAAAAATGAAATTATGAATAATGTGTTGACTTAAAATAAAACATTAATGTTTGATAACATAGGTTCAGTTCTGATGAAGAAGAAGTAAAAAAAGAAGAACCAAAAAAGGAAGTGGTTGTGAAAAAAAGACGAGGTCGGCCTCCAAAGAACTCTTTGACTACCACTCCCCCAGTACCAGCTCCAGCTTCCTCGGAACCAAAGAGTAAGCACTTAAGCTTATTTAAATATGTTATATTTTTTAATTTGAAAACCTAAATATACAAATTAACAAATATAGTAGTCTAAATGGGGTAGGATGAGGCTTGAGACTACTTACTAAGGAAGGGAAGGGGAGAGAGTTGTCGAAAGGAGAATATAATTCGATTTGATTTTATGGTGTCCACCTGTTTGATGGTGGATATTAAACAACGGGTGATTTGGAATACGTGGTATTTCTAACTAAAGTTTGGTCAATGGTAAAACTGGGGTTTACACAAACAACAAATTCTTAATTGGGCAGGAATCAATCAGATAGAGATCAGTAAATAAATTTAATTATTTTTAGTACTTTTAAAAGTTGTATTAAAATTCATGGATGAGCATTACTCATTGACACCTGCCCTGCCGGAGTGATGATTATCAAATGATTATAAACGGCCAGGGATGACAAATTTTCTCTGAATCATTGATACTAATGGGTGAGTAGCCCTATGTTGGAGGCTCTGTGACCTCAATAAAACTGACCCTTGAGGGTAGAGTGGATGAGAGCAGGGTCGGGACATGATTCATTCTTAATATATGACAGGTGGGGTAGTCAAATGCTCACATGGGGTTGGGTGCTTTAAGTGGGTTTGTCTCCACCAAAGTCATAAAGAGAATGGGTACCCGTTATCTCTGGTATTTTCTTTCAAAATCATGAAAATTGAATAAATTCCCGAGTATTTGTTCAAAAATATTGTGTTGTTATCAGAAAATAAATTTACTTAATTATTTATTACAGGGAATTACTTAGGTTACCATGGAGTTTACTGCAGTTATTTATGTTTTAATGATTTTTTTGAACAAACAAATGCTTTTTTTGTGATCCCATACAAATTTTTAAGGTGGCAGCAATGATTAACAAAACTGGCTTTTAGATATCTTTTAATAATTCTTTTATTATAGAAAATTAATTTTGCAACTAATTTTAAAATAAGATTAATTAATTTCACATTGATATATTGATATCTGTTGAGTGTAACTTCTTTTTTTTTTTGTTAATATTAGGTTTGTTAATGTTATTACAATTAATAATACTCCGATTAAGAAATAATATATTATAAGGAAATAACGATACTTAAGTAAATATATTATACGTCTGTGCAGGAAAGCCAGGGAGACCTAGAAGGAAAAAACCCGAGGAAGAAGCTGATGCAGCAGAAGAAGAAAAGTTCGAGCTGGAAAAAGAGTTGACCAGTGAAGTTAGAAGTGATAGTTTCAACGAAGAAGTAAAGGAAGAGGCCCCACGGCCTGAAAGTCCTACGACCACAGCTCCTGCACCTACAACAGTTAAGGTTGGAGTTATTGGCTGATTTATCTTACATATAATTTTATATTTGAGTGAATTTTCAATAGAATCAAGAATGTTCAATACATAGGTTGATAAAAAATGAAATTAAGCATGGAAGCTTATCATTTTGTTTCGGATCGCCAATCTTTTAATCAAACATTTACTTTACATTAAAACAGGTTGAACAGTTGGTTACTTGGTTGGTTAGGTAGCGTCTAAAGCTTTGCTGTGGGTTTTTTAAAGTTTGTATGTCAACAATTATTGTGAAAGTGACTGACTGATTCTCCTTCTTTGAGAAGGATAATAAAAACTTAAGATACCACCATCACCTGGGAGAAAAAAATCAAAAACCAGCATTCCTTACCTGCAACAGAGACGACAGTGACCGTGAAAAAATATACCTGTTGAAGAGGTTATATTACTCCATAAATTATGTTATATTATGCTACTTCATAGTTCAGGTAAAGTCTAGGCAAAAATCCCACTATTTTAAGTACAGTGTCAAAACTGTCCGATTAAAGAGCATACAAAAAATGTTTGCAAAAGAGATGTAATATTTCTTACAATTATAAAAATTGCACTTCTCAAAGTAAGGTAAAAATATGTGCCAATTCTAAAGTTTGGCCTTAATTCAAAAAGCCCACCTTGACAAAAAAATTGCCTGACAACAGACAGACAAAATTTGTTGCTGCCCCTTAGCCACCGCTTAATGCTTGGTTCAACACGCTGCCTAGAGAGACCAGGCCAACTGCATTTCTTGACCTACAGCCCAGTAACCATAATGACACTACTGATGCCAACTTAAAAGATATTTTTCAATTATTTTAAAGTGTTATCAAACAGTTTATGCCAAAAATTAAATAATTTTTTACAAATATTTTCAACCTCAAAATATCAGCCTTAAAAAGCTTTTTCTCAAATAAGTAACAATTCTTGATTGGAATGCAGATGGTTTAAAACCTAGATAAACTCTACTGACTGACTTCACCACTAGGCATGCCAGCATCACAGAAACCCACCTCAAGTCAGAAGACATATCAAGAATAAGAGGGTATGACATTTAGAGATGTGACACAGACCAGAGTAGGGGTACTATAATTCTCATTAGGAAAAACATACCACACACTGAGGTACTTCTTCCATGCCCTAAAACCCTAGAATCACTTTGAGTTAAAGTAATGTTAGAAAACAATGGCCCCTTAAATATTATAGCTGCATATCACCGACCAAGCAGCAGAATGATTTTCAAGACATGTTAACTGGATTGCCGACGACATTGTTTGGCTGGGGCTGGAGAACGTAAAACAGCAATGGATTACGATTATTGACCATAACAGAAAACTTGGGAATATCACTCCCAGACAAACCTACTTTCTATCCAACACAAGCGAGGTACAAACCTGACATACTGGACATGCCATTAATTCATAACTTCACTTACTCTCTATATCACGCCACTATAAATGATTATACTCGGACCACCTCCCTTTCTATGCACCTTCAGGGTAAGAGCACAGACAAACACATAACCCAAACTGATAACTGTAATGAACTTTCCATTCCTACATCAACCATATCAATGTTTGCTAATGACGCGCTAATTCTGTACCATAGAGAAACCGTTGAAGCTTCTATTACAAAACTTCATTCAGGAGTTAGTCAAACAAGTACCCTCCTGGTTAAAAAAAATAGAAATTACAATTATCCTATTAAATCCTTCATAGTGTGAAACAAAAATTTTCACACTGTTCAGGTATCATCAAGATAGATTAAGAAGGATCGAAATTGATGGTATACCAATCGATTGGAACATTAAGGATCAGAGTATTAGCTACCTTGACGCACATCTGGAGACACGACACTTGGAAACTAAACACTACTACAAAAGTACAACCTACAACAAGCTAACAGATGCTTACAACTATACCCCCTCATCAACAAACACTCATCACTATTACATACTTGTACGGCATTACAAGACATTCATATCACCCTATATATTCATATTACTTTTGTCTGTCCTGTATGGTATTACAATAGCAAGTCTATCAGGACAAGGCTTCAAACACTTCAGAACTAAATATTACAGGATCACCATGGTTCGTCACGAATACCCAAATTCATTTAGAATCGGGAATGCCCCCAATATCTCAACGTAAAGAACTTTAGACACATAGCAGAAAGAGATATTTTGATCTTATCTCCCGGTACATTTTCCTTCTATCTAAGACAACCTATCCAGCAGAGACTTAAGCCAAGGAATAAAAAATTCAGTTCTGATAAGTTTTTAATGTATTTGCAAGAGACAATTTTTTTTGGTTTGGAATTCAATTTAATAATGTCATCAGGGTTGTTCCTTGGATTACCAAGGACTTAAAATGTCATTTTAGTTTGATGATCTTGTAAGGGTAAATTTCCAAATTTCCTATTTAACTTTATTCTTAAATTTATTATAGGTTAGCGTTATGGTTTTGTGCATGTTTAGAATGTTTAATTTTTGATGTTCTGGATGTTGCGATACATAATTTAAAATTCTGTGGATAGTTGTTTCTTTTTTACTCCAGTGTATGTGATGTTCTTTCTTTTTTCTGATTATCATCATGTCTCATCCTTTCCTTTGTGAATTGGAATTTTTCATAAAAGGAATTTAAAGCATCTAAAAATATTTCCAACTTCATTTCATTTTTTTTAATGGTTCATCAAGTAACTTATTCATACTGATGCCACTCAGATTGACAGATTGACTGCCTAGGGGTAGCCCATTTGCTTTTCTGAAATTTTTTTGTATTTGAAAAAACACTTGTTGCAAAGATTGATTTCTTCAATAAGGATATCTTTGCTTTTAATACTGGATGTGGTTTGATTTGTTCCCACTCCTCGGCTATAATTTTATATAATAAATTGGGTGGCACATCGGTAAATAAGGATTTAACGTCAAAAGTAACAATGTTTTCATTGCCCTCCCTCCATGGCTTTAACTTAATTGATGATATCTTTTACTTTGAATGAGTTTCTTACATTGAATACTTTGTTGTTGATGAAATGGTCTATGAAAGGTTGAACAAATTTTTGAAATCCTGTGTGTAGGAGATTTTATACTCTTGATTATGACTCTCAAAGTAAATCTATTTTGTGTAATTTCACAAGTCCGTAAATTCTGGGGTCTTGTGTTGTGTGTGGCAAAAGCTTAGTTTTATCGGCTTTTGGAGATGAATTTATTTTTTTCCAGTTTTTCAATATGGTGTCTGAAACACCACCCATTTTATTGTGAGTGAACCTCCATTTTGTTCTTGTACGTTTGCTTTTAGTCTCTGTCATGAAATTAGACGCTTGGGATGAAGGGGCTACTTGTCATGGTGTTGGGTGGGGGACTAATCACTAATTTGCTTATTGCTTAATGATTGACATTATCAAAGTAAAAGGATCACATGGTTAGTAGAGAAGTAGTGCACAGAGTGGCAATACAGGGCATGCCATGTATTGTGGGCCTCTAGCTTCTAATTTTGTGACAGCAACTGTAGTTATAATTACCACTTTTTTTGTTTTATCACTCCTCATAAGGTTAATGTCTGGATATGTTCTTTTTAAAACTATTAAATCTTCAATGTCTTTATTAATTAATTGGTATAACAGATTTTTATTTCTAATCTTTCTAATTTATTTTTCTTGATACTTTATTTCTAATGGTTAATAAATTACAACCGGCAAATTATAAACCTCATAACAGGTACTGCAGATTAAGTCAAGGCCTATTCCTGATAAGTGTATCATAGAACCCTATTTGTCCTATAGACTGTAGGAAGAAATCCCCAACTACTTCTTAAAAGAACGCAAAGCATTCAGTAAACTAAGGTTTTACATCCTAGGCTGGGTTAGGATTTCATTAGAAGAACTTGACTCTATCATATGAAGATCGATCATTGACGTTGTTATGAGTTAATGTCAGTTTTTTTAAAAATGTTATTAAATGATTGTAAAATAACTACTCTGAATTTTTGACCAAAAATAGTCCTTTTATTTGTTAAACCATCTCAATCACTGAAACTCATATTTTAAACAGATAATAACATTGTAAATAGCTAAAAAAAACAGATAAAAAAGGCAAATGTAGGGTGGTGGGGGGGGGGGGGGAATCATTATCGGGACATAGAACTAGATAGAAGTGATGAGTGACAACAACCAGAGAATAAAATACTTGGCACAGAGGTATTGGCGTTTTTTCAAAGTAGGAGGCTAACCAAGCTCCAAGTTAGCTTTAGAGAGATCAATTTAACCAAAGGATTATCACCGTCACTTGCTCTCTCCAAAATTCAATAGATAGCTAAAGTAAAAGTAAGTAAAGTGGAAAGAAAGATCATTTTTAAATTTAATGATTTACCTACATTTAATTTAACAATCATTTTATGTTCAATAAAATATATTGTTATGATTGTTATTGTTAGTAAATTATTATTATTATTTAGTTGACTGAATTTGAAAAGGAAATTTTCTTGCTGAGAAGTATTGAATGAGTAGATACCTTTGACCTGACTATAACCAAGAGACCCACCCTGGTTGTAAAACTAAGGTACCTGAACCCTGGGGTTTTAATCAGAGGCTGCCATAAAAGCTGGGCTGGTAAACCAGGATTTTCTATGTAACATCGGAATTACTCAATTTTTGTAGTAGGGTGAGCTCAATACAAATGGCAGGAGGAACAAGCCCTCTTGCTCTCTTTTAGCTTGGAGGCATTTTGTGTTAGCGTCAGCAGCTATAAAGTAAGATGCTGCTAGGTAGGAGATACAAAAGCAGATGAGAGAGAACCTGGTAGAAAACAACAACTAAGAGTAACTTAGTAGACAAAGTTTTTCCAACAACCAACAACACAGAATAGTCATATTTTTTAGGGAATTATTCTATCATAATTTTGAAATATTTAAATAGTATTTATTTATGTACTAAGGATCATTAAAAACCCTGTGATATATTTAATTTTAGAATATTCGTCAATATTCTTTCCTTACTACCTCTTAATAAATAAAATATTATAAAAAATAATCGTTAACAGTAGGAATCATGACTGTTTGGGCTCCATAGACAGTAACTAAGTTTTGATAAGAAGAGTAATTCAAAGTAAGAGACTTCATTGTTTTGTTTAACCTTAATTTTTGTTTGAGAGGATTTCAGCAATATTTTTTTATTGCTATTATTTTTTATGGTAATAAGATGAGTGGAAAATTTTAAAATTGTAAATTTTATTAGGAAAATTAGGAAAAGCGTATGTAAATATTGTATATGAACATATGTTTTAAAAAAACAACTTTAAATGTAGGTTATGAAATGTAATTTTTTTATTTCTCTTTAACAGCAATTTTCTTTTTATTACATCAACATTCAGAGAAAATAGTTTGAAAGACTATAAAGCTCGAGGAAGTAAATAAATAGGACTTTGCATATTAGAGGACAAGGCTTTAGGCTTGAGCTTGGCTTAGTCAGAGTTGAAGATGGCAAAATACGGGCCTGTTCCCCTGCGAACAAGAAGTCGTTGTTTACTACAAATTTTAACTTCTCGGCCTATCTCGTCTACAGATCTCTCTGTGCGCATCGCCACCCTGCAGTTGACTATACCCACTCTCAGAAACGTATCGTGACTATAAACTTTTTTCGTTATCTATTATTCATTATTTATATTTACTAACAATCAGGCCTGGTTAAATTAACTTTTAAATTACTGATCAGTTATGTTTTTTGTTTTTTTTAATAAAATGAATGGTTATTTATATATTATTTTTGGTACTTTGTTTAATGTTTATGCCTTATTACTATTGGCAATTTTGTAACCTTAACTGACTCAATCCAACATCCAGCTTCTCACGACGTAACTGGCACAATTTTCTGGCGTTTGGGGAATTCTTGATTCTTAAGAGCCTTAGCACGAACAATGACAATATATTTAAAAGTATGACTTTATTTTACGTAGGTAATAGAAATTAGGTCTTGGGTAGTATTTTAATGTACAATTCCTTGTAATTAAAGGTTTTGCTCGCCAAGCAGAAGAGATAATTTAAAAGAAGGGGTGCTGATTCTTGTGATTGTATCTTTTTAAGAACAATTGATTATCCTATTCCTTCTTTTGATGTTACATTGATAGGTTTATATACATAACTCTTAGGTTTTATATAGATAGGTAGTATTTTTCATAAATCTGGGAACTAGTAGTATTATAGATGAAGATTATAAGAATACAGAATCCCGCACAAGTCTCAAAATACATACATATGTAAAGCAAAAGACAATTATTCCTTTTTTTTTTTTTTTATGAAAGTAGGGCCTAGTAAATGATCATGTGATGAATCTCCACTAGCATGCACATTCCATTCCCTCATAACTAGCTAACCCATGATTTTTAATCACCATTTCAGTTTATGCTTCTGTTTTAGAAGAATGAAGAAGAAATTGTTAGTTCTTCCTGTACGGAGCCTCAAGTTAGATGTATTGGGACTCAGACAGTCAAAAAAGAAAAAGCCAATAAAGAAATAATAGCAAAGGTAATGTAACAAAAATTTTTGTGTCATGATTAAGAATATTATATTATAATAGTATTATAAAGGTATCTGGTCTAAAAACAAGCTAAATTTGGCGCAGAGTCTGTTCAGTACTTAAGGAAAACATTGTACGGTCTGTGAGCTGTCAATTTCACTTATTTCTCCCTTAACCTACATTAAAGTTGCTGAAGCACCTTATATGGTCTCATAGACCAAGCCATTTGCCTATTACAGGAAATGTTTGGTTATTTATGAGAGAGTTAGTAACGAAGGACCAAAGCCTACTTCAGCAGATGTAGAGCGAAACAGCGAAGACAAACATATCCTAACACTTGTCCAACTCTGCCTGAGTTGATCGCTGGCACCTGTTTCCTGTATTTAGTTTCTCAAATGTTAATTTCACTTGATGCTGTATAAACAGTTGTCCCTACTGATTATGAGAACTGCAGCATAAACAGAGCTGGGTCTGTTTAAAAAACATAAGCTAATACTGGTGTTAACAATTTTGATTATGTAAGCTGTACTATATGGTAGCAAGCCATACTACTTCTCATTCACTGCATGTTAATATTATTAAAATTTGTCAGCATTTCATTTATATATGCTTTTATGGTATTAATATGTCTACTAATGTTTTTTTAACTAGTCTTTAACCAATATTCACAGCTGAACGAGGAACTGGATGAAGTAAGAACTGCACACGCTGAGGAATTGAAAACACTCAAGGAAACCCATGCCCAAGACATTGCAGCAACAAAGAAGAAGCAATGGGTTAGTAATTTATGTGATGGAATTGTAATTTTCTTCTTCTCTTAGTCGATTTGTTGTCTGCTTTATGGGGCAACGACTCCTCTGCTTAGCCTGGACTAGAGGTCAGTTTAGCGCTGTGACCCTCTTCAATTTTTCACTTTCAAAGGTCATTGCTCTTAAGCCACTTAAGATATCGATTGATATTCCTCCTTGGCCATGGACCTATTTAAATCAGTGATAAAAAAAAAAAAAGGATTCAAAGGTATTTTGGAAAATAAGTTTTTGAAAGACATAAAAAATTTTGTGTTTAATTTCGATCTAGCCAATCTCAATAAGGTTTTTTTTAAGTTATATTTTGGTATTTATAATTTTTACTATGAAAAGACGAATTTCTGTAATCGTAATTTAATCTATATTATGGTTTATATTGTATATGGTTCAGAAAATAAAATGTAAGGTAATGTACGAGTTAATGCTTATCGGCTTTCAAATTCAAAAACAAAGGAAAAAAAAGTACAGAGAAAGTTAGAAGTAGACTGTTCATTTTTACATGCATATTTACATTCGGGATGTTTACATCCTGACGTTCGGGGATTAAGGTTGAATACTGATGCTGCCCGGAGCTTAACTCCCTCCTGCCAGTTTACGCACACCTCCCCGTAAACTATGAAGTTAAATTGCAGACGACTTAGGCGATATTACGATCACTCTCCTAATCGTACTAGGGAGCGAAGGCCAGCCCAAACAGTACACAACCTGTAATCCCTTACATTCGGTCGTATTCCTAAGACACTTATAGTCCAAATAGAACGTTGCCTCCAACACTGCAGCCACTAGTGACAAAATCAAAACAAACAAAAAAAAAATTACATGGCTTATTACTCACAGAAAACAATGATATCTGACTGACTCTTTGCTCCGATTAGAGCCAATTTTACGATACACAATGGTCCCAATTTTCAGGTCCCCCATTAGGTCCCGGACTTTGAGGTTTACCCGAGCCACTCTCTTGACCTTCTCCCTCGCGATCCTGTCACGAACTTTGCCCCAAAGTTTGCCAAGTTTTGAGACTTAACATTTGCTCCGCCATTCCTCGTCTGCCACCGCCTCTGTCCTGTTCCGGCACCTCGCGCGCAGTCCGAAGAGGATCTCGAACGGCATAAACCCCATGGTGGAGTGGATGGAATGGTTGTATGCCGCCACTGCCTTCGGCATAACCTCGTTCGCTTCGTGGTGTTCGCTCCCATCGCTATCGTCCCGCGTACCGCGACTTCCATCTTCCCCGGGAGCCCATTCCTAAATAAATTGTCTGTGATCCCCGGACGTTCCCCCCTGTAATCGCTCGGGATAGCCAGTTAGCCACTACATTGTCCTTCCAGCATGTCACCCTGGCGGATGATTCCTTAAGCTTCCCCACCCATTGAAGAGGTCTGTGGTCCGTATGTACTCTGAATCTCCGCCCGAAGACGTATGGACGAAAATGATCAATAGCCCATATGATACCAAGAAGTTCGCGCTCGAGGGCACTGTACCGCGCCTCCGTGTCGGTCAGTCTTCGACTCGCGTACGCCACCGGTCGCTCCCTACCATCTCCCTCCTGCGACAACACTGCTCCCAATGTATACTCACTTGCGTCGGTGGTGATAGTAAATAACTTCTCAAAATCTGGAAACGCCAGGATTGGTTCCTCTTGCAGTCGAGCCATGCATTTTCGAAGGTTTTGCTCCATTATAGGTGTAATCACTACCCGCGCTCCCTTCCGCAGCAGGTTACTGATGGGTACGAGATACTCTGCCATGCCTGGCACAAAACGCTGATAGTAATTAAACATACCTAAAAGTTGCCAAATGCCCTTGACGTCTTTCGGCACCGCCATCTTCCGAATCGCGTTAACTTTCGCAGAATCCGGCTGGACTCCCTCCCTCGAGATGATATGCCCTAAAAAGTTGATCCGATCCTCTCCCAGCGATGATTTTTCCATCGACAATTTTAACCTGAATTCACGCAATCTCCGGAGTTCTGTTCGGCTGAAGATCAACAGATCGTCCATATAAATCTGGCATACCGCCTCGTCAATCCCCCTCAGCATTTCGTCCATCAATCGCTGGAAAGTAATTGGAGCATTCTTCAAACCAAATGGCATCCGAGTGAACTCATAGTGCCCCCTCTCGAAAGTAAAAGCTGTTTTGTGTTGATCGGTAGCGCTCATTTTGATTTGATGGTATCCTGCTTTCAATTCCAAGTTGCTGAAGATTGTGGCTCCATTCAGTCTGTCGAGAATGTCCTCAAAACGGGGAATCGGATACTTCTCATCTGTTGTGTTCTCATTTAATTTTCTGAAATCGACGACGATTCTATATCTCTCCTCCTCCTGTCCTGATTTACTCTTCTTTCGTACTGCCCACAGAGGACTATTATACGGTGATGTGCTATCCACGATTATACCCTGTCATCTTAAGATGTCGATTTCTTTCCGGATATGTTGGCGGAGTGCCTGCGGATATCGTCTCTCCTTCACGTACGTTATTCGGTCCGATTAATCCCGATCCACCCTCCTCAGGCTGCCACACGCTGCTCCCACATTCTCAAAGTAGTCTTCTATCGCTCGTGCTCTCGGCTCCTGTCGCGACCCGGCTCTTCTCCTTCCGTTTCCGATGTTCCTGACGCTCTTGAAGATTCCTCAGCTGAAGATCCATTACCCCTGGGTGATATATTTATTCTTTCCCGCATCGTTTGCGTATTCACTTCCATGGGTTCTGCCCTATGAAGATCTCTCCTCCGATACACGTAAGGGCAATGCCTCAGGATACCCCCCTCCTCACTGCACTCGAAACATTTTGTGCGGGGGCACTGTGCCACTAAATGATAAATGACCCGTCTTCCCGCACCCATGGCATTTTCTCTCTTCTCTGTAAGGTCCGTACCTGGGTATCGCTGCCCTGGACCTCCTTTCGCCTGCCGCTCCCCTGTCCCTAACGGTCGTTGGTATTTCGATTTTTTTCCAATTTGATTTAGGGACCCTGGCTCTCCTGTACACTATCCGGCTCCATTCTCCCGATCCTCCTGTATCCTCGATTCCTCCTCCCTGGCGCTGGTGTCAATCATGACTTGGGCACATTCGAGGAATGAGCGCTCATTAGGGAATACCTCTTTTCTCCCTGTTTCCTTCGGCAACTGTACCTTCACTATAGTAGACAGAAATCCCATTCTGCCCTCTGCCTCTTCGATGCTCATCGTCTCTCTCCTCCGTTATTTGATTATAACGGGTTAGAAGACCTGCGGCATATTGGCCGCTACTCTGCCTTGATGATTTTGTCTCCCGGAACATCTGAAAAATATCTTCTTCTGGGGTCCATCGCCCTCCTCCATATGCTTTCTTTAGCCGCATCTTCACCATTTCCCACGATGTTTCCTCATCCGCTTGGATCGGGTTGAGGGTCCATCCCTGGGGTCCAAAAGATTTTCCTCTGATTTTGCTAGGATTAATGCAGTGAGGCGATCTCCCTTCAGAAAGTGGTTGAGTTCTCCTAATTCGCCAGTGAACCATTCCAGCTCTGAAATTGCCTTTCTCAGATCTTGAGTGTTCATCGCTTTCACTCTCATCAACGCAAGAGCGGTAGCATGAGCTTCTGGCAAAACGCCCACCCTTCTCGTTGCTACATGTTCCGCGCCATCCGCTACGTTCAGAACAGGTAGTCTTAGCACGCCTCCTTCCACCATTCTTCTTCTCTATCCACTCTTTGATTGAACACGGCAAAAAGGAGAAGAAAAAAAAAATCGAATAGACGTCGCTTAGTTTTCTTCCCACTCCACGAATCCCGGGTTTCGGCACCAGTTAATGCTTATCGGCTTTCGAATTCAAAAACAAAGGAAAAAAAGGTACAGAGAAACAACACGCATGAAAGTTAGAACTAGACTGTTCATTTTATTTTATTTTATTTCAAAACCTCAACATATTTACAATGAACAAAAAATTATATAGAGATACAAGTTGCTCCTCGTACTGCGATTCACTGATGCATTCGGAGGAGGGCATCAGATAAATAGTAAATAATAATCTGTCGTAAAAAAGTCATAACAATATACACAACACTAGGTGATGAGGCTCACCGACACTAAAAGGCGGGATGTGCCTCGCCGCAGTTTGCACACTTGAGCGGGGCCGTCTCATTTCTAGGGCACAGCGCCACCTCGTGAGGGCCTGCACACCTCACACACTTAATTTTGCGGCCGCAGTGGTTCCTGGTGTGGCCGTTCTCTTGGCATCGATGACATTGGGGAACCCTTCTTTCTTCCTTGAAGGTCACGACACGGATTATTACGTGATCTATTGTACATATCTTTTTAATGGCATTTAGGGTGACGCTCGCGTTTGTTGTTACAATGATTGGTGCGATATCTGTTTTTCTTCCATTTGCATCACTTTTCCGTCTCACATCGACGACTCCTGGCACTGTTTCAATTATTACATTTTTTATCTCTTCGATGTCTTCCTCGACATCTAAGCCAAGAATGAGATATTTTTTATTCTTTTGACCACCTCTCGGGGTGAAACTATGGAATTCCTTTCCCCCTGTCCTGAGTAAATTTAAAAAAATTTCTCTCCCTTCCTCTATATCCGGATAGATGGTTACTCCATCCTTTGTCTTTTTTAGGGCAAAATTATTAATATTTACTCCTTTGAGCATTTGTGTTATATTTATAGTTGTCTCTCTTGAGACAATTACCGGTGGCGGTTTCTTTGCTACCGGAGCCTCGGGGTGGGGGCTTTCCGGTGACTCATTGGCCAGTGCTTGGAATTTATTTCCGATCTTTGTCGGGTTTTTCCGCCTTGGTCAGCCTTTGAACTTTTACTGTAATTCTCAGAAAAGTGAAATCCTCTCACTTTCTGTTGTTTGTGTTGGTGAAGCCGACCGCTTCCTGGAAGCCTCCACTTCCATCTCCATACTTCCAATTAAAGTTCAAAATATGGTAAGTTCTTGCTATTGGGGTACCATCCCCATTTATTACACAAATCACTGCACTATAAAGTTTATAAAAAAGAGTACCTTGATAGGAGTCACTTAAGACGCTATAGAGGTGAAGCGTGGTGTAGAGGAAGGATGGCGGCTAGATCGAACACATACGATTTTGACACAGCGACACTCCTTCGTTCATTTTAAGTCTATAACCCTGTATATTTACATTCGGGATGTTTACATCCCGACGTTTGGGGATTAAGGTTGAATACTGATGCTGCCCGGAGCTTAACTTATGTACAGTAGGTTATATAAGGTGTCCCAGAATTAACACAAGATTTGAATTTGCCGCCATTTTTGCAGTAAAGTGCTGGCATTCCTAAAAAAAAAAAATTTGACAGCTGACAGTTAAGAGTTAGTTCAAATGGAGCGTTACACGATAGAACAACGTGTCTTTATTGTTGAAAATTATCTCAAAAATAATGAAAGTTTGGCGGCCACAGTTCGAAAATTTCATACAAAATATGGTCGGAATAGTGTTTTGACTTCATCAACTGTGAAGAGATTAATTGAAAAATTTAGGGAGACTGGATCAGTTGGAGACACTAAACACACTGGTCGTCCAAAAACAAGCCGTTCAAATGTCAATATCAAAGCAGTGCATGAGAGTGTTGTTGAAAATCCAGGAACATCAATTCCGCGTCGTAGACAAGAATTGCAAATTTCAAGAAGCCCTCTACAGTGCATTCTCACTAAAGATCTGAAATATTTAGTTATTTCAAGTATTTTAAATGTTCAAATAATTTTAGAAATATTGTAAATTTAATATTTAGTTATTTCAAGTATTTTAAATGTTCAAATAATTTTAGAAATATTGTAAATTTAATATTTAGTTATTTCAAGTATTTTAAATGTTCAAATAATTTTAGAAATATTGTAAATTTAATATTTAGTTATTTCAAGTATTTTAAATGTTCAAATAATTTTAGAAATATTGTAAATTTAATATTTAGTTATTTCAAGTATTTTAAATGTTCAAATAATTTTAGAAATATTGTAAATTTAATATTTAGTTAGTGGGTCTCCATGCTTACAAAACTCAGTTAACACAACAATTGAAGCCTAATGACCATACACAGCAAAGAGAGATAGTTGAATAGATTATTGATTATCAACAAGTGGATGCTGATTTTTTGAGCAAAATTATCCTAAGCGATGAAGCACATTTTCATCTTGATGGCTTTGTTAATCGACAAAATTGTCTCATTTGGGGTATTCGGAAAACCCACATGTGATGTTGAAAAACAAATGCATCCACAACGTGTCACTGTTTGGTGTAGATTTTGGGTTGGAGGCATCATTGGACCATACGTTTTTGAAAATGAGGCTGGTCAAGCAGTGACTGTTACTGGTGCTCGATATCGCGACATAATAACACAGTTCTTTGTACCGAAATTGGATGATATTGATGAGGCCAATATGTGGTTTCAACAAGATGGTGCCACATGCCATACAGTCCATGAAATAATTCAAATACTGCATGAGACTCCATGCATGGGATTCCAGGTTGTGTACTCTCTCGTTTCGGTGATCAGAATTGCCCCCCTAGATCGTGTGATTTAACACCTTTAGATTTCTTTTTATGGGGTTATTTGAAGTCAAAGGAGTATGTCAATAAGCCCACATCTACCTGTGCATTAAAAGAGGAAATTCAACGCTGCATCAACGAAATTCAACCACATTTCTGCCAAATGGTCATGGGAAATTTCGATAAAAGAGTGCGTTAGCATGTGCCAGCAAAGTCGTGGAGGCCATTTGCCCGATGTGTTATTCCATAAATAACCCTATCCTATTTACTTTATAATTCAATAAAAAAATAACAACAAAAATACTAAAAACTGTGTTTCCTATTTAAATCAAATCTTGTGTTGATTCTGGGACATCCTTTACTTAGGGGCAGGGAAATTTCCCCTACCTGTCCTAATTTACTTCATCCCATTTACTCATTAGATCTCAAAAATTATGCTCACAGATGGTCAGTATTTACATTCCTCTCTTTTTTTTGTTTTATCTAATATTATAACTGATACAGGCATCTTCAGGCTATGCTATGATGTCAGGGGATGCCCGACTATAGATATACAACACAACGTGTCGCAATAAACAATTAAAAATCAAATATGTTAGACTAAGACTATGTAAATAAATAGTTCAGATTTAAAAAACATAACAAAAGGCAGGTATATAAATTAATACAAAAGATACATTACAGAAAACTTTTTATATACTTTAAATTTATGGACTGTCCATTAGTATTGTTGAATTGTTAATTTAAACAACACTCACTGTTGCCCAACAATCCACAGCTTAGGAACATCTGTCGGACTGGTTAAAAATTTTTGTCAATAAGTGGGGTAAATCAAGGTAATTGGAACATTAGGTTAGGAAATGATCATTCTTTATATTAAAATTATAATTGTTATGAATTTTTTGTATGTTTAAAATCAAGTATTTGATATAAATTAATAAAACAAGTAGGTCTTGTCATTCTTTTTTATTGCATGCTGCCGTAGCCTGAAGATAGCACATGTCAACTGTTGAAAGCTCTCACTCAGAATAAAAAACTTTAAGATACTTAAACAAGTTTTGTCACTGCAAAACTAAAGAAATCACCTCTTCCAACTAACAGTTAGTTTTATATCGCTTGTCTGGTAGAACAATGCAATTTATAAGAGAGAGAATAAATTCTTCTTGGAAGGAGGGTTCTAATATGATTATCAATAGATAGGCAATAGCCTTTTCATCTCCCTCTCTGGCATACCAGATAATATTATATCATTAGGATGTAACTTTCGAAAAATGAAGTATTTATGGCAATTATGGAGTGTTTCCCTTCATTTCACTGAATTTGATAGTTACATCACTGTCCCACCATATGAGATGTATTAAATCTTAATGATCAGTAGTTGACATAACAAATAATAAAAGAAGTATGGCTAATTAAGTTGTATAATGGTGTGTTGCAGTGCTATAATTGTGAACAAGAAGCGATCTATCATTGCTGCTGGAACACTGCCTACTGTAGCACTGAATGCCAGCAGGTGCACTGGCAGCGTGAGCACAAGAGGGTTTGTCGTCGGAAACGGTAGGGACAGTCTAAGCCTCAGCCGGTGGCTAGGGCCTAGGCCACGCTTCCGCGTGGCGACATATCTTCTTGTACACTGTCCTGCCAGGTGTTGTGACAACAAAGTGGATCACGACTTCATTCTCTGTGGTGAATTTTGGCAACAAATGAACTATCTCCTGATCTAAATTATTGCTGTGACTCTTCATAAGGAAAAAAAAAAATCCGGAAGCACTATTTGATGTATTTATTTATTTGATTGATTTTGAATTGTTTTGATGTTTCAGTAGATTTATAAATAATGTGCATTGGCCTTTGCTATTACACTATTCATGGGTGAATAATCCGCATCTTTTTTTTTCTAAAGAAATATAGTTGACAAATATAGTTCTCTCCTCTTCTTTCATCTTAACGCGGTGTGAGGTTCCCTTTGAAGAGCCTGGATCATAACTGTTAATCTAAAGCAAGCTTCTTTCTACTCTCAGTTGGAGAATGCGTCTAATGCCATTTGGCCCCCCCCCCTCTTGCTTGGTAGTCCTGTTCTGGACCATCCTGCTGACATGGCCACATTACCGAAGCCCTAGCCATCTTAACTAGCTTAAGGTAAAATATTTAGAAAAAATGAGTATGATAGAAAATATGACATATAGAAAAGAAGAGTGGGGGGATACTTATTTGAAATGAATGACCGATGAAGGATGAATCACTTAAATGAGTGGTTTATTACCTTATCACTGACACTATAACCTGATGACACCATATTACTGCAAATTTGATTCTACAAAAGCCAAACATATTCTAGTAATTAAGTAATAGATTTAATGGTTTTTTTTTTAAAGATAAAAAAGTTCATTTTTATACACAGATAAATACAATTAATAGTTTTGCTATAAAGTTGTGCTGAAAAATAACAGTTTTTTTTTTTAAATTACTAGGGACTATATTTATCTATCCCAATTTTCAATTTTGAGAAGATATTTAATTAGCCATAGAAAATTTTTTGTACGCAATAAAAATAATGCCGAGCATGGAAACAAACCCACCCATAAATTTCCATAACGAAACAATTTGATGTAATCTCCATTTTGAAAAAAAGTCAAGATAAATGCTCTGTGCCTCTATGAGCTGAATCATTTATTATGAATAGTCTTATCTTTATTGAAACATTATTATGGACCCTAATATAGTTAATATTAATTTATTTCCCTAGGAGTTCCTTGTAAAAATATTCTTCCTAGACTGTAGTTGATAATGTTGATTTTTAAAGGAATATCTGTTAAACTGTTCTTCACAAAATGCGTTATTGATTAAGAATATGTTAGTTTTAGTTTGAAAATTAATGTAATTTGATAATTTTGAGTAGAAGTGTATATTGGATGAAGTAGCTTTGAATACAATTATTTCTCACTTTAGAATTTTTGACATTTATTTGTTTTTTATTTATGCACATTACATACATAATAAAAAATTGTTTGCTCTGTAGAAGCCTCCTCCCTCTTTCACTGAAACTTCTTAATACATGATACCAATGTTTAGATTACTGATATCTTGCTGAGGTAAAGTACAATGCAAGTATAAGATAGAGAAAATACATTTTAAAACTGACTGTTGGGTATTGGAGCAATGTACATCTTTTGAGAAGTTGATGTTTCAGAAGCTACTACTCGTACGATTCCAAAAAAAAAGTTGCATAGCATACTTGTGTACAGACTCGCCAAGGAACACATATCCTGTATGGGGTGGGTTATAAAATTTTATGTTAATTTCACTGGTTTTGCAATGTATACCTGATTTAATTTTTTTTTTTTCTCATGCTTTGTTTTATGACTGGAAGGTCTTATAACTGTTACTTGTTACATTATTAAATGAATGGCCTAGTTTCAATTCAAAGAGATATTCAAATTTTTTTTGTAACTCCCAGAATTTGTGTATGTATGTATGTATGTATCAATTAACTGTTGTGTCGCAAAAATGCCCTGTATTTTTTTCATGCTATACAATGTACTATAACCCATTTTTTGATGAATAAGGAATCATTATATGTATTAATGAGGTATAAATTAAGTACAATTCTATGATAATGTAATTATTCATTTAATGCAGCATCTGATATGTTATCATGTACATATGGATTTATTTATATTTAAATGTAGATATGTACTTAGTAAGGGTTCCCTATATATATATAGGTTTTTTGTTGTTGAATTTTGGTTAAATATTTTTATTTGCATAATTGTTATTGTCAGCAATTTTGTACTGCTTTTTTTATTTATTTGTATAAATATGTAATTTATTTGTATGCATTAAAACAGGTATATTGCATTTGATATAAGTAATTTTCTAGGACTATACATATATTTTTTGTAAATGTTTAAATAGCATCTTTAAAAAATAAGATGAACAGTAAATAAGAAGGTAAAATCTATCTAAAAAAGGAAGGAAAAAAAAAAATGTTTTTACTGAATAAATTTTCCTTTAAATAAAGTTTTTCTTTGATTTATTAGATTGGTATTTTGTTTGAAGTCGTATCGGCTAATTTTTAATCTGTCAGAGAATATTTGTTAATTTTTTCATTTTGATTTAGCCATTAAGTGGAAACTATAAATAAATATGTTATTTTTTCTTTAGAACAACTTCATTCCTGATACTTATTTGTTATGAAGAAGAAACTGTTTACCTACGATCTATTTTTAGGATGTCTAATATATTCTAGGCTTTTGTCAGAATGAGGTTTCTAATTAAGTTAGTCAGTTATATGTACATCACTACTGTTCTTTTTGTATAGTCTTGGCTTCTGCTTCAATCTTCCACCCTGTCCATGTTTCTTATTCGAAGTAGCTTCCTCACATCATCAACAGCACTCTATACGTGCATGGCTCCTCCTGTTATTCTAGTCTTAAAAATTGTTGCTTTTGTGATCTTGAGGTGTATACCTCTGAGCTAAGTGACTCACTTTAAGCTTTCTTCCAAGTATGACAGGGAAGATGACTTCCGCAAAAAAAACCATACAATTCTCAGTTATTCTGAATCCACCAACAATTTAGCTGATTATTTTCATCTGCTCTGTGAAATGTTCAGGTTTGTTATCCATAAGTCAGAAAAGAACTTATGAGGCTGTTAGTCTATTTAGAAGTGAGCTTACTTATTTCCTTCAGAAAACCGAAGTAGAACCTGTTTGTCTCTGCTATATTTTATTTTGTTTCTAATCCCATGTGGAAAGAAGTACTGAAGGAATCTAGGTCAGCAAAATTTCGAATGTAATTGATCTGGGAGACACTCTACCATTATGAGCAAACAAATACTTGTCCCCCCCCCTTATTTATAACGAACCCTAAAAAATACAAGTATGAGTACTTCAGTGGATCTTTCTTTCTTTTTTTACTTGAGCCTCAGCAGAGATCGGCTAAGTCAATAAAAACTATGGAGTTTTGCTATAGTCAACATGTGTGCTGGTAAAATGAGACAAAAAATGATGTTCTGTGTGTTCGTTCAAAAAGAAGCTTTATTTTTCCTAAGGCCCTCCACAGGCATCCTTACAAACAGCATGGTTAATGCAGTAGGTTATCTACAATTTGTTATAACTGGTATTGTATCTGCCTCTGTTAACAATTTATTCCCTTTTTATATCATGATGGACATCGATGGTGTAGAAAGCAGAACTTTTGCTGGATAATACTTTGCTTATAAGTAATTTATTATATAAACTTGATTTGACTCCACTGCTATCCAAGATGTTAAATAAAATCTATTTATCTGAAACTAACGTGCTGGGTACTTACAACTACTATGACAAAAACCACCTTGGTATCAACTATAGTCTGTTTTTTTTTTTTTTTTATGAGTATAATATAAATTGTATAAATGTAATTATGAAAGGATTGCATCATTATTGGTTTTATGGAGTAAAGACCATCTTAGTGTGATTTAGTCCTATTTTATATATATTTATAATATATGTTTGTGTGTGTTTACAAATTAGTATATTTATAAGCATATATATATATAGTCTAAAAATAAAATATTTTGTAAAAACTGTGCTGAGAAACGATACTTGTATAAATATGTCAAAAGTAATTGTTGATTGTTTTTTTGAACAGAACTGTATGTATTGAAAATAATTGTTATAAACTTTTTTTTTTGTGATAAGATGTCACCAGTGACCAAATTTATGTATAGCTACTATTTTAGATATTAAACCAACCGATTCTCGTGCTACTTACCTCTGGTACTTGTAACTTGTATATATTTTATATATAATATAAAAACAGTATTTATGTTTTATTTCTTGTAATAGAGTTTTACGTAGAAATGTATAAGAAGAAAAATATATTTGTACATATATATTTAAATATTGGATCTCTTTGCCACTTCCCCTTTTGTAAAGTACAAAAAAAAAAGTTTAATAAGAAAAAAAAGTTTTTTCTTGCATTGTGCAATTATGCTCCCTAAGGGGAAGATAAAGTTACATATATTTGTAGCTTTATAGATAATATTATATATTTATTTAACGTGTAAGTACTGATGGAATAAATGTCTCATTAGAAAACAATTACTGATCATTTCAATCCATAAATACTGGCTTTACAGGCTGCAATGGACAGCGACAGGTGTATGCAGCCACCTTACTTCTCACCTCATTGGGTAGGCAGACATATTATGGGTTTTGTTACAACTGTGAAAATGGTTTAATTGTCAGTATTAATGACTTTTTATAATAATATACCAACAAAGTCCTTGCTCATAATACATATTAATAAGGACCCAGGGAGCTTTAATTCTATACACTATCTAATATGAAAGGATAATGTAATTTCTTTACTACCAAGAAATGACTGTAAGAAGTTTGTTTGTGATCTGCTTTGCACTACCATCATAATAGACTATGACTCAAGGTTTTCACTGATTGGAAGTGTTGAGAGCATCATTTTACAGGCAGCTTAGTCACCATAATAGAAAAAAAGTAGTTAATTGTTTAGTACCACACAATGAAGGATTTCTATGATCTTGCTAATTACAACCTCTTGATTTATTTTATAAGTTCTACTGAATTATTTGCACTAAGATACACATTCAAAAAGAGTTTCTACAACAATTCCTGTTCATGAATTTGTCATTAATCTTATTTATCTTTTTTTTTTAATTATAGACAACTAAAACCGAAGGTGATCCCCATCACCTAGTCCTGTACACATTGCATTGTTAATTTTAGCTTCAAATAGAAAACTGTAATTGTAATCCTACCCTCCTTCGAATGCATGCGAGTATGCAGCATGATGAGAACATTGTAAATTGTTATTAATAAAGGGGTTTGGAAAAAACTAAACCCCCCAGTATATTATTATACATTATTTTAATCAGCACGATGAGATTTTTAATTTGATACTCTACAATTTACTAGGGAAGCAGTTTTTTAATTGAACAGTGGTTAACCGATTAATGACCCTTGCTATTTTTCATAGGAATACTTTTATTTTTGGTATCAAATCTAACTACCATGAAAAATATTGTCTTAAAAAATAAAACCAGTTATAAAGTTACCATCAGCACATTTTTACTTTAAAATGCTACGCACCGTTTTTTGTTTTGTCTGTTAAATATTATAAATCTACCCAATTCCTAATTACTCAGAACATCACAGTGAACATACGCTTGATCACCAAAGACCCTTAACTCAACCAAGCTTCCGATTCCTTGTATTGCAGAACTACGGATCAGCTGACTCTTCAAATCAAGTAAAATAGTAAGTGGCACCCCTGCTTCAAATAGCAGTCATCTCCCAGAACAAATAACCCTACATCCCAGGAGTTATGAAAATAACATGATCAATGGTCATTTTTAATGTAATAACAAATAAATCAACAAGTTTTGAGAAAAGGTTTTTTTTGTTATACACAAAAATATAAAACCATCATAGTCCTACGTAATTAGGCCAATAAATACCATATGCATACTTTTATTTATTTTGCTGGGGTTGGTTGTAGCTTTCAAGATAAAATTAACACCCACTGATCCTCATTATTATAAGATGTTAAAAGAACTTCTTATAATAATGAAGAACTAAAAGAAAATCAGGTCATCCTGGCATATGCCACAAGATTTTAACTGATTTATATTAAATTATTGTGAAAAATTTGATTATAATATTGAGAAACTTATATTATTACTTCATTTACTTGCTAAGCCATCTCAGTCGCTGAAAATCAAGTATTCAAAATAAAAAGAGTATCGAAATTTCCATGTTTGACTTTAAAACATTATTTGAATTTCTTTTTGATGTTAAAGAAAAGCCAGCACTTCTCCCAGTCTAAAACAACTTCTAAGCTGTGAAAATCTTAAAAATAGGAGTAACAAAACGGACTTTTTTCATATTTTATTTTATTTGCATACTTCCTTCATTATATATATTATATACGGGGCATAAATCCTTAATGGAGCTGAATATTCTAAAATTTCGGATAAATTGGAACATCTTTGCAGCTGCTATTTGTAAAAAGTCTTTGTGCGTGGCAAAACAATTATGGATTTTTCAGGTATTGTCAAGAAACCAGCAATTTATAGGCCCTAAGAACTTGGAAGCTTCTTCCCTTCTAAGGGACAGACCTCTCCCCCCTTTTGGACATTAAGTTTATGTCAGGATCATATGTAAATTGATTGAGAGGGGGTATACAAAAGGGTATTTGGACTTTTTTTTTTTGTTTTATTTCAACAGACGCAATCATACAATTTATTATTAAATTACTAAAAAAACTATATATATTTACAGTTAAATAATTCATTTGTTATGGATCAAAGAGATATCCATTTGCCACAAAAATGGAAATTTAAGTGTTACACCTATTTAAAAATGACTTTAAATGTCAAATTAAATTGTTAATTATCTAGGAATGCAGTAAAATATTAAATTAATTGACACATAACTAATAAAATTACCCATACAGTTATAGCAAATAAAAACTAACTAGCAATATTGAGTTTCGACTGGATTGTTTTACTCAAAAAGCAAAAGCTTCTAGGAGCTTTAAATTGGAAACAATGTGCATATGTTGCATTTTAAATACAAAATGAAACTTGCGAAAATGATTTGGGCATCTTTTTAATAAAACATGTATAGAGTATCAGAATTTCAGACAATTTTCTTTTTTATAATAAAAAAAAAGAAAATCAGTTTCATAGTTCTTTCTTAAAACACTTGGCGCTAGAGGACTTTCTAGTCTCTCAGTGGTTTCTTTATAATACTTATATGTTTAAGAAAAGAAAATAGTGTAAAGCTGTACTGTATAAATTTAACTGCAACAGATTGATTTTTGACTCTCTTTCTCAAAAACAAGTCTATTATCTCATTTCACACAAATAAAGTGAAGTGTAATAATATTTCAGATGTTGAGTCAGTTATATGTCTAGTATTATTTTATACATATTTATGTTTGCCCACATAATTTTTCTTGTCTTGAGTGTTGCTCTAGACCTCAGAATGAAGACTCATTTGTACTTGCCAGCAACCGACCTGATGTCCATACTCATGATATGTCCTCAACCTATGAAAATGTCAATTTATTGTTGAAAACACTCAGGACAATAAAAATAACATTGTGGGTAGACAAAAATATTCTATCATTAGATGTAAAAATGTGTTGTGAAATATAATAAAAAAAACAATTGACAAATTTTATTGTAAGTAGATTCTCGATGTCTAATAGGTACAATATTGAACAGTTGATGATACAATAATCTTTTTTTTATTTAGGGGAGACTCGAGCCTCCTATTGCAGTGAAAATTATAAAACATAATCTATCCTACCAATACTATTCTTTCAAGAGGCAACTACATTAACGTATGTTAAATATAAATATTAAAAAAAAAAAGGAGGAAATAAACAAAGAAAGTTTTTGTTCAGGATATGGGTCTGGTTATTTTCCACTCCGCCTTGTAAGGTAAAGATAATTAATTGAATAATAAGTAGCAAATCCACTCAAATAAATAAAGTCCAAGAGATAAGTAGTGCCCCACTTACCAACAATGATGGGAAACTTTGTAAACCTTTTCTCATTTCTTCCTCAGGTTTAGCACCACAGTTTTAAAGATGGAAATAATTGAATTTGGATGATTAACAAAGTATAACATTAAATAAATATTCTATCCTCATATACCCACAAATATAATATTATATCATCACATACTATACAATTGACTAACTAAGTTATTTTTTTTTTAATTTATAAGCTTCAAGAAAAAAATCAACAGGTAATGTCTAGCATTCATATATTATATCACGGATTTATTAACAATCATTATCACTAAACCTGCCATATAATGAGGATAACAATTAATTTTAATGTCCAGAGGGTGATAATTTCGGGAAAAAGTTTAGACTGAAAAAGAAAGTAAAAAAAGGACAAAATGTTGAGATTAGTTTTCACCGCTGAGCTCTAGGAGGGGCTGGATTAATTTTTTACCTGTTTTCTGATCTGCAGTCTTGCATTAGAATATTTGAAGGTGTTTTGTTTTTATAATTGAAATTTTTGTTTTTTCCAGAGACATGCTTCTTTTACTCAACAAATGCAAACCCTAGTAATCTTCTAAAATTGGCATTATTCATTCTGTCAACTGAAAAAGGATCATATAATGACAAATAGAAATAAAGTGGTTTCTCAGAATAATATGAGAAGATAAATACTATTAGACATATAAACTAAATTCAGAAATTAAACACTTTATAGTCAGTTTCTTAAATATAAGACACGCAGTTTGAAAAGAAAAAAATCTAACAGATTTACTTCGCCATGTGAATAATAGCAATGGTACATAAAATATTTGTTTTGGGATGTATAACAGAAATAGTAAAATTTTGGCAGATAATACAGGATGAGTATGCTTAAGATAATGTTTCATCAAAAGTCAATCATTAATTCTTAACAATATCTTTTAAAAGTACAACAGTCATGATACACATATTTTTTTATTTACACAGATTGTATACATTTACACTAGTAAACACCCATAAAAAAACAGTATTTACTTAAGTATATGACTATAACACATAAGAAAAAGTTATTGTTAATCCAACTCTTTATCACAGGCATTGGAATATTCTTACACAAATCTGAATAACAATTTCAAAAGCAAATAATGTTTAAAATATTTACATTAACCATTAAAAAGTACACATTTTCTATAAGATGAAATAAATAATCTTAATAATTCATTTCTATATTAAATGATAAAAATAAAGCTACCACTTAGACATAATTATAACTGTCCCAATTGCAAAATAAAAAAGTTATCGCCTCAACATTTAGAACCTAATAATAGGAACAATGTTTAAATGAAATCATAATAAATAAACAATTTATAATTGATATAAAATATAACCTTTATATATATATATATATATACAAATAGTATAACAATAACATATTATGAGAAAGAGGGGGTATTTTAAGTATTACATAAGAAGTAATGATTAGGGCGTGTGGAAGGGATCAAGCTTTCTCATTTTCGCAGGGAAGGGGTATAAAAATTTAAGACAAATTCTACCATACAATTTTTCATTATAATGCATTTGCAAAACAACCTTTGGTATTTATTATATAAAGTAGAAGGGCATATACATATACATATATATACATATATATATATACATATATATATATATATATATATATATATATATATATATGTGTGTGTGTGTGTAAAAGCTTCTAAATTGATAGATATCTGCACCAAATTTGGCATGGATATTGGTCAGCATCTTGCAGGGAAGTTAGTTATGACCCTTTTCATCATTTTATCAAAACCAAATTTCTCGCCATTAGTTCTTTCTTATCAATGACAGATTTGCATCAAATTTGGCATAAATAGTGTTAATTCCTTTATGAAAATATTGTTTGGGTAGACTTTTTCCCCCATGGCCTATGCCCTTTTTGAATTTCTTTTAAATATTGTAATATAACCAATCCAGTCGTGCATGAATAGTAAGTATTTAGGGAAAAATGTTTGTGAAGATTGGAGCCTCTAGACCCCTCTTATGAACTAAATCATTATCCTGTTTAATGAGGTATTTGCACCAAATTTGACACAATTACAGCTTATTATTTTTTAAATAAATATTATGGGAGAGAAGTGAGAGAGGGTGGGGTTTCAGTGGGTGAAACCTCCAAGCTCCACCTTCTTTACCATATAGAGGTAATAAATATATTAAAGTCCCATCCATTAAGGGCAACTAAAGCTAGTGGTAATTAATTTATATTTTATTGATGAACTGGTTGTCTTTCATCGTAACTATCATTTGGAAATCACATCTAATTGGAGTACTAAGCCAATTATGTTAGAGGGAAGTCAACATAGTAATAATGCCCTCAAAAGAGGTAATAATTTCTTGAAATTAGATGGACGGGATTTATTTTGTTATCAGTTGCTAAACCACTACTAATCGATTGGTAATTTGTATTCCCGAATACAAAATATTACAAATCATTAAGCATGAAATGCTATGCAAATGCACCTGTGAATAATAATGAAAAATCAGTATGGGGAAAGTTATAAAAATTAAGTAAATATAACAAAAATTGATTTTTTTTACCTCAGTACCCGTTATTTTTGCCATTCTGGCTTTAGGCTTACAAGGTCCCCCCCATCTATAATTGGGGGAAAGGGGTTTAAGATTCATTTTTTTAATTTAGTTTTCCTGACAAAAAACATGCTTATGTAATACTCGAATTGCCTCTAACCAACAAATTCAATTCTGAATATATTTTGTGCTTCGAATGCCTCAGTGCACATATCTTAGTTGCTATTGACTGTCATGAGGACTTTTCTTCAATGCGCATTACTTACAACATAAGTACTCTAAAACTTACAGAGACAGTCTACCATATTTCAAATTAAATTTTTTTCCCACAGTCTAATTCGAAATAACAAACACTTTTAACTTATAGTAAAGTCATTAATAAAATTTTAAAAAAACATAAAACTAGACTAATAAGTCCATATAATTACTGGAGGCCCAGTAACCCTACTTGATCACCGAGAAACACTGTTTTAGCTAATGGGAAACAAAAAAAATTGATATTTCTGGTGCAAGTAAATGATAGGATTTCCTTATTTATCCATCTTGTTAAATATTCATTAATAGTACAGGAAAAATATAAGTATGATATTGGGAGTTCATAGTTAGGGGTAAATTTAGATATGAATGGATTGTGGGGATATTGGTTTCCATATTACTTCCATCCTCCTTCAACTTTCAATTTCTGAAATGGTTAACATGTAATAACCACTGATATACATATTTAGAAAATAATATTGACAGCATTCATTTACTAACTATATGATAATCTTCCCTGACAGGCGATGGACACAGATATCCACCAAATGTTGGTCATATGAAATTACTGAATTGGAGTACATTAAAAGTCTTAATTTCATACTAGGCGAAATCTAATTTATAGGTATAAAGTTAAACATATACCAGACTTACTGAAGAAAATATGAAAAAATTTAAGGAAAGAAATAGAATTAACTAACATAAACAACTCTTAAATGATCTACATACACAAACATCAAAAACTACAAGTCTATACTAGATAATGCTTCAAATCATAATAATATATTGAAATCCCATAAAGCTAAGAAATGCCTAAAATAAATATTATTTGAAAAAAATATTATTAGGCTGAAACGTTTGCAAAATTTTATTTCATGGCTGCTTTTTTTGAGCACACTGAGTTAATCATAGATAATGGTTGATTTGGAAGATTTACAACTTAGTGTAATGAATCAATAAAGTGAACACGTAAGGTTTAGTATCTTCATAACCATAACATTTAATGACTCCACGCCAAGGTAATTTTCTCTTCATCTATTTGAAGTTTTTAATGTTTAATATTGAAAATATTCATAATAAGAACTCATCAAGAATAATGAATTGCCAAAAGTAGTGTGATATAAACATCATTTAAAATTTTGATTATCAAAAGAAGGCAACAACATTATTTATCAGACTTTTATGCTGGATGACATTTTGGGTGGTGGTTTAAATGTTACGTAGGTGTATAAAACACTTCCTACCACAGATAAATTGATTCCAATGAAATTATTGGTAGAAAATATGTAGTCTCCACCAATAAACATACCTAAATAAGTAACTAAAATATTTTTTAAACAACCTATAATTGTAGTTGTAAGTGCGGAATTGTGTTGAGTACACAACATTATAGAATAATTTAAAACAAATCCCATCCCGCAAGAAAGTAGGAACTGAATAAGAAATCCTGGATCATCCCAGGATTGAAAATTTGTTGCAACTTTTAAATCACCAGTTTGCCACATAATTAAAAAGGAAAATGGAAGCATGAAAAATGCACAGTAAAACATAATGCCATACTTGCCAATTTCTTTGTTAGATACGAGGTTCTTTTTTGTGAAAACTCCATTTGAAGCTGTTAAAAAGTCTGAAAGCAGCACAAACAAATATCCTTGAAAATTGAAGCCTAGATCTGTAGTGGCTGCGACAAAGGCGCCAATGATCATGAGACCTACAGATATCTTTACCGGGAGCTTTTGCCTCACCCCAAGGATCCAATACTCTGCAAACATTGTCATCAGAATCGAAAACCTCCTCAGCATAGTAAACATGGGTAAACTGAGTTCTTTCGTACCTCCCAACCCGAATACCATATTTGCTACATATATGAATGGCAAAGGAGACAGCTGAGAAAATGTGCTCAGCTCAAAATCTGCAAAACTTACAACTCTTAAATGCTTTGATGCATATAGAACTACCACTGTCGTCAGCATCTGTCCGAAAGCTAACATTTGAAAACTCGGGAAAGAGTAACTGGTTAAGACACTTTTGTTGACAACTGTTATCATGAATGAAGCAACACCATAAAACAGCGCACTAGTAACTTTTAAGGTCGTAGACACAGGTTTCTCTGCTTGTTCCTCGAGTAAAGGTTCCTTATCACATGACTGAAGTTCTATTGCAGTCATTTTGGAGCTGATGTTAAGTAAGTTTTCACGTACAGAGCTTATGAAATGGTGATATAATTTTCGAATGTGGAGTGGTTGGGTTAATTTCATGATTGTGGAAGTACTTCCCTGCTGCTCTCCATTTTTATATCTTGAAAAGAAAAAAATGTAATTTTTCTGAGATAACTAATCTCATGATAATCATATTATCTAATCGGAAAATCTTAATAAATTAATACCTGATCTTCCACTGAATTTAAGTGGTATATGAATTGTTGTGTGTAAGGTGACAGCAGGCAACAGAATCAGATAGGAGAGATACTCCGCTCATTTCGATTATCTAAGCAGATTTAACCGTGAATCGAAGATAACCGAAGCTGATTTCGGAAAAGGCAATCTACCTCTTCCTCCTGATAAGCCATCTTGTTGACGAATGGTACCCGAATGTACTCATAGGAAAAAAACGGTCAGCTAATAAAAAAGTTAGTGGTCAAAACAAACAAGCTAATAATTTTAAAAATGTTTACAAATAAGAGCTACTGTGGCCCTCTTGTCTAAAATTGTCGAAAAAAACGTTGAAATATTTGTCTCCTATCCGTCAATTATGAAGGGAATTATTTATTTTTCATATACAGTTGAATCCCGATAATTTGTGTTGTCAAGGGACTGACAGTTTGGTAAGAATTATCGGGAGTACAAAATTAAAAACGTGTTAATGCAAACATGTATGTATAATGTAGTAAGGATAAAAACTGCTTAATACTAAACTAGACGGGTATTGTCAATTCCTTTGTATATTTCCTCCAACTGGTACATTTGAATTCCTTGCTTGCGCGAACCACTTTTTAAAGTTCTCTTCAGGTTGTGGGTAATCACCAGTTTTGAAGCGTTTTACTTTGCTGCTTGATGTCTGGGAAGTGATTTAGTCATAGTTCTTCAGAATTGATGTGATCGTGGAACGAGGGACGTTAAAACGCTTAGATACGTCAATTTGCTTAAAGCTACTGGCCTTCTTTAGGGACCGGCAAATTTGTACGAATTAGAACGACGGAATATCTTTGAATTTATTTTTGCATTCCGGTATTTAATATTTACCAAACCATGTTTGGGGAGGGAATCAAGACATTTAATCTAAAATGGCAGTGACTCAAGACAACTTAAACGGAACAGGAGTGACATTTTTTGAAGTTTAATTATTTTCCCATACTTCTTATTATTATATCTTAACTAAATCATAAACCACTGAATATAAGTAAATAATATCTATAATAATGTACTCAAAGGTATGGTCATTATTACTGTTGCTAACAGGAGACACTATCTCCTGTTGTATAAATAATAATTAGTAAATAAGTTAAAATGTTTTATTGACTTCAACTAAATCTTTAATATATTTATTAGTACTTTATGATCACTTTATTAAACAAACGTTTGTTAAAATACTGTAAAGTAACAAGTCTACCCAAGACTTTCTAACGTATACTGCTATGGCCCACTGCTTACTTCATTTTATTATAGGTTATAATTATCATTAGGGTACCATAGACAGGTAAAGCTCGTATTTTCTGTGTTATAGAGGAAAACAGTAAACTACAGACTAAACAGTAATTTGCAGTCCTAAAATTAAAATAAAAAACTGATAAAGGTCTGTCTTCTTAGCGATTGATTGTAGCGCTTTAAGTGGTGAACTTTACAAATTTAGCTATCTTACTGAAATCGAAACTTGGGTCGAGTGAAAAGGCCTTGTGATCTTTGACAAGTTTACGGTTTTCATCACGACAATAGTAGAGTAACCGGTTCTATTTCCCGGGGTATTGATCAAACGGATGACCGGCATAGTTAATAATATATTTTTTAAAGTTATCATGATTAGATTCTTTGAGTGAGGAGACACTGGAGATCTTTGTTTGATGAAGTTTCCAAATTCGTAAGTATAAATGTCAATTATTGTTTTGTTTTCTATACTATGCCATGAATCAAGGTCATCTCAATTAATTATATTTATTCTCTATTTTCTAATAAAATACTTCAAAATCGTACATGAAGGCGTGGTATTGTTTTTATTTTACTTTTTTGAGTTTTCATTTCTCACAGTTGTTGATCTGGATAAGGTAATAGCTTTTATATTGAAAATTGCTATTCATATAAAAAATTCTTGTATGAGTACACAATTTGCGTTTATTCTGCAATTATTACTCCTTATTTTGATATACTATCTCGTGAATGGCTTTTTCATAGTATTGTTTTCATGGTTTAGTACTCTTCTTATCTTTTTTTACCTGTGCTGGCAGGTGGGAATTACCTTTTAGGCACTACTCACTTGTATGTAGGGGCTGCCCATTTTTAAAATTAAAGTTGTATTTTCATGCTGTGAAGCATTTCGCCTAAGTAGTCCTTTAGGAAAGGTCCAATTATATAATTGATTTCAGGCTAATTTAATTTATTTTTTAAATAATATGAGTTTTGATGACACCTCAATTTCTTCATGCTACCTTGAAGGATTCTTTAAATTTCACATGACATATAAGCTGAGGTAGGTAATGAAGTGTTACCTAATTACTGTCTGGTTTCAGGATGAAATGCCTTAATCTTGTTACATTGAAAGCAGTTACCTTTATACAAGTTATCAACAATTTTAAGTCAAATAAAGAAAGAGTAGTGATACAATTTTTAATTTATCGATTAATTACATAAATATAATTTTTTGGACGATATTGCTTTCCTTCTTGCCAGAGTCGACAACACTATTGGAAGTTAGTGCAATTTGTTGATTTTCGAGGTTTATAATCATCTACGTAATTTTACGTATTATTAGGAATAATAAGGTGGAAGGCCAGATATAATTCCCATAAATTGGAGTCATCAAAGCTAAATATGATGCAAAATATACTTTCATATAGGCTGTACTGTTTTTTAAGTTATCAACATGTCTTAGAATGCAAGCCAAGATTTCAAAAATTTTTTAATCGCTTTTAGAGTAATTAGTTGAAAGGGGCCATAAATCACATTATTGCACAAATTTTAGTAACGTAATTCATTCCAAATGGAAACTATTCAATATGATTTTCACTTGTTAAACCCATCATCTTGAAGGATGTAACAAAATTAAAACTCTAGTTAGATGAACCGATCTCTGAAATAATATAAATGTTCCTTCAAAATTTCATTACTATGCAGTTAGAGGCAATCTGTTGTTTCGGATGGTAATAATCTTCTGAAATCTTATGAAAAACCACATTGTGGCTCTATGAATTAGGGAGTAAAATAAAGATGTTAGAAGTTGAGGATTGAACTTCCAGTGGTAAAGAACATTTTTACCAAAAGTATCCAATTTAAGTCTTAAATTTCTTATTTATTTCTGTCATATCATCCCTGTAATATTTGTTTATTTAATTTTAAAACATAAAAATGTTTTCTCACATTTGTCCCACCAAACATATCTATTTTATTATTTATTTATATTGATTTTATCTGAACTATTTCTGTAGATTATTTTTATTTCTGCCCTGAAACAAAAATTATTATTTTGAAGATTTGGTTATGCCATTGAAAAAAAAATCATTTTCCTAAGCCTAATTTACTATCAGGATTTTGTCTTTTTTCTGGAAGGACTCTTTTGTTCCATGTTAAAGCACCTCTGGGATACAAGATTCTTCTCTATTTATCTGTAGGTGTTTTCTCTACTATATGCAGGTTGGAGGAATCCAAGAGCAATGCCAAACTCTATAAAATAGCCGTCTTATAACTCCTGTTATGCAGAATGCAATGCTTATTCCATCAGCAATCTGTATTTATCATAAATAGTGGAACAGATATTTACACTTTCTGCTGATAATGGAATTACATAAAAGGCGTCGTACACCTATCAAGAAAAACAAATAAACAGATATATGTTGAAATCCTTATAGAAAGCTCACATAACATTACTTGCCCATTGACCTAGGCAAGTTATTTTAAATCAGTGAAAGTAAGCATGGACTCTAAAAATGTTGCAATACCTAATTAACGGCTCTAATGTAAAATTTTACTTCTCGTCATTCAGAGAGCCTTCATTTGTCAGCCAAAAAAACTCCACAAAGATCTAAAAGTTCTGACACAGTAGTCAAGACTGTACACATCACCCTTACTGAGATATACTCTCCATTGATCAGCCAGTCTACTCCACTGCCAGTCTAAGAGAAAGAGAAACACTTTATTTTACTAAGAGATACTACGCAACTATATTGGGTTGCTATAACACAGCATACATATGGATCATTAGATATAGTTTATAAATCATTATTGAAATAATAACAATACAATTTATTCATATATATATATATATATATTTTTTTTTTTTAATTTCAAATCCTCTTTATTTATATAAGTATACAATGAACAAAAAATAAATAAATAATTTTTGATTTGCATTTTTCTCCTCGTGCTGCATACACAGATGCATTCGAAGGAGTGCATAATTATGATACATTATCTTTTTGAAGTTATAAGTCAAAAACACATACACACTCTAGGTGATGAGGCTCACCTTCTGCTATTCATATATATAATTAACTAAATTATTAAATAGATATAGAAGTGAATAAATACACTGGGAGTTTGTTGCTAAATTCTTCTTTCTGTCGGTAAGTATATTCAATGATAGCTGTCAGAAAAATGGCACTACGGCACAAGTGGCATACATTGGGAGGGCCAAGGGCCCCCCGAAATTTATTCATTTTATTCAAACTTTGAAACAACAATTTTTTACATCAATGATTATTACATGATAATGCTTTATAAAAAATAATTGAAACTATCTTAATATTACCAGGGGCATAGGCCGGGCCAATGATGTGAGAGAAGTCTGTATTTTTTATCCATTTGTCCGGCACCCCCCTCCCCTCTACTTCTGGTGTTGTGGAGGGATCTTACCATTTCCCCATTACTTCTCTGCGCCTACTTCAATCATCATAAACTCATATATCAAGTCATATAGACTCATTTTATCTATCTAACACTGCTCACACCACCTATATGCCTACAACACCCAAATGTACCTATCCTTAACTCCCTGCGAGTTCAAATCCAGGCAGATCTGAACCAAATGAGGACTTGGATTTTTCCACAAACTTCAACTGATGCTGTCCAAGGCAATTATCATTGGCTCATTTCCCTCCCAAAATGGGATTCCTAACTTCTTAATCAATTCCCGTACTTTCAACTTGATCACATCTTTCAAAAACTTTGGTTTGGTCTTAGACAATTTCCTATCTACTTAATTATTTCCACTCTCAACTGTTCATTCGTTCTCGTTCTCACTTATCTTGTGTTCCTATTCACAACGCTTGTCTGATATGGCATCTCTGAGGACTTCGAGGCTCGGTTTAAGAACCTGATGAACTGTTTATTATGATTTATATCCGGGATTTCCTGGCCCTGATGCATTTCACGGAGCTAAAGCAAGGTTAGGTTCATCGTGTCGCTAGTACTTCCTTCGTGCCATTGCCTGGATCCTGGGTGGAGCCCGCGAGATCGTCTTCGCACCGGCAGTATTTTCGATATTTCTATAAATATGAACACTGGGGGATCACTGCAATTATAATAAACTATAAAAAAAAACAATAAAACATATTTTGTCCTCAGTAAGGTGTAGAATCGCTACAATACATCAAAACTCAACACAGTGAAATACAACCTCAATATAAATATAACAATTAACGATAATATAAATAAATAAATCCACCATAGTGGAAGGTAGGGTTGGGCCTCTAGCTCGGTTGGCGCTAGGCTTTTCCCTTTCCACCTTTATTTCGTGCCCGCAGCTTCTTTATTCGAGTCACTGCTCATTTAATCTCACAAGGGTGAGTAAATCCCTACAATACCTATCCCCTAAAGAAAAATTCCTTTGGATCCCCGCAGTTAGAAATATGCCTGATAACTGCCGACTATTATCTATTTTGATGGTTGAACTGATAAATTTCCCTATGGTTTATCTCAAAGTAATTTATCCTATCCCTTCATCTAATGCCTAAACGCGAGGTATACATCAAAAGCCTGCTTTATTCGTCTACTTGTTGAGCTTGGCATTGTTTCAGTACGATCCAAATCTCCATGAAGCTATTTCGTTATCTTCCCGTACATTATCAACTTTTTACTCGTTTATGCTGCAGAAATCATATTCAAAATGTTAATTGAATCATTATTTTTTATGTAAGTAATTTTCAATACTTGGCGGTGACAGGGTTTAAACATACAATTGTGATATATGCTGACAAACGTTAATGAAAATCATGCTACTGTTTGATACTAAAGGGTTTGTGAGCCCTATAAAGAAAATTTTTAGTAAATATATATCTGATTCACTGTTAAAAACATATTACTTTTAATCTGCTTTCTTTATGCTTTGAACTTTTTATTAGAATAAGTAATATATACAATTTTCAGCTATCTTCTTTTTTTATTTAAGGTTGCAGTCCAGTCTAGATGATCAGCCTGATAGTGAAAAACCTGGAATATTTGCGTGCTTTGAAATATACATTAATTTACGATTTACAGGATGTCCTTTCTCGTTATATCCTCAAAGCGGTTAAGGACTCGAAGGATATATTTCCAGAGAGGTTAAAAGTTCACCATTCAAAAATATTTGTTTTATTCAATCTACTCTCTATATTCTGTGGCTACGTATTATACCTACAAAATATATTCTGAGGCAATGAATGAAATTGAAACTGAAGTTTGGTTCGTTCAATAGGGAAATCGGACGATACGTGCCCCTTATGGTCAACCTCTCCTGATATACATTCTATTAGCAAAAAGTGAAAACGGAGAAATGATAAGACAAAATGGAAAGCTATATGAAATGAGTACAGAGATGTTTGATAATACTTATTGGGCCTGTTCTTAACTTATTCTATTGGGCTAAGACCTGATGATCGTTGCTATCACAACATCCCTTTGTTGAAGAGGCGAACTGAAGCTGAAATAGAGGTTAGCCAAATACGTTTACAGCAGCTACATGATCAAAGAATATTCAATGCTAACGGAGAACCTTTTTAATTCTTCGGCAGGTCAAAAAGTCCTCGAGCGAAAGTAATTCGCCAGAAGGCGCAATAACTACTATGGTATGTTGATAAAAAAAGAGATAAGGAAATTAGGGGCTCATTTGTGTTTCCCAACAACCAGAGTCTCTGTGGATTTTAAATGAAGAGAATGTCCACCAGATCGTTGATTTTGTGAGGTTTACTACTTAAAAATATTCTATGAGTTTGTAGTAGCTTTGTTTGTTTTTGCTTGACCTCTGTTTAGGTTTCACTTTGTCTCTTCAGTGAGAGATTTTTGTGATAAAAACTTTGCTGTACATCATCACCGTGGGGAAGGCTAGATAATGTAAGAATAAACATACTAACACGTTTTGAGAAGAATATGGCCCGTCACAGTGATCAAATAGCAATAAGACGAAATGTTCAATTCTTCATCAAATAACCATGGGCCAACTCTACAGTTCCTATCTAAGTCAAAAACTGACTTACTTTAGGAAGCCATTTCGAAAAAAGTCGACTTTTACAGAAAGGAGTAGTCTAGGAGGGGTGTGATATGGGGTGACTTCGAGGTCTTGACCCCGCGGTTTTGTTTCTCAGCGTCTTCAATATCTGCACTGGCTCCTATCATTTTAGCGAACTTTCATAATTTTTGTTTTTACGTTTTATCTAGATTGCATAAGAATCTACCCAGCATTCCCTCACGATCTACAAGTTACCTATTGGGTTGGAAGGGATGAAATGTCAAATTTATTTATTTTGATTAAATCATTAAAGTAAGAATCCGTATCCTGATTACAAACCCTAACCTAACACAATGGGTATTAAATTAATCTGTAGACTATTTTCTTACTATATCTTTCAGTTTATTGTGAACTGTTCAAATGTTTATGTAATATTTTACTATCAATGAAATCAGAAGTATTACGAGTTATATTATTATATGAATTTAGTCTTGGACATAAATAATGCTTCTAAAGCCTTTCGAAACATCAATATGGCTTTTGGTTATAGTACAGTGAATGAAAGAACTGTATATCGGTGGATCTCTAGGTTTTTTAATCTGGCAAAACAAGTGTTGAGAATGGATCTCGTGGAAGGCCAGAAACAAAACTCGATGATGAAGAATTAACGGCTTTAGTAGAGGTCACTCCACTTCAGGCAAGAAGAGAACTTTCAAAACACTTAAACGTCAGCCATACTTCTAATTGATTGTCAGAATTGAAATGTTTGTCAGTTAACTTAAAAAAAATAAAATACGTGCCCTGAAGTTCTAAAATAGAAGTTTTACCACATCAACCATATTCACCTGACTTGTCGCTAACTGTATAATTTTTTCAGAGCGTTTGACGCATTTTTAAAAAACAAAATATTCCAAAATGAAAACTAGGTAAAATTTTCATTTCTTGAATGTATTGATTCAAAGCCAAACGGTTTGTTTGAACAAATAATAAAAAACCTTGTTGGGAGTTGGGTGAAATGTATTGAAGCCAACCGAAGTTATTTTGAATAAAAATATCGTTAAACTTTGTTTTTTCTTTCATTTGCCTCATCCTTCAGGTATTGACATCTCATATGTTCCAACCCGATATTTTTTATTTTTGACAAGCGCGAATGGAGATCAGGTTTCATTGAAGTATTAAGCCATCGTTCTGCGTCTAGCTGGTTGCACGACGGTTTTTATTTATATTATATTTATGTATGGTTTAGTGTGCATAAAACAGATTCAATAAATTTGAAATTTATAAGGTATACTCAACAAAACCTCTAAATGTGCCGATTTACAAATTACAGGAAATAGGGGGGGGGGGGAACGTTAAAAAAGTCAAGGTGGTTTCGTCCCAGCACAGAATTAATTAATTGCTTAATATTTAAACTTATGATTTTTCTCCCTTCTTATGGACACATTAAATACGGTGACGCAATATATATATATATATTTATATGTATAAAAAGATATCCCAAAAAAATGTCCAATATTTCAGGTATTCTTGGAAAGGTAATTTCCTGTTGTGGTTCCTTAATAAATAAAATGGATTATTGTCGTCATCAAAATAAGAAGTTCCATTTTAACATAAATAATTCTATAATTACAAAAATTCATTGAAATTGTTTTCGCAGGTGTAACGAAATCATTGATTGGAGTGTGAATCACACTCGACTTTAGTTTTGTTTTGTTTACTCATCAGTTATAATAACAGATGGTTATATTACTAAAAACAAAACAAAAAAAAAACAGACCGTGTAGTTGCTTTTGGTGAGACTGGCAGATGTGCGTATGTATTTGTGTTACAACAGCTTTCGCGGAGGCCTCGTGCCATTGACGTTCGAGCTTTGACCCAGATCCAACCCTACTATCTCCACCCACTCCTTCAGTCAATTATCAGCCCCATCTCTACTTTTTAAATGGAAACATTTGTCATTGCCTCAATAACAGTGATTAACTACACGCAGCTAAAGAAGAAAAAAAATATTAGCACTTCAGGACATTTCAAGTTTTTTCAATTTGTTCCAAAACTATTTCAAGCACCTACACGTAGATCCTAATAATCACCGCATAGTTTAGTTTTTTCAAATGATAGTGTTTTCGCAAGTTCGAACTTTTGTTACCAGGTACTAACAAATGAATTAAGACAATATATAGAAATAATAAAAACGTACTAATAAACATTTACAATCACACCTACTTAAAAAAAATCAAGCAATTAAACATTTAAAGTATTAAAAATGTTTAAATTACATACAAACAATTATTAGTTACAGGTTATTGGTTAAAAATGTATTTCACGGTTTGATTCGACGTGACCTGACTACCGTTCAGACACTCATACAATCCGATAATTTATAAATTATAATTTAAGAAATAAAAAAGTTTGATTTTAGAAAGAAAATTAATATTTCCATTTGTCTGTTTGACAATTTACTTGAACACATTTCGGTTTTATTCCTTTATTTGTTCTGACTGAGAAAGGCTTATAAGAAAAACCGATTTAATTATCTTTGCGGACAAATGATTTTCTTGTTTATTGCAAAACATTTGGTTTGTTAAAAAAAAAAAAAAAAAAAAAAAAAGTGAAGGAAAAGGATTAATAATAAAATATAAAATATAAATTTTATATATATATATATACATACATAAATATGGAAGGCACAACCGCATTCCACCTCATTGACATTATTATTATTTATATTATTATAATTATATTGTTTTAGTTTTAATTTTTTGTGCCCCCCTTATATACCTTCCACTCCTTGGTGAAAACGCACACTGTCCTATTGGGAATCACACACATAGATTTACAGAGCAGTAAGTGAGAGAAAAACACACCGTCCATTTAGGGCTTAGAAACTAGAACATCATGTCATGGAGCAGATAGGCTAACAACTATACCTTACAAGAACACTTAACATAATTTTCCATTTCCGTTCATAAATTTTTATTCAAGCTATTGTTAAAGAAATTGTGTATTGGTGTATTTTTAGGTGATATAAGGAGGCTCTCCGAACGTCGCTAGTTCGAGATTAAGTCAAATTTTGAACAGTGTTGACTAATATCAAAAAATTAGTGCACAATATATCGCTTATATTCTTACTTCAAAAGCTGATATAGTATTCCTTCGCAATGCGTGTATTAACATTTCTATTTCTTGGCAACGATTTTTACGAAAATAACGCTAACAGCTAAACAAATTTCTCAGAACAGTAAAATATGGAGATGGTGTATTATAGCCTGGTTAACCTTTCCAATCATTGATGATTTATGAAAATCCATCCAATTGTTTTAAGGGAACAATTTTTACTATCCCTATTATGAACCAGAACGACAAATATACTTCCCTTACAAGGTGTATATTTATGGCAGAATATTATTGTTTTAAATAAAAAAATATTGGGCGATTCCACAGAAACAAATAAACTTTATTTTTTACATTTCAAAGGTTTGTAATTTAAAGAATATTGTTGTCAGAAAAATGAAATAAAAATTTTATTCGACTGTATAAGGGAAGCGTCATAACGTTTACAATTACAAAATATTAATAGACAAATACAAAATATATATCTTGTTGTCACATTTATTTATTATCTGTCCGATTTTCATTTACTGTAATAATGTCGGTTTGAAGTCATAATGAAGTAACGGCTCTTATTAAATTACATTAGGAACATAAAAAGAATTTGTACCTTTTTTTGCCTATTGTATAAACAGATTTTACTCGGTTACCACTTTACAAGCATTGAGCACCCACACCAGTGACAGTTTTACAACAAATTAGGTTTCTATCGACGTTCTATAAACTAGATCAATTTTCAAAGTAATAAAAATAATTTTTTTTTAATTAGGGCGTTTGAAGTTCAAAAAAGTTACTGCTATTTCGTGATTTGTTTTTGCCACTCTGTTTTTATATGGAGATTTCGCAAAAGAGCGAAAAAACGAGGGTTTCTGGCCTCAACCAACAGACTAGCTGATGCGAGTAACGTGTAGCTTCGGCCATGCACTCTAGTGTGACTATAGCAGGAATCTGTTATCTATGCGACCTATACAGAAAGTGACACTTTACTCTCGAGTGGGGATTCGCTCGCCTTGGGCTTGAACCATATTCATATGAGAAAATAAACGATTGAGAACGAGTCGCACATGGAATGAAATAATTAAGACAAGATCTTCAAAGTCTATACATGTATCTAGTGAGGGTTCATTTGTGAACCTGGACAATAGAACAATACTCGTAAGTGTTGTATAAGCCGCCCAGGCCACATGCATGGCTTTATTAAATTGTAAGTAAATGATTGTAAAAAAAAAAGAAAAAAAAGAACACTATATGTACTTCATAGAAACATTTTTTACATACATAAAAACATTAGAAACTAAAAATGTTTAATTTTATTTCCTTATCCTTCCTGGCACTGTAAGCTGCTTAAATAAAACAACATTATAAATGTGAATGAATTGATGAGGAATATCTGGTAGGTGCTCTTCACGATCCCGGGGAAGAAAAATCTACTTCAAGACCTAGGTGACTCTGTCCAACTCTTGATTTACCCACCCAAAATATATTGATTGTAATCTTATTTCAACACAACAGAACAATTAGTATTTAATGGATCATACAAATACATTTTATTCCACTTCTTCATACGTGGAAACGTTGATAGAGTAAAGTATTTCCTGTAAGAATGAAGTCTGATTGATTACTATCCCCCTTCACTATGTATATGTGTATGTATTAATAGCCGATAGACGGCACTACTACATACTACACAGCCGCCCATTGAGTCTGGCGGAGGTAATGACCGGCTGTAGTAGCCTGCGCGCGCAGTCGCTCGATACCTTGACCCGCCTCTGCCGTTCCCTCTCGTCTTCTCTTTTGATTCATTCCATCTCTCTCTGTTAAAGCCTGCCGGCCTGAGATTACTAGTATTCCACAAAGCAGGCTCTTAATATTTGTACCGCCTTCCCTGCTAATTTTCACAACCCCACACGAAAGGTTTAGTCAATATACTATTGTTGAGGGATTACTTTAAAATTGTTAAAGAATGTCGGTTAGTTCAAATCCGGTCCACTCTAATAACGGAGGACCACTACCGTATATTATTCTTGTCTTATATTACGTAGAAATTTACCCTTATTTAGTTTATTAAGACGTTATACCCGTATATCGAAAACAAGTTTGCTATTACAAGAGCATCCACTGAGGGACTCCAATTAGGGCAAATGACTTTTTTTTTTTTTCATTTTCTGATTAAGCTTCAAAAAGTTTATAAGTGCCATTAGTAAGTAGTGTGAGCATGGTTCGGGGAGCTAGCGTGTAGGTACTCCTCAACCCCGGTGGGGGATACTATTTAAAGTACCTAGCTGAGGAGTCTTGATGCTTGATGGCAATTGTCTCGATATCAGTTGCTTGAGGCCTATTCTGTCGAACTAGGAACATGCCCCCATTAAAAATGCTGCTGAAGTCAGGCTGACAGGTTCAATTAGTTCTGGAAGCTGTTCACAGCTTGATTAAAAAAGTATACATGATCTTGAGCATATGATGACTATTTTCGCCACTTAAGGAGTAAGGTACATTTGTTTGAAGAAAATAGTAAAACTCTTCTGAAAACTCATTTTGTCAATTTCTCACCAACGTTTATATGTCTGCTCCTACGAATCGCAATGAAAAGCAACGCTGTACACAATATTAATCATTATTCTTATCCAATTGTGAGTTGATAAAAACCTACATATCATACAAGTACACAACCTTCCTATCACGGAACTAAAGGTTGACCACTAAAGCGTCTATGTGGAAATCTCAAGGGTAAGTAGTATTTAAATGAATTTTAAGTTATTCGTTAGGAAATATACTTATAAATTCTGATCCAACTCTGTGGCGATCATCAAGCTTACAAGCTAACTGGGTGCCATGCTGACTAATAGGTCAATGTCGGTGATGATGTCTTAGGCTCAAGGATGTAAGTGCTCATCGCATCGTCATTAACCTTGGCTTTGTTTTGTCCGTTCCAACATATTCACTAGTAAATTTGGCACGTCTTATGTTCGTTATCTTACATTCAAAGATTCAAGGCTTTTTTATTTTTTTTTTTAGGGGGGGTTGATTATAAGTTGCCGAGCCTGAAGTGAAAGTCTACATTAAAAACATTCATTGGTCAACCATTGATAATTGTCTTGTTTATCTAAACTTTTGTAGGCAGTTTGGCACATGTTAAAAATCACCTCGCACTAAGCTGTGTGTGTTATGCTTAGTAATTATGATTTAATTAAAAACCCCTTGGTTAAAGCACGAGGAAAATACGATAACTTTCGAAAAATTTCAAAGATATTCCTAAAACTTACGTTTTGGGAGCTAACAATATAAATCGCGTATTCATTATTGTTTGATACTATCGGAACACTTCAACAGATTTTTGAAGCAATATTTTAACCAATGTACATATCTTTTATTTTTCAATAAACTATTTTCGGTCAAAAATAAGTTTTCCACAGACACAAGCTATTAACAAAATGACAATGACATTAACTGCATGGAAAAACGGAAGGCACAGTTACAGTTCACTTTGTCTCTGCCAATTTTGTTATAATTAGCCTAATAAAATTTTATTTGTGCTTGGGGGAAATAAAAAACACAGCGCATGCCCAATCATAATTAACTAAAATAATTAATATTGTACAGTTTATTTTAGTTCTACTGAATATAAACTTTATAGGAACTGTGCCACCGGAAGTCCCGTGCCTACTCGCACTGTGTATCTGCAGAACCGTACTTTGACATTCTTAATACTTTATGTTATAAACATGCTATAAACACATCCTATTTTATAAGTTTGAGAGCTAAGGGAAAAAAAAAAAAAAAAAAAATGTTATAAAATTGCACCCTCGGTAGACTCTCACTACCTTCCTGATTCCACCCGCCTCCTTTAGGCATTCCACACCCTATATCCTTCTCATACATCCTTCAAATGGGGGACTCCCCTTAGTGAAAGGCACTCATTAACCCAAAATAATTCTCCTTTATTTTTCCCACATCCTATTTTATAAGTTTGAGAGCTAAGGGAAAAAAAAAAAAAAGTTATAAAATTGATAGTCTTTCCATAACTGATAATTTCTTCTTTATTCAAATAGCGCTATTGGCTGCTCTAAGCCGTCATCATGAGTTATCTCTGCAACAAAATAGAAAGTCAAATGATGAAAAAACTATTACCTGCCCATATGGAGACAAACTAATTACGTAACAATAGCTACAGTCATTTAGTAAAATATAAAATATATTCCACTAAATGTGGTGAAATGTACTTAGTTTGAAATTGTCCTTCTATTCTACTACAATTTAAAATTCAAAATACAACACCTATGGAGTAAATTCATAAAACAAAATTAAAAAATATGAAATAACCGTTAAAACCATAAAATATTTGTCAACAAGTTGTATGATTATAAAAACCTACTTAAAATATTCATCAATCATATGTCTATTCGGACAATTGGTTATGTGAGATATATATAACTCATCTAAAACACTTTTATCTTTTAACCAGGGCTGCTATATTCACGCTCCTAGGATTTAGGATTGATGAATAGTATAGGTAGGTTGTCCTTCAATCTTAAATTTCCCCTATCCGATGTCAGTTACGAGTTACGTAAGTTTTTTATTTGACTTAAAAACTCCATTGTAGTATTAATAATTACTCTTAAATATACATCCCTTATGCAATTTTTGTTTATTAATATATTGCATATATTTATATTTTATCTACATTTTGCTATTTACATTTCATTATAAAATAAAATATAGAACTGTTCTGTTCAGAGATCATTTTTCGTTACATTTAATGTGGCCCTAATCATGATGAAATACACTAAACTCTGAACCTTAAATATCATCTGAGTTGTGGCCTGAGAAATAATAAAATTATGAGTCGAGACTTTATTTATTTTTTTTAAAATTTATATCTAATATTGATTGAAATATGTTTAAGACTAGTTCCTTGTACCCATTTGAAAGGAGAGCCTCTTCCATCTAGCTTAGAAATTATTTCTTGTCAATAATATTTTTTCGATTTTGTAGCAGATATGAACAATTAATTTGACGAGGGTACTTTTCAATTATTAGGCTCATTTCGATTAGGCGGAATTAATGAATACATAAATTTCATTAGGCTATACCTTCCGATCTGTAATATCCTTTTGTAAGTATCTAATATGGTCTGTATGATACTTGTTACTTTTAAAAGCTTTTTTCTATTGTTCAGTACTGGGAGAAAAAAAAATGGAAATTAACGAAATGAAATTGAGAATATTATGTTGATTTCAATTATTGATGAGATAATGATTTGCATATTGCTTTAGTAAACAATTAGCATACGAACATTATTTTTCCTCTTTTTTAAAATACCCATTCAGATGAAGTGAATTTCATTTGAAACTCAATAATATCAGGGTATTTTTTCTTTGGCTATTAGCTATTTATGATTATAGGATCAATAACACAACCAAAAATGACAAAATCAATTTCAAAATTTTTCTGGATCTTTGCGATGCACATAAGTAACTGAAGGGCTCGCACATAACAGAAATACCTTTTCTACAAGGGTGTATTTGTCATAGATTGTTTTATTGCTTTATTATGAAATATATTATTGGATGTATGTTTGGCAGGAGAAGGGGACGAGCTGATGAGCTGACGGTGACCCGATGGTGACGTCAGGGCTCGGAACCCAGCGGCCGACTACCAGCATGCTCTGCTGCGGACGGAAGAAGGTAAGCGGTTTTGCATATTTATTTCGTTGTTTATTAGTTAATACTACGTTTGTAAAATAACTGAAGACAGGCTGTATAGTAGAATGTTTCGCACAGTGGTAGTATTGTTTCCAGTAGTTTTCCTGTGTATGGGGCCATTATGTTGGACCTCTAAACTGTAGGTAACAAGGTAACCTTAACAGGCAGAATGGAAGAGGAACATAAAAGAAAGAGAATTCATTTTTATCATAAATATTGGATAACATCACCAGGACTGTCTTTATAACAAGTTGTAACTCTATTAGGAAAGGTCTGATCCAGAAAAGGGAGAATAATATTACGCCTAATTGAATTCACAACCATAAAATAGTCACGAGATTCACATAGTTCCATTTTACCTAGGAGAGCTGTATTTTTTCCGAAACTGTCCCAATAAACTTCTTTAACATTCATATTTCGTAGGGATTATTTGTCTACTGACAGGGAGTAGTTGATACAATAGAGATTTGACTACTGGAGTTCAAATCTCCTGAAGAGTATAAATGAAGAATCCGATAGAAGCTAGTATCATAGTGTTCTGTAAACTAATAAATAAAAGTTTTTTACATTTTGTTTGTGGTTTATAGATTTGCCATTGTCAATGAGTACAAATGTTATCATGCATAAATGTAGTTAGCCTGTGACAGTAATCTGTACACAGATGATAAAGTCCCCTTAGACTAGGCCGTGGAACGCTGCAGACCCTGTGCGGTTAAAAAGAGGACTATTCTTAATTGCAGTCCAATCCCGATGTGGCAGTTTCTATTATCCCGCTAATGACTGGGGACTCCTATATTCCCATCGGCCACTGCTGGTATTCCGCTTCATATGCCTGGCTGTTCCAAGTGCCTGCTTGGGGTTCGCGTTAATGATTTGCAATATGTTCTGTCACATCAACATCAATTCAATATTAACATCAATATTCAGGGTTCGGAGGAGTTGAGACATTGGACAATGAAGTAAAAGCTCACAGATGGGCATAGGCCGTTTGTGAAAAATGGAGAATTAACATGAATTAGTTGATCATTAAAAAAAAAAAATCTTTATCGACTAAAATTTCTTTACATCCATTAAGAATTTAATTGTATTTAAAAAAAATATAGATAAACAAAGAAGAGGACAGCATAAAGAGCTTAACATTTATTAAGTGATAGTGAAAAAATACTCTAATTTCTCACTCAAAATTAGCTCATTTCATTTATTAAACAACCACGGATACTAAAAATCGCGTTTCCAACAAACAGAAAGAGTTGTAATTGCAATAACGGCAAATAATAACTAATGAAATCGGTTGAAACGTATTAAATAAGCCATTTATATTGATAGCTTTTAAAACTGTATTTCAAAATAAAAATCAATAAATATATTTATTTGGACGAATACGTTAGTATATTATTTTTAAAAAGGATAAAAAAATAATAATAATTATAAGGTCTTGATATATCCTTGGCTAAGTCTCTGCTGGCTCATAAGTTGGCCTAGATAGAGACAGAACCTGAAGAAGAACCCTAATAATTTAAAACTAGTAAATTGGTACATGTAAGATGGGATAAATATTAAAAAATAAAAAACGTAAAAACGTTTCATTTTACATAGGAGAGGGGATAAATTCATTCTTCTAGAATTTCAGGGTGTTTAACAGGGCGGGAGAGTTGACCTCCCATGTTATCGTTTTTTGTTTTTTTATTCTCACGTGGAGACTCGTGACCGAGAGGGTGATGGGTAAGAATGAAGGATTCAGATCTGTACAACTCCAACACCCCATTTGGCAATGTAAACAGTTGGTTATAGGTGCGGTTGGTTTAAGGGAGGCAGGTTCTTTTCCAGATGGCTTGGATTTGATAGACATCTGTGTGGATGACGTTACCCGTATTTATTTTGGGATTAGGTTAGGATTAGTGGCTTGCCAGGCACTACTTGGATTGGATAGGATCTCGTAGAAATGCTCTTAGTTAATAATGGAGTCTGGTAAAAGAAGGAGCGGGTACATTCGAGGAATGGATAAGAGAGAGAGGCAAAGCAGTACCGGGATATGGTCTGACGGAAGGTGATCAAGACGGGTTGTTGATTTGCATTCATGTTAAACTGTAGTTACATGTGGTTACATAAAGAAGTTGAGGAGCCCGAGGCCTATGAGACTCTGCGGACCAATATGTTCGAGAAAATCGTGAAAAGAAGGGACAACATTTAGAAGTTACTGGAATCTGTCAGGGTGGGCCTCTGTAGCTGGTCGTTTCCGAATCCTACCGAAGGCGCAAGAATCCTGTGAGGAAATGATTTCTAATAGAGTTAAAGAGGGGAAGCAACATGTACTCGGAGAGCTACGAGTTTTTGATAGTTAGGTTGTGTCAAACACCACTCGTTTGTTTTACAAGAAATAGCTTTAAAGAATTGATGCAGTTTAAGAGCTGAGTGATTGAATTATTGATGTGATCCAGGTGGAGAGAATCCAGTCTGCCGGATGTGCTGGTTACGTACTAACGGTAATGTATATGTATAAGTTGGAGGGTATTTCATGTCCGAGGACTCTGCGCCGGCCCCACTACAGTTAATCTCATACTAAGCCAGCAAGACTTACCCGCCTTACAGGCTTATTGTACGCTTTAAACCACAGACGCCCTTCCGCTATCGTTTTAATTACACATTCCCTTCTAACCGTCTTTGTTTGCTTTAGTTGTTATAATATTTAAAAAACTTACTATTTGATCCATAGATTATTGTCTTGCCATTTTTTTTTTTTATCAAACAATCAATTGTGTATTTATTTTTTAAAAAATAACATAATATAACGAAATGAAGTCAGAATAAGTAATGAAATAATATTGAGAGACAATTTCTACAACTGTTTCGTAAAGACTTATTAAATGATTATTATTAAAAACTACTCTGTAAGTTTGAATTAAGTAATATATATGTATATCGCAGGGAGATAGTCGAATCCGCCATTTGCTCAAATGACTAGACACACGGCAAAAATTCAATGATTTGACCATACGATTAGACGTTTGCTCAAATGCCTAGACACTTAATCATACGCCTAGCTAGCCGTCTGATAAAACTTCGGACACCGTTTAGTCAGTTGGTCAAACAAAATAAAAACACAACTATAATCCTTTTATCTCATACTTTTGCCTATTTACTGTTTGTTTGTTAATTCAATTTCTTTTTTGGTTTTGTTTGACGGTCAGGGCTTTGCTGAATGGAGTACTATCCGCCTTCACTATAATCGCTGTCATGAAATTAAACACTAGGAATGAAGAGGCTACTTGGCGTGGTGTTGCCGCATACGGGCGGCTAATCACTAATTTGCTTATTGCTTGATGACTGACATTATCGAAGTACGTGGTTAAAAGAGAAGTAGTCCACAAAGCGGCAACAGGGCTTGACATGTACTGCGGGTTCTCAAGCTTATAATTTTGCGGTCATTGGCGTAAGCCAGACGAGTGTAATTCTTAGGTACCATAACTTCTGATCTTAGTTCTGTATTTCAACAGAGCAGAGTCGAGAAGAACGATAAATTTAAGAGACCTCAGGTCATCCTTGGTGGTTGCCGATGATCGTCTCAAATTCTTGAGATATTTGTTTGGACGTCTAGACTACATTGTGGGTATTTTTTATAAAGACTAAGATTTGAAAGATTCAGTCCCCTGCTGCCTCAAATTTCGTCCGATGCATTGCTGATGTATTTCTCTTTGTCCGGTCGAAAGCTTTGCTCAGATACACTAAACAGTAGCTTATCTCTATTCGTTTTTCGATAATCTATTCGGCTATTTGCCGCCTTAACAAAATAAGGTTTTGTGTTGATCTGTTGCTGCATATACTTATGTAGTTTATAGCAGTGTGCAACAATAGGGTCATTTCATGAACATTAATTTAGTATGCGCTCTACATTGTCATTGAGGGTCTACTTTCCATTTGTACCTACTACATCATGCCAGCCTTCCGATGTTTCCCGACTCGTCCATTAAAAACCTCCCATTATTATGAGCGTGCAATCTGAGTCATCTATGATTTTTCGATTTTTAGAGCATCGTGGAAAATATCTATTAGATTCCCATCTTCATCGGGCCCTTGTACAATGAATGATAGGCTCTAGATGTTTTCTATCTTGATCAAGGTGCATTGGCAATTAGTCCGCTATTAACTGGTTTCTTGTCCATGTCCTTAAACATTTTAAGAAATGTGCAGCTGACATCTCCAGCTGTTCTCTCAAACCTTGCCATTTCTGAGTAATAGGTCAGATAATTTTCGAGAACAGCAGATTTCTTTGTCTCGGTGATTCCGAGAGAGTTCACTTAGCTGTTTTTTTTATCTCCCCCACCAGTTAGTTCATTCTCCTTTCTTCCGTTCCTCGTTCCGAATCGAATTAACCCTTTTCCTTACCGGATTTGATTCTAAAGTATGCGTCTAGGTTTGGAAATTTCTCGGCTTGTAATATAGTGGATCTAAGGATGGCGAGTTACCGACCCACCGTTTCCAAAGCCTGGTAGTAATAAAATAAATATTTTTAATGGGCACAAGATTCAAAGCTTCTTTATTTATTTAATATATTACAAATGATAACAAATGTCGATTATAAAGATCATTTTTACCCAACAACTGAGGTTTCAGTCTGCCACCATTGTGGCTTTTGGTATTTTCAGTTTCTACTTAACCTTCGTCAATTCTTCTGTATTCATTTAAAGAATAATTACCTACTATTTATTATTCATTAACGGTTCATTTGTAGTTTGTATTTTAATTGTACGATCTCTTTTTTTTTTATTGATTATGTATCCTAATAATCTTCACTAAATTCTTCATAAATTCAACCTCATTCATACAGAGTAGGAATGATATTCCTCCGTTGTTGGCTGAAACATGCAAAATTTATTTATTTATATGATAGCTTCTTTAATGAAAATAATTTACATTACTTCATCGTACTGGGAAAAGTTTGATTGGTCCTTAAACCTTGAAAACTCCAGTGTCATTGCGACTATTAGCTCTAGAACTGGCTGGCTGGAAGACTGGAAGCAACTTGCTGTTAAAGTACTAAATAATCTGTTAGTGTCTTGGCCAAGCCTCCGGGATTACTGCGGGAACCGGGAACCCTGCCAACGCCCTGTACACGCCCGTTGTCAACCTTATTTATTGGACTTCTACTAGATATTGTAGGCAGTGAGGGTTTCTGTAAAAGGGTAATGGGGCTCTGTAACTTATCTAATTAAATAATATTCATATTTTACTAATAGATCATCCATCTAGAAAGGTCGTTTTAAAGTTGATATTGAACAAATCAATTATTGTAGAAAGTGGGGAGACTCCTCCCACTAACTCTTATATTACAATTGTTGAATTCAAAAACCTTTTTCCTGCTCACCAGTTTGGTTTCCGTCTACGACAATCCACTGCTCAACAATAAATCAAGTTTTTGACCGAGTTTGGCACGCAGGATTGCTTTACAGCCTCGAAAGATATTTACCGCAGACCCTTTTCCTAATCCTACAGACCTACCTTTAAAACCGCTTCTGGTCCGCTGTGGTTTAGAATATTCTAACTACTATCCCATAAAAGCAGGAGTTCCACAGGACAGTGTCCCGGGTCCCATTCTCTATAACCTACATACCGCTGATGTCATCTCTAATCCCAATACCTTTTCGGCAACATTTGCAGATAACACTGCAGTCCTGTCATCTCTCCCAAACACCGATATAGCATCCCAATAACCTTCAAAAACACCTTGAGGAGATCGAGTGCCACCAATGGCGAATCAAAGTTAATTAAGTAAAATGTTTCCACATTACCTTTACCCTCTGCCGCAAGTCCTGTCCGCTAGTTTTTTAAAATTCCATTCCTCTTCCTGTATCCGAGACAATGTGGTATTTAGGCTTCCATGTACCGGGGGGGGGGGGGGGAGGTCGGTGTTCTTCTGTAGTCCATATAGATAGTGCTGAATGATGGATACAACCATTCTAAAAAAAATATTTTATGTTGTTATTTATTGATCATTTGAAGTTTTATTATTTATTAGTTAATTTGGGAAACACGACATGACTGTTTGATGACGAGCTGAATAATTCCGAAACGTCGCATTCATTGTATGCATTCATAATAAAAATCGATTTGATAGGATATTGTGCACAAGTTTGATATTCAATATACATATACTTTTAAAATAACAAATATTACTCATATTCTTCTTACTACTACTATTATCTACAAGTTAATAAAACTTTCTACCTGATTTTTTGCATGATAAAAGTACTAACCAATTGACTGGCTGTAAATCCGGTCTGCAGAAGTTACAGTCACAGGTTACTGAAGATTGTTCTATGATTAAAAATATGGTCAGTTTCTTTTGTTACAAAGAACCGCTACGAAATAACCCCAATTATCGCTAATTTATGTTTATCACCCTATCAGTAATAAAAGAATCACTTAAATGGGTTCAATGTATTAATAGCTACTCCAAAGTTTAATTTGAAATAAACTGTTTGATCCCTCCGTGCTCTCCTGAATGGGAAAGATTTTATATTTAATTATTATGATTATTATAATGTTGGTTGTAGAATTTACGAAACTGAGAGGTTGATACTGGAGGTGGAGGCACGGTATTGTAGGTTAATGTGTAGTGGCCCTATCGGGGATAAATATATTTTCCTGTCGTACTTTCCTTTTCTCCTCATCACCGCTTAGCTAGTATTTATAAGCATTGCGCCAACTATTTAATTATAAGTGACATGTAAATGTTCATTCAATTATTAAGTTTCAAGGTTTGATAGTTTATATTAAGTCTTTTCGTTCACTGATACATAATTTTATTTGTCATTTTGGTTTCTCTAATTTCCATTGCCAATAGAAGAAATACAGATATTATAAACCAAAATGTGTGTTATATCACAATAATCCTCTTTGGATACATTTTTTTTTCCTTATTCATAAGGATTCAAAAAACATTTGTAAAAAATAATAGTTTATTTTAATATGTCCTCAAGGTTCTATATATTTAGGGGCCTAGAGTATAAATTTGCATTTTTATAATGTTTAAAATAACATAATTAACAAGATAGGCTATGACATATATGTAATTTTAACAATAGTTACCGAATACAAATAATGATTTATGATAACATGGGTGGGTACATTTTTCCTTCTTAGGTGATCGGTGGTCTTCATTCTTGTTAACGGCTTCCTCTCTCTGGTCCACAACGTGTTCCGTCTCCAGCGCCCCGGTCCATTAACAACTTAATAGAAACAGAATATGTAAATTGAAATGGGCTTTTTGTACCGATTCAGAGCTTTATTGTAAGGAGAACTTAAACCTGTTACAGTGAAACTACACAAACTAAAACAGGACCCATCCTTGGTCCCCAGCTCACCTTCAGGTAAAATGAGTATGTAACCTGACAGGCAACCAAGTAGCCTATAGTGCGTGTTGACTAAACGGTGAAAGCTTAGGCAGACTTCTGATTGAGAACGTGATTAGGATACGATTGCAATAAAGGCCTTCATTTAAGGAGTGAATATCCCTCGCTGATCCGTAGGGATGGAGAGGTTCCATGAACATAGGTATTATTAAGTTTACAGTATTAAAAGAAATCTTCAAAAGTGCGAGGGCGTCATCAATTCATGTCACTGTTGAACATTTGGCGAAATAAACTTTTTGTAATAATTCTGAGAATCTTGATTTAAATAAATACTGAATGAGAAGGGCTATTCTGGTAAAAGAGTCGGTCATTAAAGTGAGTGCATTAATTCACCTACGGGTATCGTTAAATAACAGCGAAACCATTATCTACTAGTCCATGGTGACATTAATGCTTAGTTGGGATGCTTGTTTAATGTACGGGCTCAATGTTATATCTCGCTAGCGTGAAAAGTTCACATCAAGATGTACAAATTTATTTATATATTTATTATGTACTAATGAATTTAGACAATGCTTAATGCGAAAGTATTATGTTTGAGTTAAAAATGAATAACATGATATTGTAAGAATGTCCCATGCGATTTCATCGCATCCTGATTTCTTAATGGTGATAGCCATGACGGAATGCGCATCCTTTGAAATGTGTCTATTGTTCTGGTACGACCTTGCCTAGCACTGTCCTTGATTCGGGTCATATCGTCATCATTGAGATATCGACATGCGTCATTGTACAAACTATGGTCGTAACATATTTAACATTATTCAAGGTTCTGGAAATATAATTACTTAAAATTTAAGCGTTTGTCACTTAGTTGAAAATAAGTCCTTATGCCCTTTTTTGGGCACCATTCCTTTAAACGATAAAGGAGCCAGGCTTCGAAGATTCAACGATATTTGCATTTTTCGAGATTAAGTTATGATAATATCACAATATTTTTCATAATAAGTAATATACCAGCTAACCTGTGTAGGATCATGGTTCATGATCGACTTCTACACGTGAATCGAGGGTTCCATCTGCCTCGCGCACCTTTGAATTCCTCTCCTCCATCGGGATTTATGATTTATTAATTAGTATTTTGTCCGTGAGAAATACATAGTTTGGTTGATTTCTGATATCTCTCTCTTTTGTGACCTTTAATTATAATCTTCTACTGCGCAATTAGGAATATAAAGCATTATCGAAGTGGATGCTGTTGAAAAATTCCAATTCTGTGGGCTACCAAATGTATTCATCACGTTCATGCTAGTCCAGATTATTTGTTGTTATTGGGTAGGATTAATGCTAAGCTCACGGCACAATTAAAAGTTCAATGTACTAAGGGAATTTCCTTTTTGAACGGATTATTACAAGAACAGCATTTTTACCATCCTTGGACAAGAATTTATTGAGTTATCTACAACTTTAGTTCAACCGTTGGTTCTTATGCAATGAATGACTGAAATTTTGTCATTTCTGAATGACTGAAATTTTGTCATTTCTGAATGACTGAAATTTTATCATTTCTGAATGACTGAAAGTCGTTGGTACTACTGTTACTATTGCTGACTCGAGTGACTAGTTACTTTTGAATAAAAAAGGAAACAAACCTTTTTACGCGCTGTTGTTAATTGTACTTTCTTCCTGACGATTCATCCTCGCTCTATTTATTATTCAGCTAAATCAATGGCCTAGTGAGAAAGGGTAAGCGGTCATCGATAACCACTCCGGCGTGTGTGCTAGCACCATTAATGTTTGAAAACTTCTTGGGTCTTGAGGCTGTTGTGAAGCTTGCCGATAACGTTTTAATGCCTGTGCTCCCCTAACTTCTCCCGGGAGAAGTTTCAACATCTATTACCTATTCATACCTTGATTGAGCAACAGCTAGTTTGTTATGAGTTTGTATCGGTGTGATTGATAACTGCTTATATACTCTGTTGATTGTGAGTGGTATAATTTTGTAGTACAGAAAGCCCAGATAAAAAGTAACAGATTCTCTTAGTATACATGATAGTGGTCTTGAATGCCATTTGACTGTTCATTGCTAGCTCGTGTTACAAATCTCTGAAACTCCATCCCTATCAATATTTGACCTTCTCCCTCCCTGGCACTATGTAACTCTAGACTTTTTCAGTTTCTTCTCCCACTTCGATCCAACATCATACGTATTAATTTGTACCTCAAAATATCTTTGGTGGTCGTGAATAGGTAGATAAGTTGAAATCATTGACTTATGAACTGGACAAATCAAGTCAATGAAAAAGGGATTGGGAATCAGGTAGATATGGGTCAGCCCTGTATATCCAATTCTCAAACGGGTAATCATTGTACTATCTAAGCTCTTAATTAATCTAAGCTCTTAGCTATTAAGCTATGTTTAATGGGACTGTTTCTTGACCATTCGTGGCAATATATATTCTTTTGTCGCACCACTGCGTTATTTGCTTCTGTCAGTAAATTGGTGTAAGTTGGGATATTCTCTATTGGTGCGTATTGGTTGCGAGTGGTTCTCGACTATCTTAATTTGTATTTTGGGTTGGAAGCCTATACAGTAGTATTTTACCGCCTGCAGTTGATGGGTTTTTGTTGATTTTTTAGGACTTGGTTAATTGGTAAATCTTTTGGCGATCGGTTTTTAAAATATTCAGTACGCCGAGCGGGAGAAAAACAATCCATTTATCGATGACTCCTTTTCGCTATTTTGAAGTTGCTTGTTTGATCGTTAGTAATTTGTCAGCAAAGATGCTTACTTCTGCTAGTTTATATTTGGCTGTTTTTCATAAGTTATTAACGACTTTTCATCATTACTTTGTGTATTACTCTGTATTTTCTTATCATTTTTACTACTAGGAATGTTAACTCCCTTGAGGAGTACATTTTTGAGATTCCGCTTGATGGCCTGTCAATTCATTTCTTTCGCCTTCCCCGCTATTTGAATCACAGCTCCGTATGAGGAGTAGGTTAAGGCGATCACTCTATTATATTGCCGTGGAGGAAGTAAAGATTGACCCTTGAAAATTTAGGCATCTACATAAGCCACGTAACTAAGGACTGGGTCTACTAAACATATTTAGACGTTACTTCTCTTATTATTCTCCACTTTGGACTACGGATTGTGAAATGTTTCTGAAAATCTGAGATTTTCTGGAGACTCTTGTATCGCTATGTTTCTCCGAGTCAAGATGGTTACCGCAATCGGCTTGACGTCAATATTTCTTTGAAACCTCTCTTTATCTTAGCCATCATCTATCCACTCTCGTAAAAGGATATTTACTCTCGCAAACCAGCTTGAGGATATTCTAGGAGGTTTACCCCCTTTTCTAGGATTTTTACCAAAATGAATAGTAATCCAAAATATAATTAATGAAAAAAATTTTCTAGTAATAATAATTATAATAAGACTATTTACATTAATATATTACACCCTAATTATAGTTAAAATAATAATAATAAGATCATCAGTACAAAAATGAGTAAACCTTAATTGCTATTCCAGATGTTAATAACCCTTGACATGTTGATTTGAATAACCAAAGATTGAATCATAAAATTTATTTTACTAGTTCGATATTTGTTTCTTTTGGTCCAATTCTATGATAATTTAAGCCTCTAGGCTAGACAGCCTGTACTTTTTACTTTATATTATTCTTATGCGACTATCGCGCAAGAATAAAGGAGCATAAGATTTGTATTCATTAATGCACTTCGACGTATGTAATATGAACTGAAGAGCGACAGATGTGTTGAATCAAAGCTTGAGTAGAGCAGCCAAGACAGATGGTTACACGAAGAAAACCACCCAGGTCCCACATAGAGCACAGCTTCCTCCTGCTAATGCTCCTATATGTCTCCTTTTGTGTCTACCCCCTTTCATACTTACATCAACTTCTCTCTTCTCCTCATCTCTCCATTGTACAGCGCTTTATGTATTATATCTTCTTACCGCAAATCTCCTTTGTAACTGTTCGTCATTAACAACTTTATTAATCTCAATAATATAACTGATATTTAGGACATTGCTAATGTTTGAAACCAAATAAAGTGTGGTGAGTATGATACAGTAGGTGTGAAAACTTATTGCAGTTATAATGAGAACAGGTGTGCTGAAACAAGTGGTTAATTTCTTTCCTGAACTTTTTAACTTCATGAAAAATTGTAATTTAAAATGAAGAATGCCAATCAGACCTGTCTTAATCGAATAACTAACTTTCAATTTACTTAGCAAAATTACATGTTGAGTGGGGGAGTCTTAATTATCTTTCACAAGCTCTCCCTATATAAGTATATGTTGGCTGACAAATCTCCTCTCTATTGATCAAATGCTGGAGGGCCCGAAAATATCATAGGGGATAGATACTAAGTGGGTCTGGCGGGTAGGGACGTGATTGTACACCAGCAATGTTTCGGTGATTGTTTCAGATTTATGATATAGAAACTATTTGACTCAATTTCAAAAGTACCTAAGCATGACATAATGCCCAATAATTGATTATGAATCTGATATATTATTATTGGCTGTGCCGCGATTCTAACCGAGAACATCCGAACCCTTCTTCTAGTCTATTTCTAATCTCACTAATTTCTGAGCTGGCCTCGTATAACATTTGAAAAATCGTCTGAGCGACAGACCTTTAATAATAGGGATGCTACGATGAAGTCAAGACGACTTATAATTACTTTAAGAGAATTTTTATCTTTTTACGGCATTATATGTATAAATTTTTTAGTTTCTAGTGGATAAAACTAATTTGAGTGTAGGTTTAGACCCCCCGGCTCTGGCAGTATAATTCTTATTTGACTAGTAATTGGCCTTGAACTGTGGTCTAGACCTAGTTAAATGAAAAAATAAAATTATTATGGTACAAAGCCCTATCAGAGTCGCAAAAATATCGACTGATATAGGCCAAGCTAGCAGATTGACAAAACATTGGATTACAAATAGTTATACACTGACAGGCTAAAAATTCCGCCCACCTGATTTTTGCATGTTTAGTTCATGTTTTCATCTCAAAATATTTCTGCTTTGGACTGGTCAATTTTTTTTATGAATAAATATGTATTTTTTTTCAATTATAAATGTCAATATAGAGGATAGTAACCCATAATCCTTAATTCAATTAAAGAACTGTCGTTCCCAATGCTTACTTTCCATGGAATTAAAAATGTTTATTCAGTGTCATTTGCGTTCTGGTGCAGCAAATTTCTTAGTTTTCGGCTACGATATTTTAATTTTCTCAATTTTAAGTTTAAAAATGCCTCTTCGTGCTGAGGATGTTGCACGTGGTGTGGCACTTATTGATGATGGATGTTCCATTAGATATGCAGCTAATGCCATCGGAGTTCCCTATGAAACTACAAGACTCCGTCAGGCGTTTTCGAGAAACTGGGTGGTTCTGGACGGCCTAGGGCATCAGAACCACAGGATGACCGGTTTCTTACTTTAAGAATTTTACGAAACCGGCACCTTACCGTTGTTCAAGCGATTCATCAGCTCCAAGAAATTTGAGGTTTGCAAATTTTAGAACGTACTGCTCGGAGAAGATTAAATGAGTATGGACTGAGGGCTTTTCGCCCAGTAAAAGGACCAGAATTGACCAGAACTCACTGAGTTACACGGCTGGCTTTTGCTCGAGAACACAGTCATTGGACTATGGACGAATGGTGTGCTGTACTTTTTACAGATGAATCTAGATTTGCTCTACTATCTCCAGACGGGCGTGAAAGGGTGTGGAGAAGAAGAAATGAAAGGTATGCAGCCTGTAATTTCACCCAGAGCCGACCTTTTAAACGTGGTTCCTTAATGGTGTGGGCTGGGATTTCAATTGGTTGTTGTTCGTGGAGGGTATTTGACGGCCACTCGCTATGTAGATGAGATTTTGGAACCTCATGTGTTGCCATGTGTGTCATCGAAATCAGCGATCATTCATTTCTAATGCACGATAATGCACGTCCACATGTCGCTCGCATAGTACAGACGTTCCTTCATCAGCACAACATTGAGGTCTTAGCCTGGCCAGCACTTTCTCAGATTTGAACCCTGTCGAGCATTTATGGGATAACCTCGGTAGACGAATAAGAGCGCGTTCAGCACTTCCTGGACACTGCAGGACCTTGAAAGGGCTCTTCGAGAAGAATGGGCTAACCTCCAGCAAAGGGACATTTCCCGACTGGTGGAAAGTATGCCGAGGCGTCTTCAAGAAGTAATAAAGGCAAGAGGAGGAAATAAGCGCTATTAAATGATCCTGTCATTCACTTCTTTTAGGATAAAAATGGTTATTTTTCAATTTTTTTTTCATGTTTCTTAGCAGTTCACATTTTGATTTACAATTTTTAAACAAAGACGCATTTAATATACGTTAAAAACCTTATTAAAGGTAAAAAAGATTTTATAAATTCAATAAATAATAAGTATTATATACAAATACAATTTTTTTACAAGTGGGTGGAATTTTTTGCCTGTCAGTGTATATAAATGTATAGTGATACACATAATGAGATATACTAGCGATCAAATAAGGCAAATTCCTTTTTCTTCTTGATTGCCGGTTGCTATCCATCCGAAAACAACGAAGGAAGCAGTTCATGAGACAAATCCCCCATTGATCGACACTGTACTTAAGAAACTTTAACCATTTTTGACTATGTGATTTTTTTTTTTTTTCAGTTTTTAGTTAAAAAGGGAAGTTCATGGAAACAATTTAACATTTCTCAATGTCAATAATTTTCCTTTATTTTTCCCACATCCTATTTTTTATAAGTTTTGAGAGCTAAGGGGGAGGAAAAAAAAACACAATTTGACATGAAAGGATTCGGACCTGGATTGTTAATTTTTATGATTTTTCAGTCCCACCACCAAGCACCAGACACAGGTTTATTTATTTATTTATTTTATATTGAGTTATTTATTTACATCTTATATATAACATCTTAAAGACGGTAACTTTTGAGAAATGTTATTAATAAATTAAATTTTTTTTCACATATATAAAATACAGCGTCTTAAATAAAAATAAAAATAGTTGTAACTTTTGTAAAGAATGACAAGTAGGTTATAGATAACACATCCTTGGATCAAACAGTCGAAATCGAGTATGGAAAAGTACATTAAAGCGATATTGATTTAAATACAAATTAGAGTAAATACAACACCCACCCAAAAGAAACCAAACTGATGCATGTGGCGGAGTTTTTGTAGTTTCGCCAGTAGAACCGTGTAAAGCAACTTTTCGCCTGTCCAGTGCCTTCACTGGAGAAGGTCCCGTTCTGCTTGCGTTATTTTATTTGTGACGGTTGTTTTGCGCGCTCGTCATTTTTATAATGGCTGATTTTGGTTAGCAGCCCTGACGTTTTTCTAGCTGATTGGGAAAACTGGCACAGAAACTCTTATGAGATGCTATGGGGAAATCACAAGTGTATAAGTGGTTTCCCCATTTTAAAAGTCGGGAAATGTCAATTAATAATGAACCTCGCTCTGTTCTTCCTTTGACGGTTCGAACCAACGAGAATGTTCGAAATCAACGACAAACCATCGCAGAAGTTGTGTAGAAATCTGGCGTGACTTTGTGCGCTTCAGTATAGAAAATTTTAAATGAAGATTTAAGGATGAGATCAGAGAGGAAAATTTGTTCTTCAATCTGCAAAAACGTGGTCGCTTGGAAGCATGCTCTGCTTTGAAAAAAGATTTCCGAAATCAGCCAAACTTTTTTACCAAGGCCATCTGAGGTCATGATTAATCTAATAATAAGAACCATCATGGAGCTATGAATACGATCCTGAAACTAAGCAATAATCAAATCAACTGTGTGCCATCCTCCCTATTCATACGATTTAGTCCCCTGCGAGTTCTTTTCATTCCCCCGAATGAATAGGGACATGAAAGCGTTTTGCGGATTTTGAAGAAGTAAAGACAAAAACGACGGTGGCGCTGTCTGGCTTGTATCAAAAAAGAGGAATTAAAAAAATATGTTAAACTGGTTTTGGTTGGAAAGATTGAACAGGTTTATTGGATCCAATGGAGAATACTTTAAAGGAAATTAAAAGTAAAAAATAAAAATTAAATAATAATAAATAACTTTGTACGAAATTAGATCGGTTTCTTTTGGGTACGCCCTCGTACAGGCACACTTTTAGCTGTCGTATTATTGAAAAAAAAAAATTTACTCGCAAGTATTAAAGGTTAATGCTATCAGTGACAGGACTGTGGTGCACTGCAACAGTTACATGTTGACATGTTGTTGATAGAGAGGCAGAGTGTAGTCCTAGTGGAACTAATTGTTACTTGAGTTCCAATAGACTGTGTAGGACACTCAGCATATCAGTGACAGTATCACCTACTTCTAAAACATGATTAATGGAACTTTACAGAAGGCTGTAGAACAAAAGGGCTTTAATAAACCAGTTGACCTAAAGGTATGTTGCTTTGTCATTTTTAATTATTATATAATGAGATGATTATCATTTTTTTATTTTTACTGACTAAAGTCATGAACTAAATGGTACATGAAGTATTTTATATATAAACGAAACGAAGTGTGTAGAATGTAAAATAACTAGATTGTGGGTTGGTTTGGGTTCGGTAGGTGTGTGATTGTTCTGAAAATAGTAAATTATTGTAAAGGAACTACGCCTCATTTTTTATCGAAATTGATCGGAGGTTTTATTGAATGTACAATTAAATCGATTGGATTATTTTGATAGTTTCGTTGATTTTTTAAATATCATAAATCATTTTGTTTTTATCCACGACCGTGTGTCTGTCCTGAATTTTGTGAGTTCTATGTTCAAGCTGGGGTACATGAAACTTAGCTTGGTGGTGACAATTGAAATAGGTAAGACCGTAAGACCTGTAACATGTAGTCAGTCCCATAAAACATCGTTCAGTGTAATTAATTAACTAATGTGTCTGTGTTATGAAAAATATTTTCTATATTTTTGAGTATAGAATCAAAATTGGCAGTACAGACAAGTCCTGATTAACAATACGTAATTTGAGTTTTGTTTTTTCAATCTGTAATCGCATAAAGTCATTAAAACTCGACTTGAATTTTAACTGCCTGTTTGAATATAATTCTTCTCACTTCGGGAACCGAACAAATTATTAAAACTGAAGCGAAGCAATATTATATTCAACAGTTTGAAAATAATCGAGACAACTTTGATATGCAATTAACTGTTCCGGCTGCCAAAATTGACAGTTTTGAAATTATAGTTTCAGCACTAATAGGGTATAACGATACTACTAATACTCATAAAATGAAACGATCTTGAAAATATGCTTCTAAAAACAGTTAAAGTTGCGAGCAAGATGTTCATGACAGGTTTTGTGACTTATTGTAAACACCTCAAAAATGCAAATGGCTAATCATGCCGCTGAGTCGTTGAATTTTATATCCCATTCGAAATTGTAACCATGTTCTTTTTTATTACCAAGCAATCAAAAAATTAATGATACTTCATTGTGTTTATTGAAGTGGCCACATTCCTGATATGTTCCATAGCATACATTGCAACCTCTATGAAAGATGTTGTGTTTGTACCTTACATGAGGGACGATAATATTATAATATATAATATTATCCCATGATGGATGGGAGCCGACGCACGGGTGATGATAACCAAAGGGGTTTAGGTTTTGAAAACAACAACAATGAAACCTCAAAAAAATCAGAGATCAGATAATTCTTTAGATCTTCTAAAACTGAACAAGAGAGTAGATGAACCGATTCGGACATTTACTTAAAATGGTCCATGGAAGACCATAATCATAAATCAGTCAATAGTTGAATGAAGTAATGGCAGAGAGAGGGAAAAGAGAAAATTGGTGGACGGGCGTGGAGAAACATGGAATAACAAAATACCAAGGTTAGGATCGAGGGTCTCTCTGCTTTATAGGTGAAGGGATCATGAGCTTTAAGGGATGAAATATTTCTAACATAAATTGCATTTTTAATATTTAACTGCTACTGAACAGTGCTCATGGTGTATTTAGCACAGGTATCTTTAGGTAAGAATATCTTAGGAGCTTTTAGGGAACACCTAAATACTTTTCTCTTTTAAATATTAGATTTTATGTAGAAAGGAAGGGGTGCTATATTATGAGGCTCTAAAAAAGTTTAACTAAAGTAACTTTGTTGAACTATCCTGCTATTTTGGTCTGCTAGACATGTTTTATAGTATGACTTTTATAAAAATATATATTTTTCGTCTTAAAGCAAAGTAGGACGTCAATACTTATAATTATATGAGGACTAAGAACAAAAATTAGCTGTGACTATTTGCGAGATTTACTCTGGTAAATCTTCGTTTAAGTTGCTGCAAGGTATATGTTTTGTGAATAACTTGAATTATATTGGAAGGCTGATTGTGGGCTGTTATATTTATAAATGTACCTCTCTGGTCTGCCCACGATTTATTTGGCAATGATACTTGGGCTTTCGGTAGCTATATGAATAAGAATAGTGAGTGATCTGTTCTGAAGTATCGACTAAGGCAATACAATTTAGATAGTATTAAGACAGTCAAAATACTATATGAAATGCATATATAAATAATGATTTATATAGATTATTTATATTAATATTTATAATATTAATATAAATATATAATATTTATAGTAATATTTAAAACTATTCTAAAAACAGCACCAAATTTAAAAACAACGTTGCAAACTATAATAAGTTAAAATTCGTCTATTACTAAAATATTACGCAGAAACAATTCCGTTTCAAATATCGTTACCTCATAAATTAAATGTATGAATGTCTCCTATTCGAACGCGATCGGATCTGTTACTTAATTGGCATTTGTGTTTATCTTCTCAGGTGAGCATGGCGAGGAGGGCCTCCCTCCCGGCACCGGCGGGGATTTAATGCCCTCATGTCTGTTGAGATAATTATGAATATCCGCTTTGAGTTTAATCTCAGTATTTTGTAATCGGTTAATGTATTTTGTAATTGTCCCTTGCACCAAGCTGCAATTGAACGGTGGGAGAAGGATCTTCTTGGTGGTCAACTTCAGTTGCATGTCTGAAGAATTGCTACACAAGACAAGGCTAGGGACAAGAAATATCATTAAACCAATTGGAAAATATTAAGGTCTAACATCTATGGAATTGATACTGTGTAATATTTTAGTTAAAGATGAATTTTTAATTTAACTTATTATAATGTGTAAGGTTGTTATAAAATTTTTTGGCGTTTTTCAAATAATATCAAGCATTAAAAGTCTATTATTGAATTTTATGTAATATTTTCCCATAATGAATTAGATACTTGAGGATGGTGGTACAGCCGACGAAAGAGCTCTTATCATTGTAAAATGGATTGTGGGTAGACCATAGGGAAGTATTTTATTATATTGACTAGTTTCAAGAGATAGAAAAAAAAAGAGAAGTTATATATAGCTAGGAAGCAATGTAAATTGTAGATATTAAGTAACAGTGTTTTTGTTTCTTTTGGATTTAATATTTTGTGTGTTTGGTTTTTATTAATAAAGGCAAAAACAGAATAACGCAAGGTGTGCTGACCGGTGCAACAATCCCATTGCATCGGAATACGCGCACCACAGGCGACGTAACCCGATTAGCTCGCTTCACGGGCTTGTGGGAAACCCAGTTTGAGGTTCACCTCAGGAAGGGGGTATTAAAAAAAAAAGTGTCAAGGGATAGATAAAATTATTGTTCCATAGTCCTGAAAGTAGCTCATATAATTCTTTAAAAAAAGATTTCCTTACATTTTATCCAAAAAACATATTATTTCCCTATGAAAATCGTTGTATTTAAGCATTATATTCATGGAATGCATTTTGATGACAAATATTTTTTTAAATATCACTAATCATTTTCTAATCCGTGTTTTATTAATTATCAGCTAATGTAAGATATACCCTTGACCCACCCAGACTTCCTGATCTCCGAACTGGTAGTACTAGTAGTCATTAGCTAATAGTTGATTTAAAATACCTTTCTTATTGGTTCTTCTCCAGGTGTCTCCATTTTCTTCTTATATCTCTTCCTCCGTTACAGTGGACTTTAGACTACAAAATAATCTCCATTCTCTAAGAAAGTGGATACCCCTTGAACAAAAACAATAAAGATACATGAAGTAAGGACGACCCTGGGAAGCTTAAAATCCACGATTGTGTAAAATACTTTAGGATGTTTAAAATCCTTAGCTTCATTAATACATAATCATCATACAGCTACAATCATTAATAAACAAAAAAACAATAACAACAAAAAATAAACAATCATTAATACAGCTACATTAATAACATAAATATATATTGCTCGGTGAATCTAAATGGCCACCACTAGCAGACAAAAACCTGACCTGTCTTCTGTCTTCTTGGACCGTTTGTTTTGGGGCCATGACCTCTCTCTAATGTTGCCGTTTAGCTACTTAAGTTCCGGCCTTTGTCTTGATATTTACCGCCATTTGTCTTTTTTTTTTTAATTCCTTTAACTTTGTTTACCCTCGCGCAAAAGCAAAAATTAGCATTATACTTTAGTTGGGTTCGTTGTCCATTTAGTCTGAATCTCATGAATGACTGAATGAATGAATTTACTTTTTATATTTCGAATTTCGCGTCGACATGCAGTCAATGGAAAAGATTATTGATAAATCCTCAGTTAATATTTATTTCTCCGTTTTTAAGGGCCGATACTTTTTTCCAGTAATGTAATAAAAAATAACAATTTTTTGTCGTGTTTGGAGATTCTCTATAATAATAAACGAAACGAAAAGAATAAGAGATAAAAATTAAACAAAAAAAAGTCAAATAGTACATTGTATCAAAAGGTTCTGTTTATTTGATGAATCCGTAGCAAGCAACTGTGTAGGACATGATTAAGGGTAATCAAAAATATATACTACTTAAACTTTTAAGTAAATATATAGATAAAACCTAACTCACATTTTCATACATATTCTTTAATAAATAACAATTTAAATACATGTTTAGGTATTACTTGTCATATTATATTTTGTATAGCTTTGATACAGTTACACTTAGAAACATAATAGTAGGAAAAATAAATAAAACCTACTCAATTACAAGATAAAGTAATAATAGAATGAATCAATAAACTCGTTCATAAATTAAATAAACATATTTATACAATAAAAATAAACGACTATTTAAAACGCATACTTAAACAATACAATGCATAAGAAATTCCCAAAAAAATTAGTGGTAGAAGTTTCAAAAATAGTAGCGTGAAGCTTAATGAAGATAGTATGTATATGTTAAGTTTTCTTGTTGGTTGATCTCTTTAGTGAGAGTTTGTCACGATTACCTATTTCCTGAATTAAGGGCTTGTCTCATAAAATTCTGTTTTTCAAATGGAGTGTATATAAGTTGTTGGCAATTGAATGTCTGTTAACATTTCAGACAATCTTGTATAACGAGGGTATCCATTTATAATCTCTAAGAGGGAAATTCATTTCCTAATGGGGGATTTTAACCCCCCCCCCCACTGTCAGCGTTGGAGTCGAGTATTCTTATACTCAGGATTTCGTACTTACTTATCCATGCTTATCCATCGTCATAAATCTATTGTTTTAAGTAATTAATTGGGATGTATGCAATATGTTTTTTTTAATCACTTGAGTAAATTCAGTCCTAAGCAGTGTTTACAATAGTTTACATAAAATACAGCTAATGTTAACATACGCAGGTGTGCTGAAAAGTTTCCGACCTCAACATGAAAATGATAATAATATAAATAAAAGCTTTGTTGGGTCGGAAACTTTTCAGACAACCCGTAATGGGGGGGGGGGGGGGTGTAAAACATCGGTCTAAACTCAGCCACTTTTTTGGCCTAATATTACAGTCTTGGATGTTCTAGATAAATCCTACCTATTCTTGCGGTTGTGATAAGAATCATGTCGTTCGAAAGATATTTCTCTCTCAACTTAACGTTGAGTACACTTCGCGGTTGATCGACGCATGAATGTTATTTTCGTCATCTCCCATTATCAAGCGTCAGTATTCAGGTTTGAAGACAGCATATATTTACTTTCAATGGCAAATTTGCGCTAATACATCTTGAAGCATGAATATACTTAGTGTTTTGATGTGATCTGTGTGATAGTATCAGTGGTAGAGTTCGGCAGTATCGCCTGGGTCATTTAATATTTCATGGAAGAGGGACTGGCAAGTGCATTAGCCAATGGGAGGTATACTTAAAACCTCCATTTCAGTATTCAATTTTTAATTTCCTGACTTGGAACGTAGCGTGGGAGTTATGAGAAAAGCTTAGTTTAGCACGAGTTTTACAAGGAAATGTCTGTGTGTATATGGTTAAATTACTACGAACTTCTGCAACGGGAGCACGCGCTAACGCCATTAGTCTCGACAGATTTCCTGTTACCGTTAATAAAACTATGCCTTCCAGGTTTTCGGTCTTTTCTTATCCATATACACAATTTTTCCCTTCCTTTCAATCCAGTCTTCCTAGTTTTCTGGAAAAAACAACTTAATCCAACTATTAAAAACAATCCTCATTGCCCTATCTCCCTCCTTTTTAATCTCTCCAAACCTCTTGAAAGACGAGTCCAAACCTAAATCTCCAATTTTCTTGAGGTATCCTTTCCAATCTGGTTTCTGTGCCGGTAACTCCACTAAATCTGTAATAGTTGATATTACTAGTGACTTATATGCCGCTATCAATCAACAACAACTTTCGGTCTTAATTATCCTAGATTTCTCCACAGTGTTGTATACCACATACCACACAATGCTTCTTTCCGAGATACAATGATTAACCTCCAGTCGTTCACAAGTAGTTGCTACCCCTATCAACCCCAACGTTCTTCCCATACTAAATCCTCGTGTGTAGGATGGATCTTTTATCCCGTTCTTTTCGGTGTTTACAAACAGCCCAGAGACCTCCTAAAACCACATTTTTATCCCCTCCCTCGCAGTTTTGTCGTCCAAATAAAACGAAAGAGTCTTGGGAAGTCCCCCAACTCCTCCATCAGCCGCATCACCGTAGGTGACGTAGGCCACCGCCAGTGTAGGCTGAACAAGAGCGCGAGAGTCATAGACGCTCACAAATAAAAAACTGCTAACAAAACCCCTTTAGTAAATGGACAAAAATATTTAAGGGAGCTACGAGGGATTTAAATTTACATCTGTATCGAGAATGCATTACACACATCAAACAAAACTATTTTATTTACTGTATTTTGAATTAATTTTAACATTGAAAATCAAACAATTCCGTTGATAGATATTATTAGGACAATTTGTCCAAACATAATTGTGGACAAACATAAAGAACAGAATATAGACGATGTCAGATACAAACCAATCCTGTTAGGGAACAGCTCGGGTTGTTTTATTATCTGGACATATGATGGGATATTTACTAAGGTAGACAACAGGCCAAGGGTTACTACCTGTAATCGAATCTTTCAGGGGTTTCCGTACCTTATTTGATGAAACCGTATTAGGGTGTATCAGATCATCTCGGGCAACATATGGAGCCAGTTGTATCTCTGTCGTTCGTGAAGGTACTTCAAAAACTTATTTAACTTAGGAATTATAAAAAAAAAAATTACTGGATTTCTTGTATTTTGAATTATTTTAACATTGAACATCAAACAATGCCGTTAATTAATAGGACAAACGTTGTAAAGAACAGAATATACAGGACAATAGTAGGAAAAATCTAATAAAAACCTACTCAACAAAACGTCATTAATAATGACTAGTCTCGTGCAACCTCCGAAAAATCAACAGTGAATGTACTCTATCTCAAGTAACCACCAAGAAGCGTTGGTTTTTATGGTGACGTAGGCCACCGCCAGTGGAGGCTGAACAAGAGCCATAGACGCTCACAAATAAAAAAAGAATAACGAACATTATATTTATAAAATATATTAATATTACCGACTAAATATTAATAATTACACGTTGAGGCCCGTAATCCTCCTGCTATAAAAATTATTAGTCAATGATAAAAGATAGGGACAGGACCAGGGTTCAAACCTGACTCGCTTATCTTCGGCCGAACCCCTTCCAAGTTAGATATCCCTTCCTGTGCCGTTAAGCCAGTCAGTTTATAATTTGGTTTTCAGAGATTGACAAGACCAGCTGAAGAGATTAGACATTGACTTAAGCTGACGGGTCGCAGGGATAGCTCATGGAGGCCATGGTGTCGCGGGTTTGAACCCTGGTACTGTCACTATCTTTTATCTTTTGCTAATGATTATAAGACAGTCCATCACTTTGCCGAGTCGATTGTATTACAAACTCGATCGAGATAAAAATAACAGCTATTAATTATATAATACTGTGTCTATGCTATTATTGTTACCTAATTGACTTATCTAAATCATTTGTCAATACTTGTACTACATTTCTATCTCACTTTTAAGACATACACTAATTAATTATTAATGTAATATTCTCTGTTAAACGATTAGAGTGCCATTACAGAGCCTTTGTCACATCTATCTCAATTTCCCATTTTTTGTCTTTTCTAGCTATAGAGATAATCGTTTTATAGATTTAATCGTTCAAAAACTACTATAACCCTATGTGTTTAATTTTCATGGCTTCCACCAGTTTTCTTGTTTTCAAAAAAAAACCTTTATATCTCGCGGAAAAATAACTTTAGTGTTTTTTTCTAATTAAGTGACACTGCTTGGTCGGGGTGGGATGTGCCTTCTGGGCACCAACTCTTTCGCTATTTTACTTATCTCTCTGTGTATCCTCTTGGACGTCTTAAATTCATTAATTTCATTCAATAGGACCTAACCTTTGAGCCTTGAACCAGACCATGAACACTCGCAGCGTTGACTTTGGTTATTGATATTTGACTACTATCCGCTAGCCGTATATAGCGACAGGCCTTACCAGTGCTTTACATGTGTTGGTATGTCATGAGAGCAACTGTTCGGAATATTTATGATCCAATGGGTTCTGCCGGGTTAGCACTGGTTTCGTGAATCACGAAAGTGAGGGACATCAGCTAGCTCGTGTTCGCAGCCGTTTACGAAAAGAAATATTCGTAAACCGTTCACATTATTTGGCATTTCACTCGAATTGTAAAGACAAAACTAATTTTAATGTGATTATTTTCCTTAATCCATATTGAGAGTATCAATAATACTCACTTACGCCCCGTGGGAACCCGGCAATATTGATTTTTAAACTTCACCTAATTGATGACGATATTAAATATTTGAGTTTTATTGCAAAATTATAAGTTTACGTACACGACTTTGTTCCGTTGTGTTTTCTTGATAATATTTACATAATATATATTATATTATATACATATTAATTATTTATTATATAAACCACATCTGTGAAAATAAACATATAAATATGTAAACAAACGAAAATTTCCAAGTCATTAAAGATTCCACTACAAATCAAACAGTGAAATTATGAACGCATAATGTTTGAAAAATCGGAGAATTCCTTTTCTTTAATTATGTATTTCGGTGTGGTGAATGGAATGAGACCGTTCTCACCTCGATGGAAGCTTTAACTTTGTTGAAAGTTTATTTGTAAAAGAATAATTGCTGTTAAAGTCATAGTTTTTTAATTGAGTAATATATTAGCTTATTTTTCAATTTTGGAAAGTAGTAAATATATTCTCATTTTGAATTAACAAAAAAAGTCAAAATAAAAAACAGGACTCCTAATAGTAACATCAATCTAGTTAACGACATAAATGCCGAATATTGTGCAGCTTCACTCATCATTTCGTCCTCTGTGCAAGTGTGTCTCAAATACTACTGCTTAGTATGTTTTGAAAAATCTCCTATTTTTATCCTCTCTTTATACATCTGGCGCTTAAATTTTATACCGGTGGTGGATGAGGGTTGTCAAATCCCGTGCAAATATGGTGCTAGTACCGTAGGGTATAATCTCATTTGTTTGTCGATTTAAATTACCCGACTCTTCCTATCTGCTATCCCTGCCAGTAGAACGTGCCTTAACATCGTTAAGGGTTTTCACCAGGAGAGAAGAGTAAGTTACAATAAAGTTACATTAAGAGGATACTATCGACTGGAGAGCGGTAGGGAAATGTCGGCTGTGTGGTTGGCAAGACTGGCCCGTAGTCGGTCCCAGACCCAGTAATGGCCGACACGGCGAGGGCTCCACGCCCATGCTAGGTGGAATATGTGCGACAGCGAATCTTCCTCGGGCTGCTTCTTTACCAGGAAGGTACTTACTACATATCACTAATCAACTCTTCTTGCTTACTAGTAACCGACGATTAATGTAATAATTGCCGATCCCGACACTAATTCCCTGTGGTACGGGGTAAATTTCCCTCCGATTTGGCTAATAAATTCCCCGCAAGTGCACGGATCTTATTTGATGTAATTCATATTGCGATATATTTTTTGATTAATGTAGAAGTATATACAATCATTTTATTTATTTTGATATAATTTATAACATCTTCAAACTGGATTTATAAAAAAAAAATCAAATAAAAGTTTGACGGTATCAACATATCTATGACCTTATAGTTATGTAAAATTTTTGGTTATATTGAATAATAGAGAAGAAATATATAATTGTGATTTTGACCGAGTCATTTTGTCATTTACCATTTTTTATTCTCAAACTATATTAATATAAGTATACTAATTCAAAATTATTCTATATTTTTACATAATATTATAATTAGCACCCTACATTTATATTAGTTCATAACATTCCTATGTTTGTAAGTAAATACTCGCTATCCAATATATAATTTTATTTAAAGGTAGAGCAATATCGCAGAACGATTTTCGCTGGTACTATCCAATATGGGGAAGGAAGCTTGCTTGCATAAAGGCTCTCACTCGCTCAAGCTAACCTCCTTATCAAGAACAGCAAGTTTATCAGTTTGTTTAATGGTAACAGGTTTTACTGCCTCCCCCTTAAATAAATATTTATGTATTTGTTTGTATATGTCGATCACGCATTTACTGATCGTTCTGATAGTTCTATTGAATCATTTCCTGACTCATCGGAGTTTTCTAGAAATTTATCGTTAATTCATTGACGATAGGAAATTTTCGGTCATATATGTGGTTTTAGAAAACGTTTGCTATTCTTTCGGCTTATCCCCTCCCCCCCCCCCCCATTGTGGTTAGTTAATAGGAACGGTGAAGTGATCTTTTGGCTAAGTAAATATAGCTGACTTATTGACGAACTAATTTTCGTATTGTATGAGTGTAGGAAGTCAATATCTTAGATAATAGTGACTCCCCCCAACAATAGTATTTATAAATACCATGTACATTTTCATATCTTAATGCTGTTCCTATTGTTTAGTTCATAGTTAGTCGAGGAGTTTAATAAGAGTGAATGATTTGTTAACCGTAAGTGCATCAGTGGGTATTCGGTTACAATAATGGTCTCAGACTTTGAAGTTAACTAAATTGAAATTCAATTTTGATTATATGACATAGATTGATTTTGAAACTACGATTGGCTTGAATAAGGCCATGTTACACAATTTAGGGTTAGGGACCTGATAAAGTCATAACATTACTGGTTGAAATGATGTAAATTTATAAATGTGATGAAACATATCATCGATTTATAACGATTTCTTTCTCAAAATATTTTTAACAAAAGTTATTTTAGTACATTCAAGAAATTATGATGATTATGAATGCATAAGCTGTAGAATTGTTTGCCTACTAAGAAACTACTTAGTACGATTTTTTTGTTAAATAAATGACACTTAGAAGTTATTATCACCGCTCCCCTGTTACTGCAGGAAGTTCTATAATATCTAAAGAATTATTTTTTGATTTTTCTTAATATACTACGTTTGTCGACTTATAAAATATCTAGTATAATTTTTATTTTTTTCTTGCTATAAGGTTTGGTAAATGTGTTCCACAGATCTTAAATCATATATTGTAGATTTTATTTGGCTTGGTCTGGGGTTGACTGTGGTTTTTCCTGATTTTCATCCCCGACGAATGACTTCTTCCGGCAGAGTGTTCCGAAAAAACTCAAGACTTCCCCGATGAAAAAGACAAAGAAAAGGGAAACGATACTTAATATTTATTAACACCACCCCCCTCCCACCAATCTCCTCGACTGCACAACGACGTCAACAGGTCTGAGACTGACAAAATGGCGATTGTGATTGATACTCCGACAGATATTAGCTGTGTCAACAATAGCAATCGTATATCGTTTTTCCATCGTCGCTTATCGATTTTCCATCACGATTGTCTTCACCTCCCCAGCCACCCCAACGATTTTTCATTATCGAATATCTTCACGCCTTACCCTCGTATTTATTGTTTTGCCGTATTTATTGTTGTAGGAATTGATGTTTGCAAAAATTTGCACCAGTTTCATTATTCGATAAAATAGTATTGTTCTAATATAGGTTACTTATAGATAATGATTCAATTCCTTTGTAATAATATAATTATCTTTCCCTTTTGCGACAACGAACTATTTTTTACTCTATTTTTTTAAGATTACCTTAGTGTGAAAACATGTAGTTGAACATCCTAATGATAATTAGAGACAAACATGTATATTCAAATTTGTGTTTTAAAATTGACTAAAATTTAAATATCGGTGAAGTTATTGTTTATATATTTTCAATTTATTACTCCATAGGTTATTATACAGTTCAGTTCTGAATATTGAATTTATCTGCTGTTGTTATAAGATATTATTCCCTTACGACAAACTTTTTTTTTATTGATCAAGTCCTTTTAAATGATGTATGTTGTTCGTATGAGCCATTATTTTAGCTATTATATTTCCTTATTTATAAAACGTTGCCTAACAGGTAAATTACCTCCTAAAAAGATATTTTATTATATGCTTTCTCGTTTGTATAGGTTTTGCTTGATGCAATTGATGAGGGGCCCAGCATTAGCTAGACAAACAGTGATTTTATCAGTTACAGGCAGCTTTCTAAATTAGAAGATTGGAAGAAGATTAGATATGCCATCTTGTCTTTAATCGCAAACTCACCCCTGCCAAAAATATTGTAATTACAATTCTGTATTATTCGCATCTATACATAATAAATGAGGAAAGTTATAACGTTTTGAGGAAAGTTTAGTTAGGTTCTAACCTAAATAAAGTACTACTAAGTAAGAATGTACTGTATGATCTGATTCCATGCAGCCAATAATCTTTAGCACCTTGGTACTTATTTTTATAAGTTTTATAAGGTAGATGTTTGGGGTACATTTTACAAGCAGAATATACGTGATTATACTAAAAAAAAATTAGCTTTGTCTCTTAACAACAGTGAATAACTGCCCAACATACAAACATATTATTTTTACGTCTTCAATGTTTACAGCATTGCGAGGTCTGCGCACGCTCCTCTGTGGCGATCTAATTTATTACCTATAATTTACTTTTATCAGTGTGTACCTTTGTATATATGATTTTCCTACCTAGATCACGTATACTCCTACATTTCTTCTACAAAATGTAATGCTTCATTGCGTGAAATGCAATAAGAAATCGTGCAGTGTAAAAAATAAACAAAGACATTATACCTAGGGATGCTAAAACTAAGTAGGCAGTTCACATTTTGAAATTTTTGTTTCTTCATTGTTAAACCACCCCGATTTTTTTTCTGTTGGGATGATATTAAGATGTTCTGGATTTTCGATTTTTTATAATACACCCCCTAACATTTTTTAATGTTGAAAATTGCAATTACCGAACATGTGATCTCTCCTTTGGCCAATGAGAGTGAGTCAGATGACGTTGAGGAGGGGAAGTTTAGTTTACGCCTAGTCTTGAGTGAGGGTGGTGCTCCCGTTCATAGTGATCGGTTATTACAGAACAATTATACTAATGAGTAAAGAATAGTTCCACTATTAACATAGTGGTGGGGGCTGTTTCAAGAAAAAGCACAGCACCATCGAATCATTGGACATACCGACGACCTTAAAAATGAAAATTGGAAACGAGATATGTTACAATATATCATACATATATATATATGGTGGATTAAGACTTTTTCTAGAAATCTTTTCCCCGTGTGTCTGTTAGGTCTGGTCTGTGTGCGTCGTGTCTCTTGTTCAAAATAGAGACAATTTTCCCTGAAGGTCTCATTTATATATAACATTATTATAGATAAGGAATACATGAAAAAATTATCTAACTCCATAAAATACATTATTCTATTACAATAAATAATTTGACGTCTTGCTTAAGAATATATAGTTTGGTTTTGTTATTTTAAGTTATACATAATTTTTAAAATAACTTTTGGTGGATGACATTTTGCAAGGTAGTTGTATTTGACGCGCCAATGATGCTAAAACCTTATCAATTCCTTAAGAAGTAAGGTAGTGTAATTAATAGGTTACGCAGCGATTAAAAAAAAAGTCTTAACCACCCTATTATTATATTATAAAGCCATTTGAAAATCTTGCATCTGATAAAATAAATTTATATCTATTCTCTAGTATTTAGATAAGATTGTTCAGATTCTGAAACGCTACTCAAACATGTGATGTGAGGTAAACTCACCTTTCGTTGGCCGATGAACACGACACATCTTCTGCCAGTGATCAAAGCGTCTCTCTAGTACGCCTTAACACTTCGACGCCCGCCCACCTAACTTGACCTTCAACCAACTTAGGGATTTTTTTATTGTTTTTTGTTTTCTTATCGATATTAACAAGACAAAACTAATAGCACAGAAATAATTTTATTTATTAACTGTAGACTGTAGTAGCCGTTTATAAAATAACAAAACCTGTATATAATGTAGCGATGCTACAGGAAATACAAGATTGATTTGTAAATGGATTCGCCTGAGGATCTATAATTATATATAATTATCTGTAAATTTAAAGGGGCTATGAAAACAAGGGGGGAGGAAAAAAAAAACATTTTGCGGGGTATTTCTGCAAATAAATGGAGAAAACTCACGCTACAGTTAGATGTCTTAAAAAAAGGAGTAGTATAATAAATATAATAAAACAGTCTTACCCTACGTAATATGTTTATAATCTTCAACGTCCATCAACCGGACTTCTGAATTGAACATTGAAAATTACAGCTTATATTGTATTACTTAAGGATGCAAGTAGCCATTGCGTGGAAAGGGAGGCTGCTTTGTTTATCAAATTAAGGCGGGAACCTCAACAATAATTGAGATACTGTAAGATGACTAGGTATGTTTGTTGTTGTATATAGACGTAAAATCGAGTGGTCATCAACGCCTCGAAGTCTTGGTAAACGTAATAAAGTAAGGCCTACGAGCGCTTAACCGAAAACCGAGTACGCCCCAACACCTAGATGCAATGGAAATACACTAGATTTCAATAGCAATATAAAACATTTCGATAATAACTGATGTTTACAATCTGTGTTCAGTGTTCATGGAAAAAGTACAAATACTCCTGGACTCCGGAGTCAAACATGCTCTTGGGACCGATGTGCCCCACCCCCTCCAAACCTCAAGCAGCAGCTTCTAGCAGCCCCCTCTCTCGTGATATTCTATAGTGTTTCGGTTTTAGAAACAATTAGTCAGTCTGTAGATTTTGTTCTACGTTATTATGGATATTATCAGATTCGTTTTAGATATGCTGGATTAGGTTGGTTTCGGTAAGGAGCTTAATTATTCTGTCAATGGTATTTACATTATTTTAGTGGTTCAGATATATTTAAACTTATTTAAGCTTCTGTAAGTATCCTGCAATAGAATGGACAGTTCTGAAGTAAATGTTTTATCGTTCCACTTCGTGAACCTTGGAGGTGGTTCATACTTTATGAGATAGTTGGTCAGTTTGCTGGGTCTTACTTTATTTTTTGTCGGGATAACTTTCTCACGGCAGTTGCTGCGGGTAGAGCAGTAGCATATTTACACCACCTTGATTTCTTTAAGCTTGCTTGACGAGGCTTCATCCTATATCTGCTGCCATCCGTCAGCTATCCTTCTCTTCAATGGGGAAGGAAGTTCAGGAGTAGTTAGTACAGCTCTGCCCTTGACCAGGAAGTGTAAGGGCTTCCTTAGCAGCTTTATAGGGCACCCCATTTCCTTTGATGCCGATATGGGATGGGGTCCATTTGAAATGAATGTGATTGGTTTCCACTAGCATGGTTCTGTATTCATTAATATGCACCACTATTGCATTGTCGCAGTAGACATTAGTAGGTCTTTGAGTGCACTGAGGGAATCAGATACTATTGTCATGTCAATAGCATCTTCTGAAATTAAGTAGTGATGCGCTGATGCAATTGCATTTAGATCTGCGGTGTAGATGCATCATTGTTGGAGTTTGTGTGTGGCGTTTGCATTGTGAGTTGAAGTCGTGGAAATAAAAGGATTAGGATAGGGCTTGTACAAAAGCCTCTTGTTAAGATTCGAATTCCTGCATGGCGAACAGGGTCCAGCTATGCTAGGAGGGAAGTGTGTCATGAACCATATATAAATCATCCGTTGTTCAATTTTGGGCAAACGAACGATTGAAACACTTTAAGCGCTGTAATCCTATCTGAGCACCAAGTAGTACCACTGAGCTGGTTTTGGCATAGGGTAGTTACGGGAGTTCCTAGCAATATTATTGTTTTCAAGTATCCACATAACTCGTTTATTATGTCGGACGGTACCTAGATAGTTGACGCCTGCCTTTTACAGGTTTTAAGAGAGGGACAATCTCCGCTGGATAGGTTCTGTGGAAGTTCTCCAAGGTACCAAATATTATTGTAGTTTTCAAGGAGCCAATTAAGAATGCTATTTGGGAGGCATTGATCATTTGATAATGAACTTCATCTGGACCTCGGGAGGAGCCTTTTACATTCAAGTAGTTGCTGGTTGTTATTTGCACATAAACAGTTAGTTATAGTTGATATTTGCTCCTTCGTTACAGTTGATGAATGAATCATCTAAATGTAAGTCATATTCAGGTAGATAGATTGTGGGTCTGTTGAATATGCTTGAATGTTGAGTGTTTAGAAAATTCTTCGGTTATCAGGTCTATTTCATCAAAGAGTTTTTGATTCAATAAGATGGTGTGTTGGCAGTGATTTTCCTGATTATATTCCTGGCAACACTATTTGGAGTCGGTGAGTTATTTGATTCGGCAAATTTTGCAACAATTCGGGTTTGTGGGTGATCCATCGTTTGTCTGTAAATCGCTCTTTGCGTTTTAAGTCCAATGAAATTCGCTTCTGCTGTGTTTCTTTTAATTTGTTTTTAGGTTTTTCAATGGTGTTTATAGCTTCCTTGCTCTGGTCAATAAACTAATGGACCGGGACCTTTCTGGGCAATCCTGTGGTTTTAGGAATGGCGAGGCTGCTGCTTCTATTACAGTTATGGTAATGGTGTCACGCCTTGAAAATATCCCAGTTTACTTTGTCTATTATCCAACGGGGTTTTGTACAAGTCGGATAATTGCCTGGGTTATAAGTTTTTCAGGTGCAATGGGAAGTGGTTACAACTCCCATACTGCTCCGATAGAACTGTCCAGCAAATATGGCTATAGAGAAAAACACTGGAGATGTATAAATCAATATGTGGGAACGTGCGGTAAGAAGAGCTTAGGAATGTTTGCTCTCTGGCATTGAAGGATCGCCATTTCGGAGATAACTAGACAGCCTTCAATTGTCTTACTGTGCTAACTGCCTGTATAAAGTGACAAGACAGTTTGTACTGGTTTATCTGAAGGTTTTTCAGAATATATTGAAGCATTCGCTGCAATCAACACTCCTCTGTTATTTTGTGTTGGGCCATCAAGACTATATAAATTAAAATTTTTCTAGTCGAATTCCTCGTTTTAAAGAATTGCAAACCGTAACTTCTAATCAAGCCTGTACTATAATTCAAGGTAAAATGGGCTTTAACGCATACATTAAACTGGTCTGCAAACTGTTTTCGCTATCCAATAACGTCTTGGACTGTTTCGCATTAAGAAACTCCATGTTTGTATAAAAAGTTTTAAAAACTAAACATTTATATAAAATCTAGAAAGGTGTAAATAACACAAATAATAAACATGTATTGGCTTTGCCGCCGATTAAAACTAGCACGCTCCATACACCTATATAAATATGTTACGTGATGGATGTGATTTTTCCCAATAGCGTATGCCAGTAATATTACGGAACTAGTCGTTACGTTGTTAAACAAAACGAAGTGATTATTAGGCGCGGATTGCTTCCAATCCTAGCTGAGCTCCTAGCCTTCACTATTATAATTCTAAGCATAACCTTAAGCCAGTACCTTTAATTGAAGTGCCTTGTTTCCTATATCGGCCTAAACTCCTCCTTCAGATGAGGCATTAGTTTCCTTGTGCAGTTAAAACTTTCACCTGACATTTTTTTGCACTCTGCACGAAGTACTTGTGTTCTGGTGGGATGGCGATGACCGCCTCCAATTTCCTGAAGTGTTTCTTAATATTTGCCTTGGCGATTCCTAGTGGTTTGTGAACGTTGCACTGCTGCTGAGAGATGCGAGATAACCTACAATATTTATTCCATTTCTTTCAGGTCTGACCTTTGGAATTCTATTTCTCAACTGTTTGCCCATCTCATTCTATAGTCTTTCTGTAATGTTGTATTGCTTGTTTTTTTAACAGTTGTACTATGGCTTTTTCATCTGGGGGTTATAATTTTATTAATTTATCGACAATTTTGTCAGTGAAATGAATTTGTGATTTCATGACAGAGGTGATAAGGTTTGTGGGAGAGAGAGGTATAGGGTACAAAGAAATCGATGCAGTTTAAACGACGGTTCGCAGGAAACGTATGCTGAGAGAGGTAGTGAAGTGATCGATGTTATATCGAGGCACTAAATATGAGTTTAATCTGCCATGTGAAATCGGGAAGACATCAGAGGAGGATAACCCAGAGGAGTTGCGTAGGAAAAGTTTGGGTAGGATCGCCATTTTTATTTGGAATTAAGAGGAGAGAGTAAGACTTCATGGAAATAGTTGAATTTCGCATTCCGGAATTCAGCCTGTGTCAAGTTGCGTTACCCCGAACACTTAACAGTCGTCTGCAAGCTATCCTTGCGAGTCCATAACTTATTCTTAAGCAATTTCTGCTAATCCTCAATCTCCTCCAGGTCATGGTGGATAAGGGTGTGTGGAGTTAGGGAGAAAGACTAGATAAATATGAAACTTAGGGTTTAAGTCTCGTTTTCGGAAGAGCCATAATATGATAGAACTTAAGTATAAGATTGTTTAAATACTGAAGGATTTCATTTTAACGGACAGTTGTGGGTTGGGAGTCATTAGGCATAAAATACACTCCTTTTTCTGAACAACTAAAAATTATTACATACTATATATTTTTTCATTCACTTATCGCGATACAAATTTTGTAAGTAAAAAACTTTTGCCGGTTGAAAAATTGAAGTAATATTCAATTGTAGCTTATAAAATTGAATGGAGCGTTTAACCGCTGGAAATTGGGACGGCCTGTTGTTCATTGCCAGAATCGATATTAGCGGCAAGTGCTGTTGAGCCGAGAGTATGCCCCCGGAGTCATGCTCTCTCTTAACATGCAAACACTTCACTATTTTCGCATTCAATGCAACTTTTACTTACCGAAACTATATTTTTGAAGTGCACAATAAAAAAATGGGAATTATTATTTTGGCCATGTATATCGGTTGAGAAACCCCACTTTGGGACTGAAAAACTTAAAAATAAGGTACTATTTCTTGCTCGTAAGAACAAGTCAATAATTTTCAAGGTTTTATCCTGCATTTCATTATTCATTTAATTAGCCCAAAAGAAAAAAAACTGTGTCAGGGCCGGGCCGGCGAGCATGAACCTGGCAATTCCCGATCTTCGGCCGAACCCTTTCCACTAACTAACTCATCTATGTGTGAACTATATCCCAGTCAATATCAAATCTATTTTACTCGGTTAAATCATATATTATTATAACCCCGTAATATTAGGACTACATATCACAACTAATAATTATTTAAATAAAAACCTCCCTGTCTCCACAATATTCTGAACATTATTTCAGGTATATTTAAATATTATCCTTCCACACCCGGCACCAACCAGGAATGAGTTTTATTTGTATATTATTTGCTGCTATGTTTTATTTTATAATTCCTTGGACTTTTGGTTTCAATGATGAAATGCTCCATCGTCATTTGACTTGGTGTATTTTAAACGAAATTTTAATACCTTTTAATTTTTTTTATATTAATTTCTTCAGCGCAGATTGGTAAAGCGGCATTTAGCATCCTTCCGATCCGATTCTTTTAATTCCCACCTCTCCTCTCCGTCTACCAGGGATAACTCCTTGTGGAATGTAACTAAGAAAATCCTAAAATATCATCCTGTTTCACACCCACTCCGCCGTGATGACGGGTCCTGGGCGGCTTCGGACGGCGAAAGGTCGGAAGACGTTGCTCTGCATCTTTCGCGTACTTTCACTCCTCACCTTACTCTTCAAAACAATACTCATCGCACAACTTTTGAAGATTTCCTCACTTCACCTATTCCTCTTTCAATTCCACCAAAAGCCGTTACCCCTCTGAGGTCAAATATCTTCTGAAAAAATTACCTTACCGAAAATCTCGCAGATATGATCTCCTTACTCCTTTTCCTAACCTACATTTATAAAGCATTATCCGAACGACGCACTCCCCTCTCCTCTGGGAGGACATTATGGGAAACATTCCATTATTGTCCTATCCGCCAAACTCGGTAAACCACCCAATGACGACTCATCTTACCGTCTAATTAGCCTACTCCCTATCCTCTCAAAAATATTTGAAAAACTCCTATTAAAACGTCTACTTCCAATTTTTGAATCCAAAAACATTTTTCCTACTCACCAGTTTGGTTTCCATCAACGAAATTCCACAGCTCAACAAGGACTTCGCGTTGTTGGTCACATATCCTCAGCGCTTGAAACCTGCTAACAGTATTGCACTGCTGCCTTTCTGGACATAGCTCAGGCTTTTGACAGGGTCTGGCACGCAGGTTTGCTTTACAAGCTCAAAAGATATTTACCACAGACCCTTTTCCGAATCCTAGAGTCCTACCTTTCAAACCGCTTCTTCCAAGTCCGTTGTGGTTTAGAATACTCTAACTACTATCTCATAAAAGCCGGAGTTCCACAGAGGGCAGTGTCCTGGGTCCCATCCTCTATAATTTCTACACCGATGATGTCCCCTCTACCCCTATTACCTTCTTGGCAACATTTGCAGATAACCTAGTCCTGTCATCCCATCCAGACCCCGATATAGCACCCCAAAACCTTCTTGGCCACATTTGCAGATAACCTAGTCCTGTCATCCCATCCAGACCCCGATATAGCATCCCAATACCTTCTTGGCCACATTTGCAGATAACCTAGTCCTGTCATCCCATCCAGACCCCGATATAGCATCCCAAAACCTTGAAAAAAACCTTGACTAGATCGAGTATTGGTGCAACCAAAGGCGAATCAAAGTTAATGAAACAAAATGTTTCCACATTACCTTTACCCTCTGCCGCAAGTCCTGTCCGCTAGTTTTTTTAAATGCCATTCCTCTTCCTGTGTCTGAGACAGTACGGTATTTAGGCTTCCATCTCGACAAAAGAATGACCTGGAACCCACACACGAGGCTAAATAGACAAGAACTAAACAGACGCTTTGGGCAACTGTACAGACTACTTCGAAGGACATCCCATCTCTCAATAGAAAATAAATTACTAATCTACAAATTTATACTTAAGCCAATCTGGGCATACGGAATAGAGCTATGGGGGACAGCAAAAAAGTCGAACATTAAGCGCATCCAATCCTTTCAATCAAAAGTCCTGAGAACAATAGTAAATGCCCCTTATTACGTCAGCAACAAAAACCTTTATAATGATCTGAATATACCCTACATTCTTGAACTCATCCCTTCCAAGTTCATAAAATTCCACATTAACCTATCCAACCACCCTAATTCCCTACCACAGTCATTACACTCCTCTCAATATCAACCCTACGATCCTCCTTGGAGACTAAAACGGCAGTGGCCTCGTGACCTTCTTCTATAAATACGTGACAGTGGTAGTCCTGGCAATGGCCAGTTTCTCCAATCATGTCCTGAGCGTCTTTGGCTCTCGAGATCTTGGTTAGCCTCCGTAGGCTCTTTTATCCAGTGACGCGGCTGTTTGTAAATTCTGTATGAATGATCGAGCGAATGAAAATCGTAAATATTGTATGAATGAGATCATTTATCACAATTGCTTATTGCCCAATGAGGCAGATTGTAATTTTATCATAATGAACTTGTTAAAGTAAGAAAAAGAAAAAAAAAAAATCTTCAGCAGGCACGACCGTATTTGTTTCATCTGTACCATTTTCTGATAACTCACACTCTCCAACTATGGTTTTCACCTTCCATATTCAAAGAAATTAGGACGGTTCTTTGTTTCTAATTGTCCAAATAAGTTTGCCAGTTCTATGTAAAATCTAGTTAAAGAAAACCCAGATTCATGGCTATGTATTTTCTGAATGTATTGCTGTTAAGTTAAATGCAGAGGTATTATTTCACTTCTGGATCTAAGATAGTACAAACGATATCGCTGCATTATACAGTTATACATACAGCCATGTAGTCGATGTACATGGCAGGTTTAGCATCATATCAACCGGAATATATGTTTATTCTAATTAGCAACATTCTCTATGAAACTACATAGAACATTATTAATTCTTAGCACATTACTGTGAAACTCTGAAAAAGAGCCATATCACCCACCATAAATATTCTAACAGCTTACGCTGCAAAAGAATTAGATCTAACTCAAAATAATTTGTTCATGGATGTTTTTCATATTTTGAAAATTGCTTCTAAGCAAATTAAAAACACAAAACAAGCAGATGCTTTTTCTCTGTCTCAGTTATTTTGTGAACGTTTATTCCCATTTTAATTCCTTTTCTAAGTTTATTATTTTTAAATAAATATAACATTAACATATCTCTCCATAAATAATTAACCTTTATATTTTTTGACCGTTGCTTGATGTAATCAAAATGTTACCTAAGTTATACACTATTCGCAAGACCGATCCAACAACATTTGCGGAGTTTTCCTCCTTAATATTAGTCTATGCTAATCGTCGGCAAGCTAAATTGACTTTCAAATTCCAAGATTGTTCAATTCAACATTGTATTAATTATTATTCTCAATTCACTCTTCACGTAGTACAAAGTACACTTCCTGAGCCATAGACTTTGATTATTTCAAATACCTCCACCCAAGTTACGTAATTATTTTTAAACTTATGCGGTTTATTATACGACCATTCTCGAAAAATGTGTAGTCAAGTTGTGATCAGTATATATACTTTTTATATACGGTTTTATTTACAAGCTATAGGACATACTATAACCTATTGTAAATAGATTCATTTATGTAGAATCTATACTGATAGGAAAAAAAAAACATTATACGAGTCAATAGTTTAATGGAGGAGGTTGGTGCAATAAATAGTAACGTGGTTTTAAGATTCTGAACGGGCACTATTAAATTAAACGAAAATATTCATTTACAAGTGAATTCAAAAATGTAAAGTTTAAACGGTGAGATAATGAGTTATGTATGAATGATAAGAATCTTATTACTTGTTAGGAAATTCTTTAATTCTTAATTCATTCGAAGTATCGAGATCGTATCGCAATGATTGCTATATTGGAATGGATGAGACGTATGTTAGTTATTTTTTAATACAGGATTTGCTTAGGGTAAAGAGTTCGAAAAAATAAAAATGATCACACCAATCGTTTACAGGATTAAGAAACAAGATAATCACCGGAAATCACTGTTTATTTATTGCAGCCACATCTTGACTTGGTTTATTGTAATGAACAAGACTAATAAGACTGATCATTAATTGATAAGGATTTATTTTGTCGTAAGTAGCTGAAGAAAATTTAAGTTGTTGAAAAAAATAAAATAAATATGTTTGGGCGATGGATGTTTATGAAAATTTCTCTGCTAGCAATGGAAACTGAGTTCATTTCGTAGAATACTATAGAATTAAGAAGGGAAGTGTTGGGTCTAATATAGTGTAGTGCTTTGGGTGGATGTCCGAAGTGCTTTCTTTGGCACCAACTAGTCATTTATAAAGGTCTGCTGTGATCCTCTTACTGATCATATTATTCTTGGTTGGTATAAAAATGGTACGTTCTTATCTACAGGGTTCTCTCATTTTCAAGTTTTTTTAAAAATTATTTTCAAAAGTAGGAACGTTTTTGTTAACTCCACATAGGTCCACCTACCATTCAATCTATTTTTCTAAATCCATGTTTTGCCTAGGGACATGGTATTTTTCTTGGAGACTGCATTTAAAATTAAAATGATGTATGAGGTCACACCAATAGGCAGTTCTTTTCTCAGGTGAATAAGATTTGGGGCCTAAACTATTTGGATTGGTTTTCAGACTCGGTTGTTTCGTCAGTTTACTGATGGGTGGTTGTAAATGGTTGTTCTTTAGAATCGAGAGAGTACAGTTGTTAAATTAAATTATTTCTTAAATAAGATGTCTAATAGATTGAAATCATGACTAAAAACACTACATTAATCTTCAATATACAATACAGGATCTGAAATTATTAGGTTTCATTGGCCTACCAATAATATTTTAGTGTTACCGGAATATATGTGCTAGATAATTATTTCACTGTCAGTTCCAAGACCCGGTGAATGCAGAAGCACACCATTTTTGACCAAGGATGAAGAAATCCAGCGTAGAAGACGCTTTATTTAATATATTTAATTTAAAATGATTTCAAAGGTTCAATTGAGAGTAAATAACCAACCTGAAATATAAACGTTCAAACACGTAAATAATAAATACATTTTTGTCAACCTTAGATATTTTTTTAATTTAATTTTAGCTCAAACATTTTCAAAGGCAAAAGAAACTAAAGATATATGATTAGGTGCAATTAATTGCCTTTCCTTTCGTATTGTGCATGTTATCAAATTAGAGGTTTCGACTTCTGATTAATAATATGTATTATGTACTAAGGGCATGGTGGTCTTTAAAATCGGGCTTGTAACTTTTTCGGTCATTATCGTGTAATACATCATTCTTTACCAACCATTTCCTTAAATAAAAGCCTGGCAATCGTTCAAAGCTGTCCTCGGTCAATTCAACAGCTCTTTCCCAGTCATGTCGCTCAGTTTCTCTCTCTGATAGATGTTCTTGCCTTCCTCAAGACATCTGAAATCACCCTTTCTTCATAATGTATTTTACAGTTTTCTTGCATTCCTTGTTTATTTATTTTTTTTCTTTAATAGCCTAAAATAATTCATCGACGTGCTGGACTCTCACTAAGTTGGAAAATCATATAGAATAGAACACCATTCTTTCTCATGGAGAATACTCAATCCTCTTTTACAGGACTTGGTGTGCCTTAGGATCTTTCTTTTGCGTCTGCTGTTGTGTTGCTAAGGGTCCAGGTTTCACATGCATGGTTGTAGGGTTTGTTCAGCTTAGCCATCTGCTTCTAAGTTAGACCCTCTATGGCTAAGTTGGTTTGGTTTGCAGCCATTACTGATACATTTTATCTCCCCATCCTCTACCATCATTAATTTGTGAATCCATATGTTTAAAGCTTGATCACACATTAGAACTGTGAAGTACTGCTAAGAGACTGATTTTTTTGATTTTTTATAGCGGACTCTTGAGGATCATTAATACTCCGTTAACAAAAATCATCAGATTAATATATTCCCAGGATAAATATGCAAGGTACTCCGAATATAAATGGTACAAAATCTAGTGATCCTATTATTACATTTTTGGGGGTATTGTGGCATTCGCTGTTTGATATCATTTGAGGGATAATTCCCTTCACCAAACGGAGATGTTTTTTAAAACAAGTAGATACTAGATACTTCAATATTACAATGCGTTTCGACTAGGATGTAAAATTGAATTTTTTTAAAAATTTTAATTTAAACTGATGAGACTTTTTGGACGAAACTTACATAACCACCCATAACTGAAGTTTAACATTTATTTTAAATTCTAGGCATTCAGAGTCGAACTGTTTTTTTTTTCTCCTCCAAGATTTGCTTGAAATTCCTCAAGGTAGAGATGGTGCTGATTAGTTAGAAGTTATTATATATATATAAAATAAACTCGTGCTAGTGTAATATTAAAGGAAAAGTTGTCCTTCCGTCAATAAATGGACGACGTGAGACGACAAAGATAGGCGGAGAGCGGTAGAGAGAGATAGGCCATAACAAAAGAGACCCTTATCTGCCGTCAACTGAGTACGTTCGGAGGTAGGGCAGAAGCAGCTGCCAGTGCAGCCATTCCGCTTCAACCAGCAGCCAGTCTGCTGTGTCTGTACTTCTGACAGCTGTTGCATCGCCATACATGTCTCAGGAACTCTTCGACAGGCTCTTCACTCTGGTAAATATTTCTTATATCTGTGTAAAGATACTCTCCCTCCGTCAGATTTTCAAAAGCTTATTTGATAATTCTGGATAAAAAACTACTTTTTATTATATTTGTTTTATAAAAATAGACTTTTAATTTTAATAAAATCTATTAAAATACAATCATATGACATTATATACTTGATTTATATTGTTTGATTACTAAACTTGTTTTTTTAATTTATGTTTGACTTGCCGGTTTTTATGTGTCTTTAACCATAGCTAAGAAATCTTCTGAGGTGAGATTTGAGAATAAGGTAGTCAGGGTTTGATGTTGTGGTGAGTCGGGTTATAAATGGCTTCGGCTCGGTAAATGCTTTAAGCAACGGTAGAGCAGCGCATATAGTTTCCATTCTGATACAGATTCTGCTGGATAAGTTTGCTTAAAAGGAACAGATAGATGGAATACCTTATACCGGTCATGGTATAATAACGTTAAATCTATCTTTTAATACTATCTCAATAAATGCCTGATCAGGTGACCCTAATTTTACAGAAATCCTATCTGATCAAATAAGTTTTTCCAAGCAATTTAAAGATGTCCGAAGTCGAACGGATTCTGGTTTGTAGACTAAATAACAAAAAATAGTCCTGGGGTATAGCTGTACTTTGATGTAAACTTTCATACGTAGCATATGCCGTTTCTATATTTTTAATTTTGGTGAACTCATAGGTCGAAACAAAACGATTAATTATAACAGGATTAAGTGTTCTCTAAACTGTTATTATGCTACAAACGAACGATTTATAAGTTATTTTTAAAACCACTCCGGTAGACGTATAGAGACACAATTTGAGGTAAAACATTTAAATTCAACATACAGTCTTCACAAGCTACTCAATCAAGTATACTCCACCACATCGCGCACACAGCCATGTATATACCAATAGTTATATAACCAATTTCAGATAAATTAACGAATTCATCAAGGACATATACTGTAACTTTTATTGTATTTATGTGATGCATTCCACCCGTGACCTTATCACATCAGGTGCTCGTATCCTTGGATTTTCCCCTTAAATATCATGTATATCTTCATAGTCCAAATGTGTCTATTAAATGACAGTACTTTGATCCTGATAGCACTAGTATTTATTCCTTTACTGTTCACTTGTCCCTCTTTCCATTCCAAATGTGTCTTTTGGGTTATTCTACCCAACAGTACAAGCTTAATTATCAGATTGACACTTTTTATGATATAAAGAAATTAAATATTCTTCAAAAGTGAGTATTGCTTGTGATGGAGCCTATTTCGATTTATTAAATCTAGTTTTTGTAAGTTTAGTTTAGGACCCTAAACCAATGGGGGTATCAAGGTTGAAGAATACTTTTTTCTTGACAAGATAGCCCCTTTTATTTATTTATTTTTTATTCTTCCCCTGCCATAGATTGCTGGCCAATACGGCCTGCAAGCTCAGGTACAACATGTACACGAGGGCTATGGAAGATCTCATCAATCTTTTTCCAGCACACACTAATTTTTACTGCCCTCGTCGCCTTCATCCTTCTCTGAATCTTTGGATACCTTCTGCTTTCTTAGATATGTTAAAATGAGTCGGTCCATGTAGCATCTTCCATTCTTGTCTATCAACGCAGGCAGGAATGCTCCCAAGTCCTGTTTTACACACAAGGCCTAAAACACGCCTTCTCCGCTATAGTGTGCCTGACAAGCTAACCTGATTCTTCATCAATCCGATTGTACTACAGTGAAAACTGTATTTTTTCTAGTAGATTTCTGTTAGAAAAACAGTCGACTGCTGCAAATATCTTTTCTGAGCAGTTGGCAGTATAAATGATTTGAACTGTAATAGCGGCTGCTCTAAACGACCATTGTATATTTCAATGTGATTTGGTCACAAAGTTCTTATTGCTTTGGCTTAATTCTCCCTAGATATCCGCTTTTTAGGTGGTGGATGCGTTCAGGGTTGCCTTAGACCATGCCTCACTAACTATGGATGAGATTTAGACAAACTATGAACCCAGGCATAGCGTATAGACTGTGTGGTCCTAACGATCAGCGGAGGTACCTCAGCCGTCAGGCGGCCGTTCTGCCGGCGCACGCGTCGTCGTAGCCATGACACTGGGCTCTACAAACAGCGACTTATCTCTTCTTCGCTCTAGATTATATCCTCCTCGCTTCTCAGCTGTCGTCTCACTGTTCCTACTCGATAAGTCAATAGCAGATTTTATTGATAATAATCATTTCATCAGTATCTCCTTAAAGGAAGTCTTAGGTTCCCTGATGTGTCCTCAGTCGCTTCTATTTTTTCAGTTGAAATGGTATTGACAGTCAGTCAAAAGTTACAGACCCAGGGACATCGCTATCTCTGAACGACTACACTATTAACAGTCTCATTATACTTAATATGTATAAGCTATCATCAAATTTCTTCTATGAGTTAATGAAATTTAATGCCCCCCAAATCATAGAGGAATAATGAAACATTTAATTTTTGTAGTTTCTGAACGAAGAATTTTGAAAGTCAGTGAGGATTCGTTAATTCCGAATTTTTGCATGTTTAATTTTTTACATGGTTCCCGTTAATAAATTTTAACGAAAACCGTAGTCGGGGTTTTTACATATACCTCTAAAGTATCAGAACGATTGGATCATTTTTACACCTGTTATCGTATATCGCATAGACGATTGATACTTCAATCAATTATATATACATCTATACGAATTAAAAAATAACATTTAAAAACGTAGGTCATAAAGATATATATTTATTAGAAGTCCGGTTTTCATTTTTTTTTTTGACAAAGCATCCTCAACTCGGTAATTGATGATTGTTTTATTAACAAAATTATTTATTCGATTCAAACACGAGAAGACGGAGATGGGATGGCGTTCCAAACGTTTTCTTTTTAACGTAAGCATTTGATCTGAAACAAATCAGAAAATTGCATCTGAAAAAGCTTCTGATCGGTGACATAAAATTAATTGATAAAAGTTATAGAAAAGACACAATTTAGTCACGTTTAATTTTTTTTTTTTCATCCTTTCTGTTAGTGTAACTTATCCACTACATAATCAGTGGAATTCGAGATGTTCAAGGAGACATACTTATACAGGATTAACAGCTAAACTGATAGTCGAAATATGATTGCCCTTTACTTGCCTTAAAGTATAGCCTCCCCTTTGGCTTCTCCAATAAATCGCAGGTGGCCCCTTTAAGCCAGTAACCAGTTACAATTGTTGACATGAGATGTTATTGAACTTGCTCCTACTTGGAGGCCAGATATGGCGTACTTATTAAGGGGAGAATAAGCGAATAGCGATTGTGTGGGAATTTTAATTATTGCTTGGGCATTTAGCACTTTAATTAGTCCTAGGGCATATTAACACTTAGAGCCCCGCTTCTATGTATTACCCTTCCGTACCATCTAATGTCGTTACTTCTTCCATACTTATTTACATCTAAGCAGTACAGTCTAGTAATTATATAGCTCTTGATTATAATATAAATTCAATTAAAACTGCATTGCAGCAACGAGAATTACTTACATGTGCACTTGTTATGTAATAAAACCACCAATAAATGAAATATTTCAACGGTAATGTACTGTTTGGAAGTGCGGAGTGTTCAAGATGTCACCACTGGATAAGTCTCTTTGTACCTTTGTCCTTCTACTACAAAATTGTTTTTAAAAAATAACGCTACAACTTTTTGTAGTAGTTTGCTTTTAAATTTAAATAAACTCTAGATTAAAAGTAGCTTACGATATAAGGGACTCCGAGTCACTCCGTGAGGGAGTTGCTCATTAAATAAATAATATGGCTAACATTTTCATTGAAGTCATGTCCGCTAATGAATAGAGGTCGATCATTGAAATTATATTGACAGATTAAGTGTTTTTTTAGTTAACAAATATAATTTATAATGCTCATAGATTGCAAATATCGTAACTGCTTATTGTGAGGGCTCCTTAAGCATGAATAATCATATCGTGAGAAGTGCTGAGTTGTACCCGCGAAATTTCTGAAACTATCTTAAATTATTTTTTAGCTTCAACTCTTTGTGTATAAGTATTGCTAGTTTTCAGAAAAAATTCAACTTCAGGGCATAGGATACTTTTAAGTGATTTGTCTGAACATTTGGGGGGGGTTTCACTACTTAGTTATGTACGCGAAGAATTTATAGTCCTCATTGTAAACATTCTTTATGCATATTTGTAAATGCGCTACGTTATTGTATTGTAAGAGTAAGTTTACAAACCTACGATTGGAAATTTATGATTAATATTTTCATAAATAGTTAATTAGTACTAACGGAAAGGTCAAACGAACAAGCTCAATTTATTGAACATACATTCTACGTTTTTATTTGTTTTTGTTGTTTTTTGTCCTTTGAATGACTTGTCATTTTTGTGTCACATCCTATCGCCGCTCTAATGATAGGCCTCCGCCCTTCCTCTTGTCATATACCATCGATTCGCTCTTCTGTTATCTCTCCACGTTATTCCTGCTATTCCAGCAAAAATTATAAACGATATAGGAAGAAGTGAAACAAAAATATCGCGGGACTGTATATGAGTTTTCTATCTGTTCGGTATTTTTGATAAAAAAAATACATTTTATTTTGGTTATTTAAATGCCTAAATTGGATCCTAAGGACATTCCTAAATCCAGCCCTCTCACCTTCCACCTCGCAGCTACCTCCATCGCACATATTGATGCTAATAAAATAGCCAACAAGTTTTCAACTATTATGTTTTGGTACTGATTATGGAGTTATTAATTAAAGAAATAAAACGCCTTGCCTCTCCTCAAACTTTCTGAAGAGACTAATTATTTGCTAATTTTGAACTCCTATCGACGTAACTGTTGACCAATATTTCGTTTTTTTTAAGATCATTTACAGATCAGATTAAAGCATTATATAAAAGACGTACGTAAAAACATAATAGCAAATTATACTATTGATTATTAAATATTAATATAAATATAAATTTATCAAAATATTTACTGTCATCATCATGTTATAAGTTTGAACTGTGTTGAGAATATTCCAGATAATAATAGAAACAAAATAAAAAATTAGTAAAGGAAATTGAAGTACTTTAATTAAAACTAGTCGATTGAGCACTTTATCCAGTGGAAACCATGTAATTATTGAAATTAATTATAGTTAAAATTGGTTTTTGCCAATTTATAACATTTATCTGGGCAATAAATAATTTATTAAAATTAAACATTTAATAAATATTTACAACAATTAGTATGGGGCCGCAGGATACCTTACTCGCACGACATACTCGCCAAACCACATTGCATAGCAGCGGGGATGAAGGGGTTGACTCATATAGGATCCCCGCTCCTTTCTCGTCGAAGATCTTTGGAACTTCACTGCCGTCATTCTTATGTTAATCGCTAATTCAAAAATTAATAAACCATCTTTACGCGTGGATCAACTGTTGTACTATTCAGAAAGCTTTAAAAGTTTCATTGAATGGACTGTTGAACACTAGATGACTGCTGGTTACACTGAGGGTACCAGCCACAGTAGGACAGCTAGCGGGCACAGTCAGCGGAGACAGCTGCTATGGCCAGAACTTAACTTTACTATTCCTTCTCCGAGGAGAACTGGAGAAGTTCCAGGGCTGGAGAACTTGCCCAGTCGATCCTTCGCCAATTGCCAACGTCCTATTGGCCGGTTCCATTCCTGACGGAAAGAGCCAAAGTTTTACTCTGCCGGAAAAGGGTTTATAGTTGCGACGGTTGTTAGCGATTGCCGATAAATTCTGGCTGCCGGATATTCCTCGAGCAGTGACAGTGGGTTGTTTCGATATTGATCTTTAACCAGACAGGGCGGGGGAGTGCTGAGGTCTTCCCGCCTCGTCACTATGGAGTTTAATAGTTGATTAAACTATTACTTTTTATTATATTAAACAATATTTTCATAAAACAATTACCTAATAGAAATCAAGGTATGCTCCCTGGGTATCTTTGCGAGTTTCTCAAATACTTATCAAATGTCTGTCAAAGCAGTTTTTTTAATTGAATTTTTGTTTTTAAATATACAGATCATTACAAAGCAATTAAAAATACTTACAGTATTGACACTAATTCGAGTTTTGCTTGCTTTCAAAACTTTTTTTGCTTAAATTGCTGGTTGTGATGATTAAGTAAATAATGTTCTATTTTTTGTCTTCCCACAAGTTATTTATTCCTTATACACAGGCAGCCCATATACTGCTATTAGCAAGTGCTCAGAGTATCCAGTCAAACACCACTATCATTAACATCATTCGGAGTACTCAAGAATGCCAGTAGATAGACTCCTGAAAGCGCTTGTGAACGCCTCGGCAACTGATAGAATGATATTAATCGAGCTTATGGAGTATTTTATATTAATTAAACACTGAATGAAAATAAATAATTAAACCAGTTTGAGTTATGAATTAGGCATGCTTCACTATTTCATTCCAATTGACGCTTATTTTAGATCCTTCTTCCCTGTCAGAACTAGGCATGATAATAATAATAAATAATGATAATAAAGGTTATCGTATGAACAATTGTTCTTTCCATACTTAATTACAAGTAATATTATGATAATTTGAAAAAATAATTATCATTTTGAATATACTTTTTTTAATGAGATTTATTTTATTCATAAAGAGTCCTGGCTTATTCAACCATTCTGCTGAGTAACCATATCCGTATTTAATAGAAACTGAGGAAAGTAAAAATGAGAAAACTAACTTCTCAAACAGTATTGGTTTTATAAAGTAACAATTTTGATGAAACTCTTTTCAATGGTGGGCGGTAACTATGATAGAAACCGAATTACATTGTGATATCGAATTGAAATTGAGTGAAATCAAAGGTAGTTTTATTTATTATTTTTATATCATCAGAAAAATATTTCAGTAGATAGCTACATAATATACTCAATCATTAATTATATTTTTGTTTTGCAAGATAATAACAACATTGATGGTAGACAATCCCATAATCTGTTCACCATACAAAATAATTTATATTTCTTTTTGAACTATTTTCAATACATCTTGTTGTTAAAACTACGAAAAAAAAACACAATGATGTGATAGGAATGCAGTTAATCTCTTCAATGCAATATGTTTTTTTTAAAACAATTTCATTATCCTGTTTTTTAAAGTAATTCCAGTTATTTTAACTAATGAACTTATACACTAATGGTGTATATCAATAATACAGTAGTGGCACATACAAGAAAATCACTTGCATTTAAAATGATTGTATTCACTGAAGGATATGCCCTCAGTTTTATCTTTTAGGGTTATTGAGTGTTTGCAGTTCCCTGAAGCCTGGTCTCGGACCACTGTGACTCAATTTATTCAGAGATACTCTTATATCCAGTATTGAATTGTCTCGAAAACTTTTTCCATAACCCTTCTACCCTTTTATCTAATACTTGTTTCTGTCTTTAACTCAGTTTTACTTTTTGATTTGATTTAATATTCTATCCCAAAAGATATATTTAAAATATTGTGCTACCGCTTGATAATTTGTCTCATAATGATTTTTTAGTGTTTTTTCAGTAGATAGTATACTTAATTTTAGATGAACTCCGTCATCCTTAAAAAACAAATCACCAATTGAATAATAAATCTTCTGTCTCCACAGTGTTTATTCAACAATAACCTTTTGGCAGCTCTAACCTGCATATTTCATAATATAAAATCAGCAATTCTTTTAACCCTTTTCAGGGCAATATACTGTTGTAAAAAAATACAATTTTTTTAAAACACATTCTTACTCATTGGCATACAAATAAGTGTTATTGACCATTTTAGTCCCAGAAAAAATTTGTCACAAGACCTTACTGGTGGTACTCCATTGGTTCCAGTGAACATTAGCTGCTTAAAGAATGTAAACATGCACATTTTTATGTATTTAAACTCTAAATAAAGAAAGATTAAATTAATAAAAATAAATGTAATCTTTGTACAAACTTATATTATAGAAAATATTTTGAATAAAAAATTAATTTCATAAAATATTTTTTTTTACAGTATATATAAAAAACAAAAAAAAAATTAATCAACATAAATAAAATAAAAAAATTGTTGGTCAATAAGTACTTCCTCATTTTACGTTTAGAGCCTCTGTTGAAATATAATAAAACATTTAAGATACCTCTTTAGCACTTTACAAATGAATCCAAGCAAGTTGTGTTATGTCTGAAAATATTTTTTTAAAACAGTCATGATTCTTTTATGTATGTAAAGGATATGTTCAAGTAATGTATCATTAAGGATAGGGTGGTTCCGATTTTTCTCATTACTAATCATGATGAGGGCAGGGCAGAATGTATAATGAAGGTCGGATATGCCTTATTTAAGAATTTTTATTACATTATATGATTCGCTTATTATGATATTCACTTGATTTGTAATCTATCCTTGCCAGTAACAAATTTTAATATTTAACTACCTGTGAATGTTTGTTGTGGCATGTATGGCAGTGATGCTATCTGTGAACTTAAGTGGAAATTTCTCTTCTGAATTTTAATACAAACAAAAATGTTCTTAACTCTGAATTCAAATGGCTATTTTATAATGAAAATCTCGCCTATTTTATTTAAAAATGGTCAACTGTAAGTCTTTGCGATATATAGTTATTATCGTTTTCTATATTTGTTTTTAGCCTATTTTAGAATGTAATATTTATTGCTATTATGTGTTGCAGAGCGGGCGAGAGGCTACACCAGACCTCGCAACTTCCCCAAGGAGGCAGCCTAACTCTAAGCAACCACCCCCAATGGTTGTACAGCCTGACTTCAGGAAGGTAACTTAACCAGCATTTATTTAATATTGTACACTGGGATTGGGGATAACTCCACATTAACTGCAACCAAATATAGGTAACACACTTACATATGCTTATGAATACACAATAGATAAGATAAATAAAATGAAAATCATATTTAAACTGTACAGACAACTCTACAGTTTTTTTTTTAATAAGATCTACATACATTTTAAAATAAAAATATCTTCCAAATAAAACACTTGTGTCATTAATAATTTGCAAGGTAGTAGAGTAAGCATAAATAAAATTATTAATTAACACATTTTTATGAATTTTAATTATAGTTATCAATGTTTCATTTACATAATGTCAAATAGTATATTTTCTCTAAGAAGTGTTAATTATATCAGTAGACTGGTTCATTTTTGAATTTAATAAAGACTTTCAATTTGTCTCCATCCTGCAGGTAAGTGGCATTTCGAGTGAGATATTCCGTCAGATAGAGAGGATTGAAAATGATTCAACTGATGGAGTGGAAGCAGTCGACAAGCGAGGGGAGATGCTTGTACGTCTCCTTGACACCAAGGGTCTCGGCCAGGCAGCTGCCCAAGCTGCGAGACCATGGCTACAGTTACAGGTGAAATTATTATTTATAACTAAATAGCTAGTAGATCAAAATATTAATTGGATCATAATATCAAATATTAATTTAACTTGTTATTATATTTATTTATTGACTAAAATTTTTTTTAATGATATTCTATTGATATTATATTGACTAGATTATATTTTTGAAAATATAAATAAACACTTAAGTATGTAAATATTAATCAATAAAATTATTATATATATGTATAGTGTTTATTTATGTATACATCAATGACCCTTGGAAGAGACTTTTGCATGTTAAAGTTTTGTTTTCCTGCTTTGTTGTAGTATTTTAACCAAAATCTAAACAGTGTAATATGAGATATGAAACTTTCCTTTAAAATTTTAGATAAACTAGATTATTTTTATGACTGCTTATGTATATATACTCTCGCGTTGAGAAATTGACTTAATTATCAGGATATTATGTCTTGAATTACAAATTATTATTGAGTGCATATATATATTGAAACCTACCTCATTTTCTACCATTTCTTTTCCTAATTTATTAGATCAATTGACCTTAACTAATTTGGTAGGTCCGTCATGAGATCTTTAATTCAACTTGTTTTTATGTCTTCGACATAGGAAATTATCCCGATTGAATCGCCCGATCTCAAGGCTAATGTTATAGTTATTAATAAATTGAGAAACTGGGAATTGTGAAATATATACAAGTAAAATGGTTATAACAAATACTTATAATTATAAATAGTGCTGACAAAAATTATATAAAAAAATATTCATTTCCTTTTGAACAAGGATAGTTACTACTAATTAATTATATAAAAAAATGAAAATTGAGCTCAATCTCTTTTTAATGGATCCATAATAATAAAAAAACAATATCTATATCACCCAATCGATGATCTCCGTTTAATCCAATCAACGTTACTGTTGATCTCTTCTTCTTCTTCTTCTTCTTCTGTTGGATACCGCCAAGTCGGGGTCTTGCTCTTGTTCGCTCTCTGGCTGTCAGGCTAAGACTGACCTTTATCTCATCCCCACTCCTAAGAGCATAAGGGCTGATGCTGGACAAAGTGGGAGGGTGGCTGGTCATGATATTCTCAAATATCATGAATGTTACAATATATATATATATATATATAGGCACACAAAAGATGATAGTCGTGTACCTGTTTGAAAGCAAAGCCTCTCCCTTCAAGCACATAAATATGAATAAGCAGCTTGTGTTGCCCTTTATCATATATGTATTTATTATAAGTTAAGAACATTTATATCATTCAATGGAAAGGTCTTTGAAAATTAATTTATATTAATATTTTTTTTTTAATTGGAATTAGAAAAAAAAAATGTCATATGTTTCTATGCCATTATTTTGATCAGTAATTTTTATATGCTATTTCCTGTTATTGAATTGAAATCTTTTGTAGAAAATAGATTAATTTATCAAAAATTATGGTGGTCTCAGAATATCTTTTAAAATTATGTTCTTATAATCTCTTGAGAATGAATTTTATTGAATTAAACTTAGAATATCGATACTTTATGTATAAATAATTTTTTTTCAGGACTCTAAACACGTGAGACTCGTTGAGATAGTGAAGCGGCCAGGACAGACCCTCGGACTTTACATCCGAGAAGGCAATGGGCTTGATAGAGCTGACGGGGTGTTTATATCTAGGATAGCCCTAGAGTCTTCCGTGTATAATAGTGGCTGTCTTAAAGTGAGTATTCTATTAGAAAATGGAAAAATAAGTACTAATTCCTGTATAAACTTCAAATAAATGTAAAATTATTTTCATAACAAAATATAAAGCTGTGTAAATTACAATTACTACTATTTTATTAAGTTACAAATTAAGTATATGTTGCTTTTTTCTAGGTTGGAGATGAAATTTTGGCTGTTAATTTTGTTGATGTGACTCGGATGTCTCTTGACGATGTTGTCATCATCATGTCGATTCCACGGAGGCTGGTCCTCGTCACTAGGGAAGGAGCAGAGTGCCCAGCCGGCCTGCAACCTGGGTCTCACCATAAACCTCCTCCGGTTGTCGTAATGAAAGGGCAAATTAACTCCAGGTGCAATAAACATTTTACTGTTTGTTTTAGTGCAGCAGAGTAGAACACTGGCTTTTTTTATTACTATTACTTTCATTATATGAGTATCATGAAATAGTTTTCCAAGAATTATATTGCATGCAATGTTTTAAACTAAAGTATAGTTTGACAAGTTGAGAGTAATATCCACACCTATGTCTAAGTTTTTAAGGGCTTCCCTACTAAGGACTCCTTAGTTGCGAATGTTGGGCATGCGTCAATGACACATTTATCAGTCCAAATTTGTTGAACATAATAAAAAGAGTTTATTTTTTTGTTGATTCAAAATTCAGTATATTATATTCTCATTATTTAATGAATCTAAAAAAAAAAGAAGGCTAAGATACTGACTTGACTATAGTCATTTCCCACTTAGCTCAAAATCAATTTGAGTTATACAAAATCACCTTGCACAGGGTATCAGATTTATTGCCTATGAAAGTACTTTTGTTTGGTACTTTTTGCTTATGTTGCTGCATACTTCCCCCACTTATTTAATATTGATTGTCTGTAGAAATCTGCTATCTTAATTAATAAAGGTGTTCACGCTAGGGCTCTTGAGAATTAGGAATTCCCCAAACGCCAGAAAATTGCACCGGTTACGTCGTGAGAAGCTGGATGTTGGATTGAGTCGGTTAGCGTTACAAATTGTTAAATTGTTAACAGTAAAGCATAAACATTAAACAAAGTACCAAAAATAATATATAAATAACCATTCATTTTATTCAAAACAAAAAAAAAAACTGATCAGCAATTTAGAAAAAAAGTTTATAGTCACGATACGATGTTTCGGAGAATAGTGCATAAATCAACCGCAGGGCGGCGATGCGCACGGAGAGATCTGTAGACAAGATAGGCCAAGAAGTCCAAACTTGTAGTAAACAACGACTTCTTGTTTACAGGGGAACAGGCTTGTATTCTGCTATCTTCAACACTGACTAAGCCAAGCTCTTTGTCCTCTAATACGCAAAGTCCTATTTCTTCACTTCCTCGAGCTTTATGGTACTTCTAACTATCTTCTCCTGATGTAAACTATCTGTATGTTGATGTAACAAAATAATAACTGCTGTTCAAGAGAAAAAACAAAACACACTTCATAACCTACACTTTCTTTTGTTTTTTAATCTTAAATATATGTTCGTGTATACAATATTTACATACGCTTTTCCTAATTTTCTCTAGCCGAAACAATCAGAAGATAAAGAAAAAAAGAAATTTACAATTTTAAAATTTTCCACTCATTGCCATAAAAAAAAAATAATAAAAATATTGCTGAAATCCTCTCAAACAAAAATTAAGTTTAAACAAAACACTGAAGTCTCCTACTTTGAATTACTTTTCTAATCAATACTGATTTACTGTCTATGGAGCCCAAAAAAAAGGGATGGGCGGTTCTTAGGCCAGAAATTTTCATTTTACATTTTAAAAATACCTTTGATGTTTTAACAAATTTGTATTAAGTGGTGTATGACTGTATGACCGTAAATTCAAGCGAGCTGTCTTCTTAGCTTAATGGCTGGATTTAATTATTCTGTTTATAATCTTACAAGTTGCTTTTGTTTAATGAAGGTAAATTTTAAGCGATGAAATTAGTGATATAATAGTGTCTTAGTGAAGTGAATGATTAATAACATTTTTAGCTACTGAGAAATTATGTATTTTAAATCATATGTGCTTATCCTCACATTTATTTTTAAATGTATGTGTTTGATTTTATTGATGTAGTGGAATGTATTTGGCTTTAAATGCTCAAGGAATGGTTTTTTTTTTCTTAAAAGATGTATGATGTGTTTTAATATTAATTTTTATCATTTTTAAGATGATTAAATTTATAATTTAGATCTAGCAGCTTATTATGTTTTTATGTTTATTTCAAGGTTTTTTTATCGATCCATTTGCTCCTTCCTCAAGGCGCTCTTTTGAGTGTAAGTTTTTTATTTTATTTTTTATATTTTATTTGGTTTTGTATATTAATATTTTTTTGAATAAAATTTGTATGGCTTATTTATTTTTGGTCAAACACTGATAATAATATTTAGGAATGTATGTAGAGGTTAAGATAGCAATTTCTTTTTACATGAAAAAAACAATCAGTAAATACAATTTAAAAAAATCTATAGCCTAGTAAGAGGTAACATTTTTACTATCAGAAAATTTTCAATTTCTGAACTCTTAGCAGACTATAGATTTTAATTTATGAAAAGATGAAAGATAAATATTTTCAATGAATCAGTGTTTTTGCATGCCTGAATAATATAAGCATGAAAATTGATTTGTTTTTGATGCGACATTTTGAAATGTGTTATGCTTGTTTGATGCTTGTGCAATATGTTTATTAGTAATTTGTTTTTAGTATTCGAAAGAATATAATTTGGAATTATCACATACTAACTACTGGTACAATTATGTTGCAAATGTTTTTGAAATTTGTTTTTAAAATATGTGCTTGATATATTTCTGTGGCATTTGTTCTTTGACTCAGATCAGCAAATTATCTTACTATATCTTCAATTTTTTTTGTTTACAAATTAATTAGTTATTAGTATGTTAATTTGAAATAAAGAACAAATCTCAGTACCGGCTTGTATCAAATACTCAGTTACAGTTACTTAAAACTTAAGTTACTTTGAACTCAATATGCTATTTCTGGTTTGCATATGATATGTACTTATATATTAAATTCTTTCAAAGTTTTACATTTAAAATAAATTTAGATTGGTAAATCAAAAATATTCAAGATGACAAAATTTTCAAATGTAATATTTAGAAAGAAATTTTAGAAATGGAACTTTTTGTCTATGGAATATTCAAAATATAATACCTTATTTCCAATTTTTTCATTCAATAACTGTAGCTAACAAGATTTTTTGCACAGAAACGGCAATGTGTAGATTTTACAGAATTTTTCACCCTGAATTTAGATCTGAAACGTGCTTTTTCACACAGGGATTTCCTTTTGCAATGAAAAATTATTGCTATGTTTTTACGAGTTTAGCATATCATACTATTGCAGTATTCACTCCAGGCGACACAGGCCACTATAATGATAGCTGGTCCCAAAATCATGGGTATTCATATAATCTTTACAACACTAAACTCAGATCTGAAACAGCATCTCTAAAAATATCACGTATAAATTTTTCAGAAATTGCTTTTTATTACCAAATGTCTTTCATTATAATTAGTCACAAGTACTACAACATTGTGGTCTATCAGTCTACCAATGAAGAGACAAACATCTGGTTCTGTTCACTTAAAGTAGCTTAAAATTTATTATAATTTTTGATCATTTGCGATCGCTATATATATACTATCTCGATAATCTGAGTTTGCTAAAAGTTTACTTGCATATTTACAAAGAGTAATAGGAAATTTATAAAAAGCTCATAATGAATAGTAGTTTATTTTATAACGGTCTATTTAATGCGATCTCATGATTCTTTATGGGTGGCCCTACTACATAATTTTCAAATCATCATAATCAAATATTACATTTTATGCTGTAGAAATTTATGTATAATTTAAATAATTGTTACATAATAGAAACAATGATGTATAATGTTATGGTACATTCTTCATTGTTGGGGAAAGGGTGGTGTCTTAAATTTTTCATGCTCTCATGCTGGCTTCCACTCTCTGGTCTAATATCTGTTGTCTTTCTCAAGCTTCTAGCCTGAACTTAGTGAACGACCAACTCTCTCCAAGCCTAACACATGACAGACCATACTGAACTGACTTATTCCTAACACGAGCTGGTATTTATTGGCCACCACACTACCAGGCACTATAAACTGGCAAAGATATACAATAATAGTAATTTATACTTGCTTATGAGCACTTAAATTCTTAATTAATCCTTTAGAGGGAGAACCATCTTATTTTATTTACAACCTTTTTGCTCTTTGTATTATTAAAAGTTAAAAATTGTAAAACTTCCTCCCCTCACTAATTTCTTTGATAAAATTATTATAAAGTACTAACAAATTACTTTTTTTGCAGTCGAGATGCATCTCCTAGCCCAAGGCCAACGGGCACTCAGTCTGAATCCAGTTCATCTGGACGACTTCATGCATCTAGGTCACATCTCGCTCTCGGCTTGGAAGGAAGAGGAGTGTCCAACGGAGACTTGAGGAGTTCTACTTCTCAGTACCAGTATCAACCACCACCAACTTCTCATTCTCATACCGTCAGTTACCATCTTTATGATTTTATTCAATTGTTTTGTATAGTCAGTTAATATAGAAAATCAATAGATGACTAAGTTAAATTTGTATCATACAAAAAAGTTTTTGGAAATGTCAGGTTATTTCATAGTAGGAGTGATCCAAACTAAAAACTACTTTTATATTTATTGTAGGTCGATCGTGGTAGTTGGCTCTACCAGCCCCCTCCCCCACCTGTTGTAACTGAGCAGCCTAAAGCTCACCACTATCAGTCAGCCTACGAAAAAGCATATCCTAAGACGCTCGAATCTCTAGCCGAAAAGGTGAAGCAAACTTATGTAAATGTTCAAAGCTGATATATTATTAAATATAAATAAATTAATTATGTTAACAAAATTATTAAATTAATCATCAACTTGAAAAATAATCATATGTATGCAAATTAAAAGCTAAAAAAAGAAATTCATTCAAGGGAACGCTTCAAATGATTAAGAATTTCATTGCTGATGTTTAATTTAGTTTAAACAAGAGTGCTTATACCTCTGAAAATCCCCAGGCCTGGCAATCAACCAGACTATTGACTGTGCATTATAATTGTAAATCTAATGTATATTACAATCTAGTTCTTAAACAACATTTTTATAATTTTTGGTTTTTGGTATGTTTTACATACATGAGTTTTAAATAATTTACTCAATTAGCTAAGTCAGTGGGCATTCCTATGAATGAATAAATTGGTTGAAAGTGAAAGTTTGGAGTAATTGGTTCATATTATGTTTTAAGTTACAGGATGGTGATTATTTTTCATGTTATTGGGAAATGAAGTGAAACTTCCAGGCAAAATTTCATATTTTTAGGTCGGTTAAGGGCTTTACAAAACTGTGAATGTGTTATTATACCATGTAATTGAATTTATATCATTGGATTTTTGCAATTATAGTGGACCTGAACCTCTAACAAACAGTAAACATTTTTATTTCTGTGCCTTACTCATGATGATTAGAGAACATCGTCACACAAAGTTTCATAAACTGTCAGAATTTTTCTTACACTTGGGTTGTAAAAGTTCAACTTTCATAGTCACTCTAGGGGATTTGCATCAAGTCAGGTACTGTAATGATTATGATTTGCTGACAGCAGGAATATTTCAACTATCACATTAATAATGCCAAGTCAATAATAATTGTCCTAGTCGATCAATCGCAGCCTTATTTTAGACCTTTTTGTTTACATTATTGCCGTATTCTTATTAAATATAACCCTGACAACAACTAAGTAACTTTTACAATGATGATTGGTAGAGATGGTATAGTATAGATTGGACGAACACCAATGTTCGTTTCTCTTCAAAAAAATTTATTTTTAGTTGGCAACACTTTCAACATACCTGGTCTGTCATCATATGATGGACTGATTTTGGCTTGGCCCATGAGGGGTTTATGAGAATGACAGACAAAGGCTATTGAAATTCGTTGTCAATTATTGAAAAGAACATTAGTTTTGTTTAAAACCTAAATTAACTAATTGATAACTGCGAACAGTAATGGAAATCACCTGACTCTCGAGGCAAATAATATGTTGATTGTGCTACCTCCTGAACTAATTAATAACAGAATGATTAGATCCAACATTGGGTGGAATAATAAACACCATGTGCTAATTATTACTTTAATTGTGTTGTATATGATCTACTGGTGTTTAATTTAAATATTTTTTGATGTACGAGAAAAAATTGTTTCTCAGCTTGGATTGGAATCCGGGACCTTCTGGTTAATGTTCTTCTACTCAACTTAATGAGGTGTACCTCACTGGTGCTCACGTTCTAACTGTGGCAGTATCTTTCTATTTAGCTTGGGATTAATTGGGATATTTTTTCAGAGTCCCAGCCATTGTACTATTTTTTCCTAAGTACTTTTGATGTATTTTTATGGACAAAAAAATAAAATAAAAAATGTATAATACTTTTTTCCTTTTAGGTACATAGTTTCTATCCTGGTGGAAGCAGTACTACCCCTCGCCGCATGTCTGCAACCACATCCTCGAGCCTCCTGTCATACTATGCTGGTGGTGGTAGCAGTCGTCCTAAGGTCATGCCTCGCTCTGGATCTGATCAACACCTACCAAGGGTCGAGTACATGGATAACTGTAAGTTGTCTTGCTTCATTAATAATGAGAGCCAGTGAGATTGTAGATACAAGAATTAGTAATTATGAAAAAATAGTAGGATTAATACCACAACTCACGATTAATAATTATTATCATTAAGATATTTAATTTGCTGTAGATGCAAGTCTCACTGGGGGCCCTCCAAGTTACCGAAGCTCTTACCGTAGCCCCAGCTCTGCCACGTATGGTACACTCAGCAGAAGACAACGCTCGGTCGACTATTCATCTGATACTGAAACATCAGCTCGGCCTTATTACTATTATCGCCAACACAGCACAGGTACTTCATTATTTCTTCTAATAGTAATAGGTACTATTAGAGTTCTAAGAATTACTATCTATGAATGTATAGTAATATTGAGATACCAATGATCACAGTTTTAAGATGATTATTTTTTCTAATATTCCATACTATTTTAATGTTTTTCAAGGCACTTCTGGATTGGGCACACTGACCACTAGCTTAGACAATTCCCACACTGGTGCGATTTCATCACTCCGCTCCAACTCTCTTCCGAGGGACGCGAGACAGCCAAGGGCCCATATTCCTACTCTTCCTACTCATCGGTAAGTAGAAACTTTTATTAATTGGAATCAAGGTTGAGAAGAATTAGCTTGGCCCCACCTAACTCTTCAGCTTCACCTACAACTATAAGGGCAACCTCTCGGTCAGACCTACTTCTTTTATGAGTTGTGTTTTTTAGGGTTTTATTGTTTTTTTTTCTAAATCAGAAACCATTATGTTTTCACCTGTCTGCCCTGAATGTGAGACCCCTGGTTGACCTATAGACATGAAATTTAATATTGAGATTCCATTTTATTACCATTTGATGAAATATTTTCAAGTCCATAAAAGATGATAAAGGGTTATTAATTAATTGTTTAGCAATATTAAAAAATAATATTTTCTTATTATATTGGGTAGGGTATCAAATTTAAGATCTTGGTGTCCTGATTAATAATGTGTTATTTTTAAATTGCAATTAGGCGAAGTCACTCATTATCTAACAGTCATTAAAATCATGTTCGCAGCTTTAACTCGTCTAGTGATTTTTTCAATTGCTTGATATTTTACATGGTATTTTCATTTGTCTCCTTGATGATGCTAAAAATTAAAGTAACCCTGTGATAAATTTTATGTTTCATTAATCAGTTAATTACTGCATTTTGAAAAAATGTTTTTCCTAGCTTATTGTATATGAAATAAATTTAAATATCTTGATGTGCTAATTAAGAATATATATAATATGTTTAGGGTTTAATAGACTATTGTTACAAGAAAACATAAAATCAGATTAATGGTAATTTAGAAAAAAAAAAAATTTATATAAAATAGCTGTTGTAATAAATTCCCATGTATACTAGCAATCAATGGGGTGAATTAGAGAAAACTGGTTTTGATTTTGTATGTTATTAAAAATTATACAATAAAAGTTTAAAATCAATTAAGAGGGAGTATCATCAAAGCCCTTAATTGTGTGTTTTGGCACATATTAAACTTATATCACATATTAATTGTAATATTATTTTAAGTAAGTGATGTATAGGAAATATTCTTTCTTTCTTTCTCAGGGGCTCTACTTTGAGGTTAGACCGAGAAAGCACCCTTCTTGGCTCGGGAGTTTCTGGCCTAGAGCAGGAGGATGATGGAGCACTATCAGCACCAGAAATGTCTCTTACCAGGAAGCACAGAGGTAATTATGTTGGAATCTTTCAATGTACATGATCAATTGCATTTAGTTAAAAGTTAGCTGTATGTGTTTACATCATATACATTTATCATCTGGGAACCCGGCAGCCAAGTCAACGTGAATTAGATTAAGAAAAAATCAGTGGTGGAGTCAATGGTTCATAATCTAATTGTTAGTTATGGTGTTTACAGATATTCTTGATTACTAGTTCTGTAAGGAACTCTTGACTTGATCATTTTTATGGTTTGGCAATGTTTTGTTTAGCTTGTCTATTAGAAGCTTATTGTTCAATAAACTATATTTAGCAAGTATAGCAAGTATTGTTGATTCTATTTTACTTTTTGTTAATGCATGTGGGGACATCATTAGAAGGTGAGGATGACCATTGTCACAATAACACAAATTGTAATTTGGAATGATTATCACAGGGCAAACAGAGGAATCCTATCCAATGATCATAATCAGACAAAAGAATATCACTCAATGTTTTATATGAAGGTTTGTGTTTATTAGAGAGGATTATAAGTAACAGAAATTTCTTCGCAAAGAAAACAATTAGTCAAATTATTATTAAATTGGGTGCATTCGAACATTGTAGAGAGTTTGTAGATGAAATTTAAAAAAAATAAATAGATTAAATTATGGGAAGGATAATATTACAGAAAGGTGCATAAATAAGATGATGAATTATTAAACTGAAGAGAAGGAAAGTACGGGTAAAATATTTAATGATTGGGAGTAATGGAGCAGCAAATATTCATGGGAATGGAGCTCCACAGGTTTGCATCATTGACAAAAAAGAACCATTAAAGAAAGCAGATTTTTGGGAAGGGAAATATAGGCCGGATGAACAGAATCTGGTATTATAAGATTTGATAACTAATGTGAATTTCAGAAGGTTGTAAAGGTATGGGAGTTTTTAGTCATGATGGTGCAATAGAGAAGAGATCCAAAGAAGTATTGGTTATTTTTTTCTTGATTTTATGATGGAGAAAATAACTTTGGCAGAAGATATATTAGAGAAAAAGAAGTTGTTTGGATTGGTGATAATGGCTGGGAAGCTGATATGATGAGTAGACAAAATCTGGTATTACTAAATAGGCAAAACTTCTTTCCTCAGTTTTTATTAGGAAATTTGTTTTTTTTAAAGAGAATTATTGATTCAGATTGACTTATGTCTTTACCAAATGTGTATGTTGCAGATGAATACCGGACATGGCTTTCCAGGGCTCCGTCATCATCGGCCATTTATTCTTCGGCGAGAGGTGCTCCTCTGTTAGGGCAGAAAGCTCAAAGGTTTACATTTTCAGCTGAGAATTTACCTCAAAGAGCTAGACAGGTAAGTGTTTTTTTTCCGTATTTTATAAAAACCCACCATGCCCAATCTCAAGTCTTTCATGAATCGTCTTTTTCTTTTACAATCTCAATCTCAATGGAAATCTCCTTCCTTCATCATTTCCACAATCATGAAATTAAGAGAAAAATAAGTAGGTCCCTATGCCCATCCCCGTTAAATTCTTAAAGTAAAATTTGCTAGTTTGAAGGATTTATATATCTAGAAAAATTTTCGCCAATCTTCACAATATCCTTATGCATAAATATCTTTATTATGTTCTCATATCATATTTTGACGTTTTCTGACATAATCAGTTCATTATCAAGCAATTCCTATACAATCAGAAGAAAAATCTTAGTATAATCAAAATAAATAAAATTGATTCTCATATTAAAACAGTAATGGTTGATTCTCACATGTTGTGTGGTTCCACATTAAAATAACAATAGTAAATATTAAATAAATAGATCAATATAATAATGTTTTCCTCTATTTATCCTGGCTTGGACAATGTCGCAGTATTTTTTATATTTTTAAAAGATTTGAAAAGATTAAAGAATTGATTCTAAGAGTTTACAAGATCTGTTATTATTTTCTTTTCCAGTATTTTCTGACGAGTCAAAAGTATGCTGTTGAATAATACTGTGGTTGGCTAAAGCATATAAAATTTTATGTATTGGGACTTGGGTTTTTCTCCAGAAATCACTGTCTATGACCAAATCTATACTGAAAAGACCACATTTCCATAATCACTCCTTCCCAAAAATTTGTTCCCGGGCGACATCACCACCTATTACAGATCGTATCCAACTCTTAGTCACCTCTCTTTCGCTCTCCCATTTGTCTACGATCGTGTAGTGTATGGCGGCTTCTTTTAGGAACTTAAGGCTCTTAAGGGATTGTTTTTTAAGATTTATACAGATACTATCACATTTCATAGTGCTATGCCGATTTGGGATAGCTATATCCTTCTGCCCACTGCCAACACTTTGATGGATTTCTTCTCAATTGTACCATCATAACTAAAAGGCTTCATTTCTTTTAAATCAGCTAGCTATCTCTTTATACTAGAATCCCGCTCGTTGGACCTGTATCTCCCTTCCCATAGATCTGGCTTCTTTTTTCGTTTTTTCCTTGTCTGTGTCACAAATCTGTGGAACTCAATTCCCTCTAATATCCTTATCTTTAAAACTAGATTTTAACAGAACATTTTATCTCCCTTCAATCTAATAATTCATAATTCTTCATTAGTATTACGGTTATTCATTATATTGTTTCATTGATATTATTCATTCCCTATTATCACAACTTTTTACTTATTTTCTCTCTGTAATAATTCCAATATATTACCTTATGTTCCTGGTTAAATTGTTATTCACCATTATTAATTTAATAAAGATACCCCTCTCTCTGGTCTACCCATTTCCTAAACATACTTTTATCAGAGAGAGATGTACATTTATTAATATGCCAAGCCCAAATCCAGCCTTCCAGTATTACTCATTTATGCAGTTAGCCTTCCAGTATTACTCATTTATGCAGTTTGTCTAATATTTTGCTGTTGGTTTTAGTTCATGCATGTCAGACCAATATCGTCTATCCTTTTATATATAGTATCCGGACCAATATAGTATATTATTTATAGTCTAACCACAAAAGAGAAATATATTTTATAATTTTTTTCAGCTAGACATATTTATTCATCAGTGATTTTTTGTTTATTCTTAGGGAACAATGCCCTAGAACTAAACTAAACTTTTTTTTGCATTTTATTTTGAAATATATATGTTTGAAACATTGTTTTCATTGGTATTACTAATTATTTATTTAATATTTGTTTTACTCATGGGACTAATAAGTTAGGTGTATATTTTTAATGTCTACGGGACTAATAAGCTTGTGTAATAAGCAACTCAACATATTTGAAAAGCCATAGTTATTTGTAAAAGTTATGTTTGAAATAATAAAGTGCTTTTCTCTCCTCTGTATAAAGAGTTAAGAGCAAGTTTTTGTGGACCTTTTAAAAAAAAAAAATCTGCATTCTCCTTTCTAGTCATCTTCTGTTTTGATATATCTTATTAAGTGGAAATATGTGTTTTTCAAAGTAAGAGGCATGTAAGGGTAGTAAATGGTCCACATTGTCAATCTGTGCAAAACCTAAAAGACAAAGGTTAATAAAAATGGCTGTATTAATAAAAAAAGTTTAACAAAGTATTATATTTTTCTAAATTAAACGATTTTTACTTTAACAATTATATGTTTTTTCCAGCATGTATATTGTAATGTTATTTTTAAGAAGTGATTTGAAAAGATTATTTTATAGTATGAAATAAATTATAAAAAGTTTAAATCCGAAACAAGTGAATGTAAGAGATTGAAGTATGTCTGTAATCGGAACAGCTGAAAAGAATGTTGGGAATGCAGTTGTTTATAGACTGGAGAGGGGTAGTTGTTTAAAGCAACTGGACGAGAGCAGTTGTTGAGAGATGCTATTAAGGGAGTTTGTCTGTTTTGGAATTGTTTTGAGAAGAGAGATGTTGATGACGATTTGGGCAGTTTGCGGATGGTCAAACATATTTAACGTGAGGGTCCTCATACCTCTTAGTTCTGACCCCTATGAGAGTTAATAAATTATAAGTTTTATTACATTTTTATTTCTTTATATTAGTTTAAACATTTACATTAGTTTAACAAAACATTAAAATATACATGATATACTGCTTCTAGTCAGAGCTGTTGTATTCAACATATCGCCCAGGCCAACTGGCTGCAATGGGACCTCTCGTTAGTTCTTCCTCAACAACTACCGGTTTAAAGTCGCTAGACAGACACTCATCTCTCGACAGGCACTCGTCACTCGATCGTCATTCATCCCTTGATAGACATTCCACCCTCGACACATCCTCAACAATAGAAAGGCATTCCACTCTCGACAGGCATTCTACATTAGATCGTCATTCGGCATTAGACCGTCATTTAACCCTTGACAGGTAATTTATAGCTATTGCTGGCTGTAGGTTTGGTTTTTATAAGTAAATAAATTTTATGCCTACCAAATAGAAAGGACTGATAAGTTTGTTTTATAATAAGTCTCCAGGAAACCTATACAATAGTCTTAAAGGGAACCATTTTTGGAGGATAGAGATGGGGGATGTTTCATTTCATTATATACTTTGACTCCAATATCTACTTGGCACAATTTTTGGTGATTAAAAAACATTGTGTTGAGCCATTACACAATTCACCAAACACATTTGGCCTATAGTGTGACTATAGATTTATTTTAAAAATAGACTATAAACTTCATGAAATATGTGTAAATCAAGAAAAATGAGTGTTACTCCAGCTTGAAGATATAATTTATTTTTATTATATTACAGTAGAGTCCCGATTACCCAGGGCGAGTGCCCTGCAGATAACTGAAAAATAACCATGTAACAATAAGATTTTAATGTTTAAAATGAGAAGAATAAAAGGAAAAGTCAACATTTTTAAGTGCAGCGTATTAAATATATAATTAAATACTTTTACAGTATTAATAGAAGATTAACTTTTTTACAGATCAATAATTTTCAATTTTTCTTCAATTGGCAAAACACGTTTTTCTATTTCTCATTCATGTTTATGTGACGTACCCAGAGCCAGATAAAATTGCTGGATTTTATTTATCTTATAAATAATAAAAGTAGGAAGGGTTAATTTGTTTGGGGAGAGTTAATTTCCTCAAATTAAAGTAACAAAACATTTTCTTAGGAATAGATTGTGAAACAAGGAGTGAAGAACTCTCGAACAGCCATTTAATTGTTTTATGTAAACACCAATAATGTGTATCGTTGTAGGTGTATTATTATCTGGTGCCATTCTATAAAGCTTTGAGATAAATAAAAACAATTGAATTAAAAATTTTAACAGATAACTCCCGGAAAAAAATATAAATTAATATTAAAAAGTGGACATAATAAATTATATTTAATATTTACTGCATTTATTATTAAAAAATATCACAATTTGAAAAGAGTTGTATGAACATATGGGTTTAAAAATTTTAACAAGCTATTAATAAATTGACGTATTTAATTGAATATCATGCATACCTATTCATTTTTTTTAAACTTCATTAATTTGGACACAGATAATTCACAAATAACCTAATTAATGGCTACCAGTAATTTTTATTTATTTATTTTTTCTAAAATTTGTCTTAAGTTAATGAAATTGTATACTCATATTTTAAATAAAAAAATATGTAATAAAAAAGAAAATTTAGCTTTCCAGTCAGCAAAATAAAATTGAATTACAAGGTTTATAATAATCTGTAAAATAGTTTAACTCTATGGCCATTTCTGTAATAATCTTCATAAATTATTTTTAAAATACCTAGTTTTAAAAAATCATCCACCAATTTTTAAAAAATGTAGGCTAAGCCATAGTCTGGTGCAACAATTATTTTGTTCTCTGTTGAATCCCTATGATCAGTTATACTTCATTTTTTTGGTTAACATGTCTGAAAGTTTATATATGTCTGAAACTAAATTGTTATACAATAAAAATAAATCCAGTATTGTTAAAAATAAAACAATTTTTATAATGTTAAAAATAACAACTCTAATTTTTACTTTAACTCTTAGCATGGAACATTGGCATTTAATACTCTCATAGAATAATTAAATCTAAGAGGCAGAGTAAATTTTAGGCATTTAACAATTAAGTCTGCAAGTAACTGAGGACACTTAATCGTTATGCGCTGATTAAGTTTCCTAAATTATAGTTTAGTCCAATGGCGAGTAATTTAGTAGAATGACAATGGACTACTAAATAGACATGTTCAGACCTGTCTAGTGGAGCACCTAAATAGTATGGTTTGAACAGGTTAAGTAAAAAAAATCATTTAATAACATCATTTCATTTTGATGTTGAACTAAATTACTGGCTTAGTGTTAAACTGCCTTAAAGGCTTAATATCCATGGTCTTTTTTGTGTATCAGCCTGCTCTTGACAATAGGGAATAAACATATTTTTACTGGTATGTGAGATGGACATTCCTTGCTAAGGGTTTAAGTCCTTATAGCATCTTGATTTAGGGTTTATTTCTTCTTTATTTTGGTTTATTTCAAGCAAGTTACTGTATTATTTTCTTCACTTTTACATTGTATTTTATTTTCTATTTTTAATTTTTGATATGTTTATGTACACTTTCTATATTATATGATTCTGTCAAACTCATTTTATGTAACAAAAATGTTTGTTCTTAAGGGACATGGTGCGAGGATAATAAAGATATTATTATTACTGTACATTTTGACAAATTTCAGTAAAGTTGGATTTTGTTGTATTTGTGTAAATAAATATTTGTAATTACTTTCAGGCACTCTAATTTAGATAGACACTGTTCACTTGATCGCCATTCCACGCTCAATAGAAGTTCTACCCTCGACCGCCACTCTACAATGGACAGGAGTTCAACCTTAGACCGTCACACTGGGCTTGATAGGAGCTCCACCATGGATCGCCATACTGGGCTCGACAGGAGTTCCACCCTGGACCGTCACTCTACAATGGACAGAAGCTCCACCTTGGACCGGCACACCCCGCTTGACAGAAGCTCCACCTTGGACCGGCACACCCCGCTTGACAGAAGCTCCACCTTGGACCGGCACACCCCGCTTGACAGAAGCACTACCTTGGACCGCCATACTGCACTTGACAGGAGCTCTACCATAGATCGCCATACTGCACTTGACAGAAGTTCCACCTTTGACAGGGCATTGATGGATCGTCACTCAGCCTCCCTTACTTCTCAGTCAGCCACTCTCCGGAGGATGCACACCCTTCTTGAGATGGAAGCGAAGTCCCTTGGCAAGGAAGCCAAACCAAGATCACCTCCATCTCTACATATTAATCCTGCTGGTTAGTAATATTTATTATTTATTTATGTAGCTTATACAACTATAATCTTTTCTGATCTACAAATCACCCAACATTTTCTATTTAACCAGTCCTCTCCATTGCCTTCTACCTGCTATTTATTGCTTGGATCCATTTCTTGTTCTTTCATACTTTTTTTTGTTCCCAACAGGCTGTATGTTTTCTTTTCTTGTCTATCTTTACTCATGACATGACCCTACCAAAGAAGTGTCTTAAGTTCTATGGTATGAACAATTGTTTCTCTTGTTCATAATTTCTGTATGTCATTTTTTCTGTAATGATCTGATGATTCTTGATGCACTAACAGCTTCTTTCCCAAATATGCATTTCCAAATCTAATAACTTTTGTGAGTTCCTCACCTATTGATGCCATAATTGTGACTCGTGCACTTCTGAAAGATTAAAAATTTGTTTCCCCTCAAGGGTTATGTGCTTGTTCAGCACCATTGAATTAAAAAATCCAATTATTTTTATCAATCCAAACTTGAAAATACTTTAAGGATCAGTTACACAGTGGTGTACATTATTTGTAAGTTTATGGAAGAATAATTGAGGATCAAGTACATTGCTCCCTCTTAATGCAGATTAGATTATACACAGTTTTTGTTTTTCATGGGATTCTTATAAGGCAGTTTCTTTTACTATATTGATATCAAATGTCGTTTGATAAAAAATTGACTTAATAATCTCTTACTTTCAGAGTTTTTGAAGTATAAGCAGACCAGTGTAAGACCTGGCCAAAGTGAAGTAAGCGGTTTGTTGTGGCTTCATTTACTGAGTGGCCGAGCTCTCCGGGCCTCGACCAATCCTTCCTCTTCAACTACTACTTTAGGTAGATTTCAGGCAGATTTTGAAATACTTATTAATATTAAAAAAAATTCACAGCTATTTTAGTTTGATTAATATATTTTTTAAATTATTTGAAAAGTATCATATGTCTGTTATTTTACTATTGGACACCTAATCCAATTTCCAGGTGCTGGATCCAGTAGTGTCGTTCGTGACTTATATTGTGTTCTCGAATGTGACGGGGTACATAAAGCAAGAACAGTCGTTCGCACAGCTGATGCAGTTTTTGACTGGGACGAAACATTTGAATTGGATTTGGTATCAAATAGAGAACTTGACTTCCTTATTTATTCTTGGGACCCACAATACCGCCATAAGTTATGCTACAAGGTAGTGATTACATCTGACCATATATTTTATAAGTTTCATTAAATTTATCAAACCTTAGTTTGAAGATACTTTAACATTTTTTTTAGTATTTAATCTCCATTTTATTATTTTATTTTATCATTGCCAATATTTCTCTTCCCCTTTGGTAAAACTAGTCAAATTAATTTGATATAGCTATAAAATTCAATTTACATACTAAATACTGACCCTCAAATATTTTTCAGCCCAGTCTAATCCCTTATGCAATAATTCATGGAAAGAAAACTATTAACACACTCTAACTTATACCTATAATTAAACTGGGACAAATAATTAGCAAAGCTAATTGATTGAGTAGGTCTGATTGAAGAAATTTACATAGAGTGAACAACGTTTCATAATCAAGAATTCAAGTGTAATGCATCAAATAATTAAATGCATCATTAGGGCTAAGAAAACAATTTTAATGACTTTTATAATTATAAAAGTCCCAACACAGGTTACTTATTCTTAATCAGGACGTCTTGATCTTTAATTTGATACCTTACACAATGTTAAAGGGAAGTCTTATTTTTTAATTACCATGTATTGATGACACATTATTATTTTTTTATGTTGTTGCTTTATTTTTAGCTTCATTTGGTTTCAAGTCAAATTTTCATGCACAATATTATAGCTCTAAGAAAATAACAAAAGTAGGGTTCCGAATAAGTTTTTACACAATTTTGGCGATAGTATTAATGAATTATTGTAATTATAGTCCCATTGCTTTTCCAATGTGACACATGTCATTAATCAAGACGTCCAGGTCATTAATCTGATGCCTTAATCAATATGATAAGAAAACGTTTATGTTTTAATTACAAACTAATTAATTAATGACCCTTTATTATTTTTCATGGAGTCTCTTTTATTTTTAGTATTTTTGGCAAACCAAATTGAATAACATGCAAAATCATGCCTCTAAAAAAACACTGGTTGAGTTACAGTTTTTAACACAATGTTAATGACAGTTTTAATGACTTTTTGTAGTTACAGTTTAAAAAGACAAACAAAAATTATATATTATCAATCAGGATCTTATGTTTCAAGGTGGTCACAGTATTTTTCGTGTCATAAGGTCATCAAATATTGTTTGGTCATACACCTTGGAAAAATATGAACAGGCAGACTCTCAGGTGAAAACAAAAGCGTCTTTGATTTTGAAAAACCTGACAAATCCTTGAAATAGGTCATAAGAAAATTATTTATAATTACTAAATTACCTAAAATGTGTTGTCAATTTGATTTTTAGGGCTCTGTACAGCTGACTGCCCTGCTTTCTGAATCTCCAGTGCATCAGCTAGCTGTAAAAATTGAACCGAAGGGGACCCTGTATCTTCGTTTGCATCATACATCTCCACATCAAACATTCTGTCGCAAGCCTAAGCAACCGGTTATTCCGAGAGGGAAAGTTCAAGGTATGTATTTTTATAATAAGTATGGGAGGGAGGGAGGAAGAGAGAATTTCTTTATTTCATTTTATGTTACATGGACTCATTATATATATTTACCAGATACTTATATATATAGTTACAGAGTACTGAAATAAAACAAAAATATCAACTTATTTATATGTAGACAACCAGAAACAATAAAACCTAGAAGTTATCCATTATTGTTCATTATTATATAACTTTGTATTTTGTATGCCTACTCTCCCAATTGGTTTTAATACAACCTGGAAACAACATGCTGCTTGTTTCTTTTACTGCACTTGAGAATGTGAGGGTGTTGCATTAAACATGTTCGAACGATTTTGGAAATTTATCATTTAGCATAAAAATAAAGGCATGGGAAATAATTTGCTACCTATTAAAATGAGTTTTGTGAAGAAACTTTCCAAACAATAAGTGAGACTTGTTGGCCTGCCAGCAGCAACCAAGTGCAGTAGTTGTGAATAGTGTCTGCGAAATTCACAAGCAGTTATAATTGTAGTGTGACTAACCCATCTCAATTTCTTCAACTCATGGAGAGTTCACCAATAACCAACTGTTAGTCTTTTAGTGCTTGTTTGCATTTAATCTCTCATTTAACCATTAAGACTTGAATTTATTTAACCTTGAGGCCAATTCTTGTATACGTGCATAATACCTTTCTCATCAGTGCAACAAGTGATTCTGTAAACTTTTATTTTAATTTAAATGCTCATTCAAACAGTAAGGGCATCAATTTTTTTAGCCTTGGGGCGAATATTTCATGCTTGTGTATAATGTCTCTCTCATTAATGCAGCAAGTAATTCTGTAAAGCTTTATTTTAATTGAAGTACTCATTGAAACCTTAAGGACTAGAATTGTTTAGCCTTCAGTTCATTTTTACGTTGGCAATTGATTTGTTATATGTGTATCTCACCAAATAAAGTAAATATACGTAATATAGTTCAATCATAGGATTAAAGACTATGTAAAAATGTATTTATTAAAATAAATTAATTTTTCCTTTTTGGCGCATGGATAATGTTATATGTGTAACTCGGCACATAATTAATAATTTATAATAGAATAGAAATTAGATAATTAAATCGACTGTAGCTTATAAGTGTCAGCGATCGGTAAAAGGAGTTTATCAGATGAGTAATAAAGGCTCTTTTTACCCGGGGTTGAAAACAGGTCAAAACAGAGGGCTTGGAGTAAGTGAATTAATACTGTTTGAAGAAGCATTGGTTTTATATTCAGCAGGACAGGATGATGCATTATAAAACCCCTTTTTGGTACCAGAGAGTGCAGATTATAAAAACACCTTTCGTTACACCGGATCGAACCTCTGATGAAAGCACTTAGAAAACAGGTGTGAAAAAGAAACTTCCGTTCAAAAACCCGTCCCCATGCCCATAAAAACCCGTCTGTACAAGTGAACAACCCGAAGTACAACTGAACACAGGTCAGTTCTAGGAGTGATCAAGGAAAAGAGAGGTCAGTTTTTGGGAAGGAGGAAGACAGAAGAAATGGATTGGAGAGTGGAGTAGAGGGGATATGGGCTAGGGACAGCTGGGGTCAATATATCTTCTTTCAATGAAGGCAAACATGTATTGTAATAAACAATGTGTATTAATATTTTATTTATAATTGTAATATAATCATCTATCATTTCATTCATTCTATTTTATTTCACTTAATTTTTCTGTCATATAAATATAAATGGCTGGTGAAAGACATGTCTCAGTTTTAACATTAATATAATATAATAAAATAAATTGAAAGTAGTAGTAAAGATGGATTACAAAAAATAAAATAAAATTACTTTTCTTAAATATTCATTGACACAGTTTGATATTGTTCTAATATACTAATGGGTATTGTTTGGCTCTTGAATAGGTATCTTTGGCTGTGATCTCGAAAGTGTAGTAAATAGAGAAAGTATTGCTTCAGAAATAATGAAAGGGGATGCTGTTAATATACCAACCATCATCAGGCGCTGTGTAGAAGAGGTGGAACGGCGGGGACTAGACATCATTGGTAAGTTTCAAGACATCATTAATAACAAATTATTTAATTTTTGAGTAACAAATATTGTAACATTTCTTTCTGCTATTTTGGTTTAATTGTTTTTTTTGTAGGCCTTTATAGGCTATGTGGTTCAGCAACAAAGAAAAGGATTTTGCGGGAGGCTTTTGAACGGAGTGCTCGAACAGTCGATCTCTCATCTGAAAACGTTCCTGATATTAATGTTATTACAGGTAATAAGAGTTCTTGCCAAAATTATGCATAGTAATATTTTATCTCCTCACATAATGTACTAAGTAATTTGTAATTTGAGATACATAAAGAATTGCAATAGAGAAGGATTCAAATTGGTAAGGTAATCTGCTGAACCCAATCTGATGCACAAGGGGGTTAAAAAAAAACAAACTGGTACTTGAACTGGATTCCACCTCAATTTGTTTTCCTTGCTTCAAAAAAATCATGAATATTGATTTTTTATCTGAAAATTATTCCATTTATTTTTTCAAAATTATTTTTTTTGATGTTACTCAAGGGCTAAATTTGTAAACAAATATATAAGATAGACCCTACTTTAATACAGGTATGGGTAAATCACCTTTTGTCTATTTCGGTGGTTATTAATATTTTTTCAGGTTCGGTTTGGCAAAAACATGGTCAAACTTTCGCAGGTTCTGAAAACTTAAGCCTCCTCACCCCTAATGGTTACACCACCCCTTCCACCATGCTATCAATTTATTATATATAACCACCATTTTATGTATATTGTTGGGATATTTTAATGTTATGACTTTTGATTGTGCTTTTGAAATAAACTCGGAATTAGCGAGCGTTGAAGAACGTAATAACGATCCGTGGTTCATGCCTATGAAAGTATGAACGTTGTTATTGCCGTTATATTAACTATTAATATTTATAATAAAAATAATATCAATAATTATATAATATAATTATAAACCTTTTATTTTATAAATTACGTAAATTAAGCAAAGTATAAATATCCGAAACAACTGGCATTGAATAACCAGTTGAAAGATCAATAAGGCAGCGGAGAGATGCAAGATATAGGAATACCGAGAAGCAAGAGACTCTATTCATCTTGGAACCGGCAGATGACGAGGCAGGACCAGGAGGCATGCAAGCCCAGGTAGCAACCCACGCTAAGGCCTCGTGGTGCATCAGAGATGCGTTCCCAGACTTGCATCCGGCCATGAGACTAGACCAGACTCTTTCACTGACGCATCAAGAACAAGACGCTAATCCGAATATAACAAAGAAGAAAACCACCGAAGATAGCAACACAAAGAAACACTGGCCAGTATTAGTATAACTACGTAAATTAAGGTAATTTTAAAGTTAGTTTTAATAATGTTATTTTATTACGTACGTATTTTATTTGTATATCAATTGTTAAATCAATGTGTGTAAATAAACCATTATTCCTTTTGCCAGAAGTTTCCTAAATTTTATTAACAGAACCTTGAGATAACGTTAATATAAAGATTAGTTAAGGTAAGTTAAGATAAAGATAAGTTAAATATAAAGTTATAAATTATATATAATTAAAATATATATAAATAATAAATATTTGAATAATATATAACTACCAACTAAACAATTTATTTTGAGCATCATGCTTGAAATTCAGAGTCAAATTTGTGTAGCTGATTTTCATCATGTGTTGAGATGCTCTGTGAGTTGAGATTGGTTCTGATTCTAAATGAAGTTCATTTTTGAGGATGCTGATTCACATACATAAGCTTAGTCAAACATGGTGCACAATTTTATTTATGGCTAAAGCTTTTAGTTCTGCATATTTTTTCTTCACACGCATTTTTGATCCAAAAATAGTCACTCCCAACAGTTTTTCATCCTAACAAACATCCCCCTAGTAATTCAATTATTGCCAAATGTAGGGCAGCATTAGTGTTGTTAAAAATGTCTTCTGCTTCACTGGTCCGTACACTAATGGCATAACTGATGTCTGCAAATTTTTATTTTTTTTCAAAGCTGTAAATATTTCTTGAAATTCAGATTTATGTTTTTCCAAAAAGTCCTTAAACAGGTAGGTATAGCTTTTTTCATGTCCAATTGAGCATGGTTGAAATACTCTGTAACAACCTTGTATAAATCCTCTTCTGTAGTAGTTCCTGACCTTGGCGAAATAGTCAATAGTTCTTCAAAAAACTTTTTTGATTAGTTGGGGGGGGGAGGGTGGTAGAAGTGTTTTGGGGACAATTTACCCATCTAGAGCCACCACAAATTGAGTCTACGATTACCGCCTGGTACACATTGAACACTGAAGCATTACAATTTTCTGTTATTCAAAATTCTGTCGCGGTCTGCCATTTCGTGGACACAGGTCTATCTGTATTTGAATGCTATAATGTCATACAAATTATTCTGATTAGTTCTTAGTTTAAATACTTTTACGATTACTAGAAAAATAATTAAATAAGAGTCTGGCCAGTTCTGTTATCATTTAATATTTCTCAAGTCCCAGCTCAGAAAGTATTTAAGATTTATACTTCTGATTTTTCATCAAGGACATATTAAAGAAGGTAACGTAAAAAGAATTTCAAACATTTTCCAAAAAAGATAGCTTTGAGTGTCAACAATAGAAGCCTCCTATTTAATACAGTACAAGCTGGTTTTAATAAATCGTTTTTTATGCTAATTTTTTTAGCTTTTTAAAATTTATAGAAAAGATTATTTTCACTGACCAAGATGATTTAACAAATAAAATGGAGTATTTTTGGTTAAAAAAATGAGTATTTTTATTTTTTACACCCTATATTTCATTTGTATTTATTTAAAAAAATACAATTTATTTCATAATTAATGTAAAAAAATAAACTCTTAAATAATAATAAACAAATAGTTTGGATACTAATCTTTAGTTTACCTTTTTCAGGATATATAATCTGCAGTTTGATTTCAAAATTTTGCTCCTTTTTTCTACTGATAAAAATTTAAAACAAATCCATTATTTTTCCTGTGACTTATATCTGTCCACAGGCTGCAATTCATTTTACTATAAATTATATTAAAATTGTTGTGAAACTGATATTTATACTATTGTCAATAGTTTTTCTAAACTGTTCTCTCTAATACAGTTTATGTTTATTTTACTTTTTAGGGGTACTCAAAGATTATTTGCGAGAACTTCCAGACCCTCTCGTTACCAAGGGCTTATACCAGATGCTTGGGGATGCCGTTTCAGTATTCCTCCCATCTGATCCTCAGGGAAATGCAAGTCTTATCTTCTCTGTTTTGGACTGTCTACCTCATACCAATAGGGTAATGGTGTTTGTTTTGATTGTTTTTGATTTCTGCTTTAGTATGTTCAATTAGTACAGCTGCAAATGTGAACTTGTTTGGGAGAAATGCTCAATTATTGAATTAATTTCTTTATGTTTGTTTTATAACAGTGTTCATTTGTGTATTTGATGAACCATCTGTCGTTGGTCGCTTCCCAGCAAGAAAGAAACAAAATGTCATCGCAGGCGCTTGCTGTCTGCTTTGCACCAGTCTTGGTTCTTCATTCAGAGGCGGAGGGCAAACCCCTCGATTTCCACGGTCCTATTGCAGTCATCAAGTACCTCCTAGACATTTGGCCACATTCTTCAGGTAATGTAAGCTGTTGTTATAATTATTAACTAATAATTTAAGTATCATTTACTTAGCATAGTTTGATTAATAGTATTCTACATCATAAATTACTCATATTATTCTTCTTTATTTCCTCTCGGATTGATCATGTACAGGATACCATGAGATAATTTTCTTTTATAATGCAAACTCATTGTGTTAAATTCTAAGATGAACAAGGTCCATTAATTACGAGAGTGTGAGCAATAAGTTAAAAAAAAAAAATCAACGTGAGGGATTTGCTTGAGACTATACACACAGACTTAGAATATAATATCTCCTTATTTTTCATAAAATAATCTTCCATCGATAAAGGTAGTGTAAATTTGTTTAGTCTTTTCTTGGCCTCTGCAACTATTGTGTAGGTTTCTTAGGAGTCTATTTGAAAAACATTACCTTTGTTCTTGTTTTTTTGTAAGCTTACAATTAGCAGCAAAGAACTTTTTTGAATTTTGCTCCTGCCTTATAATTTATAAAAGATACACCATTATGAATGATTATGTAGAAATTGAATCACTTATGTAAAATTATTGAAGAAGATAGTGGTGGTGATAGAATATGTAACTGATATATACTGAAAAAAATACTATGCAAGACAGGTTTTTTGCTATTTTTGAAGTAGCGCATGGATCTAAAGCAGCAGAGTGGAAGAAAACAACAGTCCTAGAATTGGTGGTTTTTTTTTGACATTATTTTGGAATTAAGTAATTAATTGTAACTGTGATTAATTGTAAACCTACAATTTTTAGTCATTAAAAACGGGTTACAATTTTTGTCAGTTATTTCATGTATGAACGACACTATAAATCAACACAAGATAGTAATGAATATGACCAATCGGCCAAATTTGAGCCTGTTATTATATTGCACATACTAATAATAAATTCAAGTTCTGTTACAAAAGGTCTTGCCCGTGTTATATTACTTGAACTGCTGAATATGGGCAATTATTTCATGAAGGTTTATTATATAATAGCTGGCAATTTTTTACAAATGTCTAGCAGGATATCGGTTTGAGAAACTGATATTTTTGACTGGTATACTAATAATACTAGAATGTTATGCCAGTAATGTAATATTTTCTTAACGTATCACTTGGTTTGTAGTATTTAAACCTCTTGATGATCTGAATCATGGGATTTTTTGTATTTAGATAGTCATTTTGTTATAAATAATTGGAAAATTAAAATGTTTATAGCTTTTTTTTTTTATAGCTTTTTACTGCCTATTATCTGAACTATGGCCAAATGATGATTCTCCTTAATCAAAAATACGGTATATAAATGGAAACCTAATACATCTTTATAATTTCTTTACTGTAAATCCAGTTTTATGTTCTCTCTTAAGGGCATGAAAGGTGAGATATCATATCTGGAGGTGCCACCCACTTCTCTTTATGGAAGTGAAATAAATTTATTGTCCATCTAGGTACTTGAAGGTTCTGTCATAAACTTGTTAAGTTGATCACTATACCATGAGAGAGTCCCTTAATTAAAAAAAATATAAAGTAATTCAGCTGCAGCCTATGTCCCTATACATGCTATTTGTTACTTTCTTTGGGGTTTTTATGTAGAAAACATTACCCAAATATTGCTCCATACTTTCAAAGCAAACTGCTAAACTGTAAATTTGCAAAACCTACAACAATCGCCATATTACTTTCTAACAGCAGGTTATAAATAGATAATATTCACCTGACAACTGTCTTACTGGTTTTAATAATACCTATTGGTCTCCTAAAATGTTCTACATTTTAAGTCGTGTGTAATATTGTAATTTTTGTTTGAATTTATATTCACTGATGTTTTTATTGGTTTTGTTTTTATTTTTTGTTTTTCAGCATATGGGAGATATTACTGGGGTTTTTCGGTAAGTGGGGTACAGTTTGATTAACCGTTGATACCCCTGTGTGTTACCTTGGTTAAGGAAGCATTTTGTCAACCCTGAATTAATAATATGTTATAGAATTAGTGTTTATGTATTTATACACACATATTCATACTGGTCTTTTCCCCAATTTTTTTTGTATACTTGAAAACCATTATTTTAAACAATTGTATTCTATTTTTCCTATTTAGTGTTGATGACCCTTTAATCCATTATTGACATTTTTTAATGTTTTTATCATGTATTAATGAGATATAAAAATGTTGAGAAAGTTTCTGCTATGATCTCGCTTATCCTGATCCTTTGATTTTGACATTTATGATTGTATCGTACTAATAATTTCTCCGAAATAAGTTTTTTATTTTTGTATTGTTCGATTTTTTTATTTTGTTGTTTGTTTTTATAGCATGTAATTTATTTTGAAACAAAATCACCTTGAAGTACTTTTATATATGTATATATATCTGTAACCATGCATTCAGATGTTGCATAAATCTAATTATGAGTGTTACATCATCATGGATTTATTGAGACCAATTTTATTGGTCGTCAGTAAATGGGTAAATGGATAAGTATTTGAAATTTATTATTATCTTTTATTTATCAATATCATGTACAATCAGACATTTTTAATGGGTTTTTCAGACTGCTTTTAACCACCACTTATGTATTGCAACACTTGAAAATAGCAGCATTTGCTGCCTTGAGCGCTCGTTAATAGAAATATATACTTTTGTGGGAAGACAATTCATTAAACCTACAACCAGCAATAATGCCTAGACCAAATTATTAATTTTGGTGCTCTCATTTTTGTCTTTGCTGATTAAGGAAAAAAAAAAATTGAGCTCCAAGCTTAAAGTTATGCATTTAGCATACTTCAGCCCATCTCCAGCCCGCTTGATCATTCCATCTCTTATTATTTCAAATTAATACTTGCAAATTTTATAAACAGCTTTTAAATGGTAAAATAAAATTATGAATTTAATGAAAATACCAGGAAAATATTTTACTGGGAAGCTGCGATATACCTACCTTCTTTGGCTTGATAATGGAAAGAAATAGTAATAAATTGAATTATTAGCTTGTGTTGTATATTCCAATTCATGGTAGGAAGGGTGGGCTATTCACAGATTACCACCATTATCTAGCCAAAGTCACAAAATAAAATCTGCTTTTCCAGTTGAGAATCGAATTGCATTGTTCTTTTATCATTAGCTTATCACTCCAAATGACATGGCCATCTTAACCTCTCTGATAGTAATCAATTACGCAGTAAGACCTCGCAGGGTTTAGTTTCCTTGAAAAAATAAAAATAAGTTTTCTGGTTTATTTATTAAAAATCATACACACATCTTTTATTTAGATTTTGCATTACATGTTGGTTATTTGTTGCTTGCAGTATTATTATATTTAACCTGGACGATAGCCACTGTGATACTGTTTGTATTATATGTATCATGCTTAGCGAATAGTGTTGTTAATGTTTGTTACATTTAGTATTATTCAACAAAATGTATTTAAATTTGAGCTTCTTTGTCCGTAAGCTTTGTTTTTGAATGTGATAATTATTGTAAAGTATACTAAATTACTATTGACAAGTGACGTGCATGAGAATGCAGTAACTGCTTATCTTCATATATTTTAAACAAGTCTCTCATTAGCACTTGAATTTTGATAATAATTCATTAACACTTAAGTGGGGAGGGGAATGATATATATGTGACTACCTTCCAGCAGTTATTGGTGGGGTTCAGATGTTAATATATTTTTCTTGGCTCATTTTAACAATTAAATAGTTCCATAGCTAATTCAACTAGAGGATTTTTATAATTTATGTTCAGACAATTTTTAGAACACAGTTACACCCAGGATCAAACAGTCTCCCTAGCCTAATGGTCATCAGCATGTTGACTTTCGATATTTGAAACCCGGATTAGTTTGCCGACATGCCTAAGGATTATTTATTTGGGGGATGGGTCTGGTAGGGATTGTCTCAGCCTTGTGACGATAAAAAAGTAGATTTTTGACTAAAAATATTACAATGCACTTAATAAAACGGAATTTAAGGTTAAGAGAGGTAGGCATTATCAGCATTTCTCAGCCCCCCCCCCCCCTACCGACTATAGTAACAACCTTTGGTCTGCCCGACTTCTTCATGAGATGTTGAGCCCTGGATTTATTTACTTATTTAGACTGTACTAGCATTGGAAAACTACAAAAAATACACCTATCATGTTATGGATGTACTCTCATCTCGCTCTCTTTATCTTCTTCAGTTAATTATTTAATTTTCTCAGCTCCAAACTGAGAAAGCCGTTTTCATAAAATATGAAACTAGTTTCATGAAACAATTCCATTCAAGTATAAGGCGCACTATGAATTTCATGAAACTACTAAAGTTTATGAAAATTGTCAGAATGGTTTCAGGAAATGAAATTTTTTTGATTTCATGTAACTTGTGCCTGCCTGTAAAGGGTAAAGAATATTTATTTGCTTTGTAGCGATTTCCCATAAACATGAGTTGGCCATCAATTGTTAAATACCATTTTATAAAAGGAGAACATAAATTAATTTTTTTTATAATATATTCCTTTATCTAAGCTAACAAAGGACAATTTGATGAATATGTCAATAACATACTAAAGCATTCAATTTATAACAAATATAATTAGTATGATTAGTAAATAGGCAAGTTTTGTCATTCTGATTGACAGATTTATACTATGCTCCATCTAAGCTAATCAATAATCTGGCCAACTAAATAATAAACATACAATACTAATTGTGACCAATAAAAATATAATCTTTAACTTCATCACTAACATCTGCTACACACATTATTAGTTGTAGTATATAATTTCTTATTAAATTTAAATAATTATTGCTTAAAAAATAAAAATAGTTACATTGCAGGGATTCGAATCCAGGGCCTTCAAACTATAATCAGAAGTTATCATATTTGATTCTCAGTTGTGGCTCTATTTTTTTTTTTTTAAAGCAATTATTGAAATATTTTCCTATCCTATTGATTAGGTTTGAATATTTAAAGTATTCATTCATTATATGTAATATGGATTTTAGTGGACCATAATTATGAAAAATTATTAAAATAACAATAAATATTGTATTCTCACCCACTGCTTGACCTATAGAGGCAAAGACGTTTCGCAAGGAAGTTCTAATTGCCGATCCTGTGGTGCTAAACATAATAGTAAAAAAAAAATTAATAATTTCAATAATTAATCAGTTACTTGGTAAAAACATGAATATTTCCTGTCATGCTGTATAGGTTATTATAGGTCTTGATTATGTAGTATCTATATCTATTGTATAACGAAATTGAGTCTGTTCCTATACTTCTAAGCCCCTTAATAATGAACAGAAATTATCTGAATATTGCAGAGGTAACTCTTAAAATCCAATATAGTTCAAGTTCATATTTCAGCCAGATCAGGTCATGCGACCCTAAAAGCATCTTTTTTGTTACTTTTAGATTCAGTGCCATGTATTTATAGTTTAAATCGACTGTAAGAGTTCCTGCTGTTTTTATCTTTCTATTTCGTGAATAAAACAATTTTTAATACTTTGTGTCTATTTATTACTAAAGATACTTATACTAGACAATAAGTTCATGACCTGGGAACTATTTCAGACACTATACCCAAATTATAGGCATGAACTTTCACCTTGTTACGTAGTATTTAGGACTGTAGTGAATTATCACGAAATGTTGTTGAAACTGTTCTTATGTGTTCACAGTTTTCTTTTATAGCTCTTGTTTGGTCAAGGGTCGTGAAATTTTTCATATCACCTAATTCCCTAATGATACAAAAAATAATTAAGAACAATTAAATAATTTGTAAAAAAAAATCATATCCTGTTGAGTAGAGGATATCAAAGTAATATAAGGTATGGGATATCTGTATATATGTATAAGGTATGGATTCTTTTAGTTATCTGATTATTCTTTGAAGGCTATGGGTTTGAATCTTTGTCACCATTTTTACTTGTTAAGTAATATTTTTTTAAATTTATACCATTGAGAATACATATTACAACTAATATTTTGTTATGTTTTTAGTAATATGTATTTTTTCACTACCAAGTAATTGTTTAGTAGATGATAGTGTTGAAGTAAGTGATTATATTTTTACTTTCCTAATTAATAACATGTAACGGTTCTTTATGTTCCAGTGGATTATAATAACTAATATTTTTTAGAATCCTCATCGGATGATAACTTCTTTCAAAATGACTATCTATGTTTTCCTATGTGCACAAATTCATATAAGAATAGTTGAACATAATTCGTTTCATAAAACCAGTTTTTTCTGTGTACCTTAGTTGTAATAAAGGTGACAAATTTTCAGTGGAGAGCAAAGCATGCCTTAATTTTGTAGAAGTTTCTTCAATGAAGTCTGTCTTGTTTGTTGTGTAGTTTCTAGTGATTTAAAAAAATTCATATAAATTTTTTATGGTTTCAAAATTGTTTATTTTTTTATAAATTGGCCAAAGTTGTTTTTTCACTCAGAATCGGAAACGTCCCAGCAGTGAAGAATGACTGACTTTTAAGATTTCTACGGATTAGAAAAAGAGGAAAGTTCATATATTTTCGACTCGGCAAAGTTAAGGCGGAACACTGTAAGTGTTAATTCATCATTTCAAGTCAAAATCTTCCAGACGAGTGAGTTCTTAGCTGATGACTGCTTTAAAATAGATTTCACAGATTTTTTTTTATTTCGCTTTGTCCTTAAAAATTTATTTTTCATTAGAAATGATTCAAAGACTTCGTAATGTATGTTATAATTGATTCACGATGGCATATTTAGATAGCTATTATACAAAAGAGAAGTGTAGTATTCTTAGCAGCAATTAATCATTCTATTTCTTTTGCCGATTTTTTTTTATTTCAATAAAAAAAAAACTAATATTTTATAACATTAAGTAACTAATTATACATAAGTTATGAACAAATAAAAATATTACTATATATTTTTTACTAAAATAGTAATAATTTAATAGCATAATTAATTATTGTAAACTTTGGAAATATTATGTGTCTCGTGTTCTGAAACGTTTTTCAGATGTACATATTTGTTGTTGATGATTTTTATTATATTTCATGATTAAAAAGTTAATTTTTATCATTAAAATAATATAAAATTAATTAGGTAGATACATCCATAATTTATTTTTGCATGCTTAGTGGACCGAATAATACAAGTAATATTGAAAAAAGGTCACAAATATGTGATAAAAGCAAATTTTATTTATTTAAAAATTAATCTGAATTGTTAGCATTCTATAGATACTTACTAAATTATGCATGAGGGAGTTAATTTTTTAACTTTTAATTTTTTTTTTTTTTTTTATTTTATCTTCAAAATAAACCAAAGGAGGATTCTAAGTGTGCAATAACATTTTATAAGCCTAAATTTATTGATATATATGAAACAATGTTATTGCTATAGTGTTTCAAACAGACAGGGATTGGAAATGATTTGCATGAAATTGTAATTTTGGGAAAATATTTATCATTTACACCAATAAGAAATATTATAGCAAGTTCCTGCTATTATAAGTAATTAATAAAAGTAAAATAAGATCCTAAAATTTATTTAACAATGAAATCAACATTTTTTAAAGGGTTCAAGAAAACCAAAAACAGAACAACTACAGACTCTAAAAGTGAAAAAAAGATATTGAAAAAGAGACAAGAGAGAAAAAGAGAAAACTCTAGTCTGAAAATAGGGAAGGTTATATGGATTACTAGCTTGGACAGGCCTACAAACATGAGTTTCACAATCTGACTAATAGGAACCCAATGTAAATAGGAATTATTACAAGGTAAAAAAGAGCATGAAAGGTCACTGGGCTGTATAAAAATAAAGAATGAATAAAATTAAAGAATAATAATAATGATGAATTATGAATTGTTAAATTGGAGGAGGATAAGTAACTGGTAAACTCTACATTTAAAGATTGGGAGAATCGATAAACAACGAATATTAATGGGGATAGAATGCCAAACATTTGCAGTACGGATAAGAAACAAGTATTCAAAGGAAGCCAATTTGTGAGAAAGGGGACAATTCAGGAGAGTGGGATCTAGTATTATGAAATTGGATAGCTGTTTTGAATTGGAGGTAAGGAGCCTTTTTTTTGGTCATGATAGTACTGAAGAGGAGGGATCCAAGGAAGTATTGGCGACAGGCCTAAGGGTGCAGCCATCCCAACTTCGAGTAGTGCTGCAAAATGTGACAGTCTCTGGGGAACCCAAGTATAAATATAAAGAAACAATTCATCAGCCTCTTTAAATTATGACTAGTGTCCTCTCAATAAATAGTATAGGTAAATTTCTCTTTCGGGAAACGGAATCTTGATAAATAAACAAAACCAATTTTTGTCTAGTTTGTTTTTTGTAACACTTAAATTGTCGACAATTTCAAAAATATAAGAAGTTTCAAAGATGTTGCTTACCGTGCCTCTCAATGGAAGAAGGCATGTGGAAGATCTAACTTTAATTGGAACTGTATGTGTGCTGTGAAGATTGGTGCAGGCTTTTGTAGTGATGCACAAAATAAGTAAGAATTAAGGACACATGGTGTTCGAACATGTTTTGTGGGTAGGAGAATATGACTGGCTATATGGAATATGACCATAAGTGGATTACTTTGATTCTAAATTGAGAAAAAAGATTTTATTTTGTTGCAGGCACATATTCAGAATTTTTTTTTTTTTTAAGCATGTCAACTACAAGGGTCATTATTGTTGATAATCCATACTAGTTTGGTTTTCATTAGCAATTTTTGTAATTATTTTAACTTTCATTATTATTTTACAGTACTTGGAATGAAATCAAATTCAGGATTCTAGTTAGAAAAAGCAGGAAATTATTGATTAGGTTTAAAAGTATAGTATAAAAAACTAATTTTGTTGAATCAATGTATGAACTGAATGCTATAGAATATTATTACTGATTTCTTTAACTAGTGCTTTCACTCTTTTTTGGAATGTGTTTTTAGCTTGTATGGAATAGCAATAATCTACGATTTTTGAAAAGTCATGTTATGATTTGTATTTGTATTGTTCAGAGAAATTAACTGCTTCATAATATGAAGGATCTGTGTTAAATTGGGTTATTTTTAAATTTTGATTCATAATATTACCATTGCCAGTGGAACCAGATAGATAACTAACAATCCTTGAACAGTGGTAGATTAAGACATTTAAACAATGTTTTTTTCATTATAACTAATCATTAATTCTGCGAGAAATGTGATTAACGGAATATTTTTTGTGGATAGTTTTTGCACTATTTTTTAATTAATTTTTTTCAGACCTTGCTTTCTAGTTTAGAAGGATTAGTTTTGACATTGAAAATGCATGGTGCTAGATGCTCGATGGTATGTCTATGTTACCTAGACATTACAAATAATGGATTTTAATTGTACTGACTAAGTGACAATTATGGAGAACTAATTCACTGTTTCAATTATATTAATAAAACTGGTTTTAATTGAGGGGCTTGCTCAAAAAATTTGTAGCCCTAATGCCAGTATGATTTATTTTGGAAATTAATTAAGGTTATTAAACATACATATATGTAAGTTATTTTATGAAATGCTAATGCTATTGCTAAAGTAAAAATAAAATTTCTGATTGTAGGTAGCTTTTTAAATCTAATTTTATGTTCTTTGGGCTGTCCATGCACTTACACTTTATCTGTTAAAAAAAAAATCTAAAATCAGTTTAATGTTTCTCATGAGGTTTGTCAGCTCTCCGTGTTATTACAACCATCTTTATTTTGACCTTCCCATTATTTTTCCTATGAGGAACTAATTCTATCTATTTCCTGATTGAGATGTCCAGGGATGACAGTATTTTAGTGATCATGGAGCAGAAACAGTCAAATCAAATAGATTTATCTTTCTAAATGTTAATATTACTCAGGCCAGCAGGTGTTTTAGTGCCGTAGTATTTGGAGCTGATTTCGCATGAATTTGATGCCCTGAATTCAAATATGGCATTAGTTTTTGCCTAGGAGCTCAAATTTCTAAGATATAACATTTTAGTGAAATATACGTTACACTATTTTAAGTTAAATTCATGGATTGAACAGATAAAAAACTAAACTCGGAATTGTTATTATTATATTATACAAATATTATTATATACAAAGATAGAGGAAAAATTCGTCAATGAAACCAACTGTCACTGAACACTTTGGAATCTTCTTTTCCATGACATTCTTGATTGCATTTTGGAATCATCCCTTTTTAAACTCCAGCAGTTGTCTGTCATTATGTGTGTATACCATCTTCTTGGGTAGCGGGCCTCCATAGTTTACATAGGACTCCATATCCTGGTGAAATCTTTCACCTTGTTCCTCACTGGTGTCTCTTAAATTTTTAGGAAAAAGGTCTATGTGGCTGTGTAAATATTGCACCTTAATACTCATGTTACACCCAAGAGATTTGAAACTGTTTAGCATCTTGTTTGCCAGTTCAACTAGTTTTCAGCTTTGCGTTTGCCCAGATGACTGCAACAAATGAAGTCCAGTTTTCGCTCACCCTCATTCATCGAATTTGCGAAGGCAGGATCCTTAATGAGTTGTCGTATTAGTGGGCCATCAAATATTCCTCCTTTAATTTTTTCCGTACTTAACTGAGGCATTTCCCCCCTATATATGCAAAGCATGGTCCATTCTTATTATAAGAGCCTTTACAAACTGCTTCATAAGAGACCCAGCTTTGTATGCTGTGGAGGAAAGATGATTTTCTCTTGTTCAACTAAGGGGTTGTTAATGACATTCTTTTCCCCAATGTCCATGTTTTGTCTCTGCTATCTTAGAGGCACAAGAAGCAAGGCTATTTGGTGTGGCCACTTTGCTGTCCAAGGAGAAACCATTTTTAAGTCCACACAAATTACCTATTTGATGATACTATCAAATCTTATGTGTTATATTCTTTCTTCTTTCATTTTCAATGAGTGAAAAATTGGTAATGAACCATATTTATTCCCATTGTGTAGAAGGACACATTTTAAACTTCGCTTTGAGCTGTCAATAAATAGGCTCCAATCATCTGGAAAATAGTTAAGAAGACCCATTTTTCCTGGAGTCCTCTAATTTCATGACAAAGTACAAGATTGCCTTCTTGAGAGAAGAAGAATACAGGAACCACTCCTTGTATATGTGATTTAGAACTGTTCTAAAAAGTAGTGCAGATAGAGAAAAACTGATTTCATATTTAGATTCAGCACCCCAAATATAGCTCAAATCAGTCCTATAATCCTAGGTAACAAAAAAAAATTTTCTGGTAGGCCTTTGTTATTTATGCATGTGTAAATATGTGCTAGCTTTCAGTATATTTACATTGTTTAGTATTGCAATGTTAATTAGATTTTCTGTTACCAGATTCGTTTAACAGCTGTAGTTTGTTAACTTCTTCTTCTATCACTACATCCATATTGCAGTTAAGGGTGGTGGATCGGCTTCATACCTTGACCTTAGTTGACCAATTTCCTTTGAATCAGTGATTAGCCCTATGCTCCACCGGGACAAGGGCCCCCCTGAGAACTCCATTGGTTTGGATAGAATGTAGGGATATGGTAAGAATGGGTTCAGGGTAGGGTAGGGAATGGGGCTATTTTAAATAATTTCAATTCAGTAGTTTATCCAAGATATGCCACAATATACAATTATGCTTCATAATTTGTTGTCCATTATACAAAAGTTTTTTTTTAACAACTAATTTATTTTTATATGTATTGTAAAGTTAATTATATTTTTAAAATTATTAATAATTAACTACCCTAGAAAAAATGATTGGCATGATAAAGACTTGAACCCAGGACCTCCCCTCCCTAATCTATAGTCAGAGGCTCTATCATTTGCGGAATCCTACCTCTAATGATTACCTTCCTAATATGAATCTTCTTTGGCCAAATTTGCAGAGACTGTAAGCAATGTACCCGATGGGCACAACGGCAGGATAGGATATAGCATGACCCTTTAGTTTGTTTTCAGAGAGCTAGTTAGCCAATGTTAAGGCATTATATGAAAATATTTTAATATATCTTAGTACATAAAACAATTAATTTTTTCATAAATACCTATGAAATGACTGAAAACACTTCATTTTATTTGTTGAACTATCATAAATACGGAAATTAGCCTTTTCAACAAATGAAAAAATGTAAATAGCTAAAACATTAATGTAAAAATAAAACAAATTAAAATGAAATAAATACTTAATTCACATTGTTGGCCCTTAAAACATAATCCTTTTAATATCATAGATATTTTATTTGCATTATCTTGTTTATCTATCTCTGGTAGATTTCTATATATTGTCTCACTTAATTACTATAACCTACTGGAATTTTGAGAATTTTTTTTACTATACCTTAACTATTGGTGAGAGTTTCCAGTTTTTATAATGCTAACATAAGTTGAACATGTTCAGAGACAAAGATTTATTAATTTAAAAGGTTAGAAAGATACCGGTTTACAGCGTGAAACTCTAGGCCTATGGTCATCAAATAGGGGATCATAGTCCGCATCTGGAAGAACAAAACTGCAGGAAAGTTTTGTACAGACCATAACAAAGTTGTGAATACCAGAAAATAACATAACATTTCAGTGGAAAATGTGTACCGTTGAGACTGTAATGTGGGGCGTGTTCAAAATGTGTTGAAAGTTTGATGATTTGGATAACTGTTTGTGCTAATAACTAATAACAAATTAAGTGGTCTTAGAAATTAAAAACTATGAAAGATAATAAAAAAAAATTTTTGATGGGCAAGAACTGTTATGTGGTTCAAAAAGAATGTTGGCTCCATTGTCGAATCAGGTTTAGTTAATAATACTTTAATTAATAACATGGTTGATTTTTTTTTCTTTCTAAGCTTACTGCCTTCTCTCCAAGAGAACTTTTCGTCTGTAACCTTTCTTTTGACCCCAGGTTAAGAACCTTTGAAATCCTTTCCCGCCTTTGGATGGTGGAATCCGGTTAAATAGCTTATTTTATGATGCCCATATTTAGCATATTCTTTATATTCAATAAATATGGAAATTTTGCTGTGATTGAAATAAGAGATGAAGGTGTTTGTTGTTGGCCCTAAGAGCACTTCTTACAAACTCTCAATCTATACCATAATGATATACCTCTCTTTTTACCTCTAAAGGCCTGATGTCGAAATACATTTCATGTCAAAATGTAATCCTCAAATAAATCTGGTTAACATCTACCAATCTTCCAAGCCGATTCTAGGGCTATCTATGAACTCCCATAATAATTAGGTTGATATTTTAACATTTTATATTATATCATTGATATTTGACCATTATTACAATACAAAAAAAACTGTTTATTGGTTTTAAAATTATCATTTATTATTTAATTACATTATCTTAACATCTTTTTAGTTTCCCTATAAAGTATTGAACTCTAATTCCATAATTTATCTCCATTTTCAGTCAATAACACTATTGCTACAAAAATGCTTATCACTTTAATGGTGTAACCATTGGTGTAATAAGCCACAAAAATTACGCTTATCCTTCTATCACATAACATGAGGGAGGTTGGTGTATTTGCATTGTTGCTGCCAAAAAAAATGATTAGGCTATAGATTGAAGGTTGAAGTTTGTTCTAGTTTAATGACTTTTTTTAACATAAAGTAAGGCCCAAAGAAATGATGGTGTTATGAAGGAAAAAAAAGTAGCCATACTGAAAATGTCAAAATTATTGACCAAAGAAAAAAGACGGCCAGGATTTGAACTGAGGACTTTCTTATTTGCCCAGGCGCTCATGTCTCTCTGATGCTCCAGAAGTCGGACGACAGTAGCTAATAAAAATAGGTATTAACATGTCTTTTATTTAACGTTTATCTCAAATGGAAGAGCACCTAACCACAGATCAGGAAGTTGCGTATTTGAATCCCAGGCCTGTCTTTGGCTAATTATTATTAAGTGGGATTACAAACCTCGACTACTAAACATTCCTACAATTTATGATCTGATTTTTCTTCTGTAATTACACCATCATATTAAAAATAAGTTTAATTTGTTATATAGGGTAGATTTTAACACCAAAAAAATATTACCTTTGAAAAAGTGTTCTGTCTCTATTTTCCATAAATGTTCTTGATTTATTTTTTAGAGTTTATTTTGCAATAAAAATAGCTTTATAATAAAGTAAATTAGGGGCTGTTTCCTATAAATGTTGTTTAGATTATTTGATTGTAAAGTAAACAGTAAAATATGCAGGAGCAGCACAGATACTCCAACTTCATATACCCTCAACCAATGATGTTTACTCTGAAAAAAAATCATGAACATACATTTTGGGAAATATTTTTTGTTTGATTTATCACATGACTATTTTCATCATAAAATGAGACAGAAAAAAAAGTGTATATCTAACACACACCAATAACCTGCCATTAAAGTGTTTAGCTGTTTCCTATAACAATTGGTTGATATGCTGCTTGTGTTTTGCACAGTTGCATTCACTGACTGATCATTAATATGTGTTAGACAGACAGGGCGCCGCCGCCGCCTCCCAGACCTTCCGCACCAGAGCCTCCCCCGCCACTTCCGGCCAAGCCAAAGCCAACAGTCGTATCTTCCCCGGTGAGCCAGTCCTCTTCAGAGGACGACTATAAAGGCGCCTTTGACTCTGTTGCCAACTTCGAGAGCAAAAAGTCTGTGTTCGAGGGGGTTCTAGCCCAGGGACCACCCCCTCCACCGCCGCCCAAGAAGCAGCAGACGGCCCAAGACTATTTCAAGGAGGAGGCCCACATCCATAACCAGGTGCCAGCACCACCATTAAGGCTCAACAGGAACAACCCGTTTGCTGAGGACATGGAGGAAATGGCCGGAAGCGGAGGGGCCATTGTAACTACACCGTCTTCTTCTACGACTGAGGAAGGTGGAAGAGGCACAGGTGCAGACGCTGATGGAGAGAATTCTGATGACAGTACCAATCTTAAGTAAAGTTTAAAAATGTTAGACAATAATGATAATTATGTCCTCCATTAATTCAGACATATATTTTTTTTTTTGGATTTAACTAGAAACTGGTATACTTTTGTTACTTGGATGAAGTAACCCTCGAACACAGGAAGAATCAGTTATGCTATCCTACCTAACAGCCTCACCTATTATTTTCATTGTACCAAACATTCCATATTTTCTTAAATATTTATTAAGTAATCATGAAAAAACTACCAGTCTTATAATAAAAAAACTTTGTTTTATCTGTTAAACCATACCATATAGGTTTTTGTTTTGCTTGATATCATTAAATATGAAATTTATAAATTCTCTCAAAAATTCAGTCTTTGGAATATTATTAAATTTATTTTGCTTTAGCATTCATTTTGGTTTCAACAAAGAGAAGAAAAAAAAATTTAATAGTTTCTGCACTGTGACGAGTGGAGAACTAAAATGTTAATGAAACGGACTGACTTTTTTTACCTTTAATTTCATTTGATACTTGAGGCCTAATACCTAAATGCCCCATCGTATAGTTTCAGGGAAGCCTTATAACTCACATATTTCCTGCGGTATAGTTCACCATTTAAACATCTATTCACCTAGATGAGTGTGGCCTCCAACAGTGAACTAACAATAGTTAGTTTGATCAAAAGACTACTAACGATAGCTTTAAGTAAACTTTTGATTGAAATTCTGTTGGATAGGTTTGTTGACATTGATAATTAACTATTTTATCTATATAACTATAAGTTTATTTGTGAAAAAACAACCACAAAAGAACAAGATTTTGGTTGAATTAAGATAATTAAATTAGTTCTGAAAGATCATTTCATCAAACTGAGTTTACCTTTGTAGTTGTTCACATAACATTCCTAACCAAAAGAAGAATGGTATTGTTATAAATAACCATTTATATTTATTAATGTAATGAAGTACATTTCCTTATCAGTAATGATCAATGTAAGGTAAAATAATATGCTTTGCTCTGTCCACTGCTTGTTCAATCAAGCTAATGAATAATTATCTTTTAGTGACCTGGCCCACATAGGTGGCTGGATCGTTAAATGATTGGTTAACTTTCAGCAACCCTGCAAATTTAGGTGGATAGATGGTTGTTGACTGGTGAACAATACAGTGGGGCATTGACGGAAGATCGCCAAACCTATTTCAGCTTTGTGATCCATAATTTTATTTATTTGAGTATACCAGGTATACACACTGGTATTTCACTATGAGATTGTTAACTAAAAATTACTATTACATTAAATTTTAAACTAAAAAAATTAATGCAAATTATGTTTAATGGTTCAGTTTATACTGACATATTATAATATTTTAAATGTAGCATTGAAACAAATAATGTTAGCACATTATATCAATTGAGAATAAGTAGTAAGTGAGAATGATCTTTCATCGCTCGTTATTAATTATTTAAACATCTATCGCAACTATTCTGCTTGGAGATAGCTAGCTGATCTCCAAGTGATATCTATTTTTGTACGAATGTTTAATCTACTATCTCCAATGTGGCTTTTTATCTAAAGGAAATCCCTTGAGTATTTTAAATAAAAGTTGCTAAGTTTTAACCTATTGGTACTTAACAAAAATAGGCATTTAACAAAAATAACTTGATAATCTTTTATCTTACTCAATTGAGAAGTTGCTTTTTACAAAATTTCTATTAATTTTTATGTAAGTATTATGATCTCTATATGTTAGTAATGCTAAGTAATAATGATCTCCTTTCAATTTCATAATTTCATTATACTTAACCATATTTATAATGTAAATATCAATTTCATTATTACTATACAATTACATTTCAGTTACTATTATCAGTTAAATAAAAATAATATTAAAAGGAAGTTATTTAATATGCTTGAGGACATTAACATTTTTATGTAATGCGAATTACATAATTCTCTATGCCTAAAATCTTCTTATTCTTAACTCACTAATTCAGTTCAAACATTGAAATCCTGAACAATATATTATCTTTCTTCATTAAGGGAGACCTAATGATGTGAGAAAAACTAAAGATATTATGCATGAGATATTTAAATGAAAGTATACTTGACAGTAAACAGATAAATAGAAAGCAATTATATTTTATAAAAGTGAGGACAAAATTGTTATTATTAGAACAACGAAGTATTTTGCAAAATGGTTTCATAAACCATTGTGTAAAAACACGTACTTCTCAAACGAGAAAGAAAAGTTGTCAATATTTGAGAGCAATAAGGTTAATAATAAATGGTGAAATGTTGTATGTGTGTTTTAGTAGAAAAAGAAATAAAAAGAAATTATATATAAATATATAATATATAAAAGAAATTTATATAATGAAAGATTTATTTATATATGTGGGAGCAATATGCTCATCTAGGGCGCCATATTCCTCATAACACTGCCATATTATTTTATATATATACATAATTATATTGACCTTCAGAGTCAAACATTTTTTGTATTTATATGATTTTCTGTTATTTAAAATTAAAAAAAAAATACCAAAAAAATAAATATAGTTTCGAGTGAGAGAGCACAACATCTCGTATCTTAACAGTATTAAAACAGATTATTTAGAGGAAAAGAAAACAATATTAAACATATTGCCAATAAAATTTAAGAGAATTATAAGGTACAACAGAAAACATAAGCAGTATTTTCATAATGTTCCTATGGTAAGAGTTTTCACGAGACATGTATTGTTAATCATTCATTTCTTTTTTTAATTACAACTATTAAATTCATTGTTTGGGGTTCCCTTCAATTTATCACATAAAAGGAATCCTGGGTTTCATCAAATTTAATTTTTATTAAAAAAAAACAACCACAAAACACTTTTTAAAAAATACTTATTTGTATATATATATATATATGACTATAACGTGCTCTGTTTGCTTTGATTATATAGTTATAGGTAAGTGATTAATAATTAAGCTTTTTTTATCAGTGCATTTAGGTTTGGAGGTTATGCAGGTACATTGTTACTTTTGAGGAGCGATTTAGGTCATTTCAATGCATGTTTTTGCTCATTGTATTATTGCTATTTTCAGTGATAATATTTCTGGGAATGGTTAGATTAAAGTTGCAGGGAAACTTAAACAAAAGAAAGAAACAATATTTTTTTCTTAATTTTAATGCATAGTGGACTTTTTATCCAATAAAAATATTTTTGTTTTCATGTCTTCTTTATAAATTCATAATTAATTGCTTTTGGATGGCAGTTAATATTTAACAGATTCAAAATTCTTGATTACGGTGTGTATCTTTCTCTTAATAGCTTTTTTTAAGTGGTCTTGTAGTTGAAACATTTTGCTCCTATTTAATATTTTCTGAGCTTCCATTTTTTGTTTTTTTTATTGTAGTATTGGTATTAATAAACAGTATAGCAACACAAGTATGGAACAATACATAATTTTTATGCTTTGTATAATCTATGCCAAAATATCAAACATAATGTGGTTAAAGAAACACAAAAAGAAAGAGTTTTCATATTTATTGTGAGTATTGGGGATTTATTATAAACTGTTATGACATACATAGAAAAATAGTCTTCCTTTTAATAGTTTATGTGTTATCTAGGTGCTTGTATGTTTATGTAAATAAACTATTTCCATTAGTTAGTTTTTTTTAATTGTATATGTTAAGACTGCATTGCAATGATAGGGAGGACAAGAATTCAAATAAATGGAGGAATCTAGTAACCAACTTTGGATGCGAGAGGGCTTGTTCTTTGTGTGTTTAGGGTAAAAAATTCACAAACTGGAAAATTCTTTGATTCTTGAATTGTTTTTGCGGATATAATTCAAATTTGTATTTCAAGAATTTTCTTCCATTTTGACACTACGTCAGTGAAATTTTTCATATAAGTCATTTTTTCAATAAATCACAAATATTTGTGGAACTTTTTTTTTTTTCAAAAACAGTTAACATGATAGGTTTTACATTCAATTTTGAAACTCTCTCATCCATGAAACTACACATTCATGGGATCTACCTGTAACCCACCTTGTGCGAAGCCAATTTTTTTTACAAAAATTATAATTAGGAAGGAATTTGTCTCCTGATTAAATAGTTATAATTTTTAGGTCTTAATTAGTTGAATATTATGTTTAAAACATTTACATGCTGTCCTTCTTAAACTTTATTTACCAATTGTTTGTTGCTATGTTTCAGGCTGACATCACTTCTTCCTCAAGTAACAAAATTATTTTAATCAACATGACGATTTCCTGCCAGGAAATATTTTGATCACTAAAACTATATAGATAACATGAAACTATATAGATAAAAATATAGAGAATAAGTAAATAAATAATTAAAAAAACTGTGTTACTTTATTTCTGTTTTTTAAAAATATTTGTTACCTGAGGATGGTTTGATGTCAATCTGAAACTTAGCAACAAACGATTGATAAGAAAAGTTTAAGAAGGATATCATCCTCAGTTTTTAAATGTAATCAAGCTTGGTATCCTTAAAAATAGCATGTGTAAATTGAATATAAGCTACATATTTGATTTATAGCTATTTAAAGGTTTCTTTTGTTTTGTATATTTCATCTCTTGAGTTATATTTTTTTTCACCTGTCTCAAAGTTGATTTTAAAAATTAAGTTAGAATGAGATCATTTTTTAATGGCTGCCTCCTCTCCTCCCTGTTCTTTACCCAAACTAGCCATTTGATGTTTTTGATTCCATAGCATTTTTCTTACTCCCAGTCTTTATTTAGTCTTTGCAAAATATATAGTTACAAGTGATAATGCTCTTCCACAGTTATAAACGCACTGGCACAGAAACCTGTATAGCCTCCTGTGACTGTTAATAATATTTTTCACCAGAATGAGGCATGCTAAGTTTGCCTCTGACTGGTGTAAACTTAATGCGCTTGTTGCCTACATTAAGGCCTCTCCTATACATATCTTTATTAAGATATTTAAAATAGTTACGGGGTTTGGGTTGTTACTAACTAAGTTATAATTTTTATATAAAATGATAGCGCAGAGCAGGGAGAACTTTTCATATTTCTATGGCTATATGCTGATAAAAAAATGTATAAGTAAAGTTTCTTTAGTTTTTAGAAATACTAGTAAGATTTTAGCATAGTTTTTATTTAATACATTGGACAATTTTTTTATTTATATTCTTGGATTTATTACTTTATACTGTTGAACTTTTGTTAAAATTAGTGGACTCTGATATATTTGGTTGTGTGACTTGATTGTGTATAAATAACATCTGACTGAAATATAATCAAAATGTTTGTAAAAAAATGAAAATTTGATATTGGTTAAATGCAATCATTGAAAATTTTGGGTGTTATTCTTAAATATTTACCAATTTGCACCGTAATACAAATGTCTGTGTATTTTTAATAGTTTAATTATGAACAAGCACTGAATTAGAAAATGGATTTAAATCCATATAATAGAAGTACAATTTAGATTCTAATTGAAGAAGAATAAAAGAGAAAATCCAGTTATTTTTGTTGTTTGGTTTTCAAAAAAGGAGTTAACTACCATTTGATCCTTTTTTTATGATTAAATTTTTTGAGGTTCACCGGTTGAAAATATGGTGCATTATGTATCAAAATTGCTTTCCATAATGATTGTTTATCAAATTTAATTTGATCTGATTATTGTTGACAGCTAAAATTTTTACATTTCAAAAGACGTTTGTATAATAGTTAAAGATTGGGGTACAAGCATTATACAACTTTTTCCTTAGTTTTAAAAGTCTCTTTTGTACAATGGCCTAAATTAAAGTATTTAAACAGAAAAACAGACTTCTAGCTTGTGCTTGTATCAAGTATATGTTTAAAAACAATTTACCGTTCACAGTGTCATAATATGAAGACTATAACTAAATTTTAATTATTTCCATTTATCCATGTTTTATTATATTTACCATTTAAGTTATTATCAGCATAAAATATTTCTATTAATTTTTTTGTAAATAGCAATTAAATAGAGTTCTGTATAATATGTATTATTTAGTTATTAAATTAGGTATTGTTATGCACTTTTGATGATTTTTTGTTCAACTTTAGAATATATATATATAAATCTAAAAATGGATGCAGATGTTATATTGTTATTGTTTGCTGCAAACATTTTCATTTTTACTATATGCTTTCATTTAAATCTAGAGTTATCTACTAATTAAAAAATTGACGAAATAGTTCCGTACACTGTTGTATAGGTTTAATAAGAGGAAGTATTGTGCCTTTCATATCATTTTTTCTTTTATTTTAAGTTATAAACCTATTAATTTTGCTAATTATTGCATGTCAAATAATTTTCCATTTTATTTTATATTTCTAATTTGAAATTAAATGTTGCTCAAGCAGTTAATTACAGATGATCAAATGCCCAATTAAAAATTAGCTAACTATATCAATCCTTTATTTATATTGTGCAAAGTAGGTAATAAAGTGTATTATTTAGTTACTAATGTAAATAACTAACCAGTACAGTTATTGAAAATGATTTAATTTTGTTCATAGATGTGCACTGATGTATTTTTGTGATAATTATGTGCAGAGACTTGTAATTTAATTGAAATAGTAACAACTTGGTTAATATCGTTTGTAAATGTTTCATGTATCTTCCAGTTCTGCGCTTTTCTCAATAATTAGAAAAATACGAAATTTATACCTTATAAAAAAACAAAATAAAGCATGTTTAATTATAACATTAAAAATTGCACATTGTTTTCAAATATGTGTGTGTTTGTTTAGGGATAATCCGTTTTAGACCCTTAGTATCAGCTGTGTACAGATGTGTATATAATGTCTAAAATAAAAATAAAGGCTGTTCTGGGTCTTTGCGGTTAACATAGAATTTAGATTTGCTTAAAGAGAGTATATAAATATGTACTTATATAAATAAAATAAATAATTATTATAAGTTGCTTGGACAAAAAATACTTCTATTAAAAAAGCAAAAGAACAATTGATATTTTTTGGCCGAGCACGTATGTTTTGTTTCCTCCAAACATAATTAAGGACGGAAACATTGGTAATATAAATTTATATATGTATGAAAAGCCTATGTTATATGTTGCACAAAGTATATACGAAATTATATATATTATATATACATACTGGAGGAGTAAGCGTTTTATTGTTTTGTGTAAATAATTTGTTTTTTATTTTTATGTTAACATATTAATACATTGGGTTGGTACTAAATTCTAGTTGCACGTTTTCTGTGAAGGGGGGGTTTGAAACAAATTATATTAGATAAGTCAAGAAGTCAATGTCTGTTGAAATAGGTTTGATATATAAATAAAACATAAAGATAAATTTGTTTTTCATTCTGTGATTTTTCCTTTCAAATTTAGCTATTTTGATAATAATTAAAATGGTTAGTCAATTTTGAACAACAGGTGTTGTAAGGCTGACCTTTGAAAATATTAATTGCATCATCTAAATGGCTAATTTACCCTGAGCATCAGTATATCCTACTAGACTTAAGTCGGAATCTTCTCTCTATTACATCTTCTTATCCTTCTGAATTGGAAAATATAACTCATGAACAAATAAAGAAGCAGTTCATCTATTGTTAGCTGACTATGCATGGTTATAAATAAAATCTCCAGCCTGCATTCTTTAGTCAAAGCAGGAAAATTGAATTAAAAGCCACATTTTAAGCAGGAGGTGGTAGTTTATCCAACTATCAGTTGCCTCTCAATATTTTTTTTGTATTCAAAAGAGTTTTCTTTAGGTTTTACTAACTAATTTTTTTATATCAATGTTGAACTAAATTCATTTACATATTGTAATATTATTTTTAAGATCGAAATATAATATATTAATTTAGTTCTTTAAAGTAAAATTATGATTTTTCAAACTTAAAACTTAGATCAAGAAAACTTACACAGGTAGGAATGGTTGATAGTTATGACAGAATTATTGTGAGAAGCCATCAAAATTCACGCTTGAAGTATGTCTGGCATGTGTATGGATAAAGAGCAAAGAACAGGACCACTTCGCGGATGAAAGACTTCTATTGACGAGTTAATCTAGGCACTTTTACATAATTAAAGAAGTCTGTGTGTCTTTTATAGGATAATATCCTTTATATCTTTATATATATTTCCTCAGGGATATAAGATTTATATATATTGTTGTGATATTTGATGTCAAATTAATTTATGAAGACATTTGAATTTAAAAAAGAGCGGCAAATGGCCATTGGAAAGAGCGGGGAATATGAAAATTGGAGGGAAAGTGATGGATCAGCTAGGAAGAGAGAAGGCAGTTGTGGTCATCCTGTGCTAGAGGAAGAATGTTGAGCGTTTTTAGTTAAATTGGCTGAAAGCATGGCAAACCAAGTTGCACAGTAGAAGCAAGAATGATGATGTATAAGAGATAGTGGATCTGACCATTGTGGAGTTGAATATAAAGGTGAATAATAAAATTATTGGAATATTGAAATTGTTGTGGGTATTCGATTAAAATTAGTGTAAATTTTGTAAAATCTTGTATTTTTTCTTTAACCAGAGTTTTCCTATATAATTAACAAGAACCATTGAAATCTCAGATAAATATTTAATCAGATAGAAATTTAAAATTAATAAAATAAAAAGAAATCATAATAATATATATATTTCTCGACATAATGCTTTTCCTCCAAGCTTGAAAGTTTCTGTTGATATTCCCCTAACTACAAGGTTTATCAAATCAAGTTCACTCAAAGGCTATTTAAGATTGAAAGTTCTTAGTAGGAGTTAATGTTTTTACCAGTTTAATATTTTTGGGTTTATTTGGAATACTAAACTGACAAAAGTCCAAAAATTTAACTGTTTTTGTTAGAGCTGCAAATTTAACAGGGTTTGAAAATTTGGGCAAAACATATTTTCCCCATTTTCATATTTATACAATTTTTTACTATTTTTAGTAAATAAAAGGGATAGAAATGATAGATGATGATGAAGTGATAGAATAAAATAGAAATTTCCAGCTTTGCTGGATTTTTTTGCAGCCATTCCATGTTTGTCTAATTTGACAGGGCTAAGAGAAGTTAAACGAATTTTAGGACATAAATCTGCAGTTGCACCTCTGACACATAGAAGATATTTTGAGAAGTATTGTCTTTTGGGGGAAACTCAATGACAATTTTTCAACCTAGCATCTGATCAGCCTGCTTAACACAGCCTCAAGATTGTTAGAAAAATCTATCAAAACTCACTTGGAGAGTTCCTCCATAGTAATAATATCATTAAAACCGACCAGTTTGGCTTAAAATTTGTTACCACCTACTTGATAACTGAGTGAGTGAATCTATTTACAAGGGATTCAAAAACAGACTGTACATTACTGGATCCTTCCTTGAGGTAGCATCCTCTAGTATGATGACTTACTATAAAAGTTGTCGTAACCAAACCTCCAAATCATCTTACTTAATAATTTTTGTTATTATATCTTGCCCTTGTAAATACAACGTGGAAAACATCAAGAAGAATTAACGTGTGCATTTCTTATATATTTGAGAAGCACAAAACATTAGTTGACAATAAGACAGAGATTTTTATCCTTTATAATATACATTTATTTTAGTCCTAGTTGGAAGGTGAAAGAAATACAGGGGATGGAGAAACAGTAAGAGTGGAGAAAACTCTTTCTGGAAATCATCAACCATTAGCTGAACAATAGGGTAAACCCTTGCTACGTTCTGTCGCGGGCAAATATAATTTAAATATGTACATATAAAAATGAAAATAAATATCATCTATCGATACACATATATTTTCACCTACCTTATCTGGTGAACAATCCTCTTACGTTATATTCAAACCGACAAAATAATCTATTTAATGAATGATTTCTAGGTGGTACTTATTTGTTGAATCTAGCCGGTTTGATTTATTTATCAAACTCTAAGCTTCATTGGGGTAAAATTATAATAAAAAAAAAGAAAAGATAATTATTGGTTTAATTTGATTTTTGTCCCAATTAATTCTTTTCCAAAAAAAAAAAACAACTTGTGTTGATCAATGGAAGGAAATTAAACATTGACATTGTAAAAGTAAGCCATAATTGATTTTACGATAAGATAAGTGATGTATTTACATAAATGAAAGCTAAATGAAATATAAGTTGTCTCTTACTTAATTCTAACATAGTTGGTGTCTTGAAGACAATCTGTAGGGATCACTATGGGCTTCCGCCTCTGTCAGCCTAGTTCCGTACCTGATCAGTTTCCCTTAACCCTCTCTTCTCAACCCTGCGTCCTGGGTGCATCTACCCCTACCCCTTCTCTCCAAGCACCCCTAGAACTCACCTATGTTCCGACCCGGTATAAATAAGCGTGTTTTATTGTTACATTGTGTGTGCACTCTAAACTGCTTCATTTTATACACTGCATAAGTTTTAGTAAGCAAAAGTGGATTCAATTACATACATTTCTGGCAATACACAACAGAGGTTACGTTTGCTAAGTTTTCAAGTGTCCCAATAGTTTTGACACTGACTGGTTGTACTTATGCAATTTATAGCTATTATACACAACAATATTTGTACATGAATGGTATATTGTGAGCTCGTACTTTCATCGAATCCTTGTCCCCTCACCTTTATGGCTTCTCTATCGATGGAATATGTGAGAAATTTTTTTATGAATAAAGTTATGTTTAGTAGAGTAATTGTTAGCAAAATAAAATTACACCATTATAAAGATTTGAGAAAAAAACAATTTTAAAACATCAAATTCTAAATTCCCTCACTCTGTCCTAACCCATGTTTTGAAAATTAAATAAATTACTGAGGCTCAATGGATAATTTTTTGGTTTGAGCATTTTAAGGATTGATAAGGTAGGTTAGAAGATACCAAAATTCTTTAATATAGAATTTTAAAGATATTGTAAAATGCCAGACAGCCTATTAAAAGTGTGCCCCAGAGTTTTGTTTCATTCTCTCACCAGGTAGTAATTTGAGCTGTATCGGGGCTTATAATGTTAAATAAAGGCTATAGGTATCATTTCTTCCAAAGTTGTTTACAAGGTCAGTATTTTCATTCCCCCACCTCTCTTTCCCCATGAATCTCTTCTCTTGCACATGAAGCCAACATACTTCACCAACATGCGCCCATTAAATCTTTAAAAATTTATTTGCTGCCTGACAAAGTTTTAATCCACTATGATTTTCCCAAAAAATATGCTACAAATTACTGTACTAAGACAATTATTTTTCACATTAGTTTTAATTTTTTCATTTATTGTTTTGGGTTTATCAAAAAAATAACAATGTTTGATAACTTAATAATCTATGTGTTAGTTCGACACAATTATCATTCCCTCATCTTTTTCCATTCCGCCTGTTCAATGTGTTCATCCCCTCGCGGAAGACATTTGTTTTACAATTTACCATATAAGAAATAAGCCTGCAGCCGAACTGCGGGTGTAATATATTTATTGATTGCTACGCAAAGGAATGCTCTATGGAAGAACAATTGTAAGGTAATGCATGCAAAATTGCAGAACTGCGATTGGCCCTTTCCAGGAGAATGACTCAAATACTAACAGCAGAAAGGAGGTAAAATATTTATTTTTTGCTGTAGCATCTACCATTCTTACTACGTTGCACATTAGTATCCTAAAGGCAATGAGAGATTGGATTGGCGGCCAAGGGTCCTCCTGCTAATAGAGTTCTACTGTATTACGAATAAAATAACGTAACACATTATTATGTATTATATGTTACAGGATATATTATAATATAGGCAGAAAATAACGTTCAGCAATTTAAATATGATGAATAAGGAAGTTGTAATTTTATAAATAAAGAAATTTAAAAAAAAAAGTAAACTGTATAAGAAAATTCCAAGTGAGTTGATAATTGGCGTTTAACTTTTTTAACTTTAAACGTTTAATTTCACTGGAATGTGATACGAGTCTACAAAATTTTTTAGTAGCGTGTGAAGGTCTTATTTACACTACTAAATAATGAAGTCACCTCGCCATTACTTTGACGGGTTGATTTGTTATGATGAGGTTATATTCAAATTCGTAAGTGTAGAGTTAGCTTTTCATACTAAGGAGGAACTTGCTCTAGTCATATAAACTTGCTTTTGGATAAGATAATTTTTTGTTTGTTTCATATCACTTTTATTAAGTTAACATACATTTTAACAAGATACAAATTTTACATTGAATCTATTTACAAAATTGCCTTTTGTGTGTATATATAATATTTTTTGGTCACAATCTGATGTACATAGTAGGATACATTTAAAATAATGTCTGCTTAAAAAAAGATTGGATTTATACAAGGTCGTCAAGTATCAACAAACAATACCGTTCGAGAAGAAATCATTTAGGAAGTTATCAAGGATACCTGGTGTGGGGCGACCAGTTGAGTGCATAGTGCAGATGATATGTTTTGTTAATGTGACGTTGAGGAGGAGAGTTTTGTGAAAATAACCACCATCGGAAATATGACAAAATCCGTTAATGGTCGAGACAAACCAAAAAATCTGTAAGAACCTTATTAAAGAAATGAATGCCAAGGATGGGAAAAAGTCCACGGTTTTCTGAAAAAAGAATTCAACACAAAATAGAAAGAAAAGAAAATTGTAAATAAATAAACAACAATTTAAGGCAAAATTTAAATTATATTATATAACAATGTAATTTATACTGGCCCTTAGAATGATTTGTTGGGCTTGCTAAGAATATTTTAAGGTTTTTTATTTCACCGTTCAGCATCAGTTAAGATTTATGATTCTATCTATTCATCTGAATATATATCCCATCTAATTCCTGTAAATTTCTTTTTTGACCCGGATGGTTTAATAAATAGAAATATTTTATTTCCAAACTTCTTGCCTAGGTTATCGTAATTTTCAAAATTATAACGAATGAATATGTAGTGAAAAATGAACACTTCTGAGGAAGCAGTAGAAGTACTTAATAAAAAAAAAAAAAGTATGTGTATGTGATGAAAAATCCCAGGTAGTTTTATCATAAACATTTAATAAGTACTTAAAGAACAAACATGGATTACCCTATCCCTGGTTGTTTCTTCACTTTATATGTCCATTTTTTGTTGTGTCGTTGAAAATGTATTTTCATATACATTCGATCCTTTTTGTTATCGTTAAACAGACAGACATACTTTAGACGATTCCCCTGTTCCTTTTTGAAAATGATGTTATGGGCTTTAAGTTTCCCTAGGTCCTTTTGGTTGGGAGTTTATGCCATGAGATTGACTTCTACAGCTCTAGTAAACGTGCTCCTTTGAGCGGCCGATGCCACCCGGAACACCGCCCATTGCCAAATTCGCCCCAAAATCCAGATATCGACGATAGGTCGCCAAGATCCCATCATACGGAGGTGTTACCTCAACAGAGTCACTAGGTCAGCGGTGGCAGTTACGTTCTGTAAACAGAGCCGATCCTTTCCGATCTCAGCCGAGGGTCGCCGATCTGTTGGGGGATACCATAGCTATCTGTCAGATCTTGGCCTCTGTCTCAGGTGTAGTGTTCTCGTCTACTCGACCGGGTGTCAACTCGTTTTTCTTGTCTGGTGAGTACGTCTTCTGTTAAATATAACGTCGTATGTTGCACATATGCGCTTTATGGAGTATTTATTCAGGGGATGTTAAGTATTACTACATTTAAGTAAACATAATGTTACAAGAGGTATCTCCGTATGAACTAATAAACAAATATCTATCGATTGTGTTGAGATGGTTGAACATGCCGTTCGTTGATATTGTTCGCAGTTAAAAATTAGTCCTGGCATGGCTCTGCTTTCCTATTTGTACGGGGCAATACTTTTCCTTTTGTCCGTTTGTTCTCTGTTTTCCACGGCAGCTTATGTAAAAACTATCTTATTTTACCTTTTTATATATATATATATATATATATATATATATATATATATATAGGTCTTTAAAAAAAACCTGAAAAGCGCTGTGTGCATAATTGGCTAACATGCAGTGCCGGGAACCATGGGGAAAAATGAAGGGTTGTTTCTGAAGTCACATCTCCGAAGCTCAGAAGTTATAGATTTAATTCTGACTTTTTCTCTTGGTTAAGGTCACATAAAAGAGCGTAACGGGAAAAAAAAAAATTAAAAATATAAAATTAAAGTTTTGTGTGCTAACAATTCTTACAGAACCTTCTTATGGGAATTCTTGGTTTATTTATATTTCACAGGATACATGTTTTTCACAATAAAAACAATGTAGCTCGTAAAAATGAAACATGTGATTTTACCGATTCTACGATTAATGCCTATTTTGGCTTTTTACAATTTTCAAATTTTTAACCGAGTTCTCGGCTTGCAAATGATAGCTTATTCTAGTTCCTCCTTCATCATCAATTTCACTTTAAACTCCTAAACGCTTCTATTAGTCGATAAATAATAAATGTTAAAAGATATTTTAAGTGAGGGTGTATCATCTCGTTTTAAAATAATAGATTGATTTTAAGCACAATCTTGGCTAATTGAACCGTAACGTGACGACGTATTTACATGGCTAGGCTTCACATTTGTCCTCTTGTATCTCTTCAACTTCTAGGTTCACTAGGTTTTGCAAAATATTTAATTAATTAAGTGCATCGAACCAAAATATTAACTAACAATAAAATAGTATTTGACATATTTTAAAATACTTTCAATAATACGCCGACATAGATAATACCTTCAACCATTGTTCATATTAACCTATGTAAAACATGTTGTTTCAAGGATCAGAAGCTTTGCCATTTTTGTTTTTTATTAACTACAGTTTTTTTACACTAATCATGAGCTACTTTATGTTTTTCACAAACATATAAATTAAATACAAAAATAAAGAATGAAGAAAAATAATACTATATATATATATATATATATATATATACATAAACATAAATAATATATAATCAATAATTTCTAATAAATAATGAATGGCTTCCAAAACATTATTTTTCAAGTATTTTTCTGTTACCGAATTTTTTTTTATGAACAAAAAATTCATTACTTCCAAAAATGTCGTCTTTAATGGGTCCTTGACCGAGGGGGAAAAATAGAAATTTTAATTTTACATACCAATCCTTTCAATCAAAAGTCCTGAGAACAATAGTAAATGTCCCTTATTACGTCAGCAACAAAACCCTTCATAACGATCTTAATATACCTTACATTCTCGAACTCATCCCTTCCAAGTTCATTAAATTCCATAGTAATCTATATCCAACCACACTAATCCCCTAGCACAGTCATTGCACTGCACCACTCATTCCTATAATCCTCCTCGGAGACTGAAATGGCAGTGGCCTTGTTACCTGCTATAACTGCCTAACAGTGGCAGTCCTAGCAATGGCCAGTTTCTCTAATCATGTCCTGAGCGTATGTGGCTCTCGCGCTCTTCGTCAGCCTCCACTGGCTCGTATCCGGTGACGCGGCTGACGAAAGAGAGTAGGGGACTTCCCAAGACTCCGCTTCCTTTTTCGCATTTGTGGGTAGTGACAACCATGTGGATTTGGGAGGTCTCTGGGCTGTTTGTAAATACTGTATGAATGAGCGAGTGAATCAAAATTGCAAATATGCTATGAATAAAAATATTTATCACAATTACTTATTGCCCAAAGAGACAAGTTGTAATTTTATCATAAGAAAGTTGGTTTATTTATCAATTTTACATACCTTCGCAGATGTGGCTTGAGAAGACACCTTAGCATATCAGTAACATTTTTCAAGCTTATTTTAAACTTATCGTTATTGTATTTCAACCAACGGGTAATCAATTTATATCTGGAGGTGTGGAGTAAGTTTTTAGTACTCTGTAAAGATCATTTTAGGTTCATCATCGGATATCATATTGACCAACAGACGAACAGTTCAAATACGTTGGTTGCCCCGTATCTGTTTGAAAGTATACGTCTGTCTAAATCCGTGACCATCTTTAAGATTATTTAATCACCGCCTTCAAGCCCGATCTATTCTTATTATAAATATATATCATATCTATTGTTCATAGGTGACCAAGGCCAAGAACAACAAATAGAATATTCTATCTGGTTAAGGGCACGATACAGTCTAGAACATTGTTGTATGATTTAACATTTTTTTCATAAATATCTTATTCGTTATTAGCTAATGCACATTTTTTTGTCTTAATCGAACTTTTTTTATTTATTACGATTTTTTTTTTTTATTAACGACTACGAAACTGTCCAAGGACTAGCTGGATTAAATACAAATATAAACCTTACTCTTTTGAATCAAGTACTAGTTAATTAATGTAGTGTAGATTCGCACTGAAGTACATAGAGCTACACACTATAGTATATATAGAGTACTTGATGTATAAAGTCACACGTTCGTACCTATAATCCGCGGAATTAATAAACATACTAATCACCTGAAGATGAAAAAAAAATCCATACTGTTGATGTGAAAATATTTTAAGATCTTTATTTCGCAGATTGTTTTTTTTGCGTTGTTATTTAATCGCCATCATATTCAAGCACCAGATGATGATATTCTAGAAATGATTGAAATAATCATGCAGGAATCCAACATTTTTCGATGTTAACCTGGATTAGAAACGTTAGAACATTAGAAAAACATTACACCCCATTTACACACAGATGTTAAATTGTTAAATATTAATTAGAACCAATTTTACACGATCTATTTTCCTAGAAACAGTATCCATGACTGGATATTGATAATTTCTGTATTACATGAGTTATGAATGTAACACGAATATGTGAAAATATATATTCAGGTATAAATTGTATCAGAATATTTTGTTTGATAATACATAAAAAATACACACGAGATACAGGGGCCATTTTGCAGGGAGTAAGATGTAGTAGGATGCTGCTAAATTGACTCCATTCGGCTTATGTCCTAGTCATAGTAACCGTTCCCAATGGCGACCTGACAGTTATTTTATTCCTGGTATGATTGCTATCGCTAATTTTTATTAATGTTTAATTTTATGTTACTTGTTCCTTTAGTTTATATAATTTCCAAATTCGTACAACTGCTATTGTAGAATCATGTCCGTTAGAGGCTAATAAGATGTGATATTGTGAGCCAATCTGGGAATAAAAATATATCAAATTAAAAGAAAAAATACTTAATTGTATGTTCATTCAAATATTACTAGTTTAGCCGAGGGGCAGTATTCTCGTTATTTATTCATCAAAGGTTAATATTTTTTTTACCTACTATAATTGCATCAATTATGAACTGAATTGTATTTTATGCAATAAATACAAAAGAATTAAATGGTGTAGAAAGTTAGCTTAACTGTACGGAGAAAGATGGTTAAGGCGCGAGCCGGGGACTTTTGAATAATTATTAAACGATTCTGAAAAAATACTCGGTACTTTTGACATAAGGTATTTAATTTTATTTCTTAAACTAAAACCCAAAAAAGGCAAAAATGGGCAAAAACCTATTAAAATCGATTTAATTAGTGAAGGGAGAAATTTCTGCTGAAGGTTCTTAAACATTATTTTCTGTAATAGATTTAAATTTATTTTTGCATTGCCGTCTTTGATGCTTCTTTAACTTTCGTGGCTAGAAATTTAAAGATCATCTGGCTCCCTTCGTTACTTGATAAATCTGAAATGTTTGAGAAACGAGGCCATTTTGTTAATTGTATTTTTACCAAAACATATACAGACGCGTAATCCAGTTTAAAAAAAAAATATATGTTTCTGAAAAAGAACTGCTTAACGGTAACTAAACGTGTCGTTTTTGGCCCCATAGCCATTATATTAAAAATATTTCAAATCAAATAACTAACAAATGAAAAATCTTTATTGTGATAAAATTACAATCTGCCTTATTAGGCAATAAGTAATTGTGATAAATGTTCTCATTCGTTCCATATTTACAATTCTCCATTCACACGTACATACTGTACTAAATATTACACAAACACTCCAGAGACCTCCCAAATTCACATCGTTGTCACCTCCCTCACATGCGAAAGAGAAAGCGGAGTGCTCCATCGGCCGCGTCACCGGATACGAGCCAGTTTGGGTGATCATGTGCGTGAGAGCCACAGACGCTCAGGACATGATTGGAGAAACTGGCCATTACCAGGACTCCAACTGCCATGTATTTATAGCAGGTCACGAGTAATAACTAACAAAACATTTTTTTGATTATTTTGGAATTGGCTGTGGACTATTCATATTAACAAACCGAGTTCTCAGTTTTTTTAATTTTAATTTGTGGATTACAACCTTAGTTTGTTATTACAATGATTAGCTTAACACTTTTTCATGACAGGAAATGTTATAAGATTTTGGGAGTAAACAACTACTTTCAGGATGGCTATATTTCCAAAACCGAAGATGTTTGAATAATAAAATTGAAAATAAGAATTTTCTTGAAAGATAAGGGAGAGCATGATTTATTTACGTTTGCTCTGTTAATACAACAACCTATGGATTATGTTTGGTAGAGTTTGGATAAAAAAAACTTAATGTTGAATCCATGTAAGCACACAGGGGAAGCCATGGGTAACAAACTAGTGACGTAAATTACATCCCATCATTAATTAAATGAAATGTAAATCACAATAACGTCAGTATTGGTAGTTGTTTATATGTTACACAATATTACTACTATTGTTACTATAGCATAAAGTCTTCTACTCAACTAGTTCAAAAATCTAATTATAATAGTCCATGAGTAGTCTACGCTTAATAGGTTCTTCATTCATTCCCATCCGAAAAGATTTGATAAAATTATTAGTAACAGGTTGTCGGAAACGTAATATTAAAAAAAACATATCTCATCGGAATATATAAAAACATAAATAATTTGGACTTTTTTCAAATTTAAAGAAAAACAAATACAAAGAGGCCATCAGATTTAGATTTTTTTTCCATAAATTAATAAAATTGTTAATAACTGCATAAAAACGTTACGTAATGCTTCCTTTTTTCCTTATTGACCGAAATCATGCAGTGGTGTGGCCATTCTCATACCACTGAAAAGTGAACAAATCGCTCGAATTAATTTGGTATGACGATTTAAAGTATTTCCTATTTCCTCAAGTAAGTACACGTATTATTTTAGATGCTTGTTTCAAGTGTGAAGGATTTACTGGACATTACATTTAATAAATGTTAAACCTTTGAAAACATTAAAACGAAAAATGAAATGAGACAAATATCCCTCGTGCCAATAAAAATCGAATTAGAAAATAACAAAATAATGATGTTCATTTATGATTTCATCCTCAAGCTCTTCAGTAGTTGCGCATGGATTCAATTCAGATAACGAATGCATAACATAATAATAAATGATATAATATTTAATGATGCCATGATATTATATGCAATCTTGATTATTATCGTTATGTAAAAAAAATGTTGATTAATAGTCTTAAACCTCTTAGTATTATTGCTATCAATCAAAATATTTCTTGTTACTTGATACGAATCAAACTTGTTTTAACAAATTTTTTTTATAATAAATTTAATTTATTTATGACGCTCATCTGCCCACACCCAGATATTGCCCATTCATTTTCTAGTTCATTTATTTAGTTTGGATTTATTTCAATAATTAAAACATATTTTATAATCCGTGTAGTAAAATTTTAGTAAAAATGAAACAAAATTATTGGTCACAACACAAGAAAAAATAGTGAGTCATTTGATCATTGAATGCACTAGTCTGATAAGTACTTTTCTAAATTCAACCTTTAGTAATTTATAGTTATTTCCAGTTTGAAAGTGATAGTGCATGACTGTATGATTCTTTATTATGACAATTACGCACAAGACCTATTACGCTTGCTCAGCCCTCTTAAATCATAAGTGCTTTCTCTCTAAACACCCCCCCTCTCTCTTTCACTTGAAAATTATAGAGCCACTATTTATCATCAGTAACGATTTCTGCCAGTCTCTGATAGTTTTTCTTGTATGTAGGTAGCCAGTAATTTAAAATATATTTACGAAAAATAATTTTGAGATTTCCAACCTTAACACTATCCCTCACCCACTAATTGCCAGTATAGCAACCTGCTTCAGTTTTAATGTCACCCTTTTATTCAAGATCCAAACCTTTTGGATCTGTTTAGAACAAATCAGAGGCCATGAAAATATTATATAATATAATATGAAAATATTTTTTATCTTTGCGCCTAGCCCTCCTAACCTCAATTCCTCCTTCCAGCCGCCGTGTATTCCCGGCAACTCCCCCCCTGTAAAATCGCTTAACAGATAAAGACGGAGGAAATTCCCCCCTAAAAAAAATTTCCTCAACGGTTCCTTGATAGTTCGTACTTTCTCCTGACCCGATAAGCCAGTTGGGGAGCCTCGCTTGTCCCCATGCACCATGTCCCTTCTGTGTCGTGGAGGTCATCTTCACTCATGTTATTTGTTTCTCGAGGTCGTTATTGCCAGTGGCTGCATGTTTGTACTCAGGCTGCTTCGTTCCATTTCAAGGCAGGAATGGCATTAGTTCGATTCCCACCAAGAAGACAAATTATTTTTTGGTCCATTAGAAATCCTAACGTTAATTAGTAAAACTACTGCATCCGTTGTCCATTACCGACTAAAATTGTTAACATTATATAAGATCTGAATTGTTATTTATGAAGTATATAGTAACTTAATACAGTACTTAAAAAGTAAAGAAACTATATCGAGAAGTAGTCGTGGAAAGTTTGTTTAAAACTTAGTATGAAAAAATTACTCAGTTTGATCAAAAATACTTCATTTTGATTGTTTACCTAACTTGGTCACAAAGAATCGACATGTTAACAAACTGCAGAAATTTGAAGGGGGAAACCTATTAAAACTGGCTCAGACTACATAAATCCAAGATTTATATTGTTAGTGCGTTAAAGTCTCTAATGTGGCCTCAGTTTAGTTTTTATGTTGCTGTGAATTGAGAAACTTTATAAATTAGAGGTCTGGATGGTTAGTTTTCAAAGTTTCTTTAGTGTTTCAAAATATTTTCATCCTCGTCGACATTTGTTCTGGTCTTTGAGTCCCGAGTTAGACCTTGAGACATGACATTTTACGTACTAGTTTCATTTAATTACGCGATGACATGAAAAATAATGCAAACTCCAAGAAATATGATCAAGATCTTTTGATTAGTTAATAATAAAAATATAAGTATTTTTATATCCCATGATTATGGGTAAATAAGTATTTAATTAAATAATAAATTCAAATTAAATATTCCAAGTTTCTGTTTAATGATACCAAAAGATTTGTTGAGACTTTAGGAGACAATAATCACAAAAAGGCATTAAAACTGCCATTCAAATTCCAACTTGCAACAAATACCTATAATAAAAAAATAATTGTCAGTAATTACCAGTCTTCCGTGAGTCGTAGAGAGATCTTTATTTGGTACCAGAGAATGGCAGACGTAGTCTGTCAAAAACATTAACAGTAAATAAAGACAAGTATTTAAGAGGCGTCAAAAATTCACCAGCCATTGAAACATAAATTAATTAATCAAATATATGGTAATACAATCAAAACTTTTTCCCGACATATTAAGTAGAGTGTCAAATTTCAGATCTTGACAATCTTGACAAATCCAACTATTTCAAAGCCTTATCGGAACCCTTAATTGTTTGTTACATCGCATAAGAATTTAATTATTGCATTTTATCCTACATACTCAGCAATGTGTTTCATATTTCGGATCTATTAACTATTAAATGGTTTTTATGGCTGCTATCGTGGTACATATTATATAGATTGATGAACGACTTATTTATTACACTACTCCCACAATTGCTTTCACCTTGTACGTTTATGATCATCAATAAACTAACAAATGATAAAAAGAAACAAAAATAATCTAAATGCATAAATAAGTGCGGTTAAAAAAGCTTATAACTTTTCTGAATGACAGTTGTCAAGTTGACTTTTAGTCACTACTTTATAAACTATGTTTCTAAAAAGGATCGTAATCTAAATAATGTATATAATAAATACGACAAATTTGAATTACTTTGAATTATTGAAATTTTCCATGTCTAATAGTCTAATTTCCACTCATTGTGACAACTAAAAATCCCCGGGAAAACCTAATTATACGACGACAGTATGAAATTCCCAGACCTAGTAGTCTAAATTGCTTTCGGTCTCTAAGTGGTACCCACAGCCGGCCGCAATCACCGCTTTGTCATTTAGTACAATTTTCCTCGCTTCAGTTCCTCATTGACCAGTCAGGAAATCCACCGGTTTTATTCTTTGTTCGACCGATGATACTGTTGTTGCGTTGAATCATCTTGTCTACCTACTTGGTGTTGATAAGTTATGCCAATCAACTTTACTTCGCTTTATGAGCAGGTTCCTGCTTCGGTGCAAGACTCCCCCCCTGTTAGTGTATTAGATTAGATATTTTACGTTTAGCTACAATATTTAGTGAATAATAAGGTGATTAATTTAAGATACAAGTTGATGAGCTTTGTTGTGTTAATGCTTATTATACTTTTTTTATACTTATCATAAATCAAAATTTATTGGTAAAAGCAGCCTATGCCAATGGGATTTCCTTAATGATGCTATAAGTATGTATTCTTCTAATTAATTATACAAATATCTCAACCTTTTATTAGTATAATCAACATTAACGTTCCTCCAATGATAATGTGTACCTTAACAAATATAAAGAAAAAAACATATGAGGTAATTAACTCTCCCTCCATCAAGTTCAATCACGACAATTACCGTTACTATATATAAGAATATATATATAAAGTTAAAGCCAGAGGCATGACTATGTCGAATACGATCATGGGATGTAAGCAACACATCTATGATTGTATTATCATTAACAATAAAGCAGTCTTTTAATGGAGTCAGAGTGTGTCGTTGCATTTCCCTCTTTCCTTATTCTGTTTTATCAATCTTAACCGCGGGCGATTAACTTATATATTACATATAACGGAATAAGAATGTTATGAAACAATATCTAGAAGGGGACCGGGTTTGGCCTGAAAATACTTATTAATTTTTAATTTAATTTAATAGGTTATTGGAATTGTTACTTTAAAAAATTTATTTTTTGAAATATATTTGAATTTATTATTGTGTTATCTTCCGTATGAGATCTTTGAGTAGCTATGGAGAAAAAATGTCGACTTATAATCTTATCTACGTTCTGAGGAGTGTCTTAAGAAAGTTACAAAAGGGTTGAATGTCATAGAGTGGGTTTTAAGTTAACGTTCGTCGGCTTTAAGACTCGAAGAAAAAGGAAAGGGTAATAGAACAGATACGCATGGAAGTTAGTACAATACTGTTTATTCTGAGTTCAAAATGCTGTATCTATACATTCGGGATGTTTACAACTCGCACATCTTGTCTCGTACTGTATTGCATCTTAGGGTGCGGTCGCCCCTCTGCTGCCACCCTCCTCAGGCTTCCACGCGCCACTCCATTCTACGTGACGTACTCTTCTGTCGCTCCTGCTCTCTGCTCCTGTCGCAACCCAGCTCTTCACCTTCTGTTACTGACATTCCCGATGACTCGTCGGCTGACGATCCTTTCTCTCTAAGTGCCATCTTCCGCCTTTCCGCATCTCCTGGGTGTTGACCTCCATTGGTTCTGCCCTTTGGTAATCTCTCCTCCGGTGTATGTATGGACATTGCCTCGAAATGTGTCCTTCTTCGACTCGAAGAATTTTGTATTGTGGTACTGTGCCGCCAAATGACCTGTCTTCCCGCACCCGTGTCATTTTCTTTCTTCCCTGCGAAGTCCATAGCTGGGTTTCGCCCAACTGGGCCTCCTTTCACCTGTTGCGCCCCGTCCTTACCGGTAGTCGATATTTCTTGCTTCCTCCAACCTGCTGTAAAGGTCCTTGTTCTTCTATACGCAACCCGACTCCAGTCATTATCATCTTCCTGCATCTTCGATTCCTCCTCCCTGGTGCTAGTGTCTATGATCGCTTGTGCACATTCGAGAAACGAGCGCTCGTTAGGAAACCCTTACTTTCTCCCTGTCTCTTTTGCTAGCTGCACTTTCAGTATGGTGGACAGAAATCCCTTCCTACCTTCTACCTCTTCAACGCTGATAGTCTCTCTCATCATTTCTGTTATTTGCTTGTAGCGAACTACAAAGCCTGCCACACACTGGCCTCTGCTCTGCCTCGAGGACCTTGTTTCCCTAACATTTGGAAGATATCTTCTTCCCGGGTCTACCGCCCTCCTCCATATGCTTTCTTTAATGTCGTCCTCACCATTTTCCACGGGGTTTCATCATCTGATTGGATCTATCTGATTGAGGATACTCCTCTTGACTCGACATGTCAAGGCAGGTCTCAATGACTCCGCGTCCATGGAATTCTGATCTGGAATGTAATCTACTGGAGTAGATTTTCGTCCGCTTTTGCCACGATTAGTGCCGTGAGGTGGTCTCCTTCCTTCAAGAAATGGTTCGGCTCTCCCAACTCACCGGAGAATCTTTCCAGTTCCGAAATCGCCTTCCTCAAATCTTGTGTGTTCATCGCCTTCACCCTCATCAAGGCAAGTGCGTTAGCTTGAGCTTCCGGTAAAAGACCCAATCTTCTCCTTGTTACATACACCGCCTTCTGACATTCCTTTGCTTCAGCCCACTGATTAAATAAGACAAAAACGAAATTCCGACAATCGTCACTTTTCAGCACTCTACCTGCTCCACGACTCCCGGGTTTCGGCATCAGTTAACGTTCGTCGGTTTTAGGACTCGAAGAAAAAGGAAAAGGGTAATATAACAGATACGCATGGAAGTTAGTACAATACTGTCTATTCAGAATTCTTAATTCGGTATCTATACATTCGGGATGTTTACATCCCGAAGTTTAGGGATTAAGGCTGGCCACTGCCGGTGCCCGGACCATAACCTATATATATATATATATATATGTAAAGAAAATGTATTTCTTTAATTTGAATTAGCACGCCGCACCAACGTAGATAATGCAGGCGTTGAAGAGAATGATACTAGCGTTATCAGCAGGGAGGTTACGTGAGTGTTAGGCAAGCAGTGAAAGCAAGCTAAACTTAATATTTGACTTTATTATTTGTTATTATAAAACAAACCGAATCGACAGGAGAATAAACATTGAATGTCGTTTCTTTGTTTTACAGGTATGACTTTATATTTTATTTGTAAACCCGTAAAGTAATTAACAATTAAAGGAAAATAAACTTTGTTTTACAGAGCAACACAACCTTGTTTTTCTGTCGTCCCTAAGAACCATTATAAAACGACATTCCCGTTTAAATTACAAGGGTTATAAGAAAATTATAAAATGGAAAAGCTACAATTCTGTTTCAAAGTAATCCCAACAACAGACGGAAAAAGTAATGTAATTGGCATAACCTCGATAACTACCGAGGATGATAGAATTTTCAAAATCCCAGAAGAATTGCAAAATGCAAACCTCCATGAACAATTAATCGCCACTAACGCTTTTAAGAAGGTAAAAAATTCGTTGAAAAAAAGGCACCACGAGCGTAATATCTGGATAAAATTGACAAAGGAAATCAAAGAAACTTATGTAGATGAAGAAGAAAATTTACAATTTGATGACGTATACCTAGAAAATATCAAAACAGAAAATATAACTGCTGGACATGCAGACGTAAGTACTTTAAATACACTACTTAAAACATTAATTGAAAATCCACGAGCTAACAATTTAAAACACATAACAGAGAAATTCATTATCGACAGATTCACAAGTCAAAATCCAAACCCAAGCCGATGGATGGAAATTTTTGAACAAGAATGCAATCGATTTAATATAAATGAAGACTCCCAAAAAGTTGAAGTACTCCGATTCTTCATGGAAGGGTCCTGCAAAGATTGGTTCAGCTCAATGTTTACAAAATTAACAGTGCATGGGACATGGGATGAATGGAAAAAGAACTTTTCTGAAACATTCGCTGCAAAAGGCTGGAACCCAGTTACCTATGCACTACATTTCAAATACAGAGAAGGACCTTTAATAGATTATGCACTAAGAAAAGAAAAACTTTTAATAGATATGCGACAAACAATAGATAAGGGAACTCTCATCGATCTCATTGCAGCAGGACTTCCAGAATTCATTTTAAACAGAATTGATAGAGAAATGATAAGAGAAACTTCAGATTTATTCAGCGAGTTGAACAAATATGAACACATGGTGAGAAAAAAATCTTTTAATAAAAAAACCGGTACAAACGCGGAAGATAAAAATAAAACACCATGCACAACATGCGAAAAATTAAATAAGGGGAAAAGATTCCACGCAGAAACCGCTTGCTGGTTCAATAAAAAAAATGATAAAGGTACAAAAAATATTAGACACGTAAACAATTCAGTAATAGAATCCGAATTGAACGAATCAGATCAAAAAAACGAGTAATGACGCCATTAATAAAAGTCAAACTAACTATAGAAAACAAAATAAACCTTTGTGGAATTTACGATTCAGGATCAAATGTATCTTTAATAAACTCGAAATTCCTAAACATAAAAAATAAAAAAGAAAATAATAATAAAGGTAATAATGCAAGTTTGATAACAATTAATGGTGTCCAAAAAACAAACGGTTTGACGACTCTAAAATTAAAAATATTCAACATAGAAAAAAATATGGATGTCCACATAATAGATAACGAATATTTTAAATACGATTTCCTAATTGGACTAGACACAATAAAAGAATTTAAATTAATCCAGGATGAAAACCTCAAGATTTTTCAACAAAACGAGGAAAATGCTAATGAAGAAAAAAATTTAGTAAATTTTAACGAGCACATAAAAGAAGAGAATTTTATAGCAAATATGGATCACTTATCAGATAATCAAAAATATGAAATAAACAAAACAATAGATACTTACAAATCAGTGTTTGCAAAAGATAAATATGACGTAGGTACAGTAAATAAATATGAAGCACATATAGATCTATTGGTAGATAAATATTGTAGCAAGAGGCCTTACAAATGCAGCCTAGAAGACAGAACAGAAATAGGGGAACAAGTAACAAAACTATTAGATAAAAAACTCATTGAAGAATCATACAGCCCTTTCGCAGCACCTGTAACACTAGCGTTTAAAAAAGGTGAAAATAAAAGAAGCAGACTATGCATAGACTTCAGGGACATAAATAAAATAGTAATACCTCAAGCACAACCATTTCCATTGATAGACGACTTAATGATAAAAACAAGAAACTGTAAATTTTTTACTACATTAGACATAAACTCTGCATTCTGGTCTATCCCTTTGCGTATTGAAGACAGACACAAAACAGGTTTTGTTACACAAGAAGGTCATTATCAGTGGACATGTTTACCTTTTGGGCTGAAAACAGCCCCAGCAATCTTTCAAAGAATCCTGAGCAATATATTAAGTAAAAATAGATTAACTCAATTTGTAGTAAATTTTATAGACGATTTACTAATATTTTCGAAATCATTTGAGGAACATGTGAAACATATAGAATTACTATTAGACGCAATAAAAAAAGAAGGATTCAGGCTAAAATTTACAAAATGCAAATTTGCAGCAGAGTCTGCACAGTACCTGGGCCACATAATAGAAAATAATACGATCAGACCAATAAAAGATAATTTAATATCAGTAAAAAATTTTCCAATACCTAAGACTCAAAAAAACGTACGACAATTCCTCGGAAAGATAAATTTCTATCACGAATATATTCCAAACTGTGCAATAATTTTAGATCCTTTACACAATTTACTCAGGAAAAATGTACAATTTTCATGGTCAATAAAATGTCAAGAATCGTTCGAAAAAATAAAAAAACTACTATGCTCACAACCTATACTAGAAATCTACGACAAAAATCTACCAATAGTAATATACACCGATGCATCAATAGAAGGATTAGGTGCAGTATTAAAACAAATACAAGAAAACGGAAAACAAAAACCAGTAGCATACTTCTCAAAAAAACTAAACGAAGCACAAAAGAAAAAAAAAGCGATATATCTGGAATGCTTAGCTATTAAAGAAGCCATTAGATACTGGCAATATTGGTTGATTGGGAAGTCATTCACGGTATACTCAGACCATAAACCATTGGAAAATATGAATATAAAAGCCAGACCAGACGAAGAGCTAGGAGACCTAACTTATTATTTGTCGCAATATGATTTTAATATAAAATATGCTCCAGGTAAATACAATCTAGAAGCAGACTGTTTGAGCAGGAACCCAGTACTGGCACCAGAAGATAACAAAAAAGAACAATTAAAAATTGTTAATCTAATAAAATTATCAGATATCATTCAAGACCAGTCAGGAAATCAAGAACTACTAAATAAAACAGGTTTAACAAAAAAAAACGACGTCTACTACAAGAAAATAAAAGACAAAGAAAAAATTTTACTATCTGAGGAATTTAGTATAAAATTCATACAAAATGTACATAAAGACATGTGTCACATTGGCATAAAACAAATGCAAAACAAAATAGGCCCCTTGTATACAGCAAAAAACCTAACAAAAAATATCAAAAATATCTGCAGCAATTGTGAGGTATGTATTAAAAACAAATCTAGAGGACAAACAAAATTCGGCCTCATGTCCCATTTAGGTCCAGCAACAAAGCCCTTCGAAATAATGTCGATAGATACGATAGGAGGCTTTGGAGGCTCGAGATCGACGAAGAAATACTTACACCTGTTGGTTGACCACTACACAAGGTATGCTTTCATACATACTTCAAAAACGCAAAATGCAACGGACTTTATAAAACTAGTAAATGAAGTGATAGAAACAAGTGAAATCGGTACAATCCTTAGTGACCAATATCCAGGTATAAACTCCAAAGAATTTAAAAATTTTTTAAAGGAAAAAAAAATCCCTATAATTTTTACAGCAGTAAACTCACCATTTTCGAATGGTCTGAATGAACGGCTAAACCAAACCATAGTGAACAAAATAAGGTGTAAAATAAACGAACGAACACAAAAAACGGCATGGACAACAATAGCTCGAGTGTGCATAGATAAATACAACAACACAGAACATTCCGTTACCGGTTTCACCCCCAGCTACTTGCTTGATGGTACAGACTTTAAAATAGTTCCAAATGAATTGAAACGAGACATAGCAAACAGAGATTGGATTAAGGATAAAGAAAAAGCGCTTCACAATACAATAAAATCACACACATACAACAAACAACTATTCGACAAGCACCGAAAGGATCACGAGTTTAACGAAAACGATATAGTATACATAGAGAATGGAAACAAACTAAACAGGAAGAAACTTGACGAACTCAGAATTGGACCATATAAAATAATAGAGAAAATATCAAACTCGATATACAGGATCAACACAGGACATAGAAAAACCGAATCAAATCTATTCCACGTTTCAAAACTTATCCCTAGTTTTCAGGACAATCCCGAGTAAAGGATGTCCTATCAGCGAAAAAGTTTTCTTCCTTTGTGAATATTTTCGCTTCTGGGGGGGGGGGGGGGGAGATGTAAAGAAAATGTATTTCTTTAATTTGAATTAGCACGCCGCACCAACGTAGATAATGCAGGCGTTGAAGAGAATGATACTAGCGTTATCAGCAGGGAGGTTACGTGAGTGTTAGGCAAGCAGTGAAAGCAAGCTAAACTTAATATTTGACTTTATTATTTGTTATTATAAAACAAACCGAATCGACAGGAGAATAAACATTGAATGTCGTTTCTTTGTTTTACAGGTATGACTTTATATTTTATTTGTAAACCCGTAAAGTAATTAACAATTAAAGGAAAATAAACTTTGTTTTACAGAGCAACACAACCTTGTTTTTCTGTCGTCCCTAAGAACCATTATATATATATATATAAAAATTAAATTTACATATATAAAATATATTAATACCTTTAAAATTGATATAGTATAATGTAAAGGCTCACCCCTCGTGTTCGGGATTTTCATTATACAAACAATTTTGCCATGAATCAGAGCCTTAAGCAATATATCCTTACTCCCAATCCACACTTCGGTATAAAATTCACTTAAGGACAAAGGGGACAACGGACTTAGTAAAAAAATACGTAGTAGAAAAAAATACTGGTTTGAGCTCTTTGGCAAGTTTACGGCTGTACCTCAAGGACTTGCCGACCCATAATGCTTCTGGCTACTTGATGATGGAGGAATTTATTCTCACAGTTATATTAAAACCTATTTTTAATTGTATTACTTCAATAACGGTGTAAATGGTACTTGCGAACCTTACTTTGACGTATAGCAAAATATTTTTTGTTACTGTGCAGGAGAAAAAGTATCCGATTACGTATTAATTCTAAAAATATATTTAAAACTATTCAAACTATGTATTATAAAATCTATTTAAACTATAGCATATTATTAATCAGAACCACAATAATAATAAAAATTAAAAAGTAAATGATCTAATGTATGCGGACCTTCAATGTCCCTTGTGGTAGACATGCCCTAAAAAACAAAAACGAAATCTATCTATATATAAATTAAAATAAAAAAAAACATTTGCTAAAGTTTTAGAGATCGGTTATACAAGAAATCAATAGAAATTTTTTTAATATTTATTGGGCCTTTCCTTCATATTATAGTCTCATTACCACTAAACAAAGGCGTTTAGTGTTAATTAAATTTTATTACATAAAAATAAAATCTGCCTTTTATTAGGCAATGAGTAATTGAGATAAATGTCATCATTCATACCATATTTACATAATTAAAAAAGAATTAGGAAGCAAATAATATAAATAGAATTTTTGTAAGTACGCAAATATTGGAATTTTTTTACTGACTAAAATGTTTTTACAACACCTATAAATGGAATAGAATTAAAAAATATATATATTTAAACAACACAAATGACAAAGTGAAGAAACGATGCTCGTGGGACCCGGAGTTAGTTTCATAAAAACTCATCAAATAGTAGAAACACTACTTGGCATTTTTTATGGATGATAGCATCTTAATGGTTGAAAATCGCCCTTTCAACATAAAATATAAATATATACTGCTAATTGGTATAAAAACCCCTATTGTAATTGGCTATGAACCTACTACTTTCCCGATTTACTCGTTTGTATCCTTAACTGTTGGAACCAACGACACTCTATCTTAAGAGTTATTGAAACCGGTCCCACTATTATTTTTTTCTTTCACACATAACGTGATCTTATTTTAACAAAAATTTAATTAGCATATTTCTAGGTGTTGTGGAGTATAACTTCAAAATTTCAGATATTATAACGACTACTGTTTTTTTTTCTTTCAAAACCTCTTTATTGATAATATATATATACAATGACAAAAATAAATAAATAAATTTGGAATAACAGCTGTCTCCTCGAGCTGCATTCGCAGATGCATATTAAGGAGTGCATAAAATATAATACTTTCAGATTGTTGTTAATAAGTCCAATACACATACACTTACTAGGTGATGAGGCTCACCTACAGCTTGCGACCGTGGAAAACACTAACACTAAAACCTAAACCTAGAACCTAAGACTTAAGCGTTCCAGCCGCGAATGCGTCCTGCCGTCGATGGGGGAACGAAGCGGGGGTTATCGTGTTAAACACCGGGATTGTGAGATATTGCAAGGAGTCGAAAAATTTGATATGTCTACGTTGGATGAACTCATCCACCGTAGGCAGCTCAAATATCTCGTGAAGCTCACTGCTCCTCCGCTGCTCGAATGAAATACCTCTGACCACTTTCATTAGTATACCGTTTTGGAATTGTTGGAGTCGCCGAGCTGTTGTACACGTTACATAGAAAAAGCGGTGCACCATACAGCTGAGTAGGCCTGAGTATACTCTTGTAGATCAGTTGCTTAAGACGCAATGATAGATTGGGGGTCGACTACTGTCGTGGAACATACGGACAGACCGCACTGAAAGAAAACAGATCATCCGAGCAAGAGGAAGGTGGTTTGGCAATCAGACTGAAGTTAGACTGTAGCAGGAGGATTCGGGAGATGATTCCAAATTGTGTTCCTGTGTTGCCCTTTACCGCGAAAAACTGCTATAAAAATCTTAGGACGGGATAATTAAAAATAAAATCAGAAGTTGAAAAAGATTAGAGTCAAAACTATCGTCAAACTGGTGGGAGGATGCGCAGTACGATTGTGGTGCTCCAACTCGCCCGAAACTAAAACTCAAAAAGTTCGACATCTGTTTCAACACGCTCTAAAACCTCAACCATAAAGAATCAGAGACATGCGCAGTCATTATCCCCTTTTTTCCCTGCTCGTCGTAAAAATGAAGGTTATAAATATCGTTAGAATTAATTTAAGTTGTGTAACTCTTCTCTAATTCAATTATTACTCACAAAATGAAAGCTTATTCAATGAAAACAAAAATATTAATTTTTTCCATGATCGCATGCCAGTTTGAAACTAGTCCGTAATTCTGTGTTGTAACAAACTTGTATAAATTATATTTATATATTATTGTCATAAATTTAATTAATGCCTCTCGGAGGGTGACGAAGAAGATCTACGTAATTATTGCTCTTTGCGTTCAAGTTATGCTATACATTTCAAACTCCATGGAGATGATGTGAAACACGATATCGTTTGTATAAAGTTGTAAAAGCATTAAATATTTACAGGTTACTCATTGTAATAGCTTATATGATAGTTGCCAATTATTCGTGGTCCCGGTGTGGGTTAAGGCAAAATATTTGAATTCCGTTCTAGGAGGCCATTTTAATTCCCAATGGACTTTCCTCTCAATGCTAAGTGGGTTAGAAAAATGAGTCCACGTTGGACAAACCCCTGATAACGAAGGATATTATAAATCCCCTAGTACTAATAATAAACCCATTGTACGGCCATCACTAAGATCACTTAGTCACTAATGGCCCCTACATTTCAAAAGTCAATATTTTGGTTATGAAGACTAAATCAAGTTTTCTCGGTGGCTGTATTTTTATTAGTTACTCGTCGATTTATTCTATAGGCGCTGAACTATCAGCAGATAGTTCATAATTATAATTTAATTTACGTCAGAGCATTAAACAAACATGAGGAATATCTACATACCCATTAGAAAAAATATCACAAGTCATATTATAATCAATCTACTGATGTCATGATCTGTAATTTCTATCAGGTTTTCAGTAAGGTCAGGTTTCTTCCGGCCGAGTGGCCGACTTATTTCAGCCCCCTACCGGGGCGGGCCAGGCTTGACCTGGCCGACTACAAACCATTGCCTAGGTACCCCTAGGCTCCACCCTCGGTAGACTCTCACTACCTTCCTGATTCCATCCGCCTTTTTAGGCATTCCACACCCTATATCCTTCTCATACACCCTTCAAATGGGGGACTCCCCTTAGTGAAAGGCACTCATTAGCCCAAAATAATTTTCCTTTATTTTTCCCACATCCTATTTTATAAGTTTGAGAGCTAAGAAAAAAAAAACATCATCTGTAATTATCTGTAAATTTAAAGGGGCTATGAAAGAAAAAACATAAGCAAAGTACTATTCATAATGCTCAAACCCAAATTTTATCATCTAATTCTACGATAAATAAAAATCAGAAATAAGATTTATCTCCCTTATTTTTAATTATCTCTTCCACATGGTAAACGAAGCTATTCATTACTTCTATTATAAAATAGTTATACATTAAAACCTGGTACCGGTTTAAATCATAAATTCCATATTAGCTTCTAAAGTATTAACCCTTAAGAAGATTAATACTTTAGAAGTATTAATTTACAAACCTATGTATATTTGCATTTTGACTTGTTTAAATTTCAGTATTCCCAAAACATTCTTTTTATTGACAATTCATCTACAGTCAACGTTTCCTGCTAGAACAGGAGCAATTATACGATTTGGATTTTATTACAATCGTACATGTTGGACTAATATTTCTTAACATTAATAAAAGAAAAGTATTATTCGTATACCAAGTGATTCTGATAGTACTTTGATCAGCATCAGCTACTGTAATGCTCGGATAATAAAACGGGTTATAACACGGAATCTAACTTGGAAGTCCATAGACCTACCTAGTGCTTCAAATCTCCTAGTTCTTCAGCGTTTGGTTGTCTGTAGCTCACTTCGGGCCGTCCCAAATAGAATGTAACCTAAAGCTAAAAATTTCGAGCTGTTATCCAATTGATAATTAATGAAGAAATAACTTTATTCTGGGAAGATAGTCCCCTAAGAATATCATAAAGGAATACAAATTATAGGCTGTATTGCGTAGATCTCAACTCAACTTAAACAGGAGAGCATACAATATAAATTATTATTATAATGCAAAAATCAAAAACTGCCATTAAAAAAGAGAAAGTAAATTCACATTCACGCAAGTATCCGTCGGATCAAAGAAAATAAAAATTACTAACTTTGATAACGCTAATAATAACTAACTTAAATAAAGTTACTAACTGTAGTGAGTTAATCTATATATACAATGTTTGGAAGGATTTGATGACTATCTAGTATCCTATGACAACATAATGACCATCAATATCGCCTATCGAGAGAGAGAGAGAGTGAGAAGTGTTCTTTTCAGGTGCCCAACTGCGTTAAAACCTCAAAATGTCTGCCTTACATTGATATATATATGCCAGATTGATATTCGTTATATAGTCAGGCCATTCCTGCGCCTAGCATATGAGATAACCGTTTATTTCGGCCAATCGTATGATCGTTTATTCTGCCGATCAGGGGGCTACTACGCTCATACCCCATGTGAGCTCTTGCGGTGTCGGGATCATGTACTAGTCCCCTTTTTTCTATAATGACGCCTAAGATTTATTGGTATAAAATTTGGAAAGGTAGACGGTTGTTTTCTCGTCCGTGAGGAAGGTAACTTCTATTTGTCCGTGGTGAAGAAGTTGGCACAATATACGTTTTGTAGTATATGCCTTATAATCATTTTTTTAGATCGCTGGCATAGATCTGATAAGCAGATCTATCAGTTCTGTTAGCTCAGTAGAATTTTGAAAGTAGTGGCTCAACCCTTAGCCCCATATCTGGTTATCTATTTTGAAGTCGGCATTTAAGGGATGCACTGCCACTGTTTTATCACTGCATTAAAACAACTCTTGTATAGCATTACCGATCCATCGTCAGCGCTATTCGCTATTAAGAGCTATTCGCCGATAACCTAGTTGTGGTCTGCGCTCACCTTTCGCTGCGCTGAATCATTTACAAGGTATTTCGTAAAAAGCTTTGTTCCAAAAATATGTGAGAGTTGAGTTTCATAACAAAATACTATCCCTATTACCTCATACCGCTTGCCTCTCATATATCAATTGAACGGACAACCGATTGGAATAAAACCTCATCAATTAAACCCAGAGAAGACCCGCTAGTCTAATTCTTCCAATCACTAGGACGTCATCATCTTCCACATTTTTTCTCTTAAAACAAATGGTGTCGTAGTGGCTCCGAAATAATGTCTTTACGTCTTACGTGACGTACATACGTACTTGTACATCTAGCAGCCCTTCTTACAATCATTTTCAGTCTTGAATCAGTAAATGGATGTACTGAACATTGTCTATTTTGTTTAAAAAAAACATATTTTCTGCTCACCGCCGTAGCAATTCAATACATACATGCCCATGCATTGACGCTAGTACGCATTTGCCATGTAATTTTCATTAGCCATTTACTGGTTCAAGACCATAAATGATTACAAAAAGGCCATCAAAACGTACGTAGGTCGCGGTGTTATGGTATGTATGAGTGCATTGCCGATCTAAAAAACACGTACCTCTATTCGTGCGGTCTAAAGTGTACAAACTGTCAGAAGGAGCCTATATGGGAACCATTATTTGGATGGAGCTTCGGGACTCCGTGGATTCAACACCAATGTCGGTCGTTGTGGACATTTGATTTTTCAACCTCATACGCTGACGGGATAAAGAGCTTAGACTTTAACGGCATCAAGAGTAACGACTCTAATATCGAACGTTTTCGATTATTCCTACATGCCACCCAACCCTTCCCCGCCCCAAAGTATTTTTTTCAAGATTGTAACATGTATCAACTTTTGTATAATTATTCCAAGCGTTCCTGAGTACTTAGCCACATCCATTAGTAAACCAAGGTGAAAAGGTGGTGTCCAATATATTGAACCAATTTTAATTACTTTTTGATATTAGTCATCTAAAGTTCCATCTCATATTACATATTATTAGAATTTCGTGGAGATATTTAATTTAGAACTTCACTTAAAATGAGTGGAATAAATTTATTTTATAATTACCAGGAAATTATTTAGGGTCAGTAACTCATAAATATCCTGGTAGTTATAAAATAAATTTATTCCACTCAATGTTAGTATTTTAAACCCAATAATATTAAGCGTCAATAACTCATAATTATTGACTTTTATATAGTTGTCAGGTCATCAAATGGAACCACAATCAGCAGTTAGAATGTCAGACAGATAGATAGTCACTAAAGTGAAAACACGTGACCCCCTTAAAACAAGACTAATGAAAGGTCTGTGGCGGTTCTTAGTATTTAGGGAAATCACCCTATACTATTGCAGATATATTATAAACAGAAGTAAATTATTATAAATCTTTTAGCAATAAAGAAAACGCGGAAGCAAGTAACATGAGACGGGACGACGACTGTCAGTCATAAATTAGAGAGACCCTTACAGCCCAGGCCTGCGGGACCCTTGTCACATGTAAACCACAACAAGCTAAGTGGTCCTGTCAGCAGCTTGACAGATTACTGAGAATCGGCATGCGCCTCACCACATGTTAGGATCTCGCAGGCCCTAAGCAACCTTTTTTGTTCAGCCCCTCCGAGGAGGCGTGACATATTTAACGGAGGAGGCTAGCCCCACCAGTCAGTCTTTTCGCGCCGTTCCTCCGTAATACTTGCTTCTGTTCGAACTCTGAAACTTTGACTTATTCTTTATGAATCCTCTGTACCCCTTGAACATAGTGCATTGTCGGGGCACATACCTATCAGAAATGGAGTCAGATATTAACGCCGACCTGGAACGATTGTCCAGGTCACAAACTTGAACAATTCGCACTTGTCACCAGGGCTAGAGTGCTTGGGCACTCCCCTAGTGACATTACCCGACAAGGTCTAACCAACTAAAACCATAAAAAAATTTTCTCCCACTGTAAATATTCAGGATTATCATTATTTTATTTATCTGTTGAAAAGTGACGAAGTTGTTGAGAAGTTGATCAGTTATAAATCGAGTACTTATTCGAAACTGACGAAGCTCCTGCCAAAAAGTGGCCAAGTCTAGATATTATTTATATTAAAAAATTTTTTTATTGTTTATGAAAACGGATATTGGTCCATTTCCGAAAAACTCTTTGAGGTAACGGTAAAAAAAGGCGAGGCCACTGATCCCAGGTCAATTAGGCTTCTTAGCGACAGCTAAATTCTAATTCTAATGGGCAAAGGAATCCACCTTGGATCCCACCTTCTTTTATGACTACTTTGAAGGACCCTTGGGTCAGGGAACTTCCATGTTGGGCTCGTATTGACTCTGAACATGAACACCGGGCATCCATGGTAGTTATATTATTGTGGGTCTAAAGTACCATGTACTCCAACTGGGACAGAAATATTCCTTAGTTTATATCCTACGAAGAGAGAGGCTATACATTCAAAATGAATTTCCCCACGTTAAAAAACATATTAAAGAGGGTAACTGAAAAATAATTTTAAGGCAACAGTAAAACTCGGAAATTTAATGTCTTTGAGGCGATGCCATTATTATTATTTATGTTTTTGTTCGATATTTTAGTTATTCATTATTGGTGTGAATTTCAGTGGCCGAAATTTCGCAAATGAAATGAAGTATTTTTTTAAGTCACTTGATGTTCCACAAGGAACGCTGCTTCAAATTCTTCGCTTTCTACATCTTTTATTTCACACTGAATTAGGTTCAACTGCAATTTGAAAATATCATAGATAATCTTTATATGATAGATGATACTTTAATCCCTTTGCTGCTGTTTGAAGGCTTATAATATTAATATATACCATAATTATTTATTGGGCTATCGCCGGACCTGCAGATATTTCATTCATTTAACTGACAGATCCATTTTCAATTGTTATTAGAATAATATATTCATCACTCTATTGACATCAGTGGACACAGATCTCAAATTCGCACTCTCTACATACAAATGTCTCCTCCAACCTTGGAGTCTTAAAATTCATTGCCAGACTCCTTTCTGAGAATAATCAACTAACTATCCAAGGCCTCCTGGAGTGTTAATCCCTTCTAAGTTGGCACATTCGTCCAGATTATTCTACTGGGCGTTTGGCTTGGTACCTTAAGGTGTCATTCTAGTGTCACTAGAGTGGTTCGTGGGTCACTGAACGAGGTCTGTAACCTTGGCCATGAATTTTCTTCTGAGCCTGTTATATATAATAGGCAGGCGTATAGTAAATGATACTTTCTCGCTTGACGGAGATGTACAATTTTATATAATACCAGTTGTGAGTAACTGGTCATCCCCGTGGTCATTAGCACGGAATAATTGCTGAAATATCTTGTACATCTCCTCTTAGCTTGTTCTAGTGATTTACTATTTATTAATTATCTTATAACGCTTACTAAACATTTATATTTTTTAATCATTTAACATTATTTTTTAATTAATAATTTAATAGTTGTGTTTATAGGGAAGGATCACTATTGTTCTGTTCAATACCTTTAGTTTTGCGGTCACTTATGCAACTTATTGACTCTTCATTGTGGAAATTTCACTGCCGTAAGGTTCTTGATCGGAAATAGGGTTCAGGCTTTTTACGCCTTTACAATAGTTTCTTTATTATTCCTAGTGTTTATTCCATATTATACACCTGTGTAATGTATTAAACTATTATGGGGACCTGAAAGTAATGTCGTATATTTACATTAAATTCTTACAGATACTTTTTTAACATCTTACTGTTGTACTATTCAATTAAAGATTGATTTACTCGATCCAATTGTTCGGTAGTAAAGGTCTGCATTCACAGTTTGTGAAGGTTTCAGCACTAAAGATCCCGCGAGTACTCCATCAAACACACAAAAGTGCCTTGTTGAAGTGTAAACCTGGCTTAGCTGGCGATTCATTCAGAGAGAGCCGCTGCCTTTTGCGTTTTGAATTATTATAGAGGATCCATTTTTCATCTCCAGTGATCAAGCGATCAAAAAACCTTTCCGAATTGTGCCGCTGAAGCAATACGTTGCATGTGGTGGACCGATTAGCTTTGTTTTCTTCGGACAGATTATGCGACCCCAACGCCTGCCCTGCTTACTCTACCAATCTGCTGCAAATGCTTTTGGATGGTCCACCAAGTGTGTTTGACAGTTCCTCGATTGCTACCATTTCCATCCTTAACGTGTCATTGTCTAAAGTTGTTGATCTTCCTGGTCGATACGAGTCGAAACGATCAAAATTACCGGATTTGAACTTAGAAAACCACTTTTGGTATTTACGTCTAAAGCACTTGGATAAATATCGCAAATGTTTTTGGTAACAACTACCCTTGTGAAACTCAAAAAACATACATACATACCTCTTCTGGTATTTGACAAGTCACTCTAACCTTAAAATGTCTTTGGTTCAACTTTGAAGAACACAATGACCTGATAAATGACAAACGCGTATCGACATGCGCAGAAATGACATTACTTTCAGGTCCCCCTACTATATATATTGATAGTTAATAAGGTAAAATAAGGTGAGCATCACGTTGAAAGACCTCGAGAAAGGCAAACGCAACTGAAAACTGAAAACAGATCAGTTCTTTAGAGTTTGCTAACGAAGTTAAGTGGTATGCTACTAAAATGAAACAGTGAAAATATGTTGTACGTTTAAGGTTACTTTACAATGAAAAAAATAAAATACAGCTAAAGAGTATCTTGGTCAATTAACCGTAAAGTATAATAATAATAATTACACATATTGGCTGTTTAAGTATATTAACAATCATTGTTATTAAAGAAATTGAAACATACAAAACCGTAGTCATGAATCAACGGACTAGATGATAAGCCTCTCTAAATACCGATGAGAAAGAATTAACAAAGCAGGTGGGAAGGCAAAACAGAAGAAAACATAAAACAAAATGGATGAGGGTGGTAGCGAAAACCACCAATGGATCCTTTAAAATATACAATTAAAAAATTTATATAATGTTCATAAAAGCATTGCTTACTTAACTCTCAGCATTCCTATTTCCGTTGAAAAATTTTAATGATGATAAACTTCGTACACATTCAAGAGACAAAATTTCAGGGAAAAACAGAACAGCAAACTTAAATTATATAGTTTTTTCCAATTAATCTTTTTTATTTTTATTTTTGATTACATTTGATTATATATATCTAATTTTAAACACGTAAGGGATGGAATTTTTAATACAATACTTGCCTAGAACTCGACTAAATCTACAAAAATGCTATAGGAATAGTAATTATAGGGAATAATTTCAAGTAGTGTTTTCTGTATATTTTCGTTAGGTCTTGAAAAAAAATATCAACTGAACTAAATTTACACAAGCAGTTATAAGATACTGCTATTGTTCGACCACGTGCTTAATTATTCACGGAATAAGCAGAGGGCTTGAGAAGAGTGCTATCCTGTCAGATATGTGGCTTCATTCCACCGTAATCCCAACACGAGATATTATGGCTTCTAATTTGCCCGTGCTGATTCGGCCATCTTTTTAGTAATTTGTAAACTTCTTTATTCCGGACAGGCTGTACTCTGCGGTAATTTACAACTTTCTGCACGAAGTGGCCCCCTTCAAAACGTTCAGCGCCTAAAGTTTTTTTTCTTAATTCAAATAAAGTATATTACTCTTATAAAAATAACCAAGGCTGAAGATTGGTGAAGGCCACACTTTTTTTTTTTTTTTTTGGAGGGGGGACAGAATGTTCAGGGACCGTGTTTCCGTACTGCCTGTATGTTATTTACAAAAATTGTGTTTAAAATTTTTAGCACATAATCCACATTTCAGATAGATTTTTTAAACGCTTTCGTTGTACTATTCATTATCCAAATAAAACATTCCATTTTGGGCTTGAACTATATAATTTCATTTTCCACTTTGTTTAAGTTCTCCAGTCAACTCCGTATCCGATGTGATAGTTCAAAGCGACTAACCAGGTCTACTAAGGTTTTTTTTCTTAGGGTGATGGGTCTGGTTAGGAGTTAAATCATCCTCTGAGAATAACAAGTAGCTACAATAAGAAATAAAGTAGAAAAAATAACTCAAGGTTGAGATGTAACTGTCTAGCACCAACCACTCCAAGCGAACCGTCTACCAACAGAGGCAGCCTCTTTATCAGTTGTTGCACCAAGGCTTTATTCATTTATAAATTCTGCACCTCTGTGGGCCGAATGTTATCTCCTCATTACTATGCCTTATCTAAACGATTGAGGTTGATAATATTTCCTCACTTCGTGATTGATTTGGCCCCTAATTACCCGTTCTCAACTTGAACTTCGATAAATATCAAGTCCTTGCGTGGTTCCCATTCCCTTTGACCTTCTCCGTCTTTTTCCTCTACCGATATCTCGTCCCCTCCTGTGAATGCATGGTGAGACCACTGCGATATAAAGATGCACACTAATAGTGGCCAACCAATATAATAGTAGTCAAATGGTAAAGTAAGCTATAGGATGGGCAACCACGAGACTGTTTTTAATGGTTGGTCGATTGAGCAGTTTAATGGTGGAAATAGATTGGCAGATTTTTATTTTTGAAATGTGCTATTTAAATTATAAACTTGGAATGTGAATACAGAGTGTCAAGAGACTTCTATGAAATCAAGTGTATTTTACATTATCTCAAATGATTGGTGATACATTTCGAATAAGTTTATGACTTACTTTACTTGTATTTACTATAAGTTCGACATATTTAGAAGATAGCAAAATTTAATATTTGATTAATTCATATTAAAATTATCTAATATAACGTTTATGTTTACAGTGTGAAAAAATCATCAAGAGAACTAAACGAAAGAAGAATTGCACGCACACACCAGGTATGTTGGTTGTCCTTCTCGATTATACTGTTTCATTTTCGTTTCCTTTAAAATTACTTCTTTAACGTTCATGTGCATACTGGGTACATTATTTAAAAATAATAATATACGTACGATTTGCAGTACTAGTTTATTCACTAATCCTGCGCCTCGACTCCTAGTTTACAACGACAACTGATGAGAAACCTGACCGAAGTACGTCTTGATGAACGATATTCCCAGCATTGAAGCGTTTGAACCAAAGCGCTGCCATGTTTCGATGGATGTACTTTTTTCCGAAATACTTTCTTCAGTTGCCACCTTCGGACTGATTACGCTTCTTTCCAGTAATGAAATTACTTTAAATTGAGGGAATTACAATTTTTTTCCCGGACATGATAGTGAATAAAACGTAAGAACGGTTGGAGTACACAATTGAATAAAAGATTCGTCAATTGTTTACAATTAGTCAACGATTAGTCAAGTGGTTACATTGATACAAAATAATTACATGAGCAAAGAAATACAATGAATTCGCTTACGATTTTCAATGGAGCCGAAATTTGTTGTATCTTGATTGAAGAATAAAAAGTAATTATAATGTAAGTACAAATACATATGCATGTGTGCTAATATGTAGGCTTATAAAAGACGGTGAAGATAAAAGAAAAAGGCAAGCTGTAAGCACAACACATTTCTGTTTATTTATTATATCAACGGCGAAACCGTACAGAAATATAAATAATTATTTTACTAATTTAGTGTTTTAGACAAACAAACAGCGATAGCAGACAATACGATTATTTTTTTACTAATAATTTCTTAATATTTTTTTAAGCTGTCGATGTTTGATATTTGATGGCATTTAAAAAAAACTGTATTATGAGAAAAGTGATTGGTGCTCCGTCGGTGGGTGAGTTCATCCACCAGACACATCAAGTTTATTGACTCGTTGCAGCACGTGACAAACCCACTGTTTAACACTATAATCCCACCCCCATTCCCGTATCGATGGCAACAGAATGTTGAGGAAAATTAGGTTAAGTTATTTAGTTAGATTTAGGCTAGTATTTAGCACAAGTCATTCTTAAGGTGAACCCTATCATTTTCTGTGTTTGTGTTCACACGCATTGTATTCTGTACATCAGCCTATCATAGTAAATATAATAAGCGCGGTATGCATTTATGTAAACATTCCTTATTGTGGAATCTGTGTAAATTAAATAAGGGGTTTTGAAACAAAAAAAAGGGTATATTTTGATATGCCTTATCGACGGCGTTTTCCGTTTCCATCCTCGTTCAGATTTAAAATTTCATCATCGCTATTCAGAAGTATAAAAAGAAGAGCAACCTCGTCGAACGGTTGATTTTCTTTAGGAAAGCTTAACCTCGTTGTGTACAAATTTTCGTAAGTACCTTCCAATTTCTATCCTTCTTTCTGTTTCTTCATTTAACGACGCCTGGATTCCTGGGTAGTAGGGGATATCACTATTTTTTTGGTCATTTGATTGTCATTTGGTGGGGAGGGTCGATTAATCGGCAGAGATATTTGTTTGGAACACAAAAAAATAGAAAAAGTACGGCACTTTTCATTAGATTTTTTTAACACATAGAAGACAAGACAAAACAAAACGGTTACTGAAGTTGAGCTAAAATGAAAAAAAAAATGATGAGAACCCTGACTTGCATTGAATGACTTGCAATCTCAATAGGGAATCTATGAATTGGACATAAAATAAACTGAATTTTCGCAAGTTTGTTAGTTATTCACTTCAGGGAGAACATTGAATAGATGGATATAATCTTTAAATTTCGTTATAGGCAAATTTTATTACAGGACTATTTTTTTTTCAAAATAAGAGTGCTATTTCCGGATTGTCGTTGCAACCGGCATGTCGTTCGTTAAAAGCGAATTCCACTCAATTTTATTTTATTTAAAGCCAACGTTTTCGTGTCTAGGACTTTCGTAACAACTAAAAATAATTAAGACAATTGAAACAGTCTTAACCCTTAATATTACAGTTAATATCATCGCATGCATTTTTGAGAACAAGATTGGTATCAAGTTTAATAATTTTGTATAAACTATTCAGTTAACCATCTCACTACAAGGAGAAATTTATTTACTCATGCTACAAGGTGGGATGCTTAGTATTTTGTCCCAGGAAAAACCACAGGTGTTTTTTGAATTATTATGAATGTTCGATGGCGTTCTATTGTTTCCAAAATATCTAGCGATAATCTGAAATCTTTTGAATCAATTCCTGCAAAATTTTAACTAAAAATTGGAAGTTTTTTTTTTTTGTTTCGAATATCAACCTATTTCGAAAAAGATTTCAATAAACATAATTTTCACCTTTTTCAGGACGCAGTAAGGCACTTCATAATATAACAGTTATAATTGTCTAAAGGATAATAAATGATTATGAACAATTATTACAGTCAGGTAGTAAACTACTTTTATTAGGCATCTAAGGACATAATGTTTGCAAAATTAATTTTTCATTTAAGCAAATCTGGAAGTAAAAAAATTACTAACTGTATATATAGTAAATTGCAGCATATAATGCTAAAGTCATTAAATAAGTCATTTTAAATATAATAAATTGACATTAAATTTACATCACCATAGGGTTCAACCTTATAGCATGAATCAGACTCAACATATAAACAAATAACTAGAATGAAATTTATCTCAAAGAGTTTTTAACTGCGCAAACAATGAAAATATCTAATTGAGCCTCTTCAAAACATCTATAACAATACTGTCTTCAGTTCACTGTTTATATTTCTTAGTTAGCGGTTCACTTGTCAGAACCTGGTACGAGTATAGTGCAGAAGGAACTGGTATACCTAAAACCCTCTCGTTCTATAATCTTATTTCATGAAGGGCTCTGAGGGTTGAAATATAAGGTTTTTCGAAAAATCTGCTCGGCTACACATTACAACCAAACATTACGAAATGTTATACGCAAAACTTGCCACAAAACATACAAATGAAGATAACCGATTTATTTTCAGCATAAACAGCAAGGTGGGGTGTGAGGGCACCCCAGCTGGTTTTTTTCCCTCTCAGTAAGCAAATTGTGTGGTTATTGGGCTTCAAACGCAATATAACTCCACCAAACGTCTACACAAAATACACATACTACATCATATACAGGAAGCTACTGAGATCCCCACGACTTTCTGATCAGATGGTTCGGAATTTGTGGAGCTGCTCCACGGAACCTAGTACCTAGAACCTAGGTTTGGAACAGCTCCAACATGGATCGCGTCATTCCTTTCAATTTATTATTTATATAATTTCACTATCTTTCATTGGTTTATGCGAAAATATTTTAATATTTAAAATAAATTTAACACCATTTTACAAACATTTCTATTTTCCTAATAAAAAAATTTGGCAATATTTAAAATTTTTTTTTTGATAAACCAATAAAAGATTGGGGAATCTTAAAATTTATGAATGCATAAAATATTTTAAAACCTTCAAATCTTTACTCTAATTATTGTTGTCATTTAAATTAAATATTCTAGTCTAATTAAAAATAATGGTTTTTTGTTGGCTGTGCTGATTGAATGGGGGTAATTCATAAATAAAAAGGCTTCTTCCACCAATAATACCTTTTTTTCTTTTTGCTACGTTTGTGAGTACATTTTTTTTATATAAAATAATATTTTGATGCATATGAATTCCAGCATAGAGGTGTGTGACTTTTAAAAATAAGTAAAATAAAGTGAAATTTAATATTTCAATGCTGGGGTTCATAACCGTCTAAAATATTACTGGCATTATCTGAAATAACAATCACAAATTTGTACCCAATATTCCAAAAACCTATGATTTATTTTATTTCTGTATTCAAATTTTCACTCCTTTAGTCACTTTTCATGACATTACAGAATACTAGTGCGATTTTCAACTCCCCTTCGAAATCGAAGTTCAACAATCGGTGGTCAAATTGAGTTTTTGGATTTTATGATTTATTTCTTTTATCTTGGATGAGCGTTGCTAATACAAAGCCGGTTTAATTGTTTTTGAAATTTAAATAGCCAGTATGGAAGGTTGTAAAAATTAGATTAAAGAATAGTTTTTATTTAAGGGCAAGAAATAGAAAGAATAAAAATTATTAAGTTTTACTAATTAATTTTATATTTATTTGACATTATTTATTTCGTTATAATTTTTGAATATTATCATTTTGAAATAGTGAGAATAAATCATGATCGTTCTATTTCTGATTTACGTTCCTAGCACTCCGATTTTAGTATGCAAAACGAGGACTAGCAACGAGTAAGTAAATCAGATGAATTGAAACTCGGAGCTGGAACGCTCAAGGGAACCTAATATTCTGGATGAGCTGGAACGGTTGGAGCAGATGCGTTATTTGTTCATTCCGCCGCAACCTTATTTCTGAAATCCCCACCCATGGCACCTCGAGACAATAGCTCCTAGCGGAGTCCCAATACCTCACCATTAATTATCTTGTTTATTCAAATTATTACTTTTATTTCCTTTAAATCTTCATCTCAAGATTAAATAATATTAAACCCTTAATTATTATAAGTCTGAAATATATTTAAACTAGATATTAATGGATAATAGGAAATAGCCTCTGCTAGTATTTGCAGTGTTATAAATCTTAACGAATCAAAACTGTAAATAATGTCTTGGGGAATTTAAATGAGCTCGTAAATCGTCAAGTGATTTAAATGTTATTGCTAAGCCCATAAGGACAAACGGGTAGGGGTCTTTAATTAATATTAACTAATCTACAAGGAAAGAAACACAATTTATTGATTTAGATAACCTTTTAAATTTATTTATTTTATATTTATTGCCCATTATGGGTTTAAAAGTTTGTTTCAAGTTTTTTTTAACTAATGTTTTATTATTTCAAAATCTATATTATCCCTGCATTGACATATCTGTCGGTGTTGATTATAAATACACACTTTGTAGAGACTGAAGATCTTTTACTTGAAGTGTTCTTCAATGCTACCTAGTGTCTATCTTTTTACCTTTTATATTTTTAAACTAGATCACTTTCACTATAGTTGATATGTAAGTTTAATTTTGTATTTTTAAGTTATAATTACTAAATTAAATTAACACAGCTGTTAAAATTAATGTTAATTTTTAATTAACATCGCAACTATAAGACAACTTTTTTTTTTTTTTGAGCCATGGTGTTTTGAATGAGGAGTTCCTTTTGACGCCCCGATGACGCTAAAATAGATAGCGACCCCAAGAAAAATAACTAAGGAACATTAATCAATCATTTAGAACGACTAAACGAGTTAAACATCTTGGGGTCCATATTAGTAATATGTATCACGTGCAGGGCCTTTAAAGGAGGGGAGGATTCGCCGCCGTAAAGGTACTAAACTCTCAACCAGTTGCGGCGAGGATTAGTGTACTCGCGAATGTTTAATGTACATTTGCATAAAAGTTCCATCCATATGAGGAAGTGATATTATGATGAAGCTAGTCCATATTTATGAACCACTTCTCAATGTCGTGTTTAATAATTAATTTAAATTACATTCAAGTATTTATAAACCTCTTAGATGAAATCCGTTGGTTTACAAGTAGATCTATGACCTCGCAGTTTTTTTTATACTTTGTAATACCATACATGTTAGTAGCCTGTGTTCATAAAAATGTTTTTGGATTCATATTTTATGGCCTGTATGATTCTGAGACCGACTTCGTCTCCCTAAGAAGTTTTATGTTGAATTGCTAGCTTATTCCTGAACTTAAGGACAGCAACATCATCTCATTAAGTTCTTTCGAGAAGTGTTCGCTATGAACGAACTATTACCATTGAGTGATCGAGACCGAATTCGGCATAATTATTAATTATTCAAAGCCAACGCCTTTACAAATATTTTAAAATTACATTTATAATTTAATATTTGTTTTTGGTTCTTTGTATCCAGTCTTCTCAACGGAAAAAGCTGTAATTATCATTTTCATTCCGTTCGTTGAAAGCCCCGATAATTCGTACCCGGCTTACGAGTACTAACATAACAGCGGCCACTGTTCATATGAAGCCGGAAGTAATTTCTTCGAAACCTCGGATTAAAATACCTCGATGACTATCACCGTTAGAAAGGTAGTGTAAGGTGGCCACAACATATTTCCCCCAAGCTATACTCTTCTCGGTGATCTGAAACAAAAGAAATGGTAGCCGGAGGGTATGCCCGCGGTAGCGATGTGGCTGTGGCAGGCAAGTTTCCAGCTCCCTCAGATTGTAGCGCCAATCCGGATGTACTAGTTCGCAGGGTTGCTAGGTCGGGTGTCGATTTGTTTTGAGTCGTCTTTCACATCTTTGTTGTTGTATCATCTCCCGGGTGTCACGGGTCGTCTCTATGCAGTGAGTAGTTCCCCCGGGGTTCCGTGTTTCCTGTCGTAGTCTATTAGCAGGCGTCCGGGGCAGGTCCATGCTAGTGGATGAACTCGAGGCACTTCGAAGAGATGATAGTCGTTTTAAGATCGTTAACCAGCCGTTTTTAGAATGTAACAGCTACGGTTGTAGCTTCTATGTCGCCGAGGTTCGACGGCTCTGGCCATCTAACGTTCGGTCGATCTTAGTGAGTTCGTATCGCATCTTCTTAGGCGGCGGTAACGGTCCCATGAAGTCCAAGGCCGGCGTGAGGAAATGCGACCGCCGCCTGAATACGTGACCCCTCACCCCCTAAACGACTGTTTATGGCTGCCAGGTGGTACTATTGCCCACCTGGCTTTTAGGCCGGTGGGTACCTGGCTGTTCATGGCTGCCAGCGGCCGACCCTTTTAGTTTTATGACTTGTTTTTGACTGCCGGCTTCCGCGCATTCATTACTTAAACTTTTACAATGATTTACATACATTTAGTTCCTGTTATTTTACTTTTGCTTACAATATATATGCAATAGAGTATAGGGTGATTTAACTTATGTAGTTAGCGGTCGCTACAACGGTTTTCAATTGAACACCGTAGCTTTACCCATTAAAGAATTACAATGGAAATGAGGTGAAATCAGAACATCGAATCTTTTTATATTAAAAACAACTTTATTATGATAAAATTACAATCTGCCTCATTGGGCAATAAGTTATCGTGATATTTGATCTCATTCATACCATATTTACAATTTTCATTTACTCGCTCGTTCATACAGTATTTACTAACACCCCAGAGACATCCCAAGTCCACATGGTTGTCACCCCCCCCTCGCATGCGAAAGTGGAAGCTGATTCGTGGGAAGTCCTCCACGCTACTCCGTCAGCCGTGTCACTGGATAACAGCCAGCGAAGGCTGACGAAGAGCGCGAGAGCCACAGACGCTCAGGATATGATTTGAGAAACTGGTCATTGCTACTGTCACGTATTTATATTAGGTGACGAGGCCACTGCCGTTTTAGTCTCCAAGGAGGATTATAGGGATGAGTGGCGCAGTCTGTGCTAAGGGATTGGGGTGGTTGGATAGGTTACTATGGAATTTTATGAACTTGGCAGGGATGAGTTCAAGAATATAGGGTATATTCAGATCATTGTGAAGGATTTTGTTACTGACGTAATAAGGGGCATTTACTATTGCTCTCAGGACATTTGATTGAAAGGATTGGATACGCTTGATGTTCGACCTTTTTTGCTGTCCCCCATAGCTCTATTCCGTTGTCCAGATTGACTTAAGTATAACTTTGTAGATTAGTAATTTATTTTCTATTGAGAGGTAGGTATCGAATCTTTAAAATACTTTAAAGGGGGAACAGAGACATAGTTATTTTTCGTATAATATTCATCATTCACTTTCAAATAATCCTTTGAATATAAGCTTACAGAATGAAATCTTCTTAGCTCCAGAACAATTGTATCTCATAATTATTTTCAACGCTGCAGGACTACTTCATAAAACACGATATCTTTTTAATCAGAATTTAATAGTATCAAATTGAGAGAACTCGAAACTACTTTGACGTATTAGTGGCAAAGTGTTTTAACACTCGTGACATTAATGGTTAGTTTTGTTATTTGTTAGTTAGTATAACTCTCGTTACACAGTTGGGCCTATTTCATTTCAAATTTATATATTTTGTTCATACTTCCCTTTATTGTATTTGAACTAACAGGAAATTGGCTCCATTCAGAGCATGTAGAATGTGAACGTTCAAAACTCAAGATTGATCTCATCTACAATAATTTTTCGACCACTGTAGCAGTGCATACATACATTTAAGATAAGTTTCCCCTGTCTCTTTATGAACTTGTCAGTTATTTTTTTCATCATGACATTAAATGCAGAGTAAGATGCGAATGACACTGACCTACGAAGGCGAGGTTCTGTTATTAGGTCAACGGCCGTCCTTCACTTATCTGAATCTGCTGTCAATGCATTTGTTCTCTCTTATTTTTTTCTTTCTTTTTTTTTGTCTTTTCCCACAAGGCTTTTTTTTCGTCCAAGGCGTCGCGTCTGAAAGAAGCTGTGCCATCAAATCGGCTACGTAAATAAACAGACAATATATGCTGACCTTCAGTACCGATGGGTCTAGTGATAGAACTCTCCTCTATGGATTGGGAAAGAAAAGAACCTGTTTCAGCTATTTATGCCAAGGAATCGCTGGGTGATTTAATTTACAATAAATTAATGATTTTAATTATCATTTGTTTTGGCGAGTCAACAAAACATTTACATAATTTTCGATCTACGCACGTTGAAAATCACAACCATCGTTAAAAAAATTAATGTTAAGGTTATTTCTGTTTAGTTAATGATCATGTCTGTATTTCCTTTCCGATACCAAAGTAGGGCACACTAGTAGTAATAATATTTTTTTTTATCTTGGGACTATGTCTATGATAAATAAGGTGAGCCCCATCACTTTTAAAGATGTTTAATAAATTAATGTATAATGTGCCATTTATGACGGATTACGTTACTAAATAACTCAAATAATAATAAAAACATTCGCATATTTTACGAAATTTTATAATTACTGTCGAAGATACAACGAGATGATTATAATGATTACCCTGGTAATAATTTCGTAGTTTCCCCATTTCTGTCTCCTCGGTTGTTAGAAAGTACTTGATTTGCAACATTAAGTGATATTGCACCACACGGTCATATCATGTTGCCATGGTCCCATCAAGTAACAACAAATGTACTGACACTCACCCTGCAAGAAGTAATGGTATGAAAGGTGATCACATTACGAAGTAATAAACATTTCTTATTGTAAATAAAACTTATCTTTTTTTCTATTTATGGTTTCGGTGTGGAATTAATGAAATAAGGCGCAGTTTTTACCTCTATTATTGACGAATCCATTGAACTAGTCCGTGAAAAACATATATAAAAAAAGTCAAATCAAATGTGACTTTGGGATAATTTTACGGCTGCTTCTAATTTTACTCCATTTAAGTTCCAACAAAAATTATATCATCGACCTGTCAAGATATTAAATTTCATCTCAAAACTCAAAAATAATGTTTTTTAAAACATTAATTTTTGAGATCATGAAGTTATTCACATCTACCAATCTACGCAGTAATTTTTACATGAAATGTTTTCATTATACATTTATAGTAATTGAATAGTCTTTGCTAGAAATAGTAACAGAGATGTGCAGAAGTAAATCCTTCCTCAATGAAATCCTAAGTCAAACAAGAGATTATGAATTTTTCACTCTTCACTGACATATTACATAATTTTTCATGAAATTCTGGACGGCGATTGTGGCTTAATATTGATTGCAGCGTACTTCATAAGCTTTTCAATAAAATCAAATTCTCCTTGACTTCATGTGAGGTTACACTGGCCTTATAATGTAAATGTTGTTAGTAATTTTGTTTCTTCATTGTTTCCTTACGAAAATATTGTTATTTGATTGATCGATTCACTAAGTGTTAGCAACCACTCGTTTCCACTTATTCTCTCGTAAATATGTAAAGAAATTGTTACTCGGGTTTATTTGTTTGGAGTAAGAAGGTAGACTGCATTTTGGTTATCATGTAATGGTGATGTAAAGAAGTAGCTGAACATATTTTCGGATTAAATAAAAGTTAGCGGGCGTCGTGTAACAGTAGAGGGAAAAACTCCCTATACGTACCACGGTTAGTACTGAGTATTTGTCGGTGTGTGTGTGTATTTGTGAACATTTTGTTGTTTTTATTTTTCTGCACGTTTTTGTTTTGTTTTCTTCATATTATTTTTGTTTACATATATTACTGTTTATATTTTAATTATTCGAGAATATGTCTTTTATTTGTATATATAATTTTTTTATTTTTTTACATATTTTATTTCTCTACAAATTTTAAATATTAGTGGGGACTGTTACGGTCAAAGATCCCAGTTTATCCTAAATAAAGAGTGTTTTTTTTTCTCCCTCATATCCCCTTGTTACAAAATTATTACATCATATTTCCTGTAGCTTAGCTACATTTTACACAATTTCTGATTATCCTACATTGCGATTTGCGCTTGTACAAAAGTGTTTTTCACGGACTAGTTCAATGGATTCGTCAATAATAGAGGTAAAAACTGCGCCTTATTTCATTAATTCCACACCGAAACCATAAATAGAAAAAAAGATAAGTTTTATTTACAATAAGAAATGTTTATTACTTCGTAATGTGATCACCTTTCATACCATTACTTCTTGCATGGCGAGTGTCAGTACATTTGTTGTTACTTGATGATACCATGGCAACATGATATGACCGTGTGGTGCAATATCACTTAATGTTGCAAATCAAGTACTTTCTTACAACCGAGGAGACAGAAATGGGGAAACTACGAAATTATTACCAGGGTTTTATAATCATCTCGTTGTATCTTCGACAGTAATTATAAAATTTCGTAAAATATGCGAATGTTTTTATTATTATTTGAGTTATTTAGTAACGTAATCCATCATAAATGTTTAACTGCGGCAATGAGTTGCCAGCTGATAAAATAAGTATATAATTGCAAAGAATGGCTTATGAATAACCTACTCTTTAAAATTGCTTCGTGGGACGTTAAGCACTGTTTCAGTTCAGACTCAAGTGTTTGTATTGTTATATATCACAGTTAAAATAACTTCCAATTAATTAGTAAATTAGACTTCTAACTATGATTTCATGACCAGGAAAACCGTCATATGACCACCAATTAATCAAAATTACATTATCTCATTCAGATCTACTTCTATGTGATAGTAATCAACAAATGTACATTCGATTCCACTTATCAAAATTCGACAAAGAAGTAAAATTTAATTAAAGACGCATATTTTGGATAACTATATTAATAATTAAATATTTGAATCTTTATATATATAATTAGCTAATTAGAAAAATCTATTTGAAAGGCTATGCTCAATAAAATATATTTCGATTAAAACTGTATACATTATTGGAACTACTTACCGTTTGTTGTCCATAGGAAGCTGTTCCTTGACTATTAATACACTATTTATCTGATATTATATTTCACTTCATCAACTTAAATGTTTGGATTAAATCTTCCAATGTTAGCTTTGTTTAAAATACTAAAACGTACGTACTGTGATTGCTATACCTGACACCATGTTTTAGTTTTGGCATTTGTAAAAGGCAATGTATTGACACTACAAAAGGACATTCATTGTTTCCAACAGCTACAAGGTCTTACCTTCCCCCTTTTCCAAACCAAAAACATAATAGCAGATATCAATAAAATATATATCAAAGGACATTTGAATTATGTCATAGTCATGAATATTTTCTATTGGAAAGATAAAAATAATTTGTATATCATTGTTAAACACTTACTTAAAGCTACAAAAATTACTAATTACATTTAATGTAGATATTTTAACAAAATATTAGACGGAAAATGTAGAAAAGCGAGTAATTGAAAGACAAGGGTGAAATACAATCGATGAATTACGACGGTAAAAATAAGATTACTTTATACAATTATTTTCAGTAAACAATATGGAAGAGAGCAAGTGATGGAATAATACAACATACATTTTATTACTGATTCTAAAATGTAACTAAAGCAAATAAATAAAAAAGACACTTTTTAAAGTTTTAAAAAAAACCTTTTTTTATAGATGAAAATAAATACTCCTCTTTAGAAACAATATTCTAAATATAAATTAATTTAAATATATTTATCATTATATTATAAGATTGCCGAAACTGTAGGAAGAGGTTTTACTTTTAATCAGATAAGTGTCAATCGTCTTTCACCCGTCAGGCTATATGTAAGTGTGTTCTCACCAGTTGTCGTAAAAATGGTCCTATCGTCTTAAAAAAAAAGCTGTATTTCTCATCACCTCTACATTTGATGAGATTTTGGTTACAGTGCAACAACGGGAAATATGGTCAACATTGATATTCTGTAAAATTAACTTTAATAAGGCTAATGTGCAGGCATTCTAAAAGGACTTCCGCTGAAAAGTAAATTTCATAAAAATATGATTGTGATAAATAATACTATTTTGATAATGGCTGCATATAATAGGTACGTAATTACATTTTTGAAAATGTCTATTGTCTAGCTCATTTTACAAATATGCATATAACAAATAACACTAAAGGATATTAATGATTTATCATTTTAAAGTAAACATTGTCAGTGTGAGAGCCCCACAGACACTACTTTTTATTTAGGAAAAGTTCCGTTTGTGATAATGCTTACCTTTCAAAAACATTTCAAAATTACAGAAAATATACTCTTGTAGAATTTGTTATATTGTTATTCTTATTGTTAAGCCAACTAGAAATATATTCTAGGGGCGCCAAGAAAAATATAAACCAAGGATCACTGCCGGCTTCAAATGAACATCATTTTACAAATATTCATACCAATTTTCGATGACCCATTTTAGGACAGAAGAGGTGGGAAACCCACGATGCCAAAGGTTTATTTGGTAAACGACAAAACTTCTGACACGAGTTTTAGGCTTCGTTTGTTTGCTTTAGTAGATAATAAAATAGAGCGAGCGTATATTGTCGATGTCAGTGCAAAATGGTTCGTTTTCACGTGAAAATTTATTTATATGTATAATCCTTGTATCTTAGTTATAATTTCAATGTAACAGATCTAATCCATACGAAATACAAAAAACAATTCTCTCCTTCCTACCTCCCCGATACTGGGTGAAACAACTAGAAAAGTATAAATTGAAAAAAAAAAAAAAGTAGAATGGTAATTTTCTATCAATCGGCGAGCGACTCACGATTAAACCCAATTGCACTATCAGGTAATGCCCCGCACTTATTCGTCTGGAAGATTGCGATAATGTGTTCCAGTTCCCATGATTGTAAATTGCAATTTAGCTGTCTGTGGTTTCCTTACGAGCCCACGACTCACTGCCAATTTCCAAGGAGTTCACGATTAATATCTCTTTAGATAACTTATTGCGCGAATAGTTATGGTGCGTTCAAACGAGCATTCGCACTCGCTAGTGTTGTGCCAGTTTGTCCTTTGCTTTTGAATAGCTTAGCTCGTCACCGTTTGGTATGGGCTGGCATATTTTCCTATTGAAATCTTGGGTTTTATGCAGGTCTACATTATCGCGTTAATGACTTCTTAACTAATAATTAATATTTTCAGCTCTAGATTGCTCCACACCCGCGTATAAAAACATTTTTTTTTAGTTGTTAAACGTTGTTTAATTGTATACATAAGGATTATATTCAAGTCACCCTCTGCGCAAAGCGATGTCTTATTATGTAAGATCAAACGAAATGGTAATTATAAACTATAAAACTATAAACTGAGAAGTACAACCAAAAAGTGCAGTTCCCGTGTGACCTCCTTCCTCGCCGGGAATCGCTTCATCGCCGCTCTCACTCACAGCGTGTTAAACTTAGCAAGTAACAATGAAAGGGACTAATTATTACATACTTCACTGATGGGAATTATATGGAATCTAATTAGCTGATGATTACCTAGCTACACTATTGCAAATCACTTGGCAATAATTTATTTTTTATTCATCAAAAAACGAATAATAATATACCTTTGCGGCAATTAAATTGAAGGGGTTAATTAACCACAATTCTTTGCTAACGTTGAACGTACTGGTTATTTATATATCAAAATGTTGCGGGTCGTTTATGTGTTCGACTGTTAGTCATATAATAATGGTTGAACCGATCTTAATTAATAAAATAATGTGTCAACTCCATGTCTTCCCAGAATAGGTTTATTCTGTGGATGAGCGCTCTTAGAAATACACGCTGCCACTGTCAATTTCTGGTCATACTTGTTACTTGGGCAGTAAATGGCTTATTAACGAATTGACTAATTCAATATTACTAATCTTTTTTTCTTTTCTTTTTTTTTTTATTGTTAACAACTTTATTATGATGAAATTACAATCTGCCTTTACTTAATAGGCTATAAATAATTGAGATAAGTGTTTTCATTCATACCATATTTAGAATTCATCATTCGCTCGCACATTCATACCATATTTACAATTCATCATTCGCTCGCACATTCATACAATATTTACAAACAGCCCAGGGGCCCCCCAAGTCCGCACGGATTACTTATCTAGTGTGAAGGATAGTCAGCACATGATAAGGGCACCGTGTGATACAGAAATTTAGTTATTGTGAAGTGTTAAAGAAGTTGACATTTATTTCATCGATTAGTTATTTTTGATTATTGACTTGACTATTTTAATTAAACATTAGCCAAAATGTTTGTAGGGATTCCCAGAAGTAAAGGCAAGGTACGCTATCTTACGCACGGTAATTCAAGAAAAATATTAATTCTTGATGTTATATATTTTATGAAATATTGGAGCTATTTATATTTCTTGTTTTGATGCATGAATCAGTATTACTGTCAGATAAAACAAATTTCAACCTTAGAATTAACGTTATTGTTACAATAAAATACATTTGGGTCGTGATTCCAAAAAAAATGTTTATAAAGTACAATTTCGCTAAGCCAAGCTGTTCGTATTTTGTTTCACGGCAGGAATAGGAAGTATTTTTGCAAGAAACGTGTACCCAAGGTTCCACTTTTAAGAACGGACAATTAGAGAATGTTCTTGTTTATCTTTTCCAACTCTTAGCTTTTCTAGATTTCTTTACAGTCAAAATAAAAACTCCTTCCCTTTAACCGAAGTATCCTACATGACTCTGATAATGACGGTTCATGGATATAAAAAATGAGTGAACACAAAAAAACAACACTTGGAACATTAGCTGCTAGTGAGAAGTACACTACACAAAATGGTACACCATTTTGCAACACCTTGAAAAATAGGAGAGTGCTTTTCCCCGAGATTATGACGTCGCTATGAAAAATGTGCCTATCCCTTTCTGACGAATATATTGTGGTCAAATTTTGAGGCAAAAAGCATAATTTATTTTTTTAAATATATATGTATACCCTGAAATTAACGACTTTCAAGCACGTAAGATCAACTTTCAAAATATCGAATAACATTTATGCCTTGTTCCAAGGAAAATAAATTGAGTAGGGGAAATCTCAAACATCCAGGGCTTAGGGCATGGCAACCAAAAGAGTCAGACGCCCGGCGTACAGGCTTTTAGTATTCATGTATATTCGTACCTACATTTGATATTACAACAAACTCACCATTGAATTTACTTAAATGAATAAATTTGAACTATTAATAAGACTACATTAGGCAGTTGTAGTTTTCTTAAGACAACATGTCAATTGTCTAAAACACATCCTTGAAGTAATGAAGTAACGGAATTATATGCCATTGTGTTATGAAGCTTCATCCAATGGTAGTAATTAAGGGGCCTTATTGTTTCTCTGTTTTACACTAGGTTGCTACAAATGTTTTGCATAAAACTAGTTAATTAAAAAAAAATATATTTTTATAAAAAATAAGTTAAATGTTGCTCCTTTGAGTCCTGATTTCGCCCATAAACCGTACGCTATCGAGTAATTCATCATCGACAACTGATCGGTGGTGGAGGAATGGGGTTAAAACCACAGCGCTTCCACAAATGTGCCTGGGTGTCGCCTCAATAATATTTTCCTGTTAACCGAATCACAACTTTTTCTTTAAAAATTTTCGTTGAAATAAATATATTTAATGAAACCCAAAGGCCTTTAAGTACATAATTTAATCGGGTCGATCGAGTCGTATTAGTATTTAATATGTTATTTCAAAGCTAAAAATGTTTTCAAGCATAATGACTTATTTAACAAACTGGTTATTTAGGAAGTTATACTTTCTAACTGTCCTCAATAATGCATGCGGATCCTCTTTATAGGTACATTTGAGCTCGTAAACTAACCCCAAAGGGTTGTGGTGAAAGCTTACCGGTAAAAGGCGCTGTTGACGAATACCCTCTCTTGTTTTTTTGGTATTGCTTTCTTTTCTTTATCGTGGATGCTGCCAGTAAATATAACTATATATAGCTAACAATTGAGGAAACCAGTTTTGAGAGAGATGCCACTTCCTCAGGCATAGGACGCCTTTCAGGCCAGTTAGCCCACCGGCTAGTCTATGTCTAAGAACAGCGGCCTCTCAGGTTTTACTACTACTAAATTTTAGTTTATAACGATTAAGAACTGAATTTGAATTAAAATTAACAACTTAGAACTAATAAGGGCTCTCAGGACACCCCAGCATTAATCAAGCGATTGTGAAAAAAATATTTGTGGTATTTTTTATCAAAAATACTAGATCCATCTTGGTCACTAACCGACTCTTCAACCAATGAAAACAATTGGATATAACTACAATATTAATATTTAAAACCCGATTAAACCGGCTTGAAACCATGAATTTATTTATTTCTCTCAAAGCTTTACTACTAACTTTAAAAATATACTATGTACTACAACTATGAATTGAGATAGCTGGTATGTGGCTGGTGAAATGGACTGTATGCAAAGGGTAAGATGAGGGTAGTGAGATTTAGAACATGAAAATACAATTCAATGGTTAAAGAAGTCTATTGAAAATAAAAGAACCAAAACTAAACATAATTTTTGGGGAGGGTGTCCGAAAGAAATTATAATTTGTTTCAGAGAGTTAGTATTCAAATTTTTGTTTCCCCTCACTTAGGCTAAAAAAACAAACAAACTATGTTGCTTTCACTGTTCCAGAGGGAGTTATTAAAAATGCTCGTACCTTCATCTCACCCGGTCATCTCTCTTCTCCTGGGCCCCTGCGCTCGGCTACAATCTTCCTCTACTCCATAGTGTGCGATCGCTTGGCTACGTATCCATGGAGAGGAATAAAAAAATGTAGTGGTCGACCACGTTATGTACGAGAGATGTCGACTTCTTTTCCTTCCACCCTTGCCCTTGGAGAAGTTTAAATGTCGATCGAGTCTTCCCAATTTGATAGGAGATTTTTCCAGCTGGGGTCCTTGACAAGTGACAAAATTTTCAAGTACGATGAGAACTGGGTCTTGAGAACACTTTACTCTACTTACTTTACGCTAAGACTTTTTAAGAAAAGAGTTAGCAAATGCCTTTTTTGTTCACGTTTAATTTTGTTTTCATACTTCCCGTTATTGCTCTTTGCATAAAAACTAATCAGCTTATTTCGAGGTGTCGTACCTTTAAATTTTCAGACTCATTGAATCATTTTTAGATGGTCACTATCGTAACCATATGTGTATGCATGCAAAGAGACAGCCGAGCGCCTTGTACTTGATCGAAAATTCCTTCTGGAATTTTTTCCGAGCTTTCCTTTCGAGCTTGGCAAAAAGTTATTAAAATTGACTTACTACTTTTCCCAACCGTCGTTTGGCTTAGAAGCATACATTTGTGTATGGAAGTTCCCATATATGGATATTAATCAATCCATACTTACATTAATTATTAATGAATTCAAATAGAAGAACTCGATGCTTTTTGTTGTTTGATACACCATTCTTGGCTTCTGTAGTGAAGCGCTACCCATATATGTAAATTACCCTATACTCTGGTGCATATAATGTATTGTAATTAGATGTAAAACATGGTAAAAGCCTTTTCTAGTAATAAAACATAGAGGGATCGGCAGTAGTAAACAAGTAACAGAGGGTTGAAGGTACAGCAATAAACCTGAGAAGATAAGCCACCTGACTGCCATAAATAGCCCCCTTGCAGACCTTCAGTCACTTTCCGGGGTCATAAAATCTAAAAGCCATGCCAATAAACCTTAGGGGACGAGCGATCACGTATATCGGTAGGTGTGACATCATAAAAAGACTCTCTGGCGACTTGTACCCGTGACACTGCTGGGCTTCCGCTCGAACTCTGAAAACTTGACTTATTCTTTATGAAACCTCTGTACCTCTTTTCTTGAACATAGTGCATTGTCGGGGCACATCCCTATCAATAAATGGAGTCAAATATTAACGCCTACATGGAACATGGTCCATGTTATTAACTACAGCAATCCGCACTTGTCACCAGGGCTAGAGTGATCAGGCACTCCCCTAGTGACGCCCCCCGACAGCTTCCTTTTTTGTAATTATAATCTACTAAAGGAAAAATAAACGCTAAACATTTAACGTCACTTAAAACCCCTGAAAATGCTATGAGTAGTCTATAATAATAATAATAATAATAGTCTATATGATAAAAAATATAAATGTAAATATTTCGATTGGTAGAGTTTATGCCAACGACACGATAATTGATAAAATCGCCTATGCAATATAAATAGTTACCTGTTTATAAACGAACTTTATTTATCAAGTATTTGCGGCTTTCATTAGGCTCTTATGAATATATATTGTAGCTTATAATTTTATCGCGTGGATCGACTAATTAAATATCGGTCAAGTTTAAATTAGACTTATATGTAAAAAGTGGCGATCCTGGGAAAAAACTATCATATCTTAATCATAACTTCCAAATTTAAATAGCTCCTCAGCAGCGATTTAGAATAGGAAGGTTAAGTGATATGCTACCGGCCCCAAAAAAATTATTACAATATCCATGGATGGTTTTAAACACACTTATTATATATATTCTTGCCTCATCAATTTCGGTTTTTTTTTTTAACTTTCGGGAAAATCAGAAGTTTGATTCTGTTTGTGGTGTAAAATAAAACCGCTGGTTCTAGGTTTTATGATGAGAAATATGTGGGCCTTACTTGTTGGAATCGATTAGGGGGATTTAATACTATATCCAATTACTAAATGAAAATGGGCCGGTTAAAATAACTAAACTAATTGGACTGGATAGATAATTATCAATGAAGTTTTATGATATCTATGGAATACTAAAAGTGACGTATGCACATGAAATAAAGATTTCAGACCCATTAAATCATTTTAAGATTAGTATCATAAAACATAGATGCACACGGGAGACGATGAAAGTAGAGTCTACCTTCAGTGATAGAGACAGACAGTAAGACAATATCACATTCATCCAACCACACCCTCTCGACTAGGGAAGTGACAGCCATTAGCTGCTCAGTACATTAGCCTGTAGGAAACGCTAGAACGACGCTAAAAGCTGCTTCCGATGTCGTGCCCTTGTCATTGTAAATTTTAATAATACTCCAAACGTCTAGAGGAGAAGTCAACTACACAGCTATCGGTTCTAAATGTGCTTCCTGTTCCCCTATCACAGAATTCGTCACTGAAGGTGAGATTCTGTACATTTGTATTTCACCTGTAAGCAAATTCTACTGCACTTATATGCAATAACACCTAAAGTTGCAATGTATCATTATGTGTTGGATATAATAGAAGGAAGGAAGCAAAGAATTTAAAAAAAAAATGCTGAATAATAAATACCTAAGTAAAGTACTCTTGCCAATACTCAGACCACCTACTACCACTTCTTATCTGTATGTACGTCGGAGCACGTTTGTATGAGTGTGCGTTGTACGTTTTTGATAGATCGGAACCAAGCATTGATCAAGTAACACAGATTGGCGTTAACATTGTCAAATTATTTTAAAATTCCAATTAAGTTTTTTTTTTAAACAAAGAAGTTACGATAATATTTGTTTTTGGTTCTTTGCCTGTTACCTGCTTAACAGAAAGAGCTGCAGATTTTGCTTTCGTACCGTATTAAAGTGGATCGAACCACGATATTTCTTTTGCATACTAGTGGTTGCTGAACTTAAGATATTGTAATATTAATACGGAAGTTTAATATTTTCAAAACAGGATTAAAATATCGCGACAAATAAAACCGTTAGTGGAGTCGATAGGGACACTTTGAATTTTACTCTTTTAAAAGTAATGCACAAACAAACACCGTTGTTTTATCCATTGAAGAATTATTAAACATAGGAGAAAAAAGAAAAAAATCCAAATAAACTATCACACGCAACGCCAGCTAATTCTACCAGTATGCGATAAAAATACATCAGATGGATTCCGGAGTAGCATATAAAAACATAGCATTGCAGATATTTGTCCTAATTTTATGCCAAGCAGATAAGAATTTTTTTGAGGAGCTCTACCTACTTTTATTCAGGTTGGTTTTCGCCTGTTCTAAGATAGCAGTCAAAATTAATCAATCAATTAGAAGTATTACAGATATAGTCCACTTTGATATAGTGACAATACAGTTGTCGGGTGCCCCAAGGGAGGAGGTCGCCCGCCGCGGGCTAGGCTCTCTATGACCGAGCCGTTGTCCTACGTACGTCAAGAAAGATATAAAATGGGTGGAGTTGTAGTCTTTGACCTTTGATGGTGGCTTAGTCGGTGGGCAGCTTTATTCGTATTGATCTGACTCCATAAGATCTTAGAAGGTGTGCGCCGACAGTGCACTGTGTTCAATTGAAGAGGAACAAGGTAGGTATTTTCGGTGGTTTATGTGGTCTTGGAATGACCACGAATTCACACTCGGTATCTAAGGGTAGGTGAAAAAGGTCCGGATCCCAAAGGCGAGTGACAACCGGAGAGAGGCTGACTGGATCGGGTGGGGACACACTACTAGCTACACATTTTGTAGGGCCCCAGAGACTGTCGTCCGCATGGAAGAGATCCCTTCCGAGACGAAGGCAGATAATCCCACAAGGAAGGACTAACATAGCTGAAACCCCGGACTAAAACATAGTAAGGTTAGGAAAGAGAGATGTAGAGGTAGTTGAATAAGAAAGCCATGGTTCGAGTAGAGCAGCAAGCGCCGGTGCAGAGAGAGAGAGTGAGAGCAGTGTTCACTTCAGGTGCCGGGTTCCAAGTCTCTGAGAAAATGTTTGTTTTTTTTCCTCAACCCCTGTGAGTAATTATTTTTTAAAATGAATTAAAATTATAACAGGATATAATATGAAGTGAGAGTTTCTCCTTGTACTTTATAGCATGCATGTTCCGAATCTGGGCCTTATATAGGCAGGAGAGATGCTGTGCCCTTAGTGCTATACAATTAATATCACTTTTAAATTTAAACTACGTATGCCACACCTACGCTCTTCACTCTTTATTTTCGAAGTATGGGAGGGGGGGGGGTTCTCAGCATACGTGCGTTTGCTGTTTCTTCCTTTTTATTTATATTATCCGACATTAGGGAATACAATTTTATTTTTAATATTTTCAAGGCTATTAATTAATATCATATCGTTTGTATGGTGTAGCGGCAGTGCCATCTGATGCATACCCTTCCACAGCCCGGCATTAATCATTTAAATTGTATTTGTTGAACGTTGAACGATTATCAACTCGGTTTTATAATTGTGGAAATATTGTGTCAAAGGTTTAATCCGTTCAGGCTAAATTAACCTAGCCACGGTCAAAGCACATAAATTGTGACAATTCCACCAATCCTTGACTTCTTTTGTTGGCTCTACTTAGCTAAATATACTTAGCTGTGTACTCGTATCAACCCTAACGTAATCTCAGCGAGAATGGGACAAATCCTATGAGCTAAGGTGTTTGTGCGACGATTGAGCAGAATCAAATTTGTGTGCGTTCCGTTCACAAAGGTCGGCTCATTCATTGTTCAGCAATACAACGAAGTCGCGGGGACTAGGCCATCGAAAAAGTGATCGTTGTTTTTCTCCCTCATTCTTTAGAGCCACACACTGACCTGGCATGTCCCAAGCACGCAATTCTCGCTCATTCGGCCTAGATGGATTAGCGATCAAAAGGATTAAAGCTTTAATATGAAATGTACAAAAGAAAAAAAATATATATATGTAGAGAGAGAGAGAGAGAAAGTAAAGAAATAACATCCACAATGTTCCCTCAAGTCCTTATTGAACGATACGATCGGTATTTCATTTTCGAAAATGCTTTGATTTATTTTTTAACCATAATCTTTGTCATTGAAAATCCCATTTCATCAAAATACCAATTGCAGATAAATTTATTTTTAAAAGATCTGCTGGAAATGGATAAAACAATAGCTAGAAAATAAGAATAGCATTGAAATTATGTTCGCGCTACTTTTCCTAATGTGCAGTTAACCAAGAACTGATAAAACATCCATTTATCGTATGGTAAAAAAAATTAATCAATTTGATAGATATCTCCGAAGTTTTAAATGGATCGAAACCTAAAACGAAACGACCATTATCATACTTTCATTGAATATTTACCTGTCTCTCGATTTTAGTTGATGACTAAACTACTAAGAAAAACGATTTTCCAATCAATTAAAACATACATAAAAATAAAACAAGAATTACACATCGTTTATGAAGACGCTGATGTCTTTAATCTGATGCACTACTAATATTTTTAGAAACATATTTATTTTTTTAATATTAATTAATTTATGACACTTAATAACTTATGGAGTGTACTATATTTGTCATGCCTTTCCTATGTCAAATGGGACTTCCTTGTAAAATTGCATGTCTCTAGCCTTAATTGGGACTCACATAGACCCATACAGTGCAGACATAGACTCACATAGATTGGCACATATTTTGAGGCGGCAGATTTTTAATATTTTTGTCTAAACTATATTAAAATAAAAATTAACAGTACAGTTATGTTGTTATCAATAGAACCAATTACTGTGGTAAGTATGCAATTAAACGAATGCATAAAAATGCATGCTGACCCCTGACCTTTACACTTTAAAAAGAAAAGACGTGCGCCGTAGAATTGGAATTGGCGACGGCACCATAATAATACCTTGCCTAGAGGTAGAGTTGATTTCAGTGTTACTTTCCGTAGAAAAACAGCTAACCGACGATATAAATGTTGACGTCAGTCATTCAGGACCTTTCTAATAAAAAATGAAATTATAAACATGCTTACATTTTATCATTATGTGTATAATCAATAACTTAAAATACTATAAAGAAAATATTTTATTTATTTATGTTCAGTAATTACTAATATCCACTTTTGGTTTTGATTGACTTAGAAAGGATGGCAATTCGCCAGGCCACCCCAGATGGCAAAAACTCTAGGTTCGCCACTCCATGGACCAGTAGAAAGAGTCAGACATATAGAGACATGGATTTTTGATTTTGATAAAATCAACCAAACCATATAAAAATGATTCTGCTTTCCTCGGGACAAAGTTGATAGCATCATAATGGACTGAAATGTAGACATACAAAGAAACAAGGAGACGCAAGTGACACATACTACGGCTGTACTCTAACGTCCTACTGACACACTGCTGAGGTCAACACAAGAGAGCTTTCTGATGACTTGACAGTTGTTCTGAGTGATGTCCTTTCTAACCTCCTCGCCACAAGAAATATTTTCGTCTTCATCACAATAGAGTCCTTATCGGATCAAATCAACATTCACTCACGCCTGGAGCGAGTCAGCACGCTCGTTCATAGAGGCAGTAATACAGTTATGTTATTTTTTTTTCTGAACTTTTTCTGCAACACATGCAAAGATACGGACAATCGTCTCGTACTTGATCGAATGTACAGTAATTAAAACTCTCATTGATATTATGTTCCGCAACCCTAGTTTGGAATAGAAGCATGGGAGGAAATAAGTATGGATACGAAATAAGTATGGAAAGGAAATTAATATTTTCTGTGACATTATGTAACTGATTAAATAGAAGAACTCGATGTTTTGACTGTGTGATTCACCACTCTTAGCTTACAAACCAAAAGATCGACAAATATTAAATTCTTAGAATTGCTTTAAAAACCTAAAAATGCTGAGAGTAGATTGATAATAAAAGTTGATTAATAAATGACAACTACAAGTAAATACTAGGTGTTAAGAAAATTAATATTTTTCTAGCATATTGAGTAAGGTATTATCAAATAAAAGATTTTTCTGATTAATAATACATATTATTTGTTGAGACAATAATGGATTTTAGACTACCAAAAACTCATTATAAAATCGTGACATTTTAAAAGACAAGTTTATTTATGCTAGACGGTGAAGACAAAACGCTGACCTCGACAAGTGTCACTAAGAAATTTCATATGAGATACGTAAATAATGATGTATACAGTGTACAGCGATAATGGTAGGGGATTTCGCTGTTGATGACGGGCCGCCGGCAACCACCGAAACGTCCCTGCCGGCCTAGTATAATCCTACCCAACGTTCTCTTTATGATTATATCTTATTAAAGCTGTCATAACCATGCTAATGTAATGTTGTGTTGGGAGTGTATTTCTTAAAAAATGCACCAGTCCGTCTTCTTTGCATAAGCGCATCCTATGCATGCGGTTTACATATGAGGGACATTTTTTATATGGAGATGTGGTTTCATCTAATAGCATGACTTCATAGAAGAGTTTGCAGTTCTATGAATGAGTTGTTATTATTAAATTAGGTATATATGCCACTTTATGCTAAGTACCAACTTTAGACTTCAAGAAGGCGATTGACTACGATTTCTTCAGAGGAGGGTTCTCTGTCACGGGATGCGAACACTACCGATTGATAACTCATGAGCGCGCGTCAGATTTTGGATAACTCGAATCGGTAAAATGGTTGCAGACAGTCATTAGAAGCGTCTCCCTTTGCTCTTTTGGGCGATTGTTTTAGCCGGGGTATCATGAGTCTACTTGGCGAACGATCTCGGGAAAAAACGCTGTAGTGACCGCTAACTACATAAGATAAATCACCCTGTACTCTATTGTATATATATTGTAAACAAATGTAAATAACATTACCCAAATATAAACCATTGTAAATATTTTAAGTAATAAAACATGCTGCCAGGGCCTAATTAGTTACATGAGATGGGACACCAGCTGTCAGTAGCAAGTATATGGAGCCCCCCAAACAGCCGGAAAACCCTTCCAGCCTCTGCCAGAGAACAAAGGAAACCCACATCATTGGTCACAACAACCGCAATCCTTATTGGCTGCGGACAGGGCTAGCTGGGTATTAAAGACCGGTGGTTTGGCCCCTGTAAATGATTCTCTTGTCAACTACCGGCCCGTGGCTCCAGCTTGAAACTCTGAACTTGACTGCTTCTTTATGAAAAACCTTTGCATCTCTTCTCTCCTAACCTCGCTATGTTTTAGTCCGGCGTTGTCAGACCCCACACCTTTCTAGTGGGAATCTCTGCCTTCGTCTCGCTAAAATCTAGCACCTCCTTGGGAGAGACCTCTCCCTAGTGGACAACGGTTGTCGCGGCCCTGCAAACTTATCAATCAGTGTCTCCCGTGACAATTCAGTCTGCCTCTCTCCGGTTCACGGTCTGCCTTTGGGATCCGGACGGATTTCGCCTACCCTCAGATACTGAGTGTGAATTCGTGGTCATTCCAAGACCACACAAACTACCTACCTACCTACCCTATACCTCTTCTCCTGAACATAGTACATTATCAGGGCACATACCTATCAAAAAATGGAGTCAGATAGTAAAGCCGTCATGAAACGATTGTCCAGGTTATAAACTCAAACAATCCTCACTTGTCACCAGGGCTAGAGTAAGCAGGCACCCCCCTCGTGACGACCCGACAAACACCTTAGATAACATCTTGTGAAAAATATTGTAGAAGTCCTTCTGAACATTTTACATTTATGAGATGCTTTAAAATAAATCATTTACATCATAAATAAGTCATTTAAATTTAGTAGTAGAAATGAACTAAAAAGCTTATGCAAATGCTTTTGGTCTGATTATTCTTCTTTTTTTTTTTATCATGTCCCCTTGTTATTAAAAATTATGGAATTCAATATAGATTCTATATAAATGAATCTGCTTACAGTAGGCCAATATTATATGCCTTATAGCTTCGCTACATTTTATACGTTTTTTGACAATTTTACACATTGATTTGCGATTATTACAAAGGTATAAATTACAATGTACATTATACACTCATTGCCGTTACATATTTAAAAAATGACGGGCCCCACCTTATGAAAACTAACTTACATCTAACAAACGAAATCTTTACCTAAATCTTAACCTAATTTTCCCCGACAGACAGTATGTTGCCACCGATGCGGGAAGAGTGGTAGGGTCATTGTATAAACTCTGGGTTTGTTAGGTGCTGCAACGAATCAAAGAACTTGATGTGTCACCGGCGGATATAATAAACTTTGTGATATTTTGCCAACTATATGCTTTTATGCTCACCTTATATTAAATTAGTTTACTGTTATGTTGGGAGAGAGGCGGTAAAGATGGTAAATGCATTTAACAATATTTTCACACTGTAATTAACAAACAGATACACTCTGGATATTTTCTGATAAACATGCTAAACATGGGAGAGATACGGCACGGAAAGCCATGTCCACAACAGTTCCCCAGATTTAAGGACTGGGGCCCTACAGCAAGGGCACATGCCCCCACCCCCGGATGTCCACTGCCTTTACAATAGTATTTCTATGTTATGGCTAGTGGCAAGACATTGCTAAGCCTAATAACACAGGGCCTAGTGTAAACAAAGCCTGGGTATTGATAGAGGATGAGAACAGAATAAAGCCAGTTAACAATCGAACCTGTGTGCATTATTACCATCCGTATTCTCTCTTTTTCTTTGATCGTCTACAGCCGGGAGACGATAACTGGTGCCGAAATCCGGGAGCTAACGAGTGTTAAGATAAAACACGTGAGGCAACTAATTTTTTTTCGTATTGCTTTATTTTCTGCTTCTTAATCTCTTTCCGTTTTTTTTTCTTTGTCATCCATTTAATCAGGGAAAATGGTAGAGTTACGGCCGGCAGCCTTTGAAGTGCCACCTCCGTTACCGAGCGAAACGTTGCCGGAAGTTCATGCAAACTCCCTCGCCTGGATGAAAGTGCGAGCAGCGACGTCGCTGGGGACCTAAGAAGGACAATATTTGACCTGGAGAAATTCTCTGGAGAGCTGGGTGAGTTAAACCACTTCATTAAAGGGGGTAATAGAATTATGGAGAGAGTAGAAGCGAAGACAAACGAAGGCCTACTAGACCCAGGGGATGCGAAATCGATAAAATCAGACCTAGTGTGTCGTATAAAAAGAAACGTATTGAACCTGATACAGGTGGATGAGGACACCCCATGGGTCGTGGTGAAGGAATGATTGAAGAAGCCTTACGGAGGAGGCCGTTGGACACCGGAAGAAGATATCTTTCAAATGTTTAGGGAAACGCGACATCCGGGTCAAACGAAAGGCCAATACGCCAGGGAACTGTTGCCACGGTTCAACAATATTACCCAAAAGATGAGGGAAAGGATTAACCTGGCGGAGGTAGAAGCCATGATGGCCTTCTTGACTACCATTCTAAAAGTACAGCTAGCCAGGAATAACTTACCGGGGGACCGATAGTTCGTGGAATGCGCCCAAGATATGATGGATGTTAGCGCCCGTGAAGAGGAAGGCAAACAAGAAGCGGAGGAGAGAGGTTGGTCCAAGTTGGATACGATACGATGGATATCGTATACAAGCCAGGGTGAGAGAATGTAGTATCGGATTGGCTGTCGCGTGCAATAATCGTCAACGCCATTGAACAGGAGCCGGCGGGACCATCGCAAGATATCCGGCAATTCGTCCTGGAATGGTCACCTGGTAGAGAAGGTGCGCGAGACCGGCCCGAGGAGACCGACACAGAAGACGCTACGGGAGACGGAAGCTCAGCGTAAGACCCATAATTCGACATAATTAATAATAAGAAGCGCCAAATCATTTGGATCACAAAGACGTCAGGGCTGCTTAAGACCGAGTATGGCAAGTACGGCCGTTGTAACATTGTGAAGATATGGTCCTCGCCAGGAATTTGAAACGACATGATCTGTCGAGCCCTGAAAGATGCGTCCACGCCAGGAAAGACGCACCACCTTTACGTGGGCAATGCCACTATTTTGGAACGCATCAAACGGTTATGGTGGACGGAGAGGATTGGGGTCGACCGCACATTCATTCGGTGTACCCTGCAGGTGGAAACGATCAGTCAAGAAGAGTGTCAACGGGAGGTTACCCTTACCTTTCACCAAACGAACCACCGCGGGATCGAAGCAACCCTGCAGGCCCTCAAGCGCAGATATTTTTGGTGGGGCATGAAGAACACAATCGCGAGCGTTATTAGCGTCTGTGACACATGCCTCGCCACAAAGTATGACCGACACCCGCCTAGCCCCCGAAGAGTCGGGGGGACATAGAAAGGCTACATAGTACGCTCAGTGACCACCTGCGTATCTACCACGGGGAAAAAGGGTTAGAACCAGGAGTGGCGATGGAGAAGGCCGTCATCGCATACAACCACTCGGTACATTCCGTGCTCCCCGGTCGAGACGCTGTTCGGACTCAGAGGATATCGGAGAGATGACAGGAGCACAGTCATAGATGACAACATGGCAGCGTGCGTTGTCAATAATCGTATCGCACTGGGGAAGCAGTGGGCGACCATTCGGAGTAAGCTTGAAGAGAAGAAACGCCGACGGGTGGCGCGAGACAACCTCCAGGTCCGCGATATCACGGGGAAACTCAAACTCGGTGCAATCGTATATCACCGAAAGAGTTCCAACAGAGGGAAAGAATTAGCACGATACGAGGGGCCTTTCCGGGTGATCGCCCTCCGTGAACATAATAATGTAACATCGAGAGCATCACACCCCCGATAAAACGAAGGACGGTGTATGTGGAGCAGCTGAAATTTCTAGCGCCGGAATCATAGTGTCATGGCGGTGCGACCTAATTCCGGTCAGAGCTCGGGAGTGAAGGGTCTAAAAACACCTAGTCGGCGTATCGAGTCGAGTGTTTTATTTATACGTTAATTTTGACATTACTGTCGTTTTTGTTTTGTTTTTGTTCGTATTATAATTCACCTGTGTACAATGGAAGAACGTTTTTTTTTGCGTCTTTTTATCTTATCAGTGTCCAAATTTTATTTCTGTTGTAAACAAAAAAAATTTTTTATATGTATGAGTTTACGGGGAATGTCCGTAAACTGGTAGGGGGTGTTATGGCTAGTGGCAAGACATTGCTAAGCCTAATACCACAGGGCCTAATGTAAACAAAACCTGGGTTGATAGAGGATGAGAACAGAATAAAGCCCGATAACAATCGAACCTGTGTGCATTTCCGACCTAGCAAAGCTTTTATTTATTTTATTATCATCTTCATGTTGAGGTCGGAAACTTTTCAGACCACCTGTGTATTATCATCCATATTCTCTCTTTTTCTTTGATCGTCTACAGCCGGGAGATGGAGTTATCTTTTTTTTTTTGGTTGTCTGTATTACACATGTATGCCAATATAAGGCATATTGAACTAAACTCTGGATTACGATGAATAAATATTCCTTTTTAGGACATAACAACGGAAAATTCAAATGAACATGGAAAAAGTGTAAGTCATTTTTATCCAGGTTGCATGCTTTCTCGTAGCTAAGAATGTATTAGATAAAACATTGTAATGTTTTAGCTTATTAATTAATTATTATATATGTTAATTCTCTTAGTTCACTGCACCATGTTTATTTTTTCAGGTCCCAGAAATGGCAGAAACTATTCAAAAGCTCACATGGGCCGACGAAGAACAGCTAGGGTCAGGTCCAATGGATGATACACTTTCCTCCCCTCATGGTAAGTAAAAATTGTATATGGTAAGTAGATATCAATAATTACTGAATTGAAAATTAAAGCAGTTTAAGCAGGAAATGATTCAATTTGCTCCCGTAGAATTAATCCTATTAAGAGTAACCTTGGTTATGGGGCATGCAATAATTGTGAGTACTCCTCTCACGTACCGATCCAATCACACGACAGTGAGAAAATTATGAGTTATTAAAATGCAATTTTTCATTTGTAGTTTCCTCATGCCCTGGTAAATGGTATGAAGGACCTGTGATGAGCGAAACCGGATGCAATGTGCTCGGTTCGGATATTCTCCGTGAATTGGATTATCTGCAACAGTCATTAGCCCTCAAGGTTTAATCATCTTGGCATTTTTATGCTTTGCCGTAACAAAAAACAATTCAAGGGCACAACTGACCAATAGCAGAATAGAAGTAGCCGTTTAACAACAGTGTAATTCATCGTTTCCTTCTTCTATGGCAAATTTTCCATTCCCATTTTAAACCAATGGCATAATTTAAAAATTAGCGGTAATGGATGGTGCTTTTCAACAACCGAGCAGTAGAACTTGTTTTACGAAAGTGCTCTTTGTTTCTGAGCAGTAAATGCCACTTAGAGTAACTTTGATTGCCTTTATGAATCTAATCCCTGTAGTAATTAAAAGAAATGATACTTATTGTTAGTGCCGGGTCCGAGAAAGGTCTTTTTAGGGTTTTGTTGATTTTCTGCAAAGCCAAAAACTCTTCCTTTTCACCCTTGTGTCTCTATGAGTACGTCTGTCTTTATGCTCTAGTGTAAAATTTTCCAGTAGGCTCCTGGAAGCAATTAAAAATAAAGCCTTAGCTTTTTCAATCTATGATTAGAAACAGTCATTTAATCTGTCATCAACTTTGTGTTTCCGTCTTTAACTAAAACAGTGATTTATTTCATTGCCATGATATTTTATGTTATATAGTTCTATTTAAAGGCTCGGTGATGATAAAAATATTTAGGTCAAATCATAAGTAACTTCCGTTTTTTTATCAGACATTTATTTTGCTCTCATTAAATAACAAAATTATATTAATTTTCACGAGTGCAGGACGCTTTTCATGGAGTTTCTCTTGCACTCTTTGCAACTGCTGAACGTATTTATCCACAGTAATCGTTAAATTTGACTTCAATAACTCGTGGTGAATTATTCCTTAACAATCCCACCATACACACAATAAAATCTTTTTGCCATGGATGTTTGCTTTCGAATCTGGTATGGGTGGTTAATCCTTATCAAGCCACTGTCTTTTGCGGGCCATATTGTCATAGGTAACCCATTTTTCATCGCCTGTGACAACCCTGTTTAAAAAAGGCTCAATTTTTACCCGTGAGAGCCGACTTGTGGCGATTGACATGCGATCTTCTTTATTCCGTTCACTGAGATTGTGAGGTACCCACACTCCTTACTTGCTGACTTTCCCTAATTTCTCCAGGTGGTGGTTAACAGTTGATTGTGATGTATTCAACCTTTCTGCTATACCTCTTGTTGATTGACGTGGATTTTGCTCCATTATTGGCTTTAAAAGGTTGTCATCAAAGTCGGAAGGACGTCCCGCCCTCGGTTCGTCTTGTAAGGTCATATCTCCAGAACGGAATTTTATAAACCAATTTCTAACTGCCCAATCAGTTATTGGTCCTTCACCATATACACTGCATATTTTTTCAGCTGTCACCCTAGCACTTATTGCCTTGTTTAAATTCCCAAAGCATTACATGACGAATATGTACTTTTTGACTCTCCATTTCAGAAGTTAAAAAAAACAGTTTAACGTTACATGTATCACACAAAACAGTTGACAAAAAACTAACTGAAGCCTCGTATATATAGTGAAAACAAAAACTTGTTGTCATGGTAACTCATAGCAGGTAGATACGAACAATAGATTCTACTTAGCTGCATCGGAAGTTATGACTCGACCTGATAAAAAGAAGACACGTAAAAATAATTAGTGGTAAAAAAATGATTATTTTTCTGTCATGTTGAGCAGGGTATATAAATATAGCGTTCTAATTAATAATATGTTGTAATATGTGTTCAGCATAAATTGAACTATAATTACGTAAACTTATTAAAACTGTTGTCAAAATTATATTCACAATTTGTTTGCAGTTCCCGTTTCTTATATAAAGATGATGTTTTGAATGAAAGTTTTATTTATCCCTAACTGGGACTAAAAAAAAGAAATCTTATCAAAAATAATGAAGGGTTATCTTTTTATCAATTATTTTTTAATAAACAATAAATACTTTTTTGATCTTATAACGTTTTGTATCAAATTGAAGTTATCTTGGTCCTGATTAACAATATCAATTATGAGTTGTCGATTTAGTAGATTATTATTACGAAAATTCACTAAATGTATCATTAAAATCGTGTAATGGAGTAATAAATATTAATTGTCTTTTTTTTTGGCAAACAGTACTGATATCTAAGTCATATATTATAATTTTATATTTTACAGTAGGGTTAGGATTTCTAATGAATATATTTTAAACAGTGACCAGTTGATTATAAACGATTATCGTTAACAACATAACTTTTAATCTTAAATAGCTGTGACTTAATATGGTTAAGTAATACGTGACCGACCGAGAAAAAAAATATTGTAATCTTCTTGGATGGATTCAAATATGTTATTTAACATGTAAATATGTTTTAAAAATTATTTTTTTTAATAGACACTTCGTACACTACTTTATTACTCTATCTAAAATAGGTTTACACAATTTCAACTCAAAATCACCACTTGGGAGGGTTCCCTCCCCCTCACTCCAAAATTGGGGCAGTAGGGATGGAAGAGTACAGTTACGTTATTAATAATTAGACAAGCAATTAAAAAAAAATTAATGACAAAACATAAATGTATACACTTAATATAATTTAAACTTATGTTACGTAATATATTATTATTTTCATGTAATCAAAATGGTTAAAACTTAAAATTCAAGAATGAAAACGTTCAAGACAATTTACTTGACACCCTACATTACTTTTTTTACACTTTTGAGTAGTATTTTTTTTATAGTGACCATGTCTTATTTGGATCAAGCTAGCGATAATCAAATATCCCACTCCACCAAGCCTTACATTATTAGGAGTCCTATTTGAAATATGGGTCGACCTAAAATGCTTGGTTTTTTGCATTGGATCAAATATGTGAGCACAATTTTTCTTGTGAATTGTAGCTGGTCAAGGGTTCCTTCACTTTTTAAGCTTCTGAATGTCGATACAACTGCCATGCATTGTTCACAGTGGCATTTATGAAAAAACATTTCAATGGCAGTACCATTTTCTGGACCGAATGTTGATCCGCAATTTTGAGATGATCTTATCGAGCTGGTCCACTTTACCAATATATTTGTTATATTGTGCCATTACATATGGTTCGTCAATCCAAATTTTCTTTTTTTCTGAAGCACTCCATTTCTTTGCCTATGGGTTTCACTCCATGCTGAGTTGATACAACTGTCATAATGTTATTATCGTAATACCCAATTAATGATATCGAGAAATTAGCGTCTGTTACTTGGTCAAAAGACCCTGTATATTTCTTTTACAATTTATCAGCATCACCAATAGGTTCATGTTCAATTCTTTTAATTTATATTGCACCAGTGACATAGCGCTTATTTAGTCCCTCCAACAATTTTATGGAGATAAAAAAATTGTCTAAATACAAGTTGTGTTTTACATACTACATTAGCTTCTTCAACGGTATATATTCTGAATAAAAAAAGAAAAAGGAAATTGTATTCTTCATTTTGGATAGATTGGAAGATATGTTGATTTCACCATCAATTATATCAACTTTGTTTGTCATTTCGTTTTTATTTTTTCAGGCTATTTTATAGTCTCAGACATTTAAAAAAAACAAAAACAAACAGAAATATTGTAATTTGATAAAATCTCGATAGTTTAGAAAAGGATGATACACAAAAGAATAATTATTAATTCCATAAACTGGGAGAGGTTGGAAATAAAGAAATAACAATTTATAGTTATATTCAGAAATTAATATAATATTGACGAAAATCATAAATTTTGTACCTATTTATCTTCACAACAAATTCATTTTCCAGCAAAAAATAAAATGATAAACAAACTTGATGGATTTACTTGTAGCTCATTTGATTTTAAAGGACCTAAAGCGCTGAAACCTCGGCAAATACGTGAAAGATGCGAAATCGAAGCACTAACCCAGTAGCACCACTTTCCATCTTACATCACTTTTTTTGTTAGGGTCAAGTTGAAGCCATTCATTCGCACTTGTTGTGAGCTTTTCTATTTCACAGTCATTCTTCAACTGCCATCGAGACCATTACATCTTTACTGCTAGGGTCGAATGAGTAACGCTGTCCGATAAGAACATCCATTCAATTATCCACGTGATTGCCAAAACGGAAGGAGAAGCTCTACTTTCAAACAGACTCGGATCAATCATCTTTCTTCCGTCGGTCTGAATGATCGTTAGTATGTTTAGCTTGGATTGATACATGTACAAATAATTTACATCAACGAAGCCAGACAGTTTGAATTCCACACGAACATACATGGACATCTTAACCACTTGGCACAGACATTTCCATCCTCCACCCTACCCACATACCCACATCGGTGGCTCAGACAACCCTGTCAGCAAAAACCTGTTGGAGACCATAGCGGCATTACAAATGACGAAAGAAGACGCCATGAGGCCAGACGTACAACTGTGGGGTACTACTGATAGTTACCACGCTTGCTAATAGCAAAATCAGTTTGCAGTAGAACTGATAATATTTGGAATGATCGTATCATTGCTTTAATGAAAAATAAAAGCAAGGTCACTATTTGAATTTGAAGTACTTATGATGAAGTCCAGTTTAGGCGAGGAAGACTGAGATTAATAATAATAATAGGTAGTTTTTATTACTGTTGTGTACTATTGGTTGTCCATTCACAGCTTTCCCTACCCCTCTCAATTTAATTATATTTTTTACAATAATGATTAACTACTTTATTTTATAGTTATATATGTATATATAGTAATCGAAGAAAAAATGTTGAGGGATACTTACTATCACTCCGCACGAGTTTCTTAAGTACTTATATGTATCATTGTGATAAAATGACGGTATTTGTTATCAAAATGTTTCATTTAATTTTGTTCATGTTTATTTTCGAACTCCGGGCCAATATATTTTAATCAAAACTCATCGTCGCCATATTAGGGTGTTTTGTCGAATATACCTTTAAATTTCAAATCAATTGAATGGTTTTTATGATCGCTGTTGAGAACATAACGCCTTACCTGTTTGAAGGAAGAGCTCTACCAACCTTTAGGTTTGTACATGATGTATATGCAGTGGTGCCTCACACAACGAACGCCTCGCACAGCGAACGCTGCACACAGCGAACTTCCTATTCGTTCATTTCATGATTCATACAACGAACTTCGCTTCACACAACGAAGTCACCCGAGCTTCCACGATCGCTGCCGATGTATTGCATCGTATTAACTTACGCACGTATGTATCACGGCAGTCGTCCTTTTTGGTTAATCTCAATATTTTCAAAAGCAGGAAGGTGATTTCTGTTGAAATGAAACAGGAAATAATTAGAAAGAGTGAATGTGGAGTAAAACAGTGTGACCTTGTCAAAGAGTTTGGCCTAAGCAAGGCCACCATTTCCACCATTTTGACAAATAAGGATGCAATCAAATCAGCCAAAGTAGCCAAAGGAGTATCAAAACTATTTAATGAAAAACATAGGTCTTCAATCCACGAGGAATTGGAGAAGCTATTAGCGATTTGGATTAAGGACAGGCAGGTGAAAGGTGACGTAACAACCCAAGATATTATCTGTCACAAAGCCAAGATAATTTATGACGATCTAAAGAAAAACGTCCCTGGAAGTGGCAGCAATCAAGATAATGAAGAAGAATTTAAAGCCAGCAGGGGGTGGTTTTTTAGATTTAAGAAAAGGTGTGGAATCCACAGCGTTACTATGCACGGTGAGGCTGGCAGTGCTGACAAGAAAGAAGCAGAAAAGTTCTCTATTAACTTTTAAAAATGTATTAAGGATGAAGGATACTGCCCACAACAAGTGTTCAATGCCGATGAAACGGGTCTTTTCTGGAAAAGAATGCCGAGCAGAACCTTCATTACAAAAGAGGAGAAGAAATTGCCAGGACACAAAGCCATGAAGGACAGACTTACCCTTATGTTTTCATCTAATGCCAGCGGAGACCTCAAGATCAAACCTCTATTGGTTTATCACTTTGAAAATCCAAGAATTTTTAAGCAAAATAACGTTATTAAGTCCAAACTGCCCGTCCATTGGAAGTCCAATCAAAAAGCCTGGGTGACCCAAGTTATCTTCAACGAATGGATTCTGGAAACCTTTGCTCCTGCCGTGAAGAAATTCTTGCTGGAAAAAGAACTGCCGCTCAAAGCCCTTCCGATACTTGACAATCCCCCTTCTCACCCAAAAGACCTAGAGGAAATATTGTAGGAAAATTATCCATTTGTCAGGGTGCAGTATTTGCCACCAAACATCACATCCATTCTTCAGCCAATAGATCAGCAAGTTATTGCGAACTTTAAAAAAACTCTACACTAGAGCCCTCTTTAATAAGGTGTTTAAAGAATGAGAGTTTGGTGGAGACAATATGACTGTCCGAAAGTTTTGGAAGAAGAAATTTGATATCCTTATGGCAATACGATTTATACAGAAGGCCTGGGAAGAAGTGTCACAAAGGACCCTCATTTCTGCTTGGAAGATGCTTGTGCCTTCGTGAACCCGGGAAGAAGCAGTTGTTGATGACACAGAAGTGGTGAAGGACATCATGACAGTGGCCCAAAGGCTGGAATTAAAGGTAGAGGAAGAGGATGTGGAGGAGCTTATTGAGGAACACGCAGAAGAGCTGACAACTGAAGAGCTCCAAGCACTTCTGGTCCTGCAACAGGACAATGCTCAAAGGGAAGCGTCATCTGATAACGAGGATCAACAATCAACCAATCCCAACTGCTGACATCAAGAACATCCTGGTCAAATGGAAAGCAGTTCAGGAGTTCGCCAATGCCCACTATCCGGATTCAGCTGAAGCAAACAGGATCAACGATCTTTACTCCGATACTCTTGTCCGTTATTTCCGGCAGATGTTGAAGAAAAGAGAAAAACAAACGACTTTGGACAGGTTTTTCATGAAACCATCGGCCAAAAAGCAGAAAATGGATGAAGATGTGCAAGATTCGGTAGACTCTACTTAGTCTGTCTTAAAATTAAAAAAATTATGTTTTTAGATGTATGTATCTAAATAAAAATAATAACAAAAAATTTATCTTTTTTTATGTCATCTTAGCATATTTTATGCTACAGAACGAATTATTTTTTTTAACATGTATTTATATAGGAAAACGCGTTTCACATAACGAACTTTTCGCATTACGAACTTGCTCCTGGAACGAATTAAGTTCGTTGTGTGAGGCACCACTGTGTATACGTCTGGCCTTGATGCTTGAATCTATACATATGTAGAAGATCCTTCCGGTGTCGGCCCAGCCGCTGGACCAAGGCAGGCCGGTCCACACTACAGCAGGAACTACTTACAACTCAAGGCTATTCGTCCTGTCAACTTACAATCCAATACGGCATATCTGTAAATTTCAAACTATGTATCTCCATACCGTTGCTATTTTCTATCGATGCCAATACGATTAAATCCAAGGATCAGAGACCTCGACGGGTTTTATTGACACGATGACTTTCACGCAAGAGCGTTGATAGGCACGAGTGAAACTTCCTTAAGGACAAATAAACCATTCAAAAATTGATTCGGGGTCCCCATTCTGAGTTTCTGTATACTTGGCAATGTAAGTACTTTTGTTTAAGTAAATAAAGTAGAGTAACTCTGTGTGAGGTTCTTAAATACTTATAAAATTCATACGAACAATTCAAGTCAAGAGTGATGTATCAAACAATAAAGAGGTTCAGTGCAGCTGTTAAAAAGTTGGGAACACATTGTTACAATACAATGGTATTTTTGTAATTAATTTCCACTAAAGACACAGCTCCTGTTGCATATTAATTATAATCTTTCTTCATTATTTGTTGAGTTGCTCAATTTTATCATCAATTAAAATTTCGTGTAAAATCCTATTGGGATTTCTGGTTTTGCAAAAATCCAGTGTAAGTCTAAAAACTATTCTTGGCCTATTATTAAATATTTTATTTTTGTTAATCCATCTTTAACGTTTAAAATCGCCTTCTTACAAATAATACAAACCGTCAATACCCCCCCCCCCAAAAAAAAATAACTAAACTCGGCTCGAACATTAAATGTATATTTATGTATATTAAAAATATATAACTTGATTTGTATATTTTATCATTTTTATCACCATTGTCATATAACATAAAAACATTCCAACAGACTAAAGGATGATCGGCCTTGAACCTGAATGAAAGTTGCCTCTCCCTTTGGGCTTAGCAATAAAGAGATTTCAATGATACGTTTTGTATCATATACTTTTTCAATGCTTAACAAATACAAATAGCATTTAATACTAGAATGAAATTTATCCTAAAAGTTGAAAAACAAAAGGCAAATTTTGTTGAAAACTGTTTCTTCTTATACACAAATCATTTTATTACAGACTATAATAATTTACTTACTTCTGATAAGAGAAAGTGAGTATGAATGTTGGATGAGGTACCTCGGATAGGCTAGCTACCACTTTAAGTGAGGGGCATGTCAAATGTAATGAACTATAGTACATTGTTACATTTTTTCAATGTGTTTGTTTCTTTCTGAAAATGTATATCCCTCAAAAATATTTATACACTGTATTTTACTTCACATTGTCAAATAATTAACTTACTAATTTACTGTAATTACCCTTTCAAAGTTACCTGATAAGCAATATGTTTATTGTATATGTGGGCATTCTCCTTGTGTTTGAAGTGCCCTAAAAAAAACTAAAAAAACAATACAATCTCTTTCTATTGTAAGATACTCGTATAGAAGATCTCAAAAAGTTTAATAATATTGCAGATAAAATGGTTGACGATTGGCTGATGATGTCGAGTGGAACACCAATCACCATAACACTTGTTGCATACCTCTACTTCATCCTTTATCTAGGACCGAAATTGATGGAATCCCGGAAACCATTTAACCTGAAATATATTATGATTATCTACAACTTATACAATGTTCTGTTCTCAAGTTGGCTCTGCTGGCAGGTATAACACCACATCTCTAGCTATTATAAGAATTTTTAAGTAATGATTATCAATCTGTCGTGAAAATTTGAAAGCTGTAATTTAACTGTATGTTGTTGTCCAAATATTTCAGCTAGTTGGGGACATGGAAGCTATGCAGTATATTTACCACCATCAATGTTCTCCCAAAAACAGGCACACTAACCATTTAGTGTCCAAAGTGAGTTCAGTTATTTAACATAATACAATTTAATATTTTTTTCATTTTCATTAATTAATTTCATTTTTTTGAAATATAAATAGTGTTAGTTGAGGTAGCTCTGATAAACATCTTAAATATATTTATTTTTTTAGATGAATGTTAGTTCTTGGTTCTATTTTTTTTCTAAAATTGTGGAGCTGTTGGATACGGTAAGCAATTGAAATTATTATTTAGTGATAAGAAAACACTACTAATATAATTAGAAGTAGTCAAATTTTCACAAGATGTACAGCTGTACAATATTTAATAAAAATGCTAAATGCAGTGCTAATATACTTGCAAATATTAAATATATAAATAAATTACTGCTGTTCATAATTCTGAAATTACCTTATTTTCTCTTATCTCCTGCTATTTGTTCTTCAGCCCACATCCTCTCTGTGTCTGTAACCTTTCCAAATACTGCCATTGTGTAAACCTGACAATTCTTCCTTTTGGTTTTACCTCCATATATTGTTTCCTCTTCCTTTACTCGGGCATCTTTTTGATGACTATAATATTGTCAAATGGCAGAAGTTTTTATGATTTGATTGCCTTTTTCTGGACCAATGTCTCCATTCTTATTTATAAGGATCTCCAATTATTTGTAAGAACAAAGGTATTCCATGATCATACCAATGCATATGACCTTTAATTCCTCCTCTTCTATTCCAACCTATGTTTTCTAACTCTTGCCATATTATAACAATATCCACTTTCAAGTCAGTTCTTCTATCCTTTCCACAATAATTTCCAGAGGGGTTCCCTTAGAGTACAACATGAGGACGGTATCATCCGAATTGGAACAAAGCTCCTAAATCTATCAATAGTACCACAGTTCTTTTCTTTGGTATTTTGTATTCAGTCAATAAATATGATAAAGGAAGTGAGGTTATGCTTTAATGCATAGCTTAGTGCTCACTTTTTGAAGAGAAATGATTGGAATTCCCTTGATTGAAGCGTGTAACTCCTTTGGGCTCCTGGTAAACAAACTACAATTTGTAGGAAAATAAGGAAAACTTTCTTCTTCAACAAGTCTTTCTAAATTTCTTAATGGGGTACAATGAGATTCAACTTTCCTAAGAAGGCAAGATAAATGCTCTCCCCTTGGTCCCAAGCCTTTCTATGATCAGCCATCAGAAAATTAGACCTGAGTCTGCCTTTGAAGTCTACTACTAAGCACTGACAGACCTAGCTGTTATTAATAAACCGCTCTTCAATCAATCCAGCATAGCTTAGTAACTATGGTAAACAGTTTATCAGCCTCACAGGAAGCCTAACTATTTACTTTAAGCTGAATCATTAACTGCATCAACAACAAGGTGTAACAGAATGTCTTCACTGCCTTAAACGCGGGGAAGTGACCTCAATTATTTATAGGAGTGTGAAGCCTATAACCCATTATACTACCAGCTCAGGCAGATGAATGGAGCTTACGCAAAAAATATATGCTGCCATCAAATGGAAAATGATCTTCCATTTTCATTTCTATTTCATCGGAAGATCGAGAAAATTCTCTGAAATGGAGATAAATCTATAGAATCCTGGGGGCTGGTTACCTTTAATCAAGTTCCTGGTAACCTTCAGTGACATTCCCACCAATATAATATTTTTAAGGTTTTATAGAGAATCTTGATGTCTTTCTAGGTGAGTTGTTCTTCGTTTCGGGACCCACCCTCCACTATGCTATTCCCCAAAGGGAACCCTCCCTTCCTTCCACACTTGCTTTCATTGCCTATCGGGGGACCTCTCTTGACCTCTTCTCAGTACATGACCACACTGCCTCCTCCAGTTCAGTTAGACAGTTTCATGCATGAAAGAAGTGTTTTATAGTAATCAAATAATGTTGTGGTACTTATACTAACAAAAATTTTATTTTTAGGTATTCTTTGTTCTAAGAAAAAAACAAAATCAAATCACTGTCTTGCATGTGTATCATCATGCAAACATGGTAGCATCAACATGGGCCTTCTTGAAATTTATAAGAGGTAAAATTAAATCCCCTTTTGTAACAGTAAATATAACATATATTAATGTGTTGTTTGGCACAGGGTTTCTAAATAAATAAACAGAAAATAATATAAATTGATTTCTCTTAGTTGCACTCGGTAAGTTTTATAGGAAATATTGTTTTTATTGTAATTTATACACAGGTGTTCTGGAAAGTTTCCGACCTCAACATGAAGATGATAATAAAATAAATAAAAGCTAGTGAAATAAAAGCTTTGTTAGGTCGGAAACTTTTCAGACCACCCTTGTAGAATAGTGATTTAAGAGGAAAAATACCCAGAATAAGAGTGCTGAATTTATTCTGTGTCTAATAAAGTCTAGCTCTGCAATTTAACTCAAATGAATTAAATAATGGTCAATAAAAATTAAAAACTTACTTATTTTTTTTAATTCATATTTTTTAGGTGAGCAAGGAATATTGATCGGTTTTGTAAACAGTTTTGTTCACGTTGTGATGTATTCATATTATTTATTAACTGCATTTGGGCCACGCATTCAAAAGTATTTGTGGTGGAAGAAATATATCACCAAACTTCAGCTGGTAAGTAGGAAAAAAAATGAAATCTGAGCTCACTATATTTTTTTTTTATCGAGTTTTATGCTTAAGTGAATTTATCTATGTAATAAAATGTAGGGAAAACAAGACAGTCACCGTTAAAGCTGTATTTTTACCATCAATTCATGGAAAAATAATTGAATTGAAATTTAATTTTCATTTTCAAAGATTTTCCTGGATAACTCTACTTTTAGCTGAAAGTTGATTTCTGTGAAAGGTATTTTGCAATATATCTAGAATCAATACAGTAAAATCAGTAATAGACAGACAACCTATGGATGACTAATTGACACCACAATTATTGACATCTCTTTCGTTCCAATTTATTTTATTTATGGACCCTAAATGGAAGTATTCAAAGGAGCTAATGGCTAATCTACCACCGTACTTGCATAGATTAGGGTATAAATATCTGCCCGAAGTGTCAATAACTTGTCGGTTTACCTTACCAATATGTTATTTTATGCTATGAAGAAAAGTCCAAAAACTAAACACAATATATTCGAAAAAGCAGCTATAATTCTGTACAGGGTCCAAATTATCAAAGAGATGCCTTTGGATTGCTGGTTCTGCAAGAACCAAGAACAAGTTTTAACTAATAATTTTGCAAGATTTGGTGGGGGTGACATGGGGCTGAGATACCTGACATCAAAAAGTGGAGTAATCCTTGAAATTGTATGTGGCAGAAGTATGGTCTGAAAAGTTAATAATGGTATCTGCACCTTGGTATCTTACCAAGTAACACTTCAACCTAAAACTGGATCACTCAAATAAAAAAAATATTTAAGCAGCACAATTTGAGCCACTTTTACAGGTTTCATGTACCAAAAATAAATTTCAATAACTAACGGCCTGAAGATCATACAAGACATAGCAATGCATCCTTGTAGAAAAGTCAACTTTCCACTGCCTCCAAATTTTATAGCAAAGCCTGCCAACTCACTTCCTTCAAACAAATAGTATGGCTCCTATAAGGGCAGGAGCACAGCTGATGCCTTGGAGAGGATAAGGGAAGACATGGAGACTCACTCCAAGTACGCGGTGCTACTGACGTTTGACATCTCCTCTGCTTTCAACAGGGTTTGGTGGCCCTACGTCATGAAGGAGCTGCAAGAGCTGGAGGCTCCAAGCAACCTCTACGAACTTGTGGGCAGGTACCTTAGAGGAGTCATTGATGAGGTCATCAGAGGAGTGTCCTACGACGTGGAGGCACCGGTGGAGCGTGGGTGTCCCCAAGGATCAGTTCTGGGCCCTGCCCTTTAGAAACTGGTATTCAACTAGGTCCTCATGACCCTGCAGGAGCAGGGATTCCCCGCAGTGGCCTATGTGGACGACCTTGCTGCGACGATCGTGGGGGTTTTCGTGTGGAACTAGTCAGAAGGGCGTACGCCGGTGCCAGATTGGTCAAGGGGTGGTGGGCTGGCATGAATGTGAACATGGCTGGGGAGAAAACAATGGCCACTCTGGTGGAGGCAAGTTGTACCGTGCCAACCCAACTTAGCTAGATATAGACAGAAGATGCATTAGGGTGGGCACGGAGGTGACATACCTGAGAGTGAGACTGGGAAAACGTTTCAGCCTTTCTCCTCACATCAAGTATCTGGGTGAGAGAGTTGTTGCTGTCACCAACTCCTTCGCGAGAATAGGGGGAGCAATGTGGGGGTGAGGTTCCCAGTATCAAGGATCCTCTACCAGGCCGTGGTATTAGGAATCTTAAGATACACTTCACAGTCATGGTTGGCGCATCTGAACAAGGGACAGGAGTGTGCCCTGAAGAGAATCCAGAGGACTGCACTAATTCGGGTCACAAGATCTTACAGGACAGTATCACACAAGGCAGTGGAGATGTTGGCAGCAGCGGCTCCGGTGGACCTGGTTCTTCTGGAACAGCGCCTCAGGTCAAAGACGAAGAGGGGACTGATGGAAGATCTTCCACCTCCCTTACAGAGAAGAATCGAGAAAGAACCTGGGAGATGGAAGGCCCTCATAGGTGAATGGACAATTGATGTGTGGAGCGCCAGGTGGACCAGTACTTCTAAGGGGAGCACCCTCAGGAAGTACTTCCCCTCAGTCCAAGACAGTCTGAGGGCAAGATGGGTCTCCCCGGATTACTGGACATTGCAAATACTCACTGGACACGGCGGATTTTGTGCCAGGCTATATGACTACAAGAGGGCAGATAGCAAGTCCTGCCCTCATTGTGGAGTGGACAACACCGCGGAACATGTTGTGCTCTCTTGTTACGCGTTGGAACCAGCAAGAGCATTGCTGCTCCGCTCGATAGGGGAATATATATAGCCTGGACGAGTCCGACCTTCCGTTGCTGGTCAACGATGAGAAGAGATTCGAGGCGTCCGTGGATTCATTGGGGACTCATTGCCAGGTGGAGGCATTGTTTGTAAATAGTGTGTATGCTGAGCGGTAGTTTTATCATGTACTTCTCATTCCCATAAGTCATTATTAGCTTTTGGCCCTTCTAAGGAATGTTTTATGGGTCTTCAGTCATTCATTTGGTGACTGATAGCTCATTCAATGACCCTTCTGTGATTATATGTAGTTTGGTGTTTTAAACCCCATCCAGTGTTCGTGTTATCTGAATAAAATAAAATATTTGTAGTCTTATGAAAAAATCTATTTTTTTATAACATAAATTAAATTGCTTTGTTTCAGGGTCAATTCATCTTTGTTTTGGGCTACTGCTCTTATCTCTTAGTAAAGAACTGTCAATTTCCAAAAGGCTTAACTTATTATGCTTTTTTCCAAGCATCAGTTTTTCTCCTTCTATTTATGAACTTCTACAGGAAGGCATATTTACAGAAAAAAGCAGATAAAGAAGTAACCAAAGTCAAATCATCATAAATAGGACAAATTGATCAATTCTTTGTGAATGTTTTCTCTCTTCTGTACCTTGTGCTCAAGATGTAAATATTTATGCCCAAGTTACTAAAAGTGGAAATGAGGCTTATACTATTAGATAAAAACCTTTTATACATATTTATGTAGATACAGTTACTATGAAAAAAAAATGTAGGTAATTATATATATTATACACCTGGACTAGGTATGCCTCTTTATAGCAGACTGAACAGAGGGGATAAATGTTGTATAAATATAGTATATAAACAACTTATCTAGGATGTATAAAAAGAAAATCTTATGTTTTAAATTGCCTATATATTTTCCAGTTAAAATTTATATACTTGTATATAATAGTAGTAACAATATTATTAAATGTATATTTAATATCAAATATTTACAGACTTACAAAAATTTAAACTAAAAGGATTAAAAGTTTGTTTTTGTTCTTAGAGTTAATTTAAATGTCTAAACAGATTTAGGTTTATTGAACTTAATATTTTGTCTTGTTTCTATGTGGATTTATTTCCTAAAAATTGAGTGGAAGATTAAGAATGTCTTTAACCTTGCTTTAAGGCAAAGATCACTAGGTTTGCTGTACAAAAGCACATATTGAGTCGATGGCTGGACATTCTCTACCTCCTATATCACTTGAGCATCAATAATTAGTTTATAACTAAGTAATGCTGCAAGATAACCTTATTGATTAGAGTGTTCCTAATATAATCTATTTTAAAATATCAGGAAGCAATTTCTATAAGCAAGCCTACTCACAGAATGAAAAATCAATTGCTAATGGATTAACTTAAAATGTCAAAGAACAAATAATCATTCAGTCTTTTTTAATTTTTTTATGTATTTCATAGTTTACAACATACTATCTATATTACTAAAGATATCATCAAATGATATCTATAATATGAGAGTAACAAAATTGTACCATTTAAAGAATTTAAATTTAATTAGTGTCTGAGATCCACCTGTGGTCATAGTCATACTACTGATTTTTTTAAAATTTATAAACGATTATGTTTTAGAATTTATTTGTTTCAAAGTTATATTTTATACCATATTATTTACATCACAATATGTTTATGTCCGTAGCTATTAGTTTTATAAAAATCATTATAAATGTACCATATGTATCCGTTTTGAAATCAAGTGTATTTTAAAAACGTAATCATAATGAACTATTTTTATATATGTAAATAAAATTCTTGATGTTATGTCTTGTATTTTTTTAAAAATCTATTAAATATGTTGACAGTTAATAAAATAAAATGAATATCTTAATTTTTTTAATCTGAAGTGCGACATTACGTTAACCACAAGAGAGTTAAATCTATTAATCTGTTTATTAACTAGTAGGCCCTGCATGAGCTGACTATGGATGACAAAATATATAGGGAGGTTCTTAGTACAAGTGACAAATAGAAGGTGAGCCTCATCACCTAATGTAAATATGAGACTGAGTACTTTTAACCGCAACACAAATCTATTATATTATGCACTCCTCCAAATGCATGTAAATGCAGGAAGAGGAGAAAATTGTATCTCCATTATTGTATTATTTATTTTTTGTACATTACATATTTTTCGTTTGAGGTTTTGAAATAAAAAAAAAAACAAGTGATTCCCAGGGCTGTCAGCGTAATATTAAAAGAAATTAATAGGATGATTGTGAAAAACTACTATTTTTGAAAAAAAAAAAAAAAAAACGACTTGGTTTATATTTCCAAACCATCTTGGTTTATTCAAATCATCTTAAAAAAACATATATATGAAAATATTGTGCTATATACAATTGCTGGAATGTTGAGCAAAATTTTCTCAGCAGAGAAGATGAATCAATTTCATTCCATTAAACTCAGACTATCGTATTGAGTGGGGTTTCAAATTAAAGGATTAATTGATATCTATATTAATAATATGTAATATATGTTGGGGCTTAACCAGACTATAATTACTATAACTCCTAGAAGGTCCATTGTTGACCTTCAAAACTTTCTTTGTGGTATTCATTATTAATTATTTAAGATATAATATTTTATTCTAATTATTAAAAAAAATATGATCAATTTAAAATATTTTATTGGACCACCTACAGTGAACTCTCGATAACTCAAACCTGAATAACCCAAATTCTATGATAATGTACTTTTTTTCTATTACCTTGAGAAAACCTTGTTTAGTCAAAAAAAAATAAGAGTATAACAAAATAATTCCACAAGAAATTTTAGCTCTATATAAGTCATAGGAACGAGCTATTTACCTCTACAACTTGAAGAAAGCCAAATTTATTGGTGTTGGGGAGGCGCTGTCGATGAATTATGTGACAGTTGATAAACTGGACATCATCCCCACCCCACTATGCCACCCTAAAGCATGCAGGTTTCATCGTGTCACTTGAGTCTTTCCCTTCTTTTTATGATCAACCACCTCCAAGTGTAGGACATACGTTAACAATGAATTAACGGAAAAACTTAAAATTATCAAAGCTGTAAGTAAAGGAAACCAGAAAAAAAAGACATCGCTGCTAATTTTTGTATCCCTGTCTACAATTTTGAAGCATGCAGCGGAACTTCAAAGACAAGCAAATGAAGGTAGCCTTTTATCTCACACAAAAAGTGACCTGGGATTTTATGATGTTGAAGAATGCATTGTTTAGTAGTTTAAGCAATGACGACACAAAAATATCAGTTTAGGGGTCCATTGTTATGAGAAAAAGCTGAAAAACTCAAACTATGCTTAACTCAAAGTGATTTCTCATACCCTTGAAGTTCGAGTTACCGAGAGTTGACTGTAAATAAAACATAATCTATTGATTAATTTATTAATTAAGAAAACCTCCTAATAGTGTAAACTTATACAAACCCGTAATAATTCTTTCAACTTTAACAAAACCTTCAGAATGCATTCTGCCTTAGGACTAATTTTCCTTTGATTAAGGGGGTGTTAAGAATGGAGTGCGATTATTGGCAATAAAAGGAGGATTGCCAATATGTTGGGGTTTTCATCATCTTCTGATTGTTGGTATTGCCGTAGTGTCATCTGTTTACAAGTGAACCTTCTCTCCCAAATTAAAATAGAAACACAAAAATAATCTTAACCTGGTATTTTATAATAAAAACTTAAACTATTTTAGTTGAAAATTACATACACAAACAAATGAATTCCCCCAAACATATTTTTAATTAAATTCCTTAAGATGACAACAGCACGTTAAACCTACTACTTTTGACTAAGAATCTATTAAATTATTTCTGAAACACTTCTACAGTAATGATTACAGGACCTATATAAAGGAAAAAGTGGAAGAATGAAATTGAAATTATTTTATTACACATTCTATATCACAAAACTGTATGTTACCATACAAAAGTAATATACACAAACTAGTTTTAATTACATTTATATATACAATGTATTAATAAAATTTACAATTACAGAATCTAAGATACATTTATCGTTAAATCCCATAAATGCCAAGAAATATAAAATATTCTATTCCTTACAAACAAAAGGAAACAGGTATGTGATATCATTTAATGCTACTTTATTGACATATTCGATGATGCCAGAGAGTTGCTGGCAAATATCATGCAGATCATATTGCTATACCCTGCATTGTGCAATCATTCATCAGTGTTTTGGAACAAAGACTTCTCGTCGGGTTACAGATACTGTCTCACTGGAACTTCCTATTATGGGTGGTGTAGGCTTTGGCATAGAAGAGAAGGAAGAGAACAAGGAAAGACGTTGTATTGCAAATGGAGAAGAGAATTAAACCATTTGGGGTGCTGCACCCTTGAAAGTGCAAGTAGAGCATGTAGCTGATGACCAACAAGAACTGCAACTGCAACACAAAGTTTTAATTAGTCTTAGGTTAGGGGGTTAGGAAAAGCCATGTGTCTAGCAGGCAATTGAACCAAGATATTTATTACAAATATTTTGGGGACATTTCTATGATCCTATAAACGAGATCATTGAAAAAAAATATCTTGGTCTTAACTGAGTCTCCCAGCTTAAAATAGTCATTATTGATTTAGGTTTTGAAAATATTTGTGTATCTCAAAATTATAAAACAAAATAAAATACTTAATAAAGGAAATATTTGAGGAGCCAGGGTAATTAGTCATAGCTATATGGCAATGTATGAACTCATTAAACTATCATGGAAAGTTAAGTTCAGCCGTAACTTACACGATTCAGGAAAATGCAACTAATTAGTCCATTCTATGTACAATCTAATAATGATATAAAATTATACATTAACAAGATAAGCTATTTTGGGGATCTAAATAAATGAACCACTTTTTTGTGAAAGTTGTTTGTATTAAAAGTGAAATTTTCAGGACTAATTTTTTTCCAAAAATGGGTCAAGGATGGGGTTACTTACTTCTTATGATAGAATAACATTTATTACATACATAATAATAAATTTACATTTAAAAAACAGAATAATAGTTTTTCCACTTTTTAAATTTTAGAAAATATTCCCCTTGTTAATCTGATCTTCTATTTTAGACATGTTTCTTTCTATAACATTTCTTATGTAGCACCCCCCAATTTTGGGAGTTAAAGAATTTTAGCAGTGACCAGTGTGCCTAGTGTTGCCCTCTTCTCTACTAGCTTGCCCTTCCTATTCCAGTAAGCTCGGCCTCTGTAACTATCTGATGATAGTTATTTATTAAAATTACCACCATCTCATTGTTTTCTTGTAGCATTTTCAAAAAAAGTGGCTCCAATTTGTATTAACCTATTTATTTAGATGGCCTACATAAATATTTTTGTATTTTTTTTTTTAAGTGTTTGCTAGTCTAAATGTACTATTTTGCTGGAAATGCCCGGGGTAGCGGGTGGCAGTGACTGCTGGCAGTTAAGCAGTGAGAGACCAAATCAATGCCATCATAGCCTCTAACTGCTGGGCAATTCCAACTAACTATGGTCCCTTGATTTCCTTCAAAGCAGTAGTTAACTGAGAGCAGTCACTGCCAACCGCTACTGTGTGCAGATCCAGTGAAATAGTACCTTAATCAAGTAATATTTAGCAAAATACCTAGCAAAGGACTACGTTAACTGTGTTCTCATTGTAAACACACTGATTAAATTATAAATATCTGTATGCTTATAATACAAATCTTTAACCACATAATTGTTTATAACTAACATAAAGAATATACAGTTTTTACTTTTGAATGTTTACCTCTTGTTTTTGTACCAAATTTATATCATCAGCTAACTCCTAAGTCATAATTTTCTAATTTAGAGAGTTTTGATTCAGACTTATTATTTCTTCGCTTTGGTATCTCCTGGCAAAACCATTTATGTTTATGGCACACAGCTGGCACAATTAGTAAATTCTGACTTAGAGGATTTGATAGTAAACCGATGATATGTGAATGTTATTTTGTTAAATGATGTATGATCTTCTGATCCTTTATTATTTTTATTGATATTTAGCTATTACTTATAAAAAAGATCTATGCATTTAGTTTTAGTAGTATAATTGTATAATAGCATATGTTCATTGAATCAGAACTGCAAAGGTAAGACTGATCCACTGCGATTCATACAATAGTGCAGTAAAAATTTAAAATATGATTGATATGATCATTTATAATTGGTTGTTCAAATAATTAGTAAATCATCAAGAGTGTAGAAGAATATTTTTAGTTTTATTACTGCTCCCATTTGGAGCTATCTTTTATTTTTGCAGTTTCATCGTTAATTTAAATAAAATTGACTGTCTGTTTAGGGATTCGTACCCAGAACTTTCTTATCAACAATTAATATTACTGATTCATCTTATGAAAGCTCTTTCAATCTATTAGTCTTAATTTGTGTGAATTAAGTTTGTTTTGTGGCCAGTTCTTGATATTTTTTTAATCCATCCTACCTATCCAATTCATCATTCAACCAATACTTCAAAGAAGAAAATCAAGAACTCACGCAATTAAATTAAAAAATTAAGAAACATCACAGCAAATCAAGCGAATTAGAAAATCTACAAATTAACCTGGTCATTAGAACCCGAGCCTAATGAATACATACTAAGAAGTTGGAATATAAATACACCCACAGGCTTCAAGTGCCCCTTGCTGATATCCTCACTGATGCTATCTTAGTAACACCAGGTGAATACTAAAATGTGTTAATTATCACCACATATTGCATTTGCTGTAACTGTAGCCATCTTAATTACTGGAATTTCGGCCTATTTTAAAGTAAACTAAGTACCATTTAAGACGAATATTCCATGAAAAAGATAAAATTTTTAACTATCCTAATCAGCATCTTATATATAATATGGTATAGAATTTCCAAATAATAAATTCTCTAGAGTAGTATTTTGCCACCTAACCTCCTCTATATAAGGCTGCTTAGTTAAAATGTCACAATGCCAAAAAATCATTATATATGTTTTCTCAAGTGGCTCCTAATCTAAAATAAGGTATGAACTACACATTGAAACAATATATCTGTGGCTCTAAGGTGTTTTGATATGGTAGGCTTTGCTGGCCCTGTGAATAAGTGTATATTACTGATTTTGATAGCACTAAAAGTTAATTTTTATGAAACCCATAATTTGCAGGAATACTACAATGTTAATAAAATCTAGCCCTGAAAATATATGTTTTGATATATATATATTTATTCCCAGGAGCAAAACATAAATTGTTTAAATGTGTAGTTTGTACCTTATTTTTGATTCACCCATAGATCAAAGCTTTGAATTTACAATTGAGACATCACTACAATTTGGTGGCTATAATTGAATCTATTACTCTTGAATTGAGTCAAACATTAAGAATATTTTTTTTTTTGATTTCTCAAAATGAAAGTAGCCTTGCAAATAGCTTTACATTTACCTTAAGGGTCAAAATGTTTAAGAAGTAAGTATAGTTTTTAAAAATCAGTATATGTGGAGAAACTTAAAAGGTTAAGTACCGTTTTCCTAGTATTAAAGAGGACCATTATAAAATAAAAATATCTGAAGTTACGACCAAATAACAATAGAACTCCACTAGTTAAGATGAGAGCTGCGTAATAAATGTAGCTCATTTATCAGTGCTAGATTTTACTTTAGTTTTTAGAACTAAGACAGATTTCTCAAAATAAAAAATAAACTTGAATATTTGAACTACAGGGTATTTTTCAAGGGATGCTAAATGATATTCAATGGAGTGTGCAGTGAATAGATGAATTATATTTCAGCGGGACTGCGCTGTCAGCTTGCTCTGTGATGATTGACGCTTTCAAGCTAAACCCAAATGTTTGACCAAGTGAATGGTAACTCCCCCACATCTACCTGCTGTACTTTTCATTCCTCAGCCTGACAATATAAAAAATATTCCCCGACTTCTGGCGGCAGGGAAAAACTCCTGCCTGGATGATGTACGTGATCAAAGATGCCAACGGGAAAATATAATGAAGACTACTTTCTCAGACGAGGCACGTGTTCCAAATACTTGCGGAAATCCGTTACGTCAAGTCGTGGCACAGGCTTGCGCATCTGACGTCTGTTTGATGTATCTGATCTTGTATTGAAACGTGTTCGAACAATAACGAAGTAACTCATTAAGTTTAATTTCTATTAAAAACCAAAAAACAAAGAATCTTTTGTCAACTTATGGTGCTATAAATTTCATTTGTGGAATGAATGAGACAAATTGAGTTTCGCTATTCTTTCAGCCCAACTGTGGCTTTTGTTTGAACTTTTTGCATAAAAACAATTGAGGATGAATGTAACCAATAGCGGTTTCCTTTTAGTATATTACCATTCACGTCTGGGCAAATATTCGTAGATAATAGAAAGTCATTCGCCTCATAATTGTTCTTAGCGTAACTAATTAAAAACATCAGTGCTATAGAGACAAGGAGTGTGTAAGAATTCTCATCGCATAAATGGACGAGTTACAACTTCCCATTCAGGTTTTCCGAATTCATTAAAATCTCTCTCTCTCTCTCTCTCTCTCTCTCTCTCTCTCTCTCTCTCTCTCTCTCTCTCTCTCTCTCCCTCTCTCTCTCACACACACACACACACTCTCTCTCTCTTTGCCGTTGCTCTGCTCGAATCATGACTTTCTTGTTTAATTAATTCTGCACCTCTCTTTCCTAACCTTGCTATTCTGGCTATTTATTCCGGCGTTGTCAGACCCCACACCTTCCTAATGGGATTCTCTGGCTTCGTCTCGCAAAAACTAGGTCATCCTAGGAACGGATCCCTTCCATGACAACCTAGTAGCATCTTCCCTTGCGGTCTAGTCTGTATCTTTCCGGTACCCTCAGATACCGAGTGTAATTTTGTGGTCATTCCAAGACCATGTAAACTGCCTACAAAACCTAGCCTGTACCTCTGCTCCTGAACATAATCAACTGTCAGGGCTCACCTTCTAAGATCTTATGGGGTCAGATCAATAAACAAAATACGAACAAAGCTGCCCTCCGACTAGGCCACCAGGAAAGGTCAAAGACCGCAGGTTTATTCATATTTCGTTCTGAGGCCCACCGGGTAGTGTATTGGGTCGACGAGACCTCCCTCGGCGGGTGCCCCCGACACCAGACAACATTATAAGACAATATCTTCTTTTTTTTATTATCAATACTATACTAATAATGTGCTGAACATTTGCTATAACATTTCGTTAGTAACAATAACAGAAAATAGCCATTCCTGATGCATAATATAGTCAGATTCTCTAAGTGCACAAAATTTCCCTAAGTAAAGCCTAGGAGAGCAACATCCCCAACAGACTGCAGCTATTTCATGGAACAAAATTGTCATCAACATAGACTGACCCAAGATCAAGTCAACAGAAGTAAGTACTAAATAATGATAATGTAAAGAAACCCCTTCTCTTAGGCATAGGCCACTTTCTTCTCCCATATAGCCCCGGACTGTCTTCCTCTTGGTTGGGGGTATATGTGGCCCTAACCTAACCCATGCGCTGTTAATCAATGTTACTCAGCAGACCTCTATAATGTATAGTGCGACAAGTACTCACTATTTGCAGCTTTGTGATGTACCTCTTCCACCAGAGGAACTTGCTCATGTTGGGGCCGAAGGCAGCCAGCAGGTAGTACCCGTACATGGCCGCGTGCACAAAGCTGTTACACAGAGCGAGGAGCAATATCTGAATGCCTGCAACAAGTCAGAGCCAAACTCATACTGAGTACAATACCGATCTTATATGCTCATCACTTAGTATACCAAGACAGGCATGGTATGTATAACCCCTCTTCACCTTATATCTTTTCAATACGTGCCTTAGAGCGTTAAACCATCTATTCCCAATAAAAATTAAATTTCTATAAATTTCTTATAGAAAGTGTGATGCACCTCACAATTAATGTTTCGTTAGGTTGAGGAAATGGTTTTAATGACACTTAAGACCCAACATAAATACACATGATATATCAGTATATCGAGATCATAACTTTGATAATTTAATCTGATAGAAAAAAACACTTTTTAATTACAACTATCTTACGTGATTAACAATCGATACTTCGTTATTTTTCATAATGCTGATTTTATTTTTAGCACATCTGTGACTAACAGCCAGACTGACACACACACACATAGATGAAAACATAAGGGTTTCTGATTTTGGAAAAAAAAAACTTAAAAGTATCAAGGTACTTTTTTAATATAAAAAATGCTTATATTATTCATAAAATTAATGAACTCTATCTAATTATATGTAAATTATTGAGTTTAACCTAAGAAAATCGGCTTTAACGCGCGATTTCTATTGATGGTTCTCAAAATACATCCTTTTTGTCTTTGGCGTGCATGCGGCAAAATCATAACTTTAAATTTTAAATAGGTTCCGAGCTAGGCATTGAAAAATCTCAAAAGTTAATGGAGTGATCACGACTTAATTGACATATTTTGCCATACTTTTCTTTATTTTTTTTTTTTAAATTAGAAACTATTAAGCATTTTTCGAGGGGTTGTGGATTATACCTTTAAATTTTCAGACCATTTACTTTATTTTGACCACCATTTTCCGGTTTTTGACCACCATTTATTTCTGTCAGACGATAGTCTACAATAAAGGCAAAATACGACTTGAATGAAACCAAAGCCTATCCCTTCGCCTTCAGAAATAAACATCTTTAGAATTACCTTTTGTCGAGGCCTTGATTGCTTTATTTGGTGGGGTTTTATCAAACCAATTAAAATTTGGAGAACAAAAGAAAAAGAGAGAAATATAAAATTAAACGTTTCTCCCTAAAACTGGATGCTCTGTATATTTTTTCCAGAATTGCTAGGATTGCTCTGCTATTGCTGCCTCGGCAGCTTCTCTCCCACTCTTACTTTCAGATCTTATCAGTCGTAACTTTTCTTCAAGGAATCTTCGGCCAGGGAGAACTTGTAGGTTAGCCGTTATAGGAGTTGCCTCCATCGAGGCAACGAGGTTCTATGATTGTATTAAACGTTGCAGTTAATCGGGACGAGACAATCGCCTTGATGATTCACAACTTTTACCATTCATCAACCAAATTATGATTAACTTTAAAGGCAAATTGCAAACTAATCATATCTTTCTTTGTACGAATTAATTTCCTTGGGATATGTTAAACTTTAGTTTTGTGCAGTGGCTCACAACGCAGAAATACATACGCATTAAAAATAATGCCCTTTTAATTGGTACTGGAGGGAATCAGGGGATAAGGGAAGGGAGGGGTACAGGGTGACCCTCTGAAGCTTAACATTGAATCACACATCTCCACAATGAAAGCAACCAACATAAAATTATTAAATTATAAAACATAGAAATGCAATTTGACGGTTATAAAAACAACAGCAACCTGAATGGGATGAAAGGATCGGTCAAACAACCAAATGATGTCCAACTACTCCGATATTGTTAGCCACCCGACGATTGGCAATCTAACTGTCAAAAACATCAGTGGCAAATTAATTTCTATTGAGTAGAATTCGGATTTGTTCCATAAACAAATGAACCCAAGCACTGAATATAAAATCATTTTCGTCCTTGTAATGAAACCCTTAATTGAGTCACATGCATCACATTTAATTTAGATTTTTTTATTAACATTTGACTGAAATTTATGAATTAAAGCATCAATAATTTTTTTTTGAAATCGATTTTAACCTAGATAAAATTTCAATAAATAACAGCTGAATTACTCACCGTTTATGTATTTGCAATATATCCAGGAAAATATGGCCATGTTGGTGTGGTGGTAGACATGCAAGAACGTCACTTGCCTGGTCTTGCCCCTTAGCACGAAGAATATCTGAAAATTGTTCATATATTTATAGATTTTTTATTAAAAAAAAACAAAAAATAAAAACAGTGGCTAATTTGTTAAATAATTCAACAGCTTGGGGGTGGGGAGATATGAACTATAATAGAAGTTAAGTGCCCACAGCACAAATGTATTATGGATGGACCTGATTATAAGTTCTGCGAATCGGCAGAAATAAATTAACTTATATACCTGTCCGTTAAAAAAACAACTTATTTTCTAGATTCTTTGCTGGAAACAACTACATCTTATGAGTACGCATATGTAATTTTTAAAAAAACAAGAAAGGAGCTTACCGTGTCCAGGAACTCAAAGTACTTGGACATTAAGTAGTACCACACTAAGCTGTCTACCTGAAACAGGTTGCCGCATCATTGTTTTTAATTGAATTTTAGGACGATATTTATCTTAAAGTGCATACTCAAATTGTCCAAATGATTGGTTTACCTCATACGATATCTTGTAGTCAAGAATGCTCGGCGTGCATGCGGCTTTGAAGAAAATACCGTACGTTTCTTTGATTCCCTAAAACAAAATCATTATTAGTGCTTATAATTCACATTATATATTATTTACGCATAAATTAACAAAAGAGTTGCCAAAATTTAACTTTCGAAAACCCAATTTTGCAAATTTTTATTTTCAACTCACTTTCATTTTTGACACATTTCTTCCCTTGTCGCCAGTTGTTTATACTGTTTTTGCAAGTAAAAAAACCACCAATAAAAATTAGTTGGGTTATTGACCAGTCTCAAAATTAGGATAAGCGTCATTCTTTGACAAATTTCACCGGTAAGAAACATGAGTGAATTTTAAAAATCACACTCGTTTTAGATATTATTTTCTAAAAACATCTTAACTTACAATCTTCTTACCCATTAGTTTTATATCTCCAACCGCTTTTGACAAAGATTTGTTTTAGCTTCATTTAAAGTCATTAAAGCCGGTATCGCTTCCGTGACCCTTAATTATGTTGTGCTTCATACTTTACTTAACAAGGAATCCCTTCACCAGACCTATCTCCTTCCATCCCACAGATAGGCATCAATTCACCCATGTTCCCTTGCCAGAGCATCTACGAGCACTGTAGCTCTAACTTTAAATTTAAATTCTGATTTTTGGTCGCTTCTGACATTCCATACTCACAGTGGTAGCAGCTCCCAAAGAATTTTTTTACCAATTAATTGATAAATTATTGACAATTAATTCTTTAATATAGGACTAACAATATTTATTGCGTCGTCCATCAGGTCACACACAATTAATAGCCCCTTATATCTTTGACTAAAGTACTAACTCGCCAACATAAAGGGAATCGCAATATTTGGTACTTCAGGCTCTTGCCATGCCGTGGAACTTAAATGTGGTTGGTTTTATGAGAGCAGCATTGCCATCATTGGTGAACTGTGTTTTCTAATTGTATTTGGACTGCTAGGATGACTTAGTGAATTAATTATAACTACGAGCAAGGACTGTATCGTTAGGAGATAAGCATGATCTTTGTGTAATGAAAGCTGCCAGCTTGAGGCCTCCTATTCGAGAAATAAGGCTAACGCGTTCTCCTTTCGTTCCTCTATCCTGCTTTCTTCTTCAGGCCCATTCGCATTTTACTGCTCGCTGTTATGTGGGGACGAAACTTGTGTATGTGGCAACATGGCATGTCTTTGGGCATTTATTCGGAATAGGTGAAGTCTATGTGCCATAGAGATTATGCGAAGATATTTAATCTCTAAAACTATTGATAATGTTAAAAATCAGAATATCAGTCTTAGTTATGAGTGAACTAGATTTATAATGGTTAATTTTTTTTCCACACACTTTATGCCATTATATCTTAGACAGGCAGGACTCCTCAATTGTTTGAAAGTCAAGCTTCTCCTTCATTTAATAATTTTATAAATGGAACTCACTCCTATTATTTCTAGTTTTCATGATTAGGTAAGATAAGTCCTAGGACGTCATCTCATTTTTTTTAATCATATCTTTATTGAAATGATTACAAGCAATCAATACAAAGTATTTCAACTAGTACTTAGGATTTTAGTGGCTTGTTACTTTTTGGGGGACAAAAACCGCTTAACTTGACACTTTAATAATTAACACTCAGTGAAGCATACTTTGACAAAAAGCTAGGTTTGGAGGAGGTCGCGAGGCCATCTCTCTCTTAAGCGATGCCGGGGATGAGATGTGAGTGTAGAGCATTAGCATACTGATTAGAATGCCCAGGCGCGTATGGAAGTCCTGATTGTGGGAGGTGGCTAGAACTTAATTGGATGGGATATTGAGATTAGCGTGAAGGAAGCATTGGCTATCTTGAGGAGTCTAAATTGCAGGGATTAGATGCGGATAATATTAGAGGGCTTGACACTCCTCCACCTCATTTAAAATTTAAAGTACTAACCAAATCGTAAAATCGATTTTCTCAAAGTCATAAAGAAATCTACTTGTCTAAAGTTTTCAGGTAAAAATATAAAGTTTTCCCTTCCTGTTTTGTAGTTATGGGCATGCTAAAACTCATACCAAGTAACTCAGTTACTCATAGGTACTTTAGGCCATAAATTGTCATTTCATAGGTTTTTACATGTAGTGCCCCCTTATTTATATTACCCTGAGTCTCATATCAACCCTGTCCCTGAGTCTGTCCCTTTCTAATTTTGGCATTCCGCATCTCACGTCCTTCATTTCGTAAATGATGTGCTCTAACAGTGATTGGAAATGATTTGAAAGAAAATTTTGTTTCCATCATAAATATACATAATGAAGTAACGTAAAGAAGTTGAATGTGAAAAAGATAGAAACACTACGTTTTTGTTGGATAGCTGAAAAAATGGAAATTGTTCCAAATATCATTCAACACATTTGAAGTTCTGAAATAATTTTTTGAGACCTCTTTTTGGTTGTCTCAGACAAAATGTAATAGTACTGTTGTAGTTTTTGTTCTAAGCAATCAAGAATCAATCAGCGACTCCTGACCAAAGTTACATTTATTGTAACCGTGAAGTTTCCAAAAAAAAAAAGTCAATTGTTGGCTGCTTAGATGCCTAAATTTGATTTGATTTTAGCTTACCTTGACGACGAGCCAGGTAGAGAAGATGACCTGGGCAATGTTGTAAGCTAGTAGGAGAGGCTTGAGGCTGTAGGGCTTCCTATTCTTCATGAACCTAGGGCCGGCCAGGAACACGAAGTAGAGGTATGCAGAGGTGAGGGCTACTGCGGGCCAGATGCTGGACATCATGAACCATTGGTCCACCGCTCTCCCTTCAGGTCCTTCATAGTAAATAGTTAGAATAGTTTATTAGTAGCAACTGATGAACACAATAAATACATATATATATATATATAATGATATATTATAATATATATGTAATATTTGATCTAACAGTGGTTGGAAATCATAACGTAAAGAAGTTGAATGTGAAAAAGGTAGAAAAACTACAAAACTACGTTTTTGTTGGATAGCTGAAAAAATGGAAATCATTCAAAATATCATTGGAACGTGCAATGCTACATTATCAATATACTATTTTATATATATATATATATATATATATATATATATATATATATAAGTTAAAACCAGAGGCCTGACTATGTTGAATACTAATACGATCATGGAATGTAAACAACCCATGATCCTATGTATGTCTGATTGTCATCAATAATAAAGCAGTCTTTTACTCAGAGTGTGTCGGTGCATTTCCCTCTTTCGTTATTATGTTTCATCTAACTTAACCACCGGCGATTAACGTATATAAATATGTGATAATAACAGTACTTCTCCACGGAGTGCTCTTCAAGTTTACTCCAGAAATATGTATTTTTTATTAAACTGAGTGCACCTGTACAGTATTAGTTAGAAGATTCATCACGCGAAACGTAAGATTCTTGGACCCTGTTTTTATTGAGATAAAGTGATAAGTCAGTGAGTCGGTTGTTTTTACTATTGTTTCTTAAATACTTTGTATTTTGTGATTTGACGAATCACCATGAAAAATTTCAGTTTCATAAGCTTTTTTAATCTTGAGATATAGTGATTAATCAGTGAGTGGTTACTGGATTTAAAGTGTATTATGTGGCTTAGTGTAAAATCAAGTGATGTTTTGATGGTATAATCATGGAGAGGTCTTGGACCCGGCGTGAGATGAGAAAAGCAAGGAATGTAGAATCCGCTACCAATAATGAACCAAAAGAGCTCTCCAACCTTCGAGGAGCAATAGTGGTTACAGAAAGTAGGTGAATAAGATTAAGATGGGCAAGATACCCATGGAAGATTGATCAGGGCAGATATGTGAGGACTACTTGAGACTCCTGTCATAAGCAGAAAATGCATGTGACCTGGCCTAGGAAGGTCTGCGTCAATAGAGGTTGTATCACATGATACACATGATAAGGTTGTATCAGTAAATCCTTATCCTGTAGCAAATTGTCATAAGGCAGGCTGTCGATTAAGACAGGCAGGCTGAGAGGACTGGTAAAGGCGACGCACAGTGAAACAAGAGACTAGGTAATCTGGACATTTGAAGATTAATCAACCGACTTCTGCGATAGTATAGGAACATTTCACTGAAGTGCGCCGTTCTAAAATTTCGTATTTATACCGAATCAAAAAGCTGAGGAAAATAGAAATTTGTTGGTACTCTTTACGGAACATTATGGATAAAATAGCTAACCACCAATAACTTTTGATATACATCTTCCAACCATTAAAAAGTCAAAGATACCGAATTGGAGTTAAAAATGTACAATTTTAATTTGGCAATAGACAAAACAAAGTTGTGCGAATCGCTTTGCTTCCTTATTACCCTAAGACGCCAAACAATTGCTTACGTTACTTTTACTCTTATATAGATAAAATTAGAGCTATAAAAGTATTGCAAGTTAGTTTTAGAATGGCCATTATTTATTGCTCATTTGTCCTGTTTTACTCAATCTACAATCAGTCCTGGCGAAAATTTTCTTGAATCCTTAATTTCGATGCAAATTGTTGAAAGTTATATGTTCATATGACTTTGGTTGAGGAAATTTTTTTATTTGTTTACTTAGATCACAATGCTCAAATACTTTTATAAGGATGAAAGAAGAAATGAAAATTGAAGAATTAGCCCAAACCTGATACCCTATCACAGGCCCCCATTTACAAACTAATGCTAAATTTGGTTCTTAGTCATCATTTAAGGGAATTGATTTTAGAATTCTTGAATCAGTTTTGTTTATTTCACATACCTGAACATTAGTTTGTCTGTTCATATAGATTCATAAGATTTTCTGGTTTAAAAAAATACAAACGAAACCAAAAATCAAAAAACTGGTAATATACGTATAGTAGCACGAATTCAAAATTTCAATTGGGATTTTTACTGTCGTAAAAAAAAAAAAAAAATTTCATCATCTGCCTCACTAGGAATTATAACAGAATCTTCCCTCGATTTTTATTTCGATATTATCGAGAATATTAGTTAGATTAAGATTAAGTGCAGTACAGATATTCCACCATATCCTAATCAAATAATCAATTATAAAAGGTAGAAGAATAACAAAAGTTTAAATTTTGTATTCTAGCTAAAATTTGATAATGAAAACATGTACTTTCAGAATAGTAATTTTTAAAACTGGGTCAATAACGACAATTTTCAAGATGTTTATTGAAAATTCTAAAATGATTTTACACATGACATTACCAAAAGTACCCAGTTAAAGAAGCTCTCATGCAATTTTTAAAATAAGCTCTATTAGAATCGTGTATAAGGGATCAATGATGTGCCTCCATAACATTAAAAAAAACGACCTTTTTTAAAGCAATAACTCAACCCCTACCGGCTATATCAATCCAAAAAAAACACCTGAGTCAAATAAGAAAACAGAGATATGATAAATAAAAATATGTACCCAAATACAATAAATATACATACAAACATGAATAAATAAAAAATAACAAAGTTTAGGGTCTATCTAAGCAATCTAATGAAGTTGAACCACTCAGTGTTCCTCTCACTCTATAAAATGAAAATAAAAATATACAATAAATATTATCTTCCTTCATGTCTTACCTTTGAATGAAGCATTTGTTTCAAACGCATAGAAAGCCCTATTAAGCTCCATCCTAAAAATTAATTGAAAACAAAACATAGTTAGGAAGTGGTTTAAAAGGAAGCGAAAAACATTCATCTATACATATTAAAAATGTGCTCAAAAGATTTACTATCTATGATTCATTCAAAGTTCTATTAACATTTGTGTACCGAAAACATGGAAGAAATTTCTAAAACAAAACTATTTCAGTAGTAGTAAGCAATTATTATAAGATATTCTGAAAGATCCCCGATTTTTGTGACGATAGAAAGAGTGGTAACGTATTAGATATGTTTACTGAAGGGAACAAAAGTATTGGCAATGTTGGGTACAGTCGTAGTTTATACTGGGAGGTACAAACTGTTGTTGTAGTTGTTTTCCAGCAGAATAGCACGTCTTTTGTAAGCATGATACTGCATATAGGCTATGATATTGCATGACAATGACTCAGAACAATGTTTAAATAAACCCAACAAATGAATATATAAACAGAGATATCGCACGATGTTTCTGTCTTCGAAAAATGTTAAAAATAAAATTGGAAGGATGGATATTGTTTTTTTTTCAAGGTGTAATAACTGGCTGTCATCAACGGCTCGAGATCTCAGTACACAAATTTTTGAAGAGTCGACTTGTGCTTTACCGAATACCAGGGAACCCAAGAAGCCGGCCAAGGTGAGGGCGGCACACCAGGTCCACATGCCAGGCAGAGATTTCTTATTCTCAGGGTACTGATGAAGGGTGGAGGATGTGGTCAAATAACCATGCCTCTACTTATACTTAAAATTTATATGCTCTCCATACAGCGAACATCAACCTCCAGCAGGCCCCGGCTCGCGGTAACTCTGGTCTTCTAATTGTTATCTTCTGTTAAATTATTAATTAAGGTTTCGGTTTAGGAATAGGTAATTGAATATTAATTTATGTTTACGGATAGTTAAATCAGTAATAAAATGGGCACAGGTTCATTGCGGGATTCTTGGTAATGAGCTGCCCCCTTATGTAGCCGAAACTGCAATAACTAATCCATCAGCAGTCATAAAGAGTTGCAGGCTGTAGACAAATTGAAACGCCAGTGGACTGACTCAAGTAAAGGACGAGATCTATATGAGAATCAGACAGCTATAGAGGAAATCACCAATATCAAACTACAAACGTAAAAAAGTACTTATAGGAAATGGGGGAGGAAAAGTGATTTACCCAGAATCAAGCCTAAAAATGACAACATTTACATTTGAGACAAGACCCGGTCAAAACCCGAAAGATAAAATTCAGTATTGCAGCAATATATGTCAGTATAAAATATAATTGGATACGTGTATTTGTCGCGAATGGTTAGGTAAAGACATTACCTATGCCGACAAATTAAAAGTTTCCCTTTTGTTGTATAATATGCGGAGGGTAGCACATTTCTGGTGAACGTGGAAAATTAAAAAAAAAGTATGCCAACTGCGGAGGTTCTCATCCTGATACTACTACAAGGGGTGACAGGCCCACCCTGTCTATTATAAGGGGGGAAGAGAAAACATTGACATCCCCAATAGATTTAAACAGAAGTTAGTCGCAGCAGCTAGCCTCCCTATTCATCTTTTTTTTTAGCGTGTAAAAACCTATTTCAACTTTTCCAAACAATAATGTGCCAATTACATAAAATAACTGAGACTTTTTGCATAAAATTATGGACTGTAATAAGTTTACTGTTGGCTCCATAAATTACTGTAGCACTTATTACAGGGACTCACTAAACTTATACTTCACGAGTTTTCATAAAGCACCACAGAATAAACAGAACAGAAAACGCAGCCAGACATCTGAAGCGTACAGTGGTTGAAAATAATTTTTTTCTGTCCACCATAGAAAAATAGGTTTTTACTAAACATATTATTCTGAATTAAGTTATTTTCATTTCGGATATATGCCTTAAAACGTTTTCCCCCATTTATTTTGTTTAATTATAATTATTTATCAAAAATAACTTTTCTCGACAGCTTTTATTTTATTATACGAACTTGCTAGAATATTTTATTTTTGGCTCAATCTATTTACATGTAATTTTGAAACTAATTTTTTTGTAGCTGCTGAAACATTATGAAACATAATATTTCAAAGAAACCTGATTAAACTAAATAGAAGCTAAACTAGTAAGGTTTTTTTAAAAGATTAAACACAATATTCCTAAAACCTAAAATGTATTGAATACAAAAAAAAAAATCAAGTCCATCACACTATTAAACCCACTCTATGTGCAAAAACGATTTTATTATCACGTTAGTAATAGTTCACAAAAGCCTATTACAACGTATTATTAATCGGGATGTGGAGACCTTTAATTTGATATCCTGCATAATATGATTAGAAAATTTTTATTTATAAGTAATTGGCCCTTCATTATTTTTCAAAATATTGCATCTATATTTAGCAAATCTATGGCATTAAGTAAAATTTTCGGGTTTATAGTTCACTTTAGTCCGAACACATATTACACATCTTTGGTTTTGAATACCTAACTCAAATTAGTAAGTTTCTGTTTACTACTAATTAATTTTTAAATGATCCTTAATAATTTTTCACAGGGCATTTTTTATTTTTAGCAACATTGAGGTATAAATAGAATGTCTAATAGCATTCTTCTGAAAAAAAATATTCTATATTAAACTTTTTTTTTATAGGTTTTTGTATCGAGCACTTCTTTGGAATTTTATTATTAGGGTAAAAATTAAAAAAAAAAAATTCTTTCACATAACGTGTAGTAAAGCAAATCGTTAATTGAAAACAATTAACCGAAAAAGAAATAATGTGAAAAGCATTAACAACATATTAGTATCGGCAACAAACTTTACCCTATGAATCCATTTCAAATGCTTGTTATCAGTGCAGAGTCAAAATATTTTCGGTTTAGTAGGTAACTAATGTATACAGCAAGACTGATAACAAAATGATAATACTATAAAAGATGGGTTTATTTCTCATAACAACAACCTTCCATTTTGAAACATTACATATGAAACATATTTCTCTGCACAGGTACAAGAAACAAACATTCGACATGAACTTTATAACACACTTTCTTCGCCCAACTGCTGTTTCTGCTGCCACCCAACGATTCCAAATTGTTCTCGCCGGTTTAAATTAATTTCCAATGGAAAAAAAAATGGAACAGCCACCACAGTGGACTCTCACCACTGTACCGTAACAATCAACCTCCACCGAGGATTCCCACACTCCTTACTCCTCTCACACCACCTGCAAGCAGGTCCTCCTAGTACAAGGATCCGATCACCCTGAATATTTTATATTTATCCCTCATCCGAAAATTCTAACTAGAGAGCTTAGGGGGAAAAAAAAAAAAAAAAAATTCTACACCTACCGCTAAACAACCAAATACAAACATTTTTAAACGACTCACTAAATAAAATTAGACGGAAGAATCTCTTTAGATGAGTAACGGTTTCAGCCATTTCCAATTCAATTACCTCCTTCCTCCGAAGTACTTACTTACAATGCACTTTATCTACTACATTTTTTTTTTCATAACATAATAATGTATACAATTTTGACTGGAGACTTTATATCGAACATGATAACCATTAAAAAAATATAAATATTGAGCTACTTCATAGCTGCCAATAGACCAAATTAAGGTTATCAAAATGTAACACATGTTCGAATAATGTTTCTTGATCATTATCAGCGATTTACTGTGGTGTAGCGGTTGAGGACCGGTTCATGCTAGGGAGTACCCCAATGAAATAAACGAATACACAATTTTCGAATATAAAACCCGCTTATAACAATAAATAATACTCACGATCCGGTTTGGAATGCAGCAAGATACCTGAAAAATAATGGATTACTTGACCAGGAAGTAACATACTACAAGTTCATTATGATGCTCATACAGTTGAAGGGTGGTCTACATGACTTTTTCAGTACAACCTAATCTAATGTCTCATAGACATTCCAACTATATATATTTAACTATACATTTAATTCAGGGATGACTCAGAAACACATGGCATACATATTTATAAATCTTTGTGTAAAAACTAATTTATGCCGGTATAGAAAGTATCGAGAGACAAGGATTAAAACAAATATTAAAACGCTGCGTACCAATGAGTTGTACCGAACATAGAATCTGCTACTTAGGTTATAATTGTTTTTTTTTAATTTATCTCTGTTGTATGTGATGCTATTATTATATAAGCCACGGTTGTTATGTTGTTATACATAAGTGTCTTTGATTAGAAACGAGTAGGTATTTCCTTACTTGTGTTTTTGCTACCGCTCTTCGTTTTACGCTAAGAAGGCTGCTATTCCAATTACAGCCGTAACTTGAAGTGACAGTGCAGTGCTAACAGGCCTCACATCCTGCGATGAACGGCGAATATAAGTGAGCGAGTTTAATGAATGAACTTCGTCTTCCTTCAACGTTCATCATAGTGTCATACCATTATTATAACAATATTATGATTGAGGTGTGGGATTAAGGCTGCAAATGACAAAATAGAAATTTTACAAGAGAAGTAATCAGCCAAACTATCACCTTCGAGAATGTGAATATGTATATAATTACATATAATGTAAATTACTATCAAAAAGTCTAGCTGTAAGGTAATAGATCCAAGGATGAATAAAGGTGTCATTTTTTCTTATTAATTAAATACATTTTTTAAAAGTAAAAACAGTTTTACAAAAGTTCCGATTCATCTGTATTTTTCTTCTAATGATTCTAGGGAAACTTGCGTGCTATGGAATTTGGAATGAACGGGCGTTGAATGGTCAATTATATTTATGAGATGAAGGTGATAAAAAGAAATTGGTGCAACGTCTGTTGTTCTTCTTTACGGCTGTTAGCATAACAACCGTGGCTTATATAATAGTAGCAAACTATTGACCTAAATTACGGACGAGGAAATCCGATTTTGAATCGACTGCTGAGTTTAAATTTTGTACCAATTTCCGAAAAAAAGTTTTCTATTTTTTTTTTTAGATAATCATTATTGGCAAAAATTCAATCTGTACAAAAAATGGTAACGAATAATTGTGATAAATGATCTGGTTTATACCATTTAATTTATTTTTAAACTGCTATCTCTGATGATGGTGAATAGATGAGCTATTAATTTGTTTTATGATTTAAGGTATATCATTTGGGCTATATTATATGGTCTTTAGTATAACTGTTTCATGGTATGAAAATTCGTTCTCGGTACAAACCCTCAAATGGAAAATGATTCTATTTCGGTTGTTATATAGATATGATAACAGAATCGAGTGTCGTTTAATGAGAGTGCATAAGGGCGTTAAACAACAAACAACCAAATAGTTCAACCGATAATAGTGCGATCGATCCATTTAAAAATCAGGACCAAACTGTAGTTTGTATTTTTGATTCGGTTGATGTTGGAAACTTCCTCCATTAATCGCAAGATAAACCTATTTAAAGTGGGCCAGACATTGCTTGTCTAAGAAATGTAGCCTATAAAAATTAAGGTTGGTAGCGTCACTCTTACTTTGCATACTTACTGTCTTTTATATTCATGTACCAACAATGCCAACTTAAAAGTTCCAAATGTTATTGGGCATATTAGCCTCATGGTGCTAAAAATAAAGCCGGTCCAACGTAAATTACAACGTGTCTTAATTAAACCATTACTTGTTACTTTATTAATAACTTCCAATCTTATTGATTATGATAACTAAATTATCAAATAATAAATCTCACAGGCATAAATAATAATATTAATACGAATAATAATAATAGGTAGTTTTGTTGTGTTTGACGTGTAATCGTACAAAGTCATTAAACTCGTGTTCACCACTTTAAGTCAACCGGTAGCTTTTCATGGTAGTTATATTTGATGCCTTGATGATGCCAAAAAATAAAAGCTTAATTAATCAGTTAATTACTGGGTAATGAAAAATATATTTGTTTTCCTAGCATATTTTTCAGGGTACCTAATTAATTATCTTGACGCGCTGTATAATATGTTGAGGGTTTAGTGGAGTATAACTAAAAATAAAATTAATGACAATTTCTTTAAAATATTTATATATAACAGCATATATCTGTACTGTGTTGACATCTGTACCCATGTACATTGTGAATCAAGAGGGAGTGGTGTAGAAACTGCATTTGAAAGTTTATGCTAAGAAAATTTAATAAAACTATGTAAACCAATCAAGAAGGATTAATTTGTAAGATTATCGCAACCTCTAGTTGTGTGATTCTGCAATTAAATAAATTTATAACCATTACATATGTAGCCCTTCTGCAGTGTATGGGTATGACCTCAAGTGATAGTACTTCTAAAACTGTTATTAAACCAAAGAGTTAAAAAAAAAAAATCAAAAGCCAGATGTACATCTAGACTTGTAATCCTGTTACCAATGAACTTCTGAAGTCCCGGTTTTAAACAGTTTATTGATATAACTGCCCACTGCTAGATCAATGAATGAGACTTCGCTATGTGTGCTATATTTAGATATATATTATAGATAAATTTAATTACCCTATGGGAGAAGCGCTACTTCCGACAGATATATCTGTATCTCAATGATGTCAATCGTAAAATTTATTCAAGAGGTCCGAATTAAATAGGTTTTATTTCACATTCACCTCAAATACAATGAAATATTATATATATACACATAGGTTTTTTATTATATAATTTTGAAATAGAGCATAGGTTCAACAACAATACGAATCTATTCACAGATTGCACTTCGTGCTCATTATATCTCCTGCCGACTAACTAGATTTCATATCATTTTTGAAAATGCACTAACATCGGTTAAATCCTACATCATACATTGACCATATATTTAAAAAAGGTCTCGTCGTCGTTGGTAAAGCGAAAAGTAATAATAAATTTATGGGACCCAACCGTAGATATCACATATTTTTTGTTCTGCAAGTCAATAGAGGTTTTCCCCTTGATTCAGTTATTAGAGTTTTTTCATTTGTCAAAAAGTCTATTTGCAGTGACTGAAATGATTTAAAAAATAAAGTTCAGTTTTGGTTTGAAAGAGATATTCAAGAAACTCATTGAACCACTTTTCCAAAAAATTGTTTTATCTGTTTCTTTAGTTGTTCTTAGTAATTTATGCAAGAAAGTTTACATTTTGTTGGCTCCCGAAAGTTTATTTTTAAGAACGTTCTTTAATTCCTTTTTGGGTTACAGTATTGTTTTTTTATTTATATGTTTAAGGGTGAGTCAACACCACAGTGGCCCGAATATATATGATCTTTCTCTTGTTTTAGTTTTACAACAACCATTTTTTATTTATTTTACTTTTTTTATTGTTATAGAGACAGCGCTATAAAAGAGAGCTTCTAACGTGTCTTGGCGGTTTTATACTATAAACACAAAAAATATATATCTTCTGGATCCGAGGGATTATGATAGCATAATGAAGCACCCCTAAGGCCGAAAGGGAAGCTGGTGGCACTCCATTCCCACCCGTCCAGTAGGCAGGACGTGTATGTAGGGAAAACCCATAACTTTCAATCTAAAATAGATTCTGAGATTTGAGTTGAGAAAGCACAAATGTCAGGGGAAGATCTGGTAATAAATATTTTAGCAACAAATACACAGCTTGTCTAGGATATTCCTTGATACACCTTTAACATTTCAAGTGGGTCGGATCATTTTTACGAAGATACGTACAGACGTACGAATGAAGATTTTCCCCATGCATACATTTTTAAAAGTATAGCCTCTCCGTCCGGGCACAACAAGTTGACCCGTGTTTTACCCTCCTCAGCCTGGGTGTACTGTGCGGGTATTCCATGACTGTTTCACTCATGCAGAGATGGCACACAACTACGGAATACAACCAGTCTCTAGACGACAATGAGTTCATTATGCACCCGTAGCGAGAGCTGTCAGTCACGAAGACCCGAGCAGCTAGGAAGACCGTTACGACAACAAACCACGTCGTCGCCGACGGTGAGAGTTCAAGGTGGACCGTTATAGTCAACAGTCAGGAGTCTTCAGAGCGATGTACTGGCTGATGTACAAGTAAAACTTTTCTAAATCCTAAGCCTAATGTTACAACAACCAGGTGCCCATTGCTAATGATGCCACATACTTTATGAAACTCGCTGGCTAGTTTTATCAAGTATTTATTAATATCGAAGGACATCTATTAAAAAAGACTTAACCTACAAGAGACTACATATTACAATGGGAATTGTTTGTTTAATTATTTGCGCCATTAATTATTGCTGAAAGGTGGGCTATTCAACCATGACCCACCTACCTCTATTTATGTAAATTAAGTAAATTCATTAATAATCAATTAGCCAAAGAAATAATACTAGTATGTTGATTACATAAACACGATGTATTAACATATCCTTCGTATTTTCAAATGGTGCCATACCAAAGGCAAACTAGAGGAGCTCCCCTTAACTAAAATAAAGGGTAAAGAGATGAAACATCTTTCGCCTTTCCACAACTTTATTGATTTTCTCCCCGACGGTTTTCGACGGACTATGCAGTCATTCAGGAGGGTTCGTGCTGATAGTAATTTTAAGAAGCTGGTTTCTTAATATGCATACTCCACACCATCAATAAAAATAAAATTATGGGTCACATTGTGGCTGTCAGGCTTCCACGTCAAGCTCGGTACATTCCATATAGCTTTTGCGAAAGTTCGGCTAAATGGAATTCATATTGAAAAGGCCCCGGATACAAGTGCCCATCTCTGGATTTTTTCTTGGGCTAAGAATAATTATTACATAACATTAATTATTAATTATTATTAGTACCATCATATTTGACGATTTTACCACTGAACCTTCTTACCGCGAAGGAGTTACGCTAACTACTAAATGCGCTAACCCCTTCCGGGTCCTGTTAACATCACGATTGACTAGCAACTCCAATCCTTCCAAAGCCATTTTGGCTTAGAACTAGGCGTTTTTAAAAAAATATTTCTTGCATATTTGATAACATTGTACTATTGAATACAATAATACTAGATGAGCCATGGATCCATTACATCAGTTATGAATTGTATTTTTTTAAGTTCTCTTCATTCTCTCAAAACTCCGGTACTGAAAAAACAGTATTAAACGACTGGGGAAACTACTGTTTTTTTATCAAAATTAACAATTTTTTTGATAAACCCCAAAGGGCCAATAATCTATTATCTTTTCACCCAATAAAAAAGATTAAATAATTAATAAACTACAATGTAAACTTCAAATGTAATAAATACGCAATTTCGATTTAACGTAAGAATCATTTTTTTTTTTTGTACTTAATATATTGAAGTTATTTTTGCGTTAGCGTTGTAACCATGGAGAAAAAAATCAAAACCTTAAATTTTAAGAAGCTTTTCCGAATCCCACCAGATTTGAGAAATCTTAAAAGTTTGCATAGCAGGCTTATTTCATGTTAATTTTTTTTTTTACGCACTTCCTATTATTTTATTTGGCTTAGAAAATTCAAAAATTACCGAAGAAATGAGGAATAAAATACTCATAAGACTAGTCAAATATTTTAGGATGCAATGCTGCTGCTGGTCCGTTCTTCAAATGAAAAGTCGCTTGCAGGTGTCTTCCACTTGGGTGAAATCTATAAGTGACTTTTCCTTTTAGCTCTCAAATCCAAGGGGGTTGTCTCATGTGTCAAAAAATGCCACGTATAGAAAATTGTTAACATACCATAGAAGTCAGGAACATAAGTGTATCAGATATAAATAAATAAAGGGAAAACTTATTTAGCCATAAGAAGTTTCTCCTCTAAAAGTATCAGGACCGATAATATTCTGGGTTCAATATTCGAGCTAACTGATCAATTTCCGTACTATGTTAATAATTGACACCTGACATAAAAAATAGTTAAGGGCCATAACAAATAACCCTTAATTAGATTGGGATATATCATACGTATTTTGTTGAGTACAAATAGGTTATTGTATTTAAGTGAAGTTGTATACTCATTGGAAAAAGAAGGAAGGCTGGAGGGCTCTCCACGTTAGATAAACCTCAGACTTTTATAAACAATTAATTGTTGTAAAATAAAATTAATGTACTACTGCATTGCTAAGTTGAATTTAATGGAAATCTCACTACACTAAGCAGTTTACCGCAAGGTAGCGTGACCGAATCCACCGTCAAATTGTTCTCCACAGTTTTATTTATATCTTTACTTGGGTCGGGAGCACGACAACTAAGTTAAACTCGAGCGCTTACATGATATGTAAATATTTGTTGGTTGTACTGGTTGGGCCAATCAGTCTGCTGCATTTGTAATTGTTTACAAAAAAATTTTTTTTCAACGGTTGTGAACTCAATCGTATTTTTCGAAATGTATGTAAACTAAATGTCTTAAAGGATAAAGAAACATTATTGATTAATTTCGTGACTCCATAAATAAAATATCTGGGATAAAAAAAAGTTTCATATTTTTAGCACAGAAACTATTAAAGATTTAAATATCATAGAATGCACTAAATTCGGTAACGCGAACAGAATTAAAAAAATAAAGAAGAGAACCATAAGATTTTTGTATGTTTTAGTTAAGTTAGTTTTGTTTTATACAATTTGAAGAAAAATCAATTTCCATGGCTGAGATGGTTTAACAAATAAAATGAGTTCGATAAAAAATGCAGCGCCGTTATTTCAAAATTAATTCAAACTGGTCCACATCTTAATAACGACTGGATAATTGGGAATCTTTTACGTCAATTTGTAACATTTTTGTTGAAAGACAACAGCTGAAAGATAAAAGTGAAAATTCTAAGGACGAAGATAGAAAAAAACACGGCCACAATGCCGTTAGAAGTCATCAAAGAGAGAGACAAAGAAACTGCCTTACTTTGATGCTGAATACCGCGTCCGTAGTTGTCTAAGCCGGCTAACTGTATTTTCAGCATCACATCTAGCTGTAGTTTGTGTGCGGCTAATAGTTCCAAGGATCAGCTAACTTCACTGTATCTTACTACCGAGCCCGAACGGAGAGGCTATACTTTCATTTCAGGTACGGGGCATATATGAAATCGAGGCATGTTCTATATAATATTATAGAAATATTTAAAATATATCCCCGAACAGCTCAGAATATGCTCATTAGCTTTTGGATAAGAAACATTAAAGGTAAGAATAGCAAAAAATTATTTCTTGAATCCCAGCCTAAGATATTTATTTCCCCGTAGTTAAGACGGTTCCACCAAAAGAGTTTCAAAGATATTTTTAAAAAATCACTTTGGAATACAAATCGGGTTATTATAACGTTCCAGCAGGTTTCAATCCGTTCTTTATATAAAAATATTTTACATTTATACTTCTGACTGTTTTCATTAAAAAGATTCATTTTGAAACAGGCGATAATTAATTTTTTTTTTTATAACTTAAAATGCAAGAATGTAAACTTGAGATATGAATGCACTAAAAATACAAATTGAATATAATTTATTTTAAAGTTAATTTAATCCCGTTTCTTCAACGATTCTGTAACTAGCTATAGCAATGAATAATTCAAACTTTTTTTTAGTTAACTCCCAACACTCTCCTAAAGCTCCAGCAATTTCAGAATAGAGTTCTCCGCACCTCCCTCAAACACACCCCTTTCGACCAAATGAAGGCCGACGAAATCCACAAACAATTCGAAGTGCTCACTATCCAAGATTTTATCAAGAGAAGGCACATCAAATTTTTTGACTCCCTAAGACATAGCCACAACCCACTATTCTCCGACCTTCAGCCACCACCAATGCCCGTCAGATGGAAGCATTGCTGGACCACCGAAGCTTGGCGAATGAAAGACATCATAGAACCAGAGGACTGACGGACCTACACCCAGCCGAGAGATCGAGGCCGATCTCCCGCCCGACTCAACCGACGCCACATTACCCCATCTACCTGTGTAAGCAGGGTTGATCTTCCGGCCGATTAGGCCGACTCACTCAGGCCCCTGGCGGGGCGGCCGGCCAGGCTTCGCCTGGCCTACAACAAACCATCGCCTAGGCACCCCTAGGCTTAATCCTTGGTAGACTCTCACTACCTTCCTGACTCCATCCGCCTTTCTAGGCATTCCACACCCCATATCCTTCTCATACATCCTTCAAATAGGGGTCTCCCCTTAGTGAAAGGCACTTTCCAGCCAAAAATAATTTTCCTTATTTTTCCCACATTCCTATTTTTTATAAGTTTGAGAGCTTAGAGGAAAAAAAAAAAAAAAAAAACTTTTTTTTAGGGAAACAAGTCATGACAAAAGTATTTGTATAATACTGATCCTCAATGTGTATTATTAATCAGAACGTCGGGACCTTTTATTGCAACGTATATTACATATTATGACGGCATGAGGACTTTAGGTCAGGCAGGAGATTAGAGGTCGAGTTGTATCATCATCGTTATACCCGAGAGGATCTAATTTTAAGTAAGTATGGGGCTAAAAAATTATTCATGTCGGGTAGTCTTTTCACAGTCATTTAATACGTAGCCAAGTATTTCTTCACTTTATAAGTCCTTTATTTCATTTAGATCTATTTAAAAAATACAGTTTAGTTTATATTCGATGTAAACAAAAATATATTTGGATAAATAGAAAAAAAAATTGCGAGGCCACTAATTTATGAATTGACTAGTTATTATAGTGAGCGGTGAATCGTTGCAGGAAGAGTTGTTTATCCATCTACTTCCAATGAAGTTAATTCACTCAGGATTTGAACCCGGTCACTTTCTCTCTCCTTAGCTTTATCGGCTACTGAACCATTAGAGTAGCAGATAACACGGTTTCACGGAGTGAAATGAACCGATCTGCAAACAACTCTCCGTGACTGACTCACCGCAGTCCTAGATCAAGAGGGCTTAAGTGGCCCCAGTCACGGTATGAGGTGAACTATCGTTGGTCAGTACGGTGAACTCAGGGATCATCAGCAACTATTAGTTCAATCTATTTAAAAAATAAATGTCAAATGTGACGCACCCCACAACCACAGGCTTCATCAAGTTTCCACAGGCGTTTTGGAGTTATAGCCAACTTAAACCCCAACACATATCATATAATATTAATCTGAACGTGGAGATCTTTGATTCACCCTACAAAAAATTAAAGAAAAATGTACGATTCGCTAATTCCAAATATTTAACTAATTAATAACAATCATTTTTTATAGAGGTGGTTGTATTTTGCATGTCTTCCCAAGATCAAAAGGATTTCCATATAAAATGCTATACCTATAACTTGTCATTAACAGGGTAATCACAAATAAAAGAGCATACAGACAGACACAATGTATTGTGGTTTTGAAAAAAAAAATCAACAAAACTTCCAAAAAAAGTAAAAACACGTAAATTGCAAGGAGGACTACGGTTATTGGCAACTATTAGTTCAATCAATTTTTAAAAAATGTCAAATATGAAGTATCCCAAAATGAATTTTTTCATTAAGGCTTCAATTAACTAATTAATGGTTTTAATTAATTTTTTCAATTATAGTCCATGGGAGTCCCAACAGATATTAACTAGGAAGTCAATATTTTTAATGAGATGAGAAAATATTTGTTATTTCAATATTCAAATAGTCGACCCTTTATCATTGTTCATTAAGTCAAAGTTATTTTCAGCATCTTCGGAGTATCGAGTAAACGTCCAGGCAATCATATAATCCCTCTACCTGAAACTTTGGTTGTAAAACATAATATTCAAACAAGGTATTTATGACATTTTGTTTTGGAGCGGAGGTGAAAAACTCGTTTTTTTTTTAAATCGATCTGGCAGCGTACTATAAAATATTGGTTCTATCTCTTTAGGAATATGGAGTCTTGGTCGCCCCGAACCCCTCCTGCATATGGACGGTTTTAGACTTCAAAAGTCAAGGTCTGTTGCAATAAATACATACCACGGACACGGAGTTAGGGTGTGCAGTTAATCTTTAATTGAAGTATATAAAACAACTGGCCATACTAAAGCCAAATAATTATGAGCGATTTTACTGACTGTCACTCTGTCAGGTGAAGTTATTTTTTTGCCAAAAACTCGTTCGTAGCTACGTAGTAGTACATATTACTAATAAGGACACCAGGGTATTTAATTTGATAGACTACTTAATATGATTAGAAAACACTCGTTTATTCAATTACTAATAAATTGCGTAATGCCCCCTCATCTTTTTTCATAGGGTTTCTGTTATTTTTAGCATCTTCAAGGTGTCAAGTAGAACAACTTCTAGATCAAATTCGAATGAGTTAAATTTGCGAATGACAATTTTAATGAATTTTCGGAACTATGTTTAAAATTAAAAAATACTTTTACAGTAATAAAATACAACTTTTATTTCCCATAATTATTTGCGGTATGCTAAACAATGCTAAACTTGCCCCCTTCGACTAGCTTCTCATATCTTTAAACCTTGGCATCGCGTGACGACAAAACACGAGGATTTTTTTATTGTTTCTTAATATTAGCGTTTCAAAAGTATCCAGAAATGAGATGAATATGGCATTCATGAATTTCAATGCACATATTAACATACAAAGGCGTATAAATTATTGTTATCAACATCACGATTATTGTTAACATGGTAACATTAACATACTAACTTAAAATTTTATCACGATTGCACATGTGATTACAGCATCTTTAGTTAATTGCTGATCGTTACCTAATCATGTGAGCTTATTCCGGCTCAGCGAAGTCAGCTACGTACTTTGAGGAGGCATTTTATTGTTTTTGTGTAAAATATATAACCGGCATATTTTTATACTCTAAAAATAACGATTTTAACATGATCCGTTACCAATTACAAAATGTCGCCCAAACAGATATTGATGAATTTTTTATTCTTAAAAAAACATTATAACAATAGAGCAATCAACAGAGATATTGAAAATAATAAGAATGAAATTCAACAAACAAGGGCCATACTTGACTACGACATTTTTAATCAATGAAAAAAGAAAACACGTAATTTCCGAATTGACGATGAGCACTTAAAGGTACGTCACCTGGTGGTAGAATCGAGCCCTAGCCATACTTTCTATTGAAACACAACTAGCAATGCTTGTTAGTTAGACTTGATTTGGTTTTATTTGTTTTAAAGAAAACATACCATGTTATCGGTATCTATTTGTAGGTTTACTCCCACCGCTTAATGAATTATCTTTAAACCCCTTATTTATTAAGGAATGAAAAAAGGTAATAACTAAAACATTGATATAAAAATAAACAATCTAAATCAGCTGGAGCTTATTTTAAAAACAATTTATATTGTAAGCTTAAAGACTTTTTGAAATTTCGTTGGATTTGTTTTTTAATCGCCGCCTATCATGTGTCCTTAGACACGAGGAAAAATCCGAGCTTTAAGTTTTAATCTTAAAAGTTATTGAGCACTCCAGAAACGTTTCGCTCAGGTGGTCTTTTTCAGAGGTTCAATTTTACGACAGCTAGCGCGGATCATACAAACAGACAGTTGAAAGACGATCACCTCGTACCTCAATAAAAGTAGAGCCCCTCCCGTCGGGCCTAGCAGCAATGATAATTTTCTTGAACTTAAGAACTTAGATCTCCCTGAGAAGAAAAACAAGAACTTCTTTTAAGCCGTCAAAAAATGGAACCAAAAGGCAGTATTTATTCAAAAGACATGATCGCTTATTCAAGCGTTTAATATCAGCACTAGATCTTCACTATTTCACATTATATTCATTTTCAATGCCTTTAATAGCGAAACTCACACTTTTTGTTTCTCACCTCTAAATCATGCTAATCTTTACTAATTACGATCCGATGATACTAATTGACACCGGCGTCAAATTATCATTGTTCTTTGGCCTATTTATTAACATGTATTTATGCCTTTAGATGAAATATTTATGATGAATAAAGTTGCTGAGTCCGAAGGATAAGGTCCTATTTTGATAACTAATGTACGGGACATTGTTTCGGCTGCTTGTAAGTTCTATAATATCAGTCGCAGAGATGATCCAAGATGTCTGAATTTTAAAGTCGGTTAAAAAACACATATGTCGGTCCAATTAGGCTGATGATCGGTTGTTTAAAATAATAATGATTGGAAGTATAAATAGTTGAAAAAGTGGATTTTTCGGATAATTTAAGGAGTCATGCATAGATGGATATAGATGGTTTTTCAGAAAATATTTTCTTACGCTAATATTTTTCTAAACAGTTTACAGCCTGAAATTAGACAGGGCCTGATAAGAGTGTGGTGTGGACAAAAAGATCCAGAGAATGAAAACCATTTGCAGTAGGGAAAATAGAAAGAGGCGAACCAAGAATAGGGAATCGGAATAGAGAACCCAGTAATAAGTATTCTCTCAGTATTAATACGAATACAAAGTATAACAGCCAAAGAGAAAATAATAATTTTAATACTTAATGCAACTATTTTTTTTTTTTAATATTGTGCATAAAATACTTTGTTTTACTTGAGTCACCGTTTTGATAATAGTATTGTTATTGGTCCTATAAATGGTTAGTATACTTCTTAACTCAAACATTTTAGTTAATAAATTATATTAACAAATTCAAGCCAAGTGTGATGTACCTACTAAGGATTCCATTACGGTCCTGTAAGTCTTCTCTTAACTAAAGTCCACTAAAACTTCAACACGAATTGCATACCATTTGTCAGGACGTCATTATCTCTACTCTGATCACTTATCACTCAGTCATCTACCCTACTTAGTATGAAATGAAAATATTTATAATTTACTTGCAAGTAATTTGACTCCTATTATTTGTATTATCACTGGGGCATAAAGTAAAACATTCATGCAATATATTATCCCTCATTATGAAACTGTGGACACAAAAAAAAGTTGTAAATTATCTTATGATGACAACTTTAATTCGTAATCCACTTAAATGCAAACAAATATTGAATCATATCAAATATACTCAAATCATAGAAAAATATTTACCATGGCTCTGAAAAAATACTGGTTCAGTTAAATTATGCTAATGACATTTTCAACCCTCCCAACACTAGATGTAGAAAATTTCACTAAATACCGGGTGAGGTACTTTCGGACCCTAACTAATTTTTCGGTCATTTTTTTTTCTATTTGCCTTGATTTAATTGATCCAAACTCATCAAATATTCATAAATTAACAAAATTGATGAAATATTAATAAATACCGTAATAGTTTTCGTACAAATTAGACAAAGGACTGATTACACGGTGGGATATGGCTAATTCGTTAAACTAGTAATACAATAAGCCAACGTAAAATTTTTTGAAGAATTTTATTCAATACTAAAGAAAATTGCAACGTAATTTTATTTGTCTATGTTATTTTGGCTGTAAACATTGTAAGATAAATAAGCAAATAAAATTTTACTGACGTAAAATGCCTAGTGTTTTTGTGAGAAAAAAAAAATCGCCACAAATTGTATGATACAAATTTTCTCATACCGACATTGCGAATTCATCACAGATAGTTGAAGTAGTAATGTAATGTGATTTTATAAATATATCTCGGAATTTAAGAACGAAAACAGGGAGGGCATGGGGTTCCGACGGACTATGATATAATTGAAAACCTACTTAAAATTATGGTAATTTAATATCGACTAAGTAATTAATAATGACAATGACACATGTGACGGAAACGACTACTATTTTCAACCATTAGACCTCCGTGTATTTTATTTTCATGAACAGGGGACGCACAAATACACAAACAGACGCACTAGTGAAGATAACTGGATTTCAGATTTTCAAATAAAATGTCACTTGGGCCAAGTTAGGAAGTAATTATTTCGGCGCAATTCTGTGCCCCGGTAGGGAGACCTGTCCGAGTGGAGTTAATCATGGCTCATATTTTTCTTGGCCCAGATTTCGCGAAGGCGTCAGGGAATTAACTTAGCAACTTTGTATGGGGATTATCTTGTTTATTTCATTGAATCAGGATTGGACGGGCATTGATGGGGATTATTTTTGACTAGACGATAAAAGGGAATTATAGATACAGGCCTCTTCCATAACTTGGAGTAAATGAGGGAATTAACACCAGATACATTGTTAAGAAACCTATTGCACACTGTAATAAGACTTCCCCCTCAACTATTGGCAAAATTACTTAAGAGTCATTAACTGTTATCCACCAGCTGAGGTCAATGGTGGAGGGGTTAAGAAGGTCCGAAGGGCGCCGTGACCTCCTCTAACCTACTAGACTGCGTTGGTTCAACACAAGCTTGGTCAAAAAAAAAATGTGAACCTTTAAAATATTTCCAATTTCAGTTTTATTATATTTTTTTGGTATTTTATGATCCCGAGGGGAGAGGCTCTACTTTCGGGACGATCGTTCTGTGTGTACTGAATGTAGAGATCTCATCAATGATGCTCAGTATATTTAAAGTCATCTGAAAGTACATGATCGGCACAGTTGCTTTTAATCGTTTAAGGTATATGTAATAACCTAAACAAAATCAAATGTAAAAATGTCTCCTTTCTATCTGTCTTAAATTTAAAGTTCTGTTTTTTCCCCTAGGTCATAGGCACATTAAATACGATAAATAGAATATCAGTTTTAAATAAACAGGAACGGTAATAGTTTAGTCAACTATATCCAATTTGTTTCCTGAAAATACCATTGTCAGTGTGTAAGATTTTGTATTTTTAAACATTTAAACTATATTTAAAAGAGGTTCCGCCCAGTTTCCGTGGTTTATGTATGGCGTCTTTCCATGTTCTAAGCATGTAATTTTTAGGTATTTAGTTCATAATTGATAATAACAAAAATTTTGCTTTCGAAATAATAGAAAAAATAAATATCATTTTTTATGATATGAAAAATCATAATGGAGTTAACAGTGATTCTCGGATATACTATTATTGTTTACTTTACTAACCTCTGATCCCCCTCCCTCCACAAAGTCTATTAATTTGGAGAATAACTTTGAGTTTCATGATCATTTCATTTGATTGGATGGCGAATTACTAACACAATACCTTCTTCACATTTTACTATCCAAATTATCTTAATTGGAAATGATGTTCAATTTCGTAAATGTACCGACAGGTCAATAATTTTTTTCAAATGAAAAATGTTCAACTATTCTAATCCTCATTATTTATTTATTTTTTGGTATCGAATTCACACATTTATTTATCTACATTGCAACACATTGAGTGCTGTATGACACACGCTTGTACGAGACAAACACACACTTTACTTCTGGGGACAGATGCCTTACCTCTCTGGAGACAAACCGACCACTGACTAAAGGTGAGACCTCTGCAGCAAAGGTACCAGGAGGGGATGTCTGAGGGAGGGTGACGTCACAGTGGCCGCTCGGCGCTCCTATTGGTCGTAGTGTAGTGGCATAATGCATGCAATGAACGATAAACCTTGTTTATGCATACGCACACAAACACTCAAATACATAGACACGCCAGAGGAAATGTGGCACCTTTTTGAAATACGGGAGGTGGAGCAATTATACTCCAGGCAACTGTATAATGAATGATCCGCGCAATATCCAATTATTCAATATTCAATAAGTGGTAATTACACATGCTTCCAGTCGTAGCCAAATACACAGTTGATATGTAGAGATATGGTAGAACAAGTTGATGCAATGATGTGATCCTCAACATATTTGTCTTAATTTTTACTAATTAAATGTTGTCCGAGTTAGTGGAAGCCCATACCAGTTCACTAATAAACCACATTCCTTAAAATCATTTTTGATGTTATATAGTACAATAATTGTGACATAAAGATAATAGTTGACATGTAAATTGTGATCGTTATATTAGCCTCTCAACATTTCCAATTAAATCCGTTCCGAGATTCCATAAAAACTCAATACAGGAAATAAGGGCATAAAAAATAAATTTTGCAATAGGATTCGAAGTCCAATAGAGAAATTTGTAATCTACTAATTATGATGTCTCACGGGATAAGCAACCACATTAATCACAGTTCTGCTGGAGTAATTCGTTCAAATATCATAACCGCTACTCACGAAATTGTTCTCGTCGATCTGAATACTCCTATGCAGGCTAATAAACTGTGGAAAATAATCAAAAGTCATACCGGAACCACTGTCAGGATCTGAGAAGAGAAGAAACTGCTCCACATTCTCTTATACAGATTTAGGTGTGACCACCAGGCAAAGGTATTTATGCTATTTGATTTTACACAGATTATAAAGTGAATCGCATATTTTTTTAATACTGTATGCCTACTACATTTTCCCTGTTTGGGTGTGTGGAGGGGATACTTTTATTATCAATCAAATGAATATATAATTAAAGCAGTTACAAAGCTGTAGATCTTTTTAAAAAGGACTTTATTTAATTTACACTACACAAAGTTTGAAATAAAATATTAAATGGCTAAGCAGCTAAATGAACGTACTCAATGAATCACAGAAGGGGATTGCTTATCTCTAAGCGAGGAGGCTCATATATAGGATAGGAAAGGACAGTGGTCAGCAATGCGATAGTGAGCTGATAGCGAACTGTGTCAGAATTTAACTCCTCCCACGGGAAAATTCGACATTACTCCGGAAATGGGATCGCTGGGAGTAGAAATTTGGTATGGATTAGCCATGGGTAATAATAATATAAAAGGAAGTGTTGTAGGAATAGGTTCTTGGGATTTCTTACGTTTACATTTAAAATAATATAAACTTTTAAATAATCATTAAATCTAATGTTAGTTGAAATTCATTAAATTTGTCTATAATCTGTCTACATTATTTCTAAGTCTTCGTTGGTTATTATTGGTAATTCCTCTATTGTTTCTAAAATTTCGTCATTGTCTGAAGTTTCATCATTATTTAATTCTAATAATTAGTCTATAAGGGCCTCTTATTCTGACGTGTTGTCTTCTGGTATGTGTATATTTACTTCTATGTCTTCTAATGCGTTTATTTCATTTCGTCTGGACAAGCAGTCTGCTACTTGATTTGTTTTTCCCGAAATGTGTTTAATTTCAAACTCAAATTCTTGAAGCTTCCAGATCCACTTCATGATTCTACTGTTTTCATTTTTCATAGTAAATACCCACGTTAATGGTTTGTGGTCTGTAAGTAATAAAAATTTTGTTCCGTATAGGTAGGGTTTAAAATGTTGGGTAAAGTATACTATAGATAATAGTTTTTTTTCTATTGTACTATAGTTTTCTTCCGTTTTTGATAGTACTCTTGAAGCAAATGCTATCGGATGTTCTCTATTATCAATTATTTGGCTTAGTACTGCACCTATAGCTTGATTACTCGGGTCTGTAGTTAGAATAAATTGTTTGTTCCAGTCGGGGTATGCTAGAATCGGTGTGTTAGTCATTTGTTTAATTAAGTAATGGAAACTATCCTTAAATTCTTTGGATTTGTAATTTTTTGAGTTAATGGCTGCGCTAAGAGGTCTAGTTATTTTCGCGTAGTTCTTTATAAATTTCCTATAATATCCCGTCATTCCTAAAAATCGTCTAAGGGATTTTTCGTCATTGGGTTGTTTAAATTCTGTAATAGTTTTTATCTTATTTGGGTCCGTTTTTAACCCGTTTTGTGTCACTATATAACCTAATAATTTTAGTTCCGTTTTAAAAAATTCGGTCTTATCTGATTGTATACTTAAATTATTTCTTTTTAGTGTTCGTAACACCCTTTCAATGTCTTCTTAATGTTCTTCCTCGTTTTTCGAATAAATTATTATATCGTCAATATAAGCCATGGTTCTAGGTAAATTCTCTATAGCCAAGTTAATCATACGTTGAAAGGTTGGTGGTGCAATACATAAACCAAACGGCATCCTTACGAATTCGTTGTCTGTGCTGAAGGCTGTTTTAGGTATCGATTCTTCTTCCATGGGTATTTGGTGGAAATCTGAGGTTAGATCTATTGTTGTAAAATACTTTGCTCCTTTAAGTCTATTCAGTACATCTTCTATATTTGGTAAGGGGAATTTATCATTGGTGGTTTACTTTATTAAGTTGGGGTTGTTGAGCGTCGTTATTGTTATAATTACTATTATAGCGCGGTTGGTATTGTTGTCTTTGGAAATTAGGGTTAAAGTTATTGCCTTTATATCCCTGGTAATTATTATGTGGTCTTTGTTGGTATTGTTGTTGTGGTCTTTGAAATTGTTTATTATTATTATATTGTTGTCTAGGTTTTTCTTCGATCGCGTCTTTATTGAATATTTGGTTCCCGTGTACTTGTTCTTTATTATTGTTTTTAACGGCTTCTTGACTAATGTCATTGTCGTAACGCGCGATTTCCTGATCTTTGTCGCGTATTTCGTTGTCTGTGTAGATTCTAGAGTATAAGTCACATCGTTTTATTTGTAGTCGTTCAATGTATTCAATAGGGTTTTCGTTATGTCTAGGTTTCGTATTGGAAATTTCTCGTGCTAGTTATCAAATTGGCCGATTGTCTTGGTAATGTTGTCTAAGGAATTCAAGTAAGTCTATAACTGAGGCAAATTTTTTGTCAAAGGTCGCGATTTTTGCATTTCCTTCTATATTCGTTTTGGCACACATGAGAATAAGTTCTTCATTTCTTACTCTATTTGGATTATCAGCTTGACAGAATCTGGCTATTAAATACGACACGTTATGTCGTATTTATAAAAATGTGCAATCGCTATTTTTAATTTTTTCATGTTCCATTTCTATATGTATTTGTTTCGTTCCCGTTAATATTTCTAATATTATTAAGCCTATCAACTAAAGACATATAGGAAAAATAAAAAATAAAATTTAATTTAATACGAGGTTGTTTTCATACTCTGGTGTAGAGTTCTTCGTCTAAGAGGTTCCTTCTAAGGCTTCTTACAGCTCTGTTGGTTGCCAATGTTTCTTGACCTGAGCGTAGGATATTTGAAAATATCGGCAGTTCCTCCTTGAAGTCGGTTTGTTGAGACTTGCTCCACAGTGACGTCCTTCTTGTAGAGTAAAGACGGTTGAGTTCTATGGATTGTTGATAATCGAATAAAATCTGGGTAGTCTGAAATGCCCTCAGGCCCCTGTTCGGGTGCCAATTAAAGCAGTTACAATGCTGTAGATCTTTTTGAAAAGGACTTCATTTAATTTACACTACACAATGTTTGAAATAGAATATGGCTAAGCAGCTAAATGAACGTACTCAATGAATCTCAGAAGGGGATTGCTTATCTCTAAGCGAGGAGGCTCATATATAGGATAGGAAAGGACAGTGGTCAGCAATGCGATAGCGAGCTGATAGCGAACTGTGTCAGCATTTAACTATACAGTATGCAACCTGTATGTTCGGTCGTTATGGTTAATATCATTTAAAAGCATAAAAAAATAATAATATACATATTGATAATCGAAAATATATATCGATAAACATATGTCCACCTACCTTATCCTGTGGCACATCTAAACGCTATCTATGATCAAGCTAATAAATTAATGTATTGAATTGAATTAATTTATGCAATTTATTTTTTTTGTATTTATTTGATTAATCTAACAAACTTTCAGCGTAATGCATTAGCGTTAAAGTTAAAAATACAATAAAAACGTTTAACATTGCTCCAACCTGATAAACCTAAGGGGGATTGGCCACCTGGGTATCATAAAACATATCCCTTTCAGCCGACTCCATCTTCCACTAGGAAGGGGAAATAGTATTTAAAACCAGGAGATTAGGCACTGAAGTCTACTCTCTCTCTGCCACACCTCTGCGCCGTCACCCGGTCTCACAGCCTCTTGCAGACCCTCTGACGCCTCGCTCCTGTTGCACTGCCGTGCCCCGTTCGAACTCTGAACCGGTCTTATTCTTTATGAAACCTCTGTACCCTTTTCTTTTGAACATAGTGTCTTGTCGGGACACATACCTATCATAAATGGAGTCAGATATTAAATGCCGACATGGAACAATGGTCCATGTTATAAACTACAACAATCCGCACTTGTCACCAGGGCTCGAGTGATTAGGCACTTCCCTAGTGACGCCCCCGACAGTCCCCAATTGGATTATTTCTCAAAGGCGAATTCTTGTTTGATCAATGGATGGTTTATCTGTATATTGAAAATGAATAAAGATAAAACATAATTGACTTAACATTAAAACTAATGATTTATTAAGATATAATTATAAACATAATATAATTATTATATACGATGTCAGCCATATATCTCCTGTCGTGCACCTGAGGGGGTTTATGGCCTGCACAGTCGATGGGGCCCCAATGGTATTAAACCTTCTACTCATTCATTCTAAAAAATTCCGGTAATACAGGAAATGCCAAAGCTCAGATTACAAAACTTGGGTTCCACGAGGTGAAAGGTAGTGTTCCACATTTCCATGTTTTCAGGTAGTATTTTTTAATAATCTTTGAGGAATCATATATCTGATAATCAAGCAGTCTGTATAATAGAAGCGTGGGAAGCAGTTGGCAGAATATGGCCAAAGTTATTACTGCTGGACAAATAAACAGGACGAGTTCAGAGTCAGTTAACAGGGGTTATATCACACTCAGTTTTTTTCAGCTGGTCATCAAGATGTCAAGACAGCAAAGTCAACATTAAAACCGTCTTAGATCACAAAAGTCGAGATTTTAATAGTGCTATTGAAGGGCCGATAATGCAACACTCGGAAAATCTTGGCAGATGTTACTTCTTCTCCCCGAGTCACATACCAGCACAAGGCAAACGGACATATTCTTGCTCTGGGCTTTGAAAATGACAGTGATGAGGTTTTCAAAACTTTCTTAGGCTGCTGCGAACTCCCCCTTTCTGGACTTCGAGAGTGAACTCCGGCTGTTTACAGAATATCCTTTAAAGGTTACCTATAGGCCACTAAGCTATCAAAGAGGTGAATTATATTTATTATGAAATTGAAATATTTTTATCTTTCTTGTTCTTATATTTAATTTATTTTATTGACGAAAAAAAACCCTTAATTTTTGCTAGGTATCGGTTTTCTTGGCTTATTATTATATCAAGGTTTATGATATAATTAATTTTTTCCGATTCAAATTTTGTTACACCTATCATGTTTCTAGGTTTTCACGTATACTAACTACTCGATTTTCCTCTTATTCAAACAGCTTTAATGATATAAACGTTTGCAGTTAGGCTGCGAACTTTAACCCACCCATCGTTGAAAGGGTAGTGTGTTAAAGGTTATTGCAAAACAAAATCTACAACCTTGCCTCCAAAACAAAAAATTGAATATAAACTTATAATTAATTCATAACTCTTTTGTCTGTGAGTTCATCTCTTTACCCTTAGCATAATAATAGTACGTTTTGATTTATATGAAAATATATAACACTATTTAAAAAAAAAAAAAAATCATACTGACTACAATATGCATTAAAGTGAAATTCGCGGCTTGTCATCTCTCCGAAATCGGTAATTGTTCACTGCTACGAAATCTTAGCAGCCTTTATTTAAAGGGTTGGCGATTTTTTAGATGACAGGAAGGTGATGTAAAAATTATTAGGGCGGTTAGGTCTTGCAGAACTGAATTGATACTTCAGGCGAGTAGTGTAGACTAGACGTAAAATATTTCATTTACTTCGATTTAATAATATCACAAACACTAACATCGATACCACGATATATAATCATCCCTATGTCAGCTAAAAAATATAACAAATTAAATCATATGTCAAGCTATTCAAATATTTGAGCTGAATGAAATATTTTACGTCTTCATTCATTTCATTCAGCTCAAATATTTCTCGGCGAGTTCTCTTGTCCTCCTATACTATATGATTTTGGCAAAGCTTTTTTGCCCTTTTGATAAGAGAAGATTACGCAGTTGGTCTTCCCGGCGTTCACACTAATGTTCAACTTGCCCAGCCTGTCACTGATTACGTTGCAAACTGACTCAGCCTGTATGAGTGCTCTTTGTGCATTCATGCTGTTGCTGTAAACCACAATGTCGTCGGCAAAAGCGATTACCGTCGCTTTCTTATATTTGTCCCAACAATTTCAGATGTGTACATGCTACTCAGATGTAACTCCACAAGTCAGAGGGAATGGGCCAGAGAGGCAATCGCAATACAACTCTTGGATAAGATTACGGTACTTTCCTGGCACATGGAAACAAGCCATCTTGTTTCCATTACTCAAGCCAAGAGCGGAGATCACCCAGCCCACTACCGCCCGATCAGCTTGCTACTGCAGATGGGAAACATTTTTGAGAAATTTTTTTTGAATTATCTCAAAAACTACTGCTCAAAAAACGACATTTTTCCGCCAGAACAGACTGGATTTCAATCCAGTATGAGCGTACCTTCTGAAGGTACAGTCAGAAGCTAGCCATAATTTGAATAGAAACATAGCCACGGCTATTATTTCGATTGAGTGCACTCAAGCGTTCGACTCGGTGTCTCACGGGACACATGCTCTGCGACCGGGAATGCCCGTAACAACTATATTCAATTCTGACTAGCTTCCTGAACAACAGATCGATGCGGGTGCGGGTGGGTGAGAGCTTCTCCGAAGCTGTGCCACTGACCTGTGGAGTACCCCAAGGAGCCGTCTTATCCCCTGTACTATTCAACGTATACACGTCTGAAATTGTAGGAGCTCGATATAAAAACACAACAGTTACAGCTTTTGCTGATGACATAGCGGTGTACAGTAGCAGCATGAGTGCCAAGGTAGCTCTAAGACAGGCTGAAGCAGCCTGTAACCAGATCAGTGAGAGATTGGGGAGACTATCTCTGTAAACGGGGGTAAGACTGACTGCGTAATTTTCTCTTTTCAAAAGGGAAGAAGTCCGCTACCTACTACTTACACAGTAGGAACGCAGCAAACCTCACCAGCCAACAACCTAGTATATCTGGGGATTAAAACGGACAGACAGACACCTCCATTTTAATAACCATTTTGCGAAGAAGTTGAAGCAAACTCGCACGAAGTCTTACCGGCTTACGCATTTATTAGCTTCCCCCAATCTATCACTCCGTCTAAAGCTATTGATTTACAAAAGTGTACTCAGGCCTACTCTGCTGTATGGTACACCGCTTTTTCGTCATTTGACGTATACGACAGCTCGGCGACTCCAACAATTCCAAAACGGTATACAGATGAAAGTGGTCAGAAATACTTCATTCGAGTAGCAGAGCAACAGCGAGCTTCACGAGATCTTTGAGCTGCCTACGGTGAATGAATTCATTAAACGTAGGCATATCAAATTTTTCGACTCCCTGCAATACCTGACAAACCCGGTGTTTAACACGATTACCCCCGCTCCGTTTCCCCATCGATGGCAGGACGCTGTCGCGGCAGGAACACTTTAGTCTTAGGTTTTAGTTTGTAAGTTTTCCCACATTTGTAAACACAGCCTGCCTCTCTCCGGTCCACACTCGCCTTTGGGAACCGGACGGTTTTCGCCTACCCTCAGCTACCGAGTGTGAATTCGTGATCATTCCAAGACCACATAAACTACTTACAATACCTACCCTATGCCTCTTCTCCTGAACATAGCGCGCTGTCGGGGCACATGCCTATCAGATATGAGTCAGATAGTACAGTAGTAAGACCCATCATGAAGCAATTGTCCAGGTCATAGCCTAATCAACCCTCACTTCGTCACTAGGGCTAGGGTAACTAGGCACCCTGTCGTGACGACCCGACAGTCATTTTTCTTATTTTTTTTTTAAATTGAGGCGTCAAATTTGCCAAAAGAAAATAAACTTAGTTAGGAATGTAACTATAAATCAATTTATCAATACAATACCACGAGTTTGTTTTCCCAGACAGAGTTCCCTCGTGGAACTAGTGCTCCGGTCCATAGGATTTGTTTTTTTGGAGCCGGTGATAGATATTCCTGCGCACTTATTTACTGCAATCGTCAACAACCTTGAAGAATTCTGTATAAAATTAGTCTCCATTTTATAACTATGTATAAAATCTTAGCAACCTATCGTCCATGTATCATATTGGGAATTAAAATAGCTTCGCGACAAGTAATGTTTTACGTACGTTGTCAATCACTATAAAATTTGATGATGGAAAAAAGAACACAGAATTATTGCAATAAGTTTTGTTTTCCTGAACATAAAAGATCGATAAGTTATATTTCTGTTTTCGTTTTATTCACGCAAGATATTTATTATTTTACCAATACCGATTTCTGCGACACATTCCAATACAGGACAAGTAATCCTACTAACCCCTAGTTCAATTCCTAAAATTAATAAATAATTATATTTGGCCCGGACTCACGAAAACCCAACGACTATCAAAAATGGTGTCCCCATAGTGTTATAAGATAAAGCTGGTCAAAGAGAATTCTAGGAAAAGTCTAGAAAAAGAAGCAGTAAGCAATAAAAACCGTTGAGGGAGAGAATCGTTCTGTAATAGAAATGACTGGAAGTTCCTCAAATGCTCTAAACATTATTAAAAAAAATGTCAAGACAGGATCTATCATTCAAAATCCATCTATTTCAAAGAACACATTTTAACCAAGGTTGAAACTTTCCCACGCGTGCCCGCTAAAAATTGTAATTTGAGACTTAACTAACAAACAACCAATTCCATTACATGAATCTTTTGTCCTTGTCTTTCTAAGGCATTAGTGCAAGCACGATTTTCGTGTTGGTAACGCTTGCGCCTTACAATTGTAATTTCAATCTAATTTGCAACAATTACCTAGAAAGTGTCCAGCCCAAAAGTGGAGAGAACTTCCAGGATGGTATAATGATTCTAATTCTTAACAGATTGAATGTGTACTATCACCGAAAAAATCATTGAAGAGCATAAGATGAGAAAATTAAGCTGCTCAAAAAGTAAGCACTAGAACAATTGAACAGAATGGTAAGAAGAAGTGGTGAAGGTGGGACCAGCAATCAAATATTGGTTGATCTAAGGATCTGGGCACTAGCAAGGACATGAGTAATGAAGGAACAATCTCATGAGTTTGTCAAGTGAGCAGTAAGCTTCTTCTTATATTATTATGAAATCCCCCAATTCCTTATGTGTAATATAGGGAGGGCCCTGTGAATTACTCAATAGAAGTTTCTCCAATCTCTACCATACACAATTTCCTTCACCTCTTCTCATTCTAATGGTATTTAGTTCTTTTGAGTAACAGCATTTTACTTCCTTGTCTCATGTCCATACAACAGAATAGACTTTTCATTGATGTTGAAAACTCTTGGTGGTTTTATTCGATTTTAATTCTATATCCCACCAAACTGGCGGGAGAGCTAAGAGAACATATACTTTGGCTTCCTTATTCTGCTGGAAATGTCTTTTTTTAACCCATAATCAGCCGTTACCATACTTTACAAGTAGCAATATGTCTATCAGCCTTCTCTATTGCTTCATACTCTAAATAGAGGGTATCTTGGCTTCTGCTCTTGTCTGAAATTTTCTTCACCATTCATGCCATTGGTAACTACTTCAGTCTAAAGGTTGCTTAATTTTTTTTTTGCGACCCCTTCCAGAGGACGGCTCCTCACACGGAGTTAAGGTTGCTTAACTTGGTCCACATGTCTCTAAAGCTCCAAACCGAAAAAACAGATATGATCCAAATCTTTGAACCTATCTCCTACAGGAACCCTCTGTCTACCAAACCTGGCACCTCTCTTCTATCACTAGCTCAAAAATACTTCTACAGGCAGTGCTGAATTGGGCATGTATGACCCTCATATTTTAACCAAATTAGTTCTTTTCATTGGATATCAAACAATAACATGACCATCCTTATTACCTTTTTGATTCAAACTATCAAAGCCCTTCTCAAAACCCGCGAAAGTGAGGTAGAGTTGGACTGTTATTCTGAAAAGTGCTCTATAATTATTCAAAAAGTTGCCATTGTCAATAACTCCATTTCCCATCACATAGTTCCTTTGGTAGCACATGATTTTCTTCAGTCCACTGCAGTGTCAATCACCACCTTCACTTTTCCCTTTATTCTAGCACCAGTGTACTGCCCTCCCTATAAATCCATTTTTGATTCCCAATTCATCTCCTTTTCTAGAATCCATTGGGCATTGTTTCCTTGTGGGTGGGGTCTAATATCTTCTGTAAAAATCACCTTACCGAAAATCTCCATGATATGATCTCCTTACTCCTCGAATTCTCCAACAACTTACTCCTAAAGGCCTAATCTTCCTAACCTACAGATATAATTGCATTATCTGAGCGACCCACTTTCCTCTCCTCTGGAAACATTCCATTATAGTCCTATTCGCCAAACCCAGTAAACCACCCAATGACGCCTCATCTTACCGTCCAATTAGTCTACTCCCTATCCTCTCAAAAATATTTGAAAAACTATTAAAACGTCTACTTCCGATAGTTGAATCCAAAAACCTTTATCCAGTTTGGTTTCTGTCAACGACATTCCATTGCTCAACAAGGCCTTTGCGTTGTTGATCACATATCCTCAGCCCTTGAAACCAAACAGTACTGCACTGCTACCTTTCTGGACATAGCTCAGGCTTTTGACAGGGTCTGGCACGCAGGTTTGCTCTACAAGCTCAAAAGACATTTACCACAGACTCTTTTCCTAATCCTACAGTCCTACCTTTCAAACCGCTTCTTCCAATTCTGCTGTGGTTTAGAATATTCTAACTACTATCCCATAAAAGCCGGAGTTCCACAGTGCAGCGTCCTAGGTCCCACCCTCTATAATCTATACACCGCTGATGTCCCCTCTACCACCAATACCTTCTTGGCCACATTTGCAGATGACACTGCAGTCCTGTCATTCCATCCAGCCCCCGATATAGCATTCCAAAACCTTAAAAAACATCTTGATGAGATCGAGTATTGTTGCCACCAATGGCGAATCAAATTTAATGAAGCAAAATGTTCCCACATAACCTTTACCCTCTACCGCAATTCCTGTCCATTCCTCTCCCCCTATCCAAGACAAAAGGCTGTCATGGAACCCACATACGAGGCTAAAAAGACAAGAACTAAACAGATGCTTTGGACAACTGTACAGACTACATCAAAGGATCCCATCTCTCAATAGAAAATAAATTACTAATCTAAAAAGTTATATCTAAGCCAATCGAGGCATACATAATAGATCTATGGGGGACAGCAAAAAAGTCAAACATCAAACGCATCCAATCCTTTCAATCAGAAGACCTGAGAACAATGGTAATTGCCCTGATTACTTCAGCAACAAAACCCTTCATTATGATCTTTATAGTCCTATTCGCCAAACCCGGTAAACCACCCAATGACGCCTCATCTTACCGTCCAATTAGTCTACGGCCTATCCTCTCAAAAATATTTGAAAAACTATTAAAACGTCTACTTCCAATAGTTGAATCAGAAAACCTTTATTCCTGGTTGGTTCCCTACATTCTTGAACTCATCCCTTCCAAGTTCATAAAATTCCATAGTAACCTATCCAACCATCCTAATCCCCTAAACACAGTCATTGCACTACACCATTCATCCCTATAAACCTCCTTGGAGACTAAAACGGCAGTGGCCTTGTGAGTCACAAATACGTGACAGTGGGAGTCCTGGCAATGGTCAGTTTCTCCAATCTTGTCCAGACGTCTGTGGCTCTCACGCTCTTGGTCACACTCTGCTGGCTCTTATCCAATGACGCAGCTGACGGAGGAGTGTGGGGGACTTCCCAGGACTCCGCTTCCTCCTTCGCACGCGAGGGAGGTGACAACCATGTGGACTTGGGAGGTCTCTGGGCTGTTTGTAAATACTGTATGAATGAGCGAGTGAATGAAAATTGTGGTATGAATGAAATCATTTATCACAATTACTTATTGCCCAATGAGGCAGATTGTAATTTTATCATAGTAAAGTTGTTAGTTTGGTCCAAAACCACACCTGACACTAAAAATAGCCTTTTAAAAAAAAATCAGTTAGAATGACTGGTTTCAATTGTTGATTTTTAAACTTTTTATTGGGGGGGGGGGTAGAAGGGGGAATATTTTGAAATTATTTTTGTTATCAGCTTACTGTGTTATCTGAACATGTGAAAAAAAATCAAATATAGTTTCAAGCTAACTTGAGAAATCATAAAAGTCAGTGGAACAGGGCCTAGTTTTTTATATTTAATTCATTATTCACATACTTTCCATTTCTATATAAATGTTAACCCACTGTGCTGTGAAAATACCTCCAAAGTTTCAGATCAATTTAATAATTTTCAGGAGTGCTTTCATTTTAAATACAGACTTAACAGCAGAATATGATGATAAGCAATTTTAGAATAAACCCTCCTTCCTATTAATATTTAAGTAATACAACAGAACAATGTTAGGTAAAAAACCATTAAATTCATGATATAGCATTTATATTTTATACATAATTTTTATTGTTATAATATTTATAAATAAAAAACTGTAGTTTATCCAGTTTAACATATTCTGTGCAAAATGAAAAACTCATTTTGTACATTCTTGATATGTTTCACAACACCCGAAATAAGGCGTATTAACTTGTTATTTCTAATTCATCAATAGTTATAACCTCATATATACTATTATATTGTAATTATATTAAATGTTCGTAAGCTCTCTAGTGTGCTAGACACAATTCTTTTTTATGTATTATCCTTCATATAATATATTATATCTCATGAGTAACTAACATCATCAAAATGGAGGAAAATGAACAAAATTATACAATGCGTCTGACATAAAGTACAGTTAGCAATAACTTACTAAGCGATGAAGTTATGAGATAGTAATTAGGAAAGGAAAAGTGGCTCTTTTAAAAGAATTTTATAAGTAATTATTAAAAACTTTGAATTATAATTGAAGATAATGGTAACCAAGATTTGATATATTTCTGCAACAAATTTACTAGTTCAAAATCAAATGCATTGTATAAACAACTTTCAACTCCATATTAAAACAGCCAACAAATTAATTATAAAAAAAAATTAGAATCAGAAATTATAAGGTTCATTGCTTTGACAATAAATGTTTCTATATTCTACTTCTACGTTTCTTAAAAATTACACATATAATATTATTATAATGACTTTCAATGTTAAAAATGGATTACAATCATTCACAAAGCCCACAAAAAAAAAAAATGTGCAAGGATTTAAATTTGGCACAATAACTATTTACCCCATCATTGTTACTTTTATTTTCATTCTTTTATACAGTATCTACCTTTCTTTATCATTAATACATAAAAAATTATCTTTGTATATATATATATGTTGGTTATTAATTAATTACCTCACTTTAAAGGTACAGACCTCTAAAATAGCTTGAAGCTAAAATATATCCCGAGTTCATACGTACATAAACAATATCAATGTCGAGTATGATTACCCAAGCACAACAATCTCAAAACTATATAATATATTTATATATAATATTACAAACCCTATGAAACAATTGACTATTATGATTTCCATCGCATTTTTTTTTTCTTTTTTTTTTGTCTTATTTGGTAATATATTTTAAAAAAAGTTTTTTTGTATTGGACGGGGATTTTGGAAATCATACGCATCCCATTGTGTAACAATATAATTTTCTTAAAAAAAAATAAAAAAAAATGATTTCCCCGAATCCGAACTAGGCTCAACTATACAAAAATCGATTCATTTTTAAATCTCTTTTTTAGTTTTTGGCACGATATTCATAGATTAAAAAATAGAGAAAGACAGAGGTATACAAACAGTATGAAAAGAAAATCAAAATAAATTAACAATAAGACATTTTTATGAATATTTATCAAATTTCCACAGATTAAATTACACTGTTTCAGAAGACAAAGAAGAGGATAAAGGAAGAAGATTAAGAAGAAAAGAAGTAAATGAGTAACAAGATGTGGTAAAAATGTGTGAAGGGGGACAAAAGCAGAAAGGACAGAGAATGAAAATATAAAAAGATGAGTTGAAAAGTATGGGTAGGGTTTACAAACAAAATAATAGTTTTCTAGGTTTAACAAGCAATTGTGCATGCTTATCAAAATCAGACTACATAAAACTGTTAAGTTAGTGTGCTGTGACTGATTGCATTAAAGTAAAAACTTTGATCCACAATTTTTGATTACATTTGCCAGGAACTTACAAGCATTGCTACTTGACTATAGGCTGATTATCTCATTCAAAATAAAAGAAGAAATATGAGTGATCTCGTCTACTTCAACAAAATGACAAACTTTGATCTTAACACACATTGATGTAGAACACTCACTACATATATAATGAACAAACTGTATATACTAGACATGTAATATTTACTCAATTTAAGTATGTCCTATAAAACTGACAGATATCTCTCAATGGAAGTACCCTATAATTTCATAAAATCCTACATTATTGTTGGAAACAATACCTAAGAGCTAAGAGTGACATGCAAGGTTAGGATATCGAACGGCCACATAAATCTAGCCATAGGAGGCAATTGTATTATTATTATTTTTTTTTTTTGCTTATAAATAGACAGTGGAACTTTCTTTAATTAATTTTATGAAAGATATAGTATTCGTTCTTCATATAAAAAATATCTGTGACCACTGCTAAACTATAGTTAATTCTAATGGATTTTTCCCCATTCATACCAATAAGCTAAATGGCATGCCAAGTTAAAATTCTGTCATTTATAACGTTGAGTGATTTATAATTTTAAAAGTTTTCCTCCCAGACCTACAAGTGAGCTGATGGCATTTGATATCCTAAACAATTATATAATATTTAATTGAAGTACTCAAGAGAAGAGAGCAAAAATAGTTCAAACACAATTAATTAAAACTAAAATCCAGAATATATTTGAACTGAACAGTGAAACTAGAATTTTAACTTCACAGCCATTTTCAAAACAACAGATTAAATAAAATAACACTAACTGCTATAAATTATTGCTCGTAGCATGGTAACAGTAATGAAACCATTTAAATAAATTTGAATAGAGAACTATAATAGCAAACAGTAATTGTATTAACACATTTACACGTGACTAACGCACAAATCCCTGTAAAATTGTGAAGTAGAAGCATGATTATCTACAGCAATAACACATTAAACACGACACATTTATTTCATATAAAAGACAATTTAAAAAAAGTACAACAGATAAGAAAACAACTACGCTAACAGTTATAAACATTAGCAGTCATAGTAGCAGAACGAAACTCGTGCTATCTAAAACTATGAAAAGGCATATCTGAAACCCTACCCTAACCTAAAGCATAGCTAGGCTAAATGTTAATCTTCAAGAGCCTTCCATATTGTCAGGGATTGTCTGGTGGCGTGAGGGATTTAGTATAAAAAATTGACACACGTGCTTTTACTTTGCTTTTGGTCAAAACTATAAAAAATAAAAATCAACAGGCATTACACCAAAAGCTTTCAGCAACTAACAACGACTAAGATAGTAGATCCCTATAGCTAGATATTATCTTTTATATATATTTCCATTTCATAGGAAAACAACTTAAAAGATTTTCATCATGATTAACTTCTATATTTGTATACCTATATATAATTAACAATTAAAAAATAAATAAAGGAAAAAAACCTTGTTTAAAACTATTTTGTTCCCATTTTAGTTCAATGTACTTGCAAACTGCGAATCACACGACTAATATTCACTTTATCTATCACGATTGTGCCTCGGTGGACTTCACCAATCAACTAATACTGTAAACAACACCATTTATAATTGTGCGTAACATTATGTTAATAATTATAAATAAATATATAAAATAATAAACATTAGGAAAAAATAAAACAAATAAAAAAAAATGTAATACCTATATTTGCTCAATATTTCTACAGGATAAAATATGATGAACAAAATTCAATTGGTTGCATATACATACATGTATACGCAGTTCAAATTTATAAAAAGAAGGTGAGAAATTACAAAAAAAATAAAAATAACAAGAAAGAGATAGGCAAGTGAACATTCTGTTTAGTTTCGTATGAAACAATGATAACTACCTTATCCACTTAAATACACTGTGAAGAATATGGCTTTATATATAATTAATTCATTACCCTGCCTTCAATATCGAGGGAGAGGAGCGGTTGAAGCAGCTGCGTGACAGAACAAATGAACAGACAATAATCCCTCCCTCGCATTGGCACAATTTCTTATTGGTTAAAACATCTTTAAAACACAACAAACAGCATTAACAGCTGCATTAAAAACAGATATGTTTAAAAAACATCAACTTCACTTTTTTTTGGTCCAGATTCACACCCACCCTTGTAAATATTATATAATATATATTATGTAACTTCAATTGACACTTAAAAATAAATAAAAAACAAAACAAAAGCAGAATAAAAATTGAAATAAAAGGCACAAAAATGCAAACTCACTACATGCTTACATATTGATTTGACTACAATAATCAGGTCTGGAAGCGTTTCTATTTCTCCTTCTTATTTAAACAACTATCAAATATCTACATCATTCCAAGTTATCAAGCAAACTTATAAATTAAATTGTACATTAAGTTTTACACGTTTGTTTGTTCCCTAAAGAATTACAGAATCAGAAAAAACAAACAAAAAGTGTTCAATACTATTGATCTTACACAAGCAAAACTGAACTATAGTATAAAATAAGTTACAAAAATAAAAAAAAAAAAAGGAAACAAGATGTTTAGAACTTACAGCCAATAAAATTATTGCCTAAAGAAAGTCATAAGTAAAATTAAAAAATAACAAGAAAATAACCAATATTTGTTTTTCTTAAATGATTACTGTAGGCAGTTTCAATACATACGCATTAAAAAAGATTTCCTAAAAATAACTGATTTGCTTAAAATTTAAGTTTTTTTTTATATTTATATGATTTTTAATATACTTTAAATATTCCAGTCCATTACATAGTTTTTATAATAAATAGAATATTTCATTCAAAGATGAAAACTCTCTGAAAATTTGATTGTCAGGAGAGAGAAACTTTTAGCCCACTGTATGAAACATATAATATATATATATTTATCCTATTAAATATTTATTTATTCTATATAATTAATGTGATTATGTGTAAAAGATTTGTATAAAAAAATAGTAGAGAAAAAAGAGGAGAGAAAGACAGAAAAATAGAAAAGATATTAAATAAATAGACAGGATTTATAAGTATTTTTCTTTTTAGGTCCCCTTCATATCAACTAGGTGTAATATTGTCTACATAGTGTAATAAGATATACTTGCAGACTTACGATTTTAATATTAAAAAAAAATTCACATACGAGGAAATTCAATGGCTTATCTTTGGGGATATCCCCGTTTTTCAAGGGACAAACAAATGTATAACCCTTGAATTATATTTCCAAACCCCCAAAAAATTGTCATTACTCCCCGAGCCACCGATTTAAATATTAAAAAGCTCACAATACTGCAGAACGAACGGGCAGAACAAAATCCCTTCCCTTTCAGATCATATTAATATTAAATAAAAAAATCACATTAAATTACATTGTTTAAAATCAACAAGATATCATTCCATAATCCTAATCAAACTAATTAAAAACTTACATCTATAAAACACGTATGTTTTAATTATTAACACTATTTAAATAATAATTAAAAAAAATACTAAGAGATTCTAAAAGGAAACAGCCTAAGCTAAAAAATATAATGCTAGGCAAACACTACAAGCTAACAAATAGATTTTCTCTCATTTTTTGGTCAGGTGCTTGCCCCGATTCGTCTGGTATTCTGTTAATTACAATTTCATAAATAAATAGACAATGTACATATTTCCATAGATATGTTAACATTCGATCGAATAAACTTATATAGGCCGGCTAATTACTTGTTCAATTTATAATACCATGGAGGCAAGTAAATACAATTAGGCAAAACTAATGACCGAAAAAGAGGAAAAAAAATTAAAAGAGAACTTGATAATACAAAAATAAGGAGAATACTGATAACCATTATATATATATATATATAAATATATACTATAAACTAATTATAAAAATTACAATAATTAAATGTAATCATTTAATTTGATAAAAATTGAACAAAGAAAAAAAATCGACCCGTTTCTCTAGGCCTTGAGTCCGTTGTATTTGTTACACATATTTTTTTTATTACTTTTTTTTTTTTAATTTGAATCAGTGAAAACAACAGTTTAGTAGGCATATAACATTTTGGAAATAAACATTAACGCATTGCAGCAGACTGGATGTTTGATTTAGAAAAAGACACCCTCAGGTGGTTTTGTTCACTCAATTGGTAATTGTGCATTTTCTGAAAGAAAAAAAATAATAATTAAATTCCTCTTTATAAAAACCAATGAGACATAAACTAATAACATATTTTTTGAATACTCACTATAAGTGCTGCAACAGCATCATCAATACTTGGAAGCTCTAAAAGCGCCATTTTCTTGTCTTTACTATAATAAGTAATTGAGATACTATTAATTAGATTTTTTATATGTTAATTTTGTAGAATAATATTTAAATGGTGGAATTAATTATATTGTACTTTAATTTTCTACATGACCCTATGTGTATTGATGCTTAAGTGTGTTGAGATAACATAGCGTGTGTTTGTTTTGAATACTTGGGAGAGTGTAACTGAAAAGTCATAGATTGAAATGAAAATATGTCATGGAGAGTGAGTCAATTGTGTCACGTGGCCATGAAATGGAACTTCCATGTAAAGTCTCATTTCTAAAGATTGAACTGGAGACTTACAATGACCAGAACAGACAACAGGCAAACAAAGGGGTGAAAACAAGGGTTTCTGGTTTTGGAAAAAAAAAAAAAAAAAATTATACATAAATGGGTCTTATATCATTTTCAGCTATTTTCACTGACTTTTTTACTTATACTTATCTCTTCACTCTCAAGTACAGAATGAAATCATAAATTTATATATTTTATTATACTGCCCAAAATGAGATGTTAATCTGAAATGAGATGTTCAAACACCTACACTCATTGGTCGGTTAATTTTGTACCAGACGCTCCTTTTTATTTTTTCAACAAATAAAGTATTTATATTTTTCCATTTACAGACAAAACCACAAGTTTTTGTTTTGAAGAGTTTTTTTTGGGGGCCATTTATTCAAAATTTTGTTCTCATCTTTAGTAAAAAAAAAAAAAAAAAAATTACAATCAAGGGGATAGATCTTGCAACACTGGACCTTAGCATTGTGTATTTCATTCCATTAGTTCTTCATGTAATATGGGGATGTTGAGTAATAGATTGTTGAATATCTAACGATCATTTTTTATCCAAGAATAGGTGTAATTTTAATTTGGAAATGAATACTAATCTGAACTCGAGGTTTACAAAAATCTTTGTTTAAGTATTTACAAAAGGATAGATTTTTAGTCAACAACTGGTAATATTGTTATCCAATAGAAGCCTTTTGCTACCGATTTTATGTTAAGATCAGGCCAGTATACATGTATGACACAAGTTTTTATATTACAGCTAATGATAGGCGATCGGTTCCAAAAAGATCATGCCACATTTGTGGAACTTATACACCTTTTAGTAGATTTAAATTGTTTTAATATCAAAATATTGCTTTAAGTATTTAATGACATTAAAAAAACACAGAATAGAATTGTAATGACCTGATTAATAAATAAATTATAAAATGTTTAGTATTTTTCTCTTAAAAATTGTAAATAAAATATTTTTTTTTATAAATTATACAAAATTTAAATCAAGTCACGAGGAAAGTAAGATAGAAAAGATACTTAGGTTAATGATGGAAAATATAAATGAAAAATTTGCCGAAAATAAAGGTAGTTTTGAATGTAGTATGGAAGAAAAATTTGCCGAGAATAATCGTTGGATGGACGAAAAATTCGTACAAATTGACAAAAGATTCGATAGCTTTGAACAAAGATTACAAAACTCTTTCAAAGAATTTAATTAAGTTAGAGTTTCAAAAATTTTAAAAATCTGACCCAGTAGAAGATATAAATAAATTTAAAAGTACAATTGTTAAAAGTTTGAATTGGAATAAATTCGAATTTAAAATTTTATCTCATTTTAGTGAAATTCCCCTTGGCAAGTTTAGTGGGAATAACAGGAAAATAAATAGAAGGAAAGACGTTAAAAATAACTGCAGGGATGTTTTTAATACCATAGAGTATAATTATAAAAAGAAAAGAAAAACGAGTTATACTTTATTATTATGAAATAATGGTAATCGGATGAATATAAAAAAGTAATCTAAAAATAAATAAATAAAATAAAAAATTTAAAATTAATAGAAAAATCTATTATAAAATAATGCCAATCAGGCACGTGTAAAATTTGGTATATTTTAATATTAGATTTGTTAATTTTAAAATAAGACAACTGGCATTGGAAAATAAGAAGTTAAAAACTCAAGAAGGCAGCGGAAAGAGTGGACGAGCCTGAGGCAAACTCTCTTTCAATTTGATCCAGCCACGAGACACAAAGGCAACCACGCTCTGCTACTAAGAAACAAGAAGAATTTGCCGAAGGACGCAGCTTAGTAAAACTGGCCAGTCGCGATTAACATTATGGTAAATGTTAAGTTTAGTTTCTGACATTGTAAAATTTATCACGCACGTGATTATATGTAAATAACTAAATGAATCAATTTGTAATTAAACAATTTTCCTTTTGCCAGAATTCTTTTTTATATTAACAGAACCTTTATAAAACCTCAGATAAAAAATTATTTAAACAAAAAAGATAAAAAACATAATAATATATAGAAAATAAGAACTTACGGGAAGAACTTAAAGCCTTTAACAGAGAAACTGTTATTTTGAAAAGCATCCTTCAAATCTTCTTCCTTTACATTAGGTCTAAAACATATAGTAGGATATAAGTAAAAAAAATATTTTAATTAATTTAAAGTGAAGAAATTGCAGTAAAAAACAATTACGGAATGTTTGATAGATGAAGAGTGGCAGATGGAGGGTAGATGTTTTGGTAGTTTTTGGAGCCAGGCTTCTTGAACCTGTGTAGGTTGGATGAGGTGTAGTCCTTTGTGAGGCCAGCGTCAGGTTGGCCTTCTTTCGGCAGCTGAACGGTCTGATGCTTAGAAGACATCACTCTCATCTGCTTTCCATGCAGGCGAACTTTATCCAAGTGCATCATCGCTGAAGGCAAACATATTCAATTACATTAACAAAAAAACAAAGATACTGAATATAAAAATTTTGAGAATTGTATTTTGCCTGAAGGGGGGGGGGTATTTATTATTGAAAAGTAGTTGATGAGTACAGAATTAGATTTTGTATGTTTAACAACAAATTATAATGTGTTCCCTTAATTTCTTCACAAGGATATTATTCAATTTTCATTTCCTTGTAATTTTTTTTATAGGGGGGTAGATTTTTTTTCCCCTGTATATTAGTTCAATACTACAGAGCATTTCTGTAGAAGTCTCCTTTAATTGAAATAAAAATCTATACCCCTGGAGAAAAAAGGCAAGGAAAATCAAACAAATCATTATTTATTGTTTTTATATAAATACCTAGATTAGTCCCAAGTGCATACTAACAATTTGTCTTCAAAATTATTATGATTCATTAAGAATATTAGAACAAAACCATATTAAGAAAAAACAGAAGATCAAGCTTAGTACATCTGTGAATCCCAATAATTATTTTATTCACTGCCAAAATGGCCATGTTTACAAGTATCTATAATGCCAAATTTAGAATTTCTTCAGTATTGGTTGGATGGGAAGGTTGAATTGATTATCAAATGCTTTGTTTAATAAAGTAGGTTCTAGCCAACTGAGTATGCCACCTGGACATCCAGTATATTTTCTACTATTTAAGTTTTGTCCATGTTATTTTCAATTGAACCCCTACAAACCATTTTTTTTTGCCTTTCGTTAAGTGAAAAAAATGTTCCTAATGATGATGTTTTGTGGCATTGGGCATTTATGGATCAATTACCTATTATAAAAAATGTCATGGGTAACTAGGCCTCCTTATGCTTGTACCAGCATTTAAATGGTTTGGTGCTCCCCAGAAATGGTTTGGTGCTCCCCAGAAATGGTTTGGTGCTCCCCAGGGTATGATGAGGCCTCCCATGAGAATAGTGTGAACAATTACAATCAACGGGCACACAAGGGAATAAATTCACACAAATTGATAATTCTATTTATCTTTTGAATAAATCAAAGGCGAGATTCCAAAAAAGGTGCCTTTAGGAAAAAGTTGATGTTGCCCTAAAACCATACTATTACAACCTTTAAATGAGCAGCACTTTATATAAATTATTAAAACTAATAAGAGAAACAAATTAATTTATGAATTTGCACAAGCTGTATTACCCAAGTTTGCTTGGTGAGGCTCCGCCATCTGGATCAGAGCGCTGTCTTTCTTATTGTAAAGAATCTTCACTCGTTGAACATCGCCGTATACACCTGAATCATTAAAAAAAATTAAAAAAAATGCGTAAATATTTAAGAAAAAATAATATGGGACAGATGAATGAATGATAATTGAAAAACATAAATATGAATTATGTATTAAATCATATACAACAAATCAATTTAAGTGTGTTGAGAAGTTTAGGAAGAAACGTTCAGGGAGCAGGCACAGACCTCCCGACAGAATCAATATTTACAAATAATAAGACATAATAAGCATTAGAGTAGAAAATAATAATATTAAATTGTCTGTTTGGGATATTTGGAAAATTCTGTGTTTTGAAAATCAGAAACATATAGTAAAGCAGGAAATAAAACGTTACTCTAAACAAATGAAATAAATAGAAAGTTCCAAAAAATGAGGCTATAATAAAAAAAAAAATTAAGAAGCATTTCAGAAAATACTACTGTAGGTAATAAATGCAGGTTGTAAGGAAATAAGAGAATATCAAACTAAAAAATGTTATCTAAAGAGCATAGATACATAACACTTTCTTTGTCTATAAGAATACAATGTAAATTATTCTAAAAAATAAAACAAAAAAAGAGAAATGTAGTTTAGTTAGGTTTTTATACAATAATTCATAAAAGCATAAACATAAAATAATAAAAAAAAAAATAGAGTGAACAATGAAAAATGAACGTACCAAAGAGTGTGAAGAGAGCATCCGTAGTAACCAACTTCAGTGTTAATGCGCACACATTTAGAGAAGATAAGAGTGTGCGCAGATGGCAGGATAGTGAGTGGGAAGAGCAGGGAATGAAAAGAGAGAAACAAAAATTGTAAAGATTAGATAATGTTTTATGTAGATTTTTAAAGAGATCAGGCTATGTTTATATCTGTGCGTATCCTACAAAGCAATACCTACATGTTTTTGGATAGTGTAAACTCAAACCACACACAGGTACAAACATATCAGACTGAGAATACTTAAGAGTTAAAATGAAGTAAAGTGTACCTTATTCGCGAAAGAGCAGCTTTTAAGACCAACTTTACTAAACTGTTACAGTAGATAAATAAATACTCTTTCACTAATACAGGTAGGAAATAGAACATCAACAACTGATGTAAGTTATAGCTAGCTATAAATGATTTAACTTAGTAGAAGGTTAACAGTCTTCTATCAAGCAGAGAAAAAGCCTCCTAGATCTTTAATTTACTAATAAAAGATTAAAAACAGATATATGTATATAAAACTAATACCATATCGTTCTACTTTGAAGGAAAAGGAACATAGCAATAACTGATTTCCCACTGAGAATTTTTTTTGAATAGGTGAAAATGTAGTTATATAAAGAAGGTAAGTTGAATATAACTTGGTGTATTCTTAACAAAGACCAAATAAATGTCAAACAGATTTAAAAAAAAATAAAAGTACTGCAAAAATAACCTTAAAATAAAATTCACCCAATATAACAAATAAAAGGAAAAACCGACACCAATAAAAAAAGAAAAAGAGCATGTAGGGCGAACTCATAAAATAAAATGATTTCCTATACTGTTCAAGATTTTTGAGACTTAATATTTATTTTTTATATTAATGAGAAAATATAAAGAGTTAAAATTGGATAATATATCAATTACACTGGCTTAAATCAATAGAACTACCTAACTCCCAAAATAATTCATAAATATTTGTCCAATACTTGTACTCAGATTTTAACCATAAAAGGGGTTAAAAGGGACCCTGAAGAAGTTATATTATATAAACACAACTCATTAAAAAAAAAAAAAATGCTACTATATATTTGGAATTTTGTGACTGTTTTACTTAAAACTTATCTAATTGAACTAGGAAAAATTCAATCAAAGTGTAATATCAAATAAATTGTATCAAAAGCAATTCAACACCACCACTCCATCCACTATCATTTTGATGGAACCTATTCTGTAATCCTCCCTTAGAAGCCTACATTCCCTGGGTTTTCTTTACACCTTCCTAGCCCAGCCTCTAAATTTCTCTTTTTTCTTTCACTGTGTTCAGTTCACATTCTTCTTTCAAACTGTGTGAATCAGTAAATTATAAAGCATTTTTTTTATATTACTTATTAATATAATGAATAGCTTTATTTCACCTCAAAGGACAAAGAACCCATTTCTGAAAACACCCCATCACTCAAGTCACTTGATACAATAAAATGGAATGACCTAATATAAAATTGACGGGGGGACGGGGGCACAGGAAGTGATACCAAGTTTGTTCTGATTTAAAAAAATACCAGAAGCTAAACTTGGGATCTACTGATCTACTATATCAGTAAAAAGCCACTTTACTTTGAACAACTTTCACAAATTACTTGAATGACAGAATTAATAACCTTTTATTAGTATGTATGAAAAATAATATAGATCAGTTTTTGAGAGAAGATACTTGTAACATAATGTTACAATAATAATAAAAAAAATAAAAGAAGAAACAAGTGTACTTAAAATTGAAAAAAAGAAGGTTTTTCTCTATTTTCCAACATTGCTGAAGTTAATAAGAAATATTCCAGAAATCTAAAAGAAAGAACTAACTAACTAATTGCAGTACTAGTATGGTTTATTGACGGAGGACATGTTTTAATTATGTGCAAAAAACATACCTCTTCATTAAGATTGGACACCAGAAGAACGCAGGTGTTGGAAGGTATCTGACCAGGGATCCTCATGGCTCCTTGTGCTGCAAGTGCAGAAGCTGCGTTGCTAGGTAATGTGAATCCGGCTGCTGTCAGTGGTAATCCTGTCAAAGTAATTAATATATACACAACTGACTACTGCTTTATATTAGCTTCTGATTAGTTGCCAACAATTGAAAATATTTATATCAAGCCTCAACTGCTGACAATTATAAATAATAATTTGAGGAATAAAATTCAAATGATATAAAAGTTATCTTCTGAAAAAAATGTAACAGCTCAACTAGTTCTTTAAAGGTGGGGTGTGAAGCTCTTTGGTACAATAGGTTGACAATCAAGGCAAGGCCTTTATAGATATCTTGAGCTCTTTACAAGGAGCTTCTGGGCACAAAAAATATGTACTAGCTGTCACAATAGACCATTTTTCAATGTGTGGGTTGACCACAATACCCTTAGTAATAATGATAATAATAATATTAAAATGCTAGTTAATTAATATAAAATTTAAATGGTTAACATTTTATTAGTGTGCAGTAAAGTACTTAATTTACCTTAACGGTGCAGACTGTTTTTTCCCCAATTACTCAAATGAATATTTCTCTAAACTCATAAAAAATGCTTTCTTCCTTAGGAAAACAAGAGATAAATTTTATGTGCATCAGGTTATAAGAAAATACAACAATAACATAACAACTGATTAACTTAAGTCAAGCGCTGAAATTCAGAGTGTATCCACCCATTTATCAGAAACAACAATAGCTTCAATATTGATATGAATCAGCAGCAAATAAAAAGTTCTTATTTATTCTACAAGCCATATAGAAACAGAAACAAGCATAGACATGCACTTTATAAACTTAAAGACAACAATAATATTATAAGTAACAAAATGTATGGCTTCATGAGCATAGACGGGAGTATTACATTACTTCAAGGTGGGATCCAGATTTTGGGGATAAGATTTACTCTCTTTATTTATATTTAAATATAAATAAATAATGACTAAACATCAATAATTAAGGGCAGTAATATTTAAAATCCCAGTACAAGATATTTTACTCCAACTACTTGCACCTATTGTGTATACTACTTTTTTTGTATAATTTGAGGGGCTTATATCCAATGATCCCCCCCCCCCCAGCCATCTTAATGCTTCATTCTCCTTGTCCCTATCAGCAAGCATGTTCTGTTAAGGAATGTTTCCTTTTAAGGAGAGTATTTTGTATCTCATCTTCTAATCTTTATTTGAAGCAGACCAATAAATTTCTTTTTTTCAAATAAAATAATTATAAGTAAATAAGAAAAATACCAACTGTCTTGGAATATGAAGGGTTCTTAAGTGATGAAGTTAATAATATGAATCTCAAAAATTATTCCCAAGAGAGTTTTAAAATTAATTGTTGTTACTAGTAAAATATACACAAATGATACCATTAGTATCAGTCAAGTTTTGATTAGGTTTATTAAATATATCATGCATGATGTCTTTTACGAGCAAAAACCACGAGACAAACAACAGTAAATAAGGAGGTGAGGATTATTCAACTTACAGGAATGCAACACGTTTTTAAATAAAAATATAGCATCCATTAAAATTTAAGCTAGTGTTATTTGTACCTTTTTGATCAGAAATTATAATGTAATTACGTCTGGTTTCACAAAGTTGACAATATGAACGGGTGAATAATGAAGTTACTACACTGCGCTCATGTAGGTATTTATTCAACTTGGCTTAAGCCCAAAATACATTTATTTAAAAAAAAACAGAATAAAATACTGTAATTATTCATACAATTTTTGACCAAACAGCCACATATATTTTTGTTATTAATTAAATACAAAATTAACAAACCATATTGAAAAAGAGGTAACTTGCCAGTGACAGGAGAGCCCGGAGCGAAAGGCCCAGCCAACGGTGAGGCTAGCCCATGCAACGGACCAAACGGAGATGCAAGTACTCCTTGAGCACCTAAAAAATTCATTAAATCATGAATTTCTTCTCAATCATCACAAGTACTGTAGAAATAACCAAGCAAGTAATAAAAAAGTTAACAGAATAATTTAATTTAGTCCTTACAAATTGGAGTTTTGTACAGGTAAGTTCATGGGTTGTAATAAATCTTTCTCTCTTTTATTACATTTTTTTTTGCCTTGGTTCTGGTCTCATACCAATTGTTTTTAACGCTGAGATTTGGCACATTAAGTCACTGGATTAGCAGTGATTAAGTTCCAGAAAACCCAAAGTGAATTATAATTTCTGAACATGACATTGACATTTTAAGGCTACTAAACACCATAAGGGTTGTAATAGTTAAATATCAACCTTTATAATAAAACAAAATAATCCTGAAATTAATAAAAAAAAAAAAAATTTCTCAGTAGTTAAAATATCCTAAAAACAATATAAAAATGATAAGAACAATAATGAATTCCAATTCAAAAAAAAAACCTTGCAACTCCTATGATACTACTAAAATACAATCAAACTTGTCTTAATTCCTCATTACGGAGATGTATGTTGTAGTGGGATCCCACTCGGAGGTCAGTTATACTGCACATATAACTCCACAATGAATTACTGCTAAGTATCTGTTGAGCCTAGCTGGTAAGATGATTTCACAATACTACAAAACATAAACCAAGTTACATTAAAGGGACCCGGAACTTTTTTTTTTAAATATTTTACAAGTATCATATTTTATTATAGATGTTAAATGTAACGCTATTGCTAACCTTGTGGTGTTTTGTAGCTTGAATATGGCAAATTTATTGAAAGCACAAATATTTTTAGGGGGCTAGAAAATTAGATTCACAATCTATAAAAGTAGCTTTTTCTATTCAGCATCAAATTAACAGTGAATTATAATCGATCGAAAAATCTGCAAATATGTAATAGAGTAATATAAAAATAATGACTCATTTTTGCTTTACATTTGAAGAGAAAAGGTTTACTACCCATCTGCCACTATCTAATTAGTAGAAGCTTATAAGTCAGGCCTATAGATTCAGGCTTATAGATTCACGTAATTTAATGTGTTACTAGATGAAATAAGTATCAAAAAATTAATCATCATAAGAAACAATTTTAAATCAAGACAAGCGGTTTCAACTGTAAAGCAAAAATAAATATGCCATGTCATGATTTTTTTTTTTTGTCATTATGGTGGGATTACATGGGGCATGAAGTACGAAAGTGAGTATTATTGTTACACTTAATAAATATTGAGGAAATTAATAACATTGAAATTAAACAGTTCACATGAATTGTAAAGACTAAATTAATTTTAATGTAATTATTTTCCTTAATCCATAATTTTATCAATCCGTATCAAATGATTATCAATAATACTCACTTTTGTACTTCATGCCCCATGGGAACCGGGCATTATGGATGGACCCCTGTTAAGGGCTAAAAGGTTATAAACTATCAGGATTTCTATTAATGAGAGTGAAATAAAATTATTTTATTAAATTTTTAATCCGGATTTGAACCTAGAAACTTCACATAAGAAGTGCTTAGCACTAAACCATGTGGGACTTATTTTTAAACTTATGTAAATTTAACTCTTTATAGCATCATTTCATTTTAATATCTTATTTTAAAAACCATTCATTACTTATTAATTAATTTTGGTACAATATATTGTTATGATATTTAGATGTTGTGAGTTTGGGATGTTGCCTTTGATATAAATTCGAAATTAGCGGGCATAAAAGGGCGGTAGCGGATCACGGCTATGAAGGGATGAACATTATTTGTTGCCGTTATATCTAATATTAATACTTATCATATTTTGTCTCAGACGTGCTTTTATGTATATAAATTCATGAATCGATTTGTAATTAAACAATTTTCCTTTTGCCAGAATTCTTTTTTATATTGACAGAACCTAAAAAACCTCAGATTAAATTTAAAAGAAAACAAAATAGATAAAAAACATAACAATATATTAAACCTATTTACATCAAAATGAAACCTTTGTCAGACTTGTACAGCTGCAATTTAAATTCTGCTTTCAATATTGAAAGTATATACAAATCAATAAATTTCTTGATTACCTAAAAACTGAGGTGGTATATTAAAAGAAATAGGTGGGTGGGTACCGGGTATCCGAGGCTCATGGAAACCTCTCCTCAGCGGGTTTGCCGCAGCGTTGAGGATGAGACCCGGCAAAACTTGTTCGGCACCCAGTGCTGCCTCGAGGGCACCTTCACCATTCGGGAGGGACGGGTTTGTGTAGTCTCGCGACTTGTCATTGTTGTACTTGACGTTAAGGGAGGTCAGCTTGGAGTACTCAATCCTGAGGGTGCAGCACGAATTGTAGATGTTCTGTCCATCAAGAGACTGGAAAAATATATTTTACTAGTTAGAATAAATAACCAAGCAAATATCTACTATTGAAAATTTTTATTAGAAGAAAACAGCATTGAAAAATAGAAATAAGTAAACTTACAACTTTGGCAGTCTGAGCTGAAACCACATCATGGTACTGGACGAGAACTTGAAACGAATCTAGAAAAACAAATTTGTTATATTTTTTGAATAATTAAGAAAAATAATAAATAATTTTTGTATTTAGAAACATGTGCTATCATTTATTTTCACTTTAATGGTTATCTTGGCCAATGGTCAATGGCATCATCAGTTTTGTGCCTTTAACGGCTATTATTGGTGGGTGTTTAATGTAAATCACTTTTAAGCGATACAAATTAGGCAAGAAGGCAATTGCTGCAGTTTATGTTCTCAAAATTTTCATGAAGGAATAAACAGTAAAAGGCATCGCAAAAACATAAGGATCATTCCAAAATATTACTTTCATGATTATTTGTCAAAAAAAAGATAATGTGAGGTCAGGGATTTGATCCCAAGAGTTCAAGCAAGGCACTCTTCCGTCTTGGCTAGCTATGGAACAGAACAACAGCTGTGCCAATATACAACTTCAATATTCCTGTCCTGGCATGTGTTTTTTTTTTTTTATTACCTAATAATTATAAAACAGCGTGATACTGTAATGAGTAATTATTAATATATACTGACTATAAGTGAAAAATTTTATGAGACTTTATACCATAAAAAGTGTCCTGACTCGCATCAAATTTAAATATATCACATCATAGCCATCTTTGAAATATCTATAGGTTATATAAGACCTGCTGATGTGATGTGATGACATTGACAAGCTATGAGGAAGAGTGCCAGGTCAGAGATCAGGGATCAGGAGGTATACTACCATCTTAAGATTCTAGATTCTTGGTGAAATTTACAGGATGAAAATTTCTTATACCATTTCTTATATTATAATTGTATTACTTTTTTTCTGATTGTAATTCTATAAATGGTGAAGCTTTTGTTTTTGTTGTTGCTGTTCGTTTACTGAGGGAGTACATAGATGGAAACAAAATTATTTTATATACTCTTGAAGTTAAATATGTATTAATTATAATCAAAACAATATCAGGGACAGTGGTAATAATGTTATAGATAACATCAGTCGCACATATGAAAGTGTTAAGTCAAATACAAAAATAAGAATCAGATCTATACGAAATGAGGGGAATATGTATATATTGAATTCTAATATCTATTATTTAATCTGTCAATAGAAGAGGAAGTGTTGGGAAATAATTATTATAAGAAGTGAACATCATCATCTATATTTATCAATAACTAAAATAATAATAAAACAATCCAAACAGGAAATTCCCTTTATAATATCCAATATTTGTGTAGGACCAACCCCCAACCCAACCCCACTTCAGCCACAGGTTCATTGCATATAACATTGAGTAATGAAACCATACAATTATGTAATTGAATATCGATGTAACCCTACAATTATATAGCGCACTCCAGATATAAACATGACTGGCGATGATGATATTTTTGGCCTGACAGTAAACAGGCAGTGGCCAATATATGAAGGAGTGGAGCAGCTGTTTATTTTAACTTCAAAGAGATCTCATTGGCCAGCTGGTCAGCGAACAACTTCAATAGAGATAGCAAATCAAATAGGAATTCGGACTGTGTTTCCACTGAGCTGTTTCCTTGGTTTAATTAAATAATGAATGGCTCTTAACTTCAAACTTTTCTAAAGAGGGAGTTATGTTAGTGAGCAATGAGCGTTGGTATCTAAAACATATATGCCTCCAGTAGTGTATAAAATATTGCCTATAGTAACACTAGAGCAAACAATACTCCTCAAAAATGATTTTTGTGAACCTCAATCCTTATCATAAATAAATAGCGATATTGATGGTCTCGACTTACTGTTTTTTGTAAAGGTGACAATCTTCAGCACCTTCCCATACCTTGAGAAAATCTAAAACAAATAAAATTGTATTATAAATTTTGTTATTAAGCTAAGAATTAATACATAAATTTCATCATTATATAATTTATGTATTAATTTTATCAAACCTAAATTAAAATAATTTATCTTTTACAAACTGAATTAACTCACTGTGATTCTCAGACTAATTTCAGTTTTCAATTTCTATGAAAGTGAAATTTCTGCACTGCGACCACAATTAATAAAGTATACATCTGACAGTTGATTGGCTCAGTTCTGTTCAAGAAACAAACAACAAAAGCATTGTGTGGAAACAAGAACACATTGTCTAATGTGAAGTTCAATATTTAAAGCATGATTTTTTTGTTTTATTTTGACATACATAAATGTCAGCTTTAGGTCCTTGTATAAGAAGGAGTATGATGTAAGATAATTTCATTTTTCCCCAAGAAACCCCAGAAAACCTAACATATCTTTTTATAACGCTTCAACTCATTTATATACCTACGGCTAACAATGAACTAAAACTTATAAAATTACTAAAAGGGTCTTAAAATTATAGCATTTAAGAAATGTAATGGTGACAAGGAGAGGGATATAATGATAGCAGTAGCAGTTGAAGTGCAAAAGTTGGCTAACTTTTCTTCTGAAAAAAAGTAGTTTCAGAAATGCATAAGCACGTGTTATACAAGAAAACTTGAGGAGGAAATACTGATAAATTTCTGTAAGAGGCCAATTGAGGATATTCTCCAGAACTGATGCAAAGAACTCTTAATCAGCATACTTATAAATAGAAGAAAATTTGTCTCTCTTTCTCAACTTATCAAGCCTGAAGGGAGAGGTTTTATTATCAAAAAGGTAGATAAACAGGGTGATTGACATTCTTCATATGCCTGTTTATACATATGTTTGTTCAATGACAGCAGACGTAAAAATGATTCAAGAGATCTGACATTTTAAAGGTATATTCACACAACACATCGTGTAGAATGGTTATTTTCAAGATAGTTTTTGGTTAAATAACAATGGGGCTTATAAAAAAAAAATCAAATGTGTAAAAACATCAAGGTGCTTTTATTTTTACTGCCTTCAAATAAAACTTCTAATCAAAATTTCATACTTTCAAGTGAAACTATGCTATGCAAATTACCACAAGGTTTTTATTCTTGGCATTTGTCTATTTTCTTAATACAATTTTTTATTGTGGGCTGCCCATGGCGCAAAAAACAAATTATGGTTAAATTAATTCAACAATATTGGAAAAACTTGAAAATACAATTATTTGAAGGATTTTAATACCCGGTTAATTGCTCATAAAGGCCATCCCAGCTTCTATTTACTGAATTTATGAAATATGTAACCATTTTGAATAATAATTTGGAACACCAGCTTTAGTATAATTGATTCAAACTTATTAGATAAGTTGATATTTGTTTATAAATTTTTGTAGACAATTTTAATAATCATTAATAACAATGTATCATATTCAATTTTAAATCTATAATAACTATCATGAAAATAATTTAACAGAATATTTACAAAAAATTTTATTTTATATTATAGGGATTCAAGGAAAAATAGCATTTCTAATAAACTTAACCAAATTTCAGAAATAATTGCCCAACCAACTCCCCAATACTTTTTCATTTTCAATTAGTTCAATTTCAACTTCAGTCAAGTTCACTTCTGATTATCGTTTATTCAAATTAATGTTGCATTGTCTTTAAAGTGTGGAGTTTGCCCTCCATATAAATAAAGGTGTCATTGTAAAGTTTAGTAAGAATACTTTTGAAAAAATTTCGCGATTGTTTAAATGCTAGGAAAAACCGTGCATGATCAAGCTACATTTACATCGATGGATTTCATTAACGATTCAGTTATCATTCAGAACAAAACAATATTTCTAACAGAATTACTAGTTATTTATAAAGATATTTAGTAACATTCATGGATTTGAAACAGCAAGAAGACCTTGTCAGTTTTACTGACTATCCTGTATTCTCAAAATTAAGCAATAAGATAGTAGTTTATAGCTATAAGAAGTCCGAATAATTTTACTATACATAATGAATACCCCTGTTAACAGCCTTAATACAGCTGCACTCGAACTAAGAAATGAGATTATAAATGCCCAGAGTCTCCTTCTGGAGAACGTATTACCGAGAGCGATCTTAATGCTGAAGAAATCGAAATTCCTTAAGTTCTTGCCAATTTTTTAACGTCTGTAATCGGTGGGAGAGGTTATAAAATACAAAACCCTGACAGAACGGCGCGCATTGTACAGTCGATAGCCAAAGACATCTTGTTTGCAGCATGAAGTAGAAGATAGCCTTCGAAACAATTGAAATTAAGTTTAGCGATGACGAGCCTATCAAATAGTAAACATGTGGTAAATATATTAAAACGATTCGGACAGCTGGTTACAGCTATCTCGAAGAAATGAAGACCTCATTCTGCGATGTTTACGACAAAATTTCTCCCTCTGAACTGATTTTTACGTGGTTTGCACTAAATACTGAGGTCGGCTGGGACATTTTTCATCGATTCGTTTTACTTTTTCGGGTAAAGATAAATTCCATGAAACATAGGGTATTTGTTGGAAAAGTATAAGCACTGATGTTTTCTCTGATGATACGTCAGCTATCCCCCCATCGTCTTCTAGAGAACTGACCATAATAAAAAACCAAGGACACCTGTGAGAATACGTTTAGACTCTGTTAGCAAGCCACAATCTCTCAGATATGTTCAATTCTGGGATTTATTGTGAATGCTATCTATTCATATGAAAATAGAAAACACACCGATGTGGGTGGGATACAATATTATGACGCTACGAGATTCTACTTGTCAACAACAAATATTTTATTCACCACCGATTAACGAATCGCTTACATCAAACACAATGGTTAATGAAACCATGAAAGGATCCATACCCCTAATCCCTAGCCCAAGAATGTGGTTAAAAATATATTAGTGCGACGTACGATCTAGCATATTGTATTCAATATGAGGAAGAACGTTTTTAAGATTTATTTATTCAAATTGGAGAATTTCACCTAGCCATTGCGTTTTTTAGCGCTATCAGGAAATTCATTGATAAATTTGGGCTCGAACGCGTATTATTAGACAGTGGTTTTCTAAACCCTTTTATTGGAACGAAACACTACAGTCGATGCAAACGTCTCTGTGGCACTTCACGGCATCCATTTCAACTCCTTTTTGGGGGAAAAACAGGCAAAAAAAGAGCGCGACAGTTTTAAAAACGCGCTCGAATTGCAAGGCATTTGACCAGATATTCAAAATCATTCAAACAATCGTATTTACAAGGGTTCCCATTACGGTTGAATCGATTCAATCGAAATTTGTTTATGAATCAGTTTTGGTAACGCACTTACCTGGGTCGTCTTACGCGATTGATTTTTACTCACCTTGTTGTGTTTGATATTTTAGAAAAAATCACAATTTACCGTTGGTTGAATAGAACTAAAAAAATTGACATTTGTGCACGTCAGTTTGGAAAACGCAGCCGATTATGTCAATTTCCGCTAAGGCATATAACATACAGGCTATGGTACAATTTAAATTTTGTATAAATTGCAGATAGCTTATCTTTCAGTTGAATAGAACCTCAAAATTTGACCACTTGCATTACAAATTTCACTAGAAGTGGAGCCACTTTGGGCAGCTAGACTTGACGATCCGAGTTGTACCCAATAAGGACTATCGATTAAAGATATCGGTAGTTTTATGTTAGTCCGTTAAATAAATGTGTCATTGGTTAAAAAAATGCCACCCACCCAAAATATGTGGCACCTGGGGGGAGACCGTCCCCCCAGGTACGCTAAGGAAAATCAAAAAAAACGCACAAATTATTTGTCTAATCTACTAACTGAATAACGTCTAATTTTGTATTCTCATAAACTTCTTTATCTATTTCACAAGCGCTTGCAACAGCTATACTGCCATTCTTTAGTGCTCAAAATGTTGCTGATATTAGCAGTCTGACGACTAACTACGAGTAGTAAGTCTGACACCACTAATATTAGCAACATTCTGAGCACTTGAGAATGGCATTATAGCTGTTGAAAGCACTTGTGAAAAAGAAATATAAACTGGCAAGAAGAGAAAATTGGACGTCATTCACTGAAGGTAAACTCACACAACAAGCAATTAAACATAAAATTTATTACCTATTTCAATAATGAGTTCAACAAAAAATGGCGAGGTCACGCATAACCAATTAATTATTATAGAGGGAAAAGCGTTCTAAGAGCATACTTGAGCATTTACTGTAACTAATCCACTAGCCTCGAAATATGTACAAATGCATCTGCATGTGCGCCATTACAATAAGTTAGTTCAAGAATAAGTTAGACAGCCGAGGATATGGCGATATCGACTCGAGGACCCAGAACCTGGAGGAGGATAACTCAGAATCCTATCCTTCAAGTTTCTTATTTCCTATTATTAGGCCACCCGACCCTCCTAACTTCACTTAAATCCTTTTCGCTGCTCTCGTTCGTTCCTTACCGGACGGTTTTCCGGTGTCCTCCGGCTCTTGGAAATATTCTAACGGTCTTTAGAACTTTCTCAAACTAAGACGGCTTGCTATATTTTTATTTGTGAATTCATTTTGGCTATTATTAATCGGCTATTTTTTAACAGTCAATAACAACAAGATGCAGATTTACTATGAATAACATGGCAGAGCGATTCGGGAGTACAAATGTTAACCAAGAACCCGTCTCTTCACCATGCCCAGGAGGAATCCACGATGGTGAAAAAAAAAATGTGTATTAATTTGTATCAAAGAAAAACCTTTACAAATATGGGTTAGGCTTTATTTACTCGTATCAATTTGTCAATCAAGGTCAAACAAAAGGATAATTTCTAGAGCAATCAGAAAGATTAACGAGTGAAAGCATTACGGGGATCTGGTTATGAGGTATATGTATATATATTTATTTTTATATACATTTATTATATAATCGGATTCTAAAAAAATAATAAAAACAAATCATAATTAGACTTAAAATTCATAACTCAAATATCAGAGATAAAATCCAGTTTCCATGACAAATTAATGATGCGAGCCCTCTATATATGCCATGATAAATGCAACGTAAATACATACATGAATGCTCGTTCCCTTTCACAGAGTCATAAGAGCCAATAAAGACTAATTAAAATGGAGCGATAAAACGGAAAAGCCTGGCCCATTGGCGGGAGCGGACACAACAAATCAGCAGGTATTCTCATACATATATATATTATATGATGTTAACTGCTCCTCCCAGTTGAATGGACTCCCAATTCCCCCCCCCCCCATCCTGTAATGAATATAATTATAGCCGCATAATAATTAGCTGAGAGGCAAAGCCTATCATCGGGTATACTATATTTCAGCAGGAACCATTGGAGCGAAATGAATTCTGTATTAGCGGTCAAGTCAGTTAGTAAATATACAAAAGGACACGTATGTACAGCCCTAAGCCTCTTCAAATAAGACCTTTCGTTATGTTTTCATGTGGCTCAGAGGAAACCGGCCAGAGCCCGGCTGGGGGGGGGAGGGGGGCAAGAATATCGAAGAATGAGTTTTTAAATGGCTTCAGACATGTTTTATGAACCCTTTCCCGCCGAATACGACAAAGTATAATACAAACAATTTCACAAACGTACATTTTTATGCAAAGAAATAGAAAGTAAGCTCCTCAAAATTCTACCCCTAAACAAAAAAAATTCAATTCTAATGAGCTGCATTACACAGTTAAGGGTTAACTTACGGGCGGGGAAATGATTTTTATTACATTTTGTAATTATAGTTCATCAAAGTTAGTTTTAATGAGGACGTCGAGATCTTTAATCAGAAACCCTAAACGGCAATAAGACAGGAAAATATTTATTTTTTAATTACAAGTGACTGATGAACTATTGAACCGATATTTTGCTAGGAAGTTTTACTTTAAGCCCTAGATATGATAAACAAAAAATCGATCCCAAGCAATGAAGTTACATTTTCAATAAATTAATAGTTAATACCAAATAAATATCATGTTGAGCATGGTATAAAAATAAAAATAATTATTTAAGATTGATCACGTCCAGATCAATAACTTGTCATGTGCGTTGGGCCTAAATTACAATTAATCTTGTGAGTTAATAGTATAGATAGTAAAGTAACCATGTATGAGAGTATGAGATGTAATTAAGAAGACAAATAAATTTACTTTAGGGCTCGACTCAGATCTTACTTCAGGTAAAGTAGATCTTTTTTTTTTTTTTTTAAATATGCTAGAAAAGAGTTTTAGTTAGGGGTTAAAATTATCTAATCTAATCTTACTTTACTGAACTAAACGTTTTCAAAAAATTCATTCAGCGCTTATTGGTCATCTTGATCTTCGTAAGTTTTTCATAGCTGCAATAGTGGACTCAACGGACAGTTTCAGTCTTGGACACAATAAGTGGAAACAGCATTGAGCATCAGCCTGGAGTCGATTTATTATGCCTAAGCTTTCAAAGAAACACTTTACTTCCGTAGTTTAGTATTAATAGTGTATTAAGGAACATCGAGCTCGAGCACCTAAAACTCTATAAAATAATAGAGGCACTTCGTCATTCATCGATTTCCTTTCTACTGTACTTCCTTATTCTTGGTCAACAAAACCGGACAGTTCGGCATTCATTAGTACACTGTCTACTTCAAGAGCAGCGTCGTAAACCATTTAGGCCAGGAGTATGTAAAAATACATGGCTATATGCATCACTTACGGATCGATAGTATATAAATCATTTCGGCGCTTATAATTAAAGTAGAGTAAGGATTTAAATCATGAAGAGTACGATTTAAATTTACAAATGCATAAGTAAATAAATGGTTGATTTGAAAGCACGATGCTAACTACCCCCCCCCCCCCGAACAAAAATAAAACTAGACAGAGGTAAATAAATCGTAGCCGTACAGCTGAGGACGAAAGTACGATGATGCTGCCGGCAGTTTTGCGACGCTAATGAAATTGCCACCAAGCGCGGGTTTATTTGAATAATTAACCAAATTGGGGCAACAGCGAAGGTGGGCGGGGGGTGCAAACTAATCGATATATAGCATCGACTAATCGAATTTGTGCTGACCACTAAAGCTCCAGTTGTGGCGACCGATATGGCAGAGTTGTCTTCCGGCACTCCACAGCTGCACAAATAACTAGCCTGCCTTATAGCTGACTCTCGTCACTCAAAAGGAATTTCAAATCGATGTAAGTGACTAATCAGAAATAAATTACGCAGCAAAGGGTGGTTCCTGTATCTAATGTCAACTCGTTCTCGAACTCCATCTTTACTTCGTCATTTAAGGCAAAACAGTATGACAAAATTGCAATTTGGAAGATTCCAATAACCTGAATTAGGAGTGTACAATTTCCTCTAAAACATAAACATATCTTGCGTAGCTGTTTGCGGATACATACAGTTTAGCACTCCTGGAGATGGTGAACTGCCCGAGCCCCTGAAGTTCCTTCCACTTTTGCACTGAAATTCCTTGCAGCGACAAGTCAGACTCTTCCTAGCTATGACTTTCCAATCGAGCCAAAGATTGGGCTCACCTGTTCCTAGCCTCAATAGGTAAGCACGACTGCGGTATTATCTCTCTCACCACAAAGCAGGCAGTTCGGGCCCACAGCTCTTTTGCCTGAAAGGCTTGGAACAAAATCCGCCATGCCCCGATAGCACCTAGGAACTCCATTTGGTGAGCCGAAACTGTTAATGCGTAGATATCTCGAAGTTACTTAGTAGATACACACTTGCTATACTACAACCTTCGTTTTTTCTCTCCGTCCCCCTCCAGCCGATTGTCCACCTTCCCTCGTGGTGGTAGTGTTATGTTTGTAAACTTGGTGTGCGAGACGCTGATGTACCCGGAACTCGGGGAAAGCAGTTCATAGTGTGGATACTGAGTTATTAAAGTCCGTGAAGGACACAATAAGGCTTTTTCTCGAACCTTTCTTAATTAGTACTGTCTGTTACGCCTTACACTTATTATGCTAAACGCGAAATAAAGGACATATAAAATTAAGAACTCATATCGAGAGATACTCGCAAGGCTCTGAATAAAATTAAATGATTTTAAAAAAAATAATCATAAGTAGTTTAGCTAACTAAACAAAGTGATTTCAACAAATAGAAAAATACCTTCTAAAACCAGTAACGTATTAAATACACATGGTTTAAAACATTTTGTGGGTGTTATCTATAATTTTTCTCTTCACGATGGGGAGAATCGGAATTTCAAAATTATATTTGAGCTAGAAAAGTTATCGAAAAGGTTAATAAAGCGGGACAGACTTTTTACATTTAATTTTGTTTTATTTTATTATTATTTTATTTAACCCATTAACTACCAACTTTTTTTTTATATTACATTTTTTTATTGTCATGCAATAATAAAGAAGTACAAATATAATATTTTTATTATTATATTATATTATTATTTATATTTTTAAGTCCCATTTGAGGACCAAGGCGGGTACATGGATGGAATAATTACACAAATAATCACGAACATACCCGCGATCCCCAATTGGGGCCGATGACAGTAAATGGGTTACCAATACTTGTGTGAGAATACCCTTAAAATATCAGATGGAATAAATTAATTTTACACACACTGTTGTACACTATACGGACAGATCGACAAAGAACGATCACCCTTGTCATGAATGTATAAATTCTCCCTTCAGCCTTGGCAATAACATACATATTATATCCTACAAATGCAATCACTAAATATTAGCAGAATTTTACAAAGAAACATATAAACGAGTGATATTGGAGAAACAAGACAAAGGAATCGACTAAGGAAAAAAAAAAGACGCCTTTACAAAGCTGCTGCAGCCTTAGTTAAAAAAAAAAGAAGGAAGGGGGGGGGGTAAAAAGAGCCATCGGAATAAAGGAATTTCAAGAATGGAGAAGGGATAAGAAACAATTTTAATCTTGAGCATGGAACAGAGAGGACACCATTAGATGGAATTAAATAGGAAATAAGAAAGATGATTGGAGGCCAATGGTGGGGGGGGGGCGAAGATGTGGTGATATCGAATTACCGGGAGAATCGGCGAATTGGCAGCGATAGTGGTGGGGGTAGTGGCGCGTTATAAACCGCAGGTCAATAGCGCAGTTTATCGCACTTAGTAAAAGTTAGATAGTCACATCTGTTTAACTGTAGGCGATACATTTATATATACTTCCTTTGTGATTAATAAATTAAAAATTTTAGCCTCGTGATATGACGATTCGAGGTTAGACATTTTTTTTCTTTCACTTGTATTTCTGTGGGTCTATTCTCTTGACAGAATCGTAGATGTTTTTTTATCTCATTAGGAGTACGTAAAGATCTACATTCCAGATTTATAAAAAGAAAGTAATTCAAATTTTCAACAATAACGAGAAAAAAATTAATGTCATTAGATAAAACTCATAAGCAATGAAAATTAAAAAATAATCGAATATAATAACATTTATACCAATGCTTAATCAGCATCACAAGTTACCTTACAACCAGCAGTTAAAATGCATAACTTTACATTTAAAATTTTATTAGTTCGTATTAAGCTGCTGTGACGTTTGGGCGCTACCATTTGCCAGATAAATGTTAAATCCGACTTATCATTTTTCCATGCCTTTGGAACGGAGCTGATGAGAGGAGACAAATCATAGTGATGTTTTGAACCCGAGATAAGAAGAAGAATCTATTTATCCAGTGTTTAATGTTAAACAAGCATATATTCATTGTTACGACATTTACATTTAGCTTTGACTTATAAATAACTATTGATCACAAAACAAGAAGAGCCGAGTAGAATGTATACAAATATGCGGAGAATACATAATTCAAAAAGTTTAATTGATAATTTTTTTTCTGTTAGTTAAGTGTTTCTTATTGCATGGCTTGCATAGGAAAGTGTGCAACCACCTCCCACCCATCCATTTTCTAAACTTATCCAGTACAATAGGAAGAGGTAATTAAAGAATCACAATGTTAGGGAGGAAGGCCTATACATTTTTAAAATTTAAACAATCAGGAAACATAATGTCAACAACTTCATATTTAAAGAATTGTAACACTAGACATCAGTATAGGTAAATGATAAGATTTACTTTCCAATCGAGTGTATAAGTTTATATGTGCAGTCATATCACATCCAAGGCTAGTTTAGTAATTTTTGGATCTTTTGTCTTTTATGCAAAGATTTTTAAGCTGGGCTTGATAACTTGATAATCTCCATCTCCGCACAGTTTCTTTTGTTGTGTGAGTAGCAAGGAGATTTTATAGGAAGCCGTAACCATTGAGGTTCCAGTTGATCTTCAAAAAATATCAGAGGATGCACTTCCTTTGGCCACTTGGATCATATGCACCGAATCAAGCAGAGAGGAGCAGCAAGATTCCATTTACTATCAAAATACTCCCACCCCTTAAGTACTTGCCGACACATGCCAATTTTCTTATAAGTTTACTGAAACAAATATTTGTGGGCCTATCATGTATGAGAATATAAACTTTAAAAAAAATCCTGGACGAGTTACCCACGGGATACATACTTTGTGGCCCACGGGCTGCAGGATGGACGCCCCTAACATTTACCATGACCGCAAAGTTTTACAGATATGAACAAAACAACCAACAACAAATAAAACGTCTTCTACAAAAAAAATGTGACTAAAAGTTGTTTTCATCACTCCAAGACGATTCACAACAGGAACTTCTTCTCTCGATTAAAAATACAATACTTTTGTATTAATTTTATGAAAAAGAAAAGATAAAAATAAATGGAACTAACGGGAAGGCGAAAGAGACTCTGGAACGGGAGAAAAAAGTTAGTATCACAGTCTCAGTACTGTATACTAACTCTACGCTGTTACTTCAGCGGTAAGTGAAACAATGGAATTGAAAGAAAACTAAAAGAGAAGAAACAACTATAAGAAAGGGCAACAGGTTTAATTAAAAAAATCGTAAGTAGTGTTATAAAATGTAAGAAGTGGATTGAAGAAGGAAAGTTGTAAGCCGGAAAGAAGACGGAGAAGTTGTGTGCCGTGCGAACAGAGTTGGTAATTAGTTGAGAAGGCAGCCGCTAAATAATCCTGGGGGGGGTGGCCGAGAGGATATTTCTGTTTGACTTGGGGGGGGGGGGGGTCGTGGCCTCACTGGGCTGCCATTAACTCTGCTCTGACAAAGTGTATCGACCGCAGTTGACATTACTATTCAGCGTACAGTGTGTCCTACCACAATGCCTCCTCTCCGCGGACAATACAATAACGACGGCTTCATATCCCCATATATATTAAGATAAGAGCTACTATTCCCGGTGGATGGACTGCTAATAGCAGACTTCCATACATCCGAAGCGGAAGCCTATAGGGCCAGTACCAAACGAATCTTAGATTACAAGCGCGGTCACACCTCGTTCGAGCGTTATAGTTAGCACTCCGGGCAGGAACAGTTAATCGGACCCAGACAAGACATTGAGGGGAAGGATATAAAATAAAACATTCAGGACTGACGAAGACATCACGTAGTGGCCTAGGAGGCACGACCCACGGCTGTATACTCAAGACCTGACGTCATGAATTAGTTACTATGTAGATAGCATTACCGGTCCCCATTTTCATTATCAGTACAGCTCTTCTAGCTTCTCCATCCTTCCTTCCTAGTATATGGGGATCTCAAGTCATCAATCGTTCGCATAAAGAAAAATGAATTCTATTTAGTTTATTAGCCGTCCGCTGACGATTTGTTCTCAATCGTTTTGAAATTACTTCACATTGGCAACACAGTTGTGTCAAAATTCTGAAATTTATTTACTTTTGAGATGTGTAATGAAAAAGTATACAAGCCAAAAAGTAAATCTTGTTACTTAATAATAATGTCCGACTACAATTTTTCCGTTTGTATAATTTCCGTTATTAAATTCAAACTAAAATATTAATAGCGTCAATCAGGCTGTCGGATAAATATAACTATTAAATTTCAGATAGATTAGATCATGAACATGAAGAAAAATAACTAATTCTAATTTCAAGCATTTTATTAATAACCGTTCTAGACCTAAATTTTATTATTGGTAGAGGTTGATTACGGAGTAAAAAAATTATTCTGAGTACACTCAATTAAGAGGCACGACTAAAACAAATTCTGCTGCGGCGCCCCAGGAAACTCAAATAGATCCGCACGACTCAACAGGAAGGCGGACTTTGCATACACGGAGGGCGACAGGCGCTCAGCCGAGATTAAAACTTCACCTGAGCCAACACCGCTCACGACAAGGGAGCACATGAATTATAAAAACAATGGTAGTAACTCGTCTCAACTGCCTTTTAAATCAGCCCCAGAGAACAATAGAAATTTAATTAAAGAAGCGGTTGTTCAGGGGTAGAGAGATGAGGGGGGGAGGTGGTTGGTGGGGAGCAGATTTTCAAAAGTGATTCCTTAGTAGGAGAGGGGGGGTCATGAATTTTAACAGCCTGGCCGAAAAAAAGGAAAAAACTTTCTCCTTGAGAGCAAGGCAAGCGAGTTAATAATAAAGAAGCTGCTAATAAATCTGCGGTTTGTTCGCTAATTACAGCCTAGCCTCCAGCCAAGTGTGCCGTCTTCTCTACAACCTACAGTCAACTTTATCTATTATCAACTTTTTAAACATTAAGACTTTATATTCATTTTTTTCCATAGGGCGGCTTAAAAAGAACATTTATCCTTGTTATAAAGAGCTTACAATGCATTTCGTACTTTTTATCATAACTTTTTTTTTTATTTATTTATTTACAAACATATTATAACCAGCCAATTTAGGAGATTACAGTAACCACGTGTAGGCCGTGTCAGTAAAAAAAAGTCAAGTTTAAAATCAAACAATAAAAACAAGAAACCAAGTGATTTTAAAATTAATTCGTTTTCCAGATACTTCCCCGAATTTGTGTAAGGTTGTACTAAAAAGCTTTTGAAACCATATAAATAAATACAAAATGCAAAACTAACAAATAGCCTAAGAAAAAAAAAATGGCCTATTGACGGTAAATATTACCAGAGTAAGGGAATAGAATTTTGGCACGGATACGATACAAAATGGGTAGAATAGATTTAATTTTTTTTTTAATTTTAAATATGCTCTGCAATGTTTGGTTGTACAGAAAATAAAATAAATGATTGATGTCACTAATTCCGCTAATGTAAGTCACGTACTCTCCTTTTAACAAACAAAATGCCGTGTGTGCAACCACAGGACTAACGTGTAACTTCGTGTAACTTTTTTTTGACTACGGTAGAGGTACTATTTCGCTGGAACTAAATCCCGCCAGTGACTGCTCGCAGTTAACTACTGCTTTCGAGGGAAATCAAAGGGACATTTTCAGTAGGAACTGCTCGGTATTGTAAAAGGTTGTGACGTCATCGATTCGGTCTCCCATTGCTTAACTGCCAGCAGTCATTAACTACTGCGGGCAGTTCCAGCGAAAACGTATCTTTATACTCCCATATAAAACGTATTTACGATGATAAAATGTTTATAATGTAATTTACAATTTAGGTGAAAGAACCAACTCGGACTCGACCCCTCAGTGCAATCCTTCTAATGTGATAACTTCGTCACACAAAACCCGATAAACACAAACGCACATAGCCACAAAATAAATAAATGGCACTAAGCTTCCAGTTGCTGAAAAACTAACTTCTTTCCTTGGCCTGTAACGACACGAATAGACAAGGTTATGGACAGTTTTGCGTAGAGGAAATACAAAACCAGGTAAATTACGTTGCCAACTTTTAACAAACATAAATTTCTTACATAACTATATAATTAAAAAAGTTCCAGGTTGTAAACAATAACACAGTGTATTGGAATCAATCTTATTGGAGTATGTTTCTTGAGTCGGGCGTGGTTAGTTCTTGGTTAGAGTCTTGGGTAGTTAGTTCAGATGTCTACAGCTGATTAAAGCTGTTGTGGTCGGGCTGCTAATTTTTTGGGCATATGTTTTATATGACCAGAGAGCTCTCGTTGAGCATCACAGCTATACCCAGAAACTATTTAATTCGGATTTAATTTTGTGCTATGTTCATTTAAAGTCCACAGGCTTTAATCACAGCCTTATGTTAAAATTATTCATTTCCTTTGATCCATGAGGTATTAGAGGTCGCAAACCGATATAACCAATGCAGATCAATTATGTAATGATCCGTTAAAAACTATATCACCTTCTCATAAAGAAGAAAATTTCCTTGTCGAAGTAAGATTCGTTGAATGACTCATAAATATAAAAGTAAATCATAAAATTTTACATTATGACGAAATAAAATCGTAATTTCCTCCGTTGAAAAAAAAACATCCAGCTCTGTAAGAACTTCAAACTTATCTTTAGTTTGCTCAGCTCGTCTTTCTACGTCTCCTCCATATTTTTTTTCCCGAGCGGCAGAACGAAATATAAACACACTGCAATAGAAAAGATTACATTTCGCCCTTATTTATTTTTAATTCACTTAAAGTTTTCTTTCGACTTCAAGATCAAAAGATAATTAATATCGTCCTATCTTGGACTTGGTACATTTGAAAAAAATAAATAAATCTTACTAAAATCCTTTAGTAACTAATAAGAAGTTCGGTAGCTGAGATGTCGATGCATATACAGCACATCCCAGGGCTGCTTTAGAAACACGATATCAGATTATACGTCATTTGGAATTTTTCGATATATTAACGACAGAGGTCAGCAACAAGGCGGCCTATTAAAGGTTGATTCGAATTTGTACTTTACATTTCGCTGCCGGGAAACACCCACCCGCATAAGTACACTAATTAATAACATATACTATTTTGTTATTCTTTGATAATGACGCTTATTAAAATATATAATTTGTGTTGATATTTTATTTTGATTTTTCATCTTTGATCATTTTTCAGTTCTTGTGTTCTTTTCTTTATACTGTTTTTTTTTTTAATAATTTCATTTTGCATGATTAATTCGTGAAGAATACGTGCAAATACTCATTTTTTATTATATCATTTCTTATTTCATTTATTTTAATAGTATTTATTAGCGGTAACTGATACTGACCAAGGACTCATAGCTCCAAGACGATAAAGATTATTATAATTCAGTGAATTTGATTATCGAATCATTGCGATTTTTTTTTTTTTATACTCGCCAGTCGTCTCTTAATAACTCGGGACTTAATAACCTGAAAAGGTTACTTACCTCACTATCATTTACAGGTTTGGTGCCGAAACCTGCCAGTGAAAAAAGTTCGGTCACACGTCTATGATTTTCATATGATGTTATACTTCCATCAGCCCAAGCTGTATAATTCGTTATAGAGAATGAGTTCTATCGAACAGTTTATAATGTGTTTTTAGATAAATACGAGTAGATACAAGCACGGGGGGCAATAAAAATTTAATGGTCCGCAACTAGGCCTATGGCATATTTTAATACCCCCTGTGTTATTACATATTTCCACGCTACTTTTCCTCCTAGAATCTACCTATTCTCTTAACGACCTCGACTTCGTTGATCACCATTTCATGGAATTAAGAACCTCCAATGGAATGCAGACGCACCATAGGGTATAAAAGATTAGTGTGCTAAATGCTTCACACTCTCCCAAAAAGTGGTAGGAGGTTCCTTTCCTCAATTTACATTTAAGAGACAAATTGTGTTCGGGGATACGCCTTTCAAACGAATAGATGATTTAACGTGCATTGTCATAAACAGCAATGTAACCATCCACCACAATGCAAGTGAAGTGGAACCATCCTGAATTTCTCAACTTTTTAATTTATAAGACAGTAACAGTTATAAACAGTGACGCTGTCATGGTTATATGCTGATACAAAATAATTGTTGTGAAATCACTGGAGTTAATATGAATACGCTCCTAAATTTTAAGCGACTTAATCAAGGCATGGAATTAAGAAATCAAAATAAATAAAATACTCGCAATCTTTTCACCCATTGTAAATAATTCATAACATTTTGCTTTGTGGTCAGCTTGTCTTGCCTTTCCGTGTACTGTAATATCACACCTGAAGATACTCGCTGTGAAGCAGTGGTGCTCAATTGTACAACCCCTGTAAGATAAGTTGACCCCCAGAGACAGACCTAATATGTCTAGACTGAATCCTCCTTTGGAAGGCGCTGCCGCTGGAACTGGAGGTGGAGGGCGGAACAGGTATTAGCGACGGTACCATTAGTCACTGCTACGGTAGTTTGTCACCGCCTAGGAACCGTCCGTTCCTCCTATCTGATAACCACCATCAGAAGAAGAAGAAGAAAAAACTCGGCATTCACCCTCGGGTGTATATGTCTACCGCTTAGGAAGGGCAGCGTCTTGCGGAATTAAAACCTTTGAAGAATGCAAAATAAGACGCTGACGTAATAAACACAAGCCCCCTACGAAATGACGGTAATAATCCGGAAGGGGATGTCTGTTGAACAAAGAGCAAGAGAGCAAGTACCATTAGGAGAAGCCTCTGTCATCAATCTTTTCTTTTGCTACTTCCTCTTCGTGTCGCCTCCTTGCGCACGTGCACGACCATTCCCATTTCACACATAACTAACTGTATTGCAAACCCCAACACTCCACTATCGATAATTTTATAATCATGCTAATGGTTATCTGCTGCGTCTTATAAATCACAGCTATTTTCCACAATAGGTGCTTTTTAAGGCCTCAATACATATAGTTGCAAAATACCAGAGCTCCTCTATATTAAAACTATAAATTAATAAATAAAAATAAAATGTAATTATCAAATTATTTATATTTAGGAAATCAAAAACGAAAAAATCTACAACTAAACAATAAATATATTTCATTGTATATACATGCGCTTTCGGCAGCTACCCTTGTCATTTGCAAATCCTAGATGAACATAGATGAAGTAATAACGTTAACATGTATATTACCTCGAATTAAAATATTAATAAGTTAGGACTAACTAACTAATAAAAATCAAATAACAAATCTCCATTCTCATAAAATATCTCCATATTATACGATAAGTTTAATGTAGCTAATAAATGAATTTTGACGACTCAAAATGCGACAGGCGCATTTTTCTGATTATTATAGATTTAATGCCGTTCAGTGATAGGAATATATTTTTATAAACAAATAGAAGGAGAAACACAGAATAGAGAGGTAGACAAGTTTATTCACGATCCAATTGACAATTCGTCTTAAATTACTGTTTTTAGTTACAAGAATAAATTTAAATGAAAAATAAACCCATTAAAATAAGAAAGGACTATGTGTGTGAATCGCATCGAAAAATAGATTTCTTAAATGAACATAAGTAACGTACCCAATAGCACTAGCACTTCAGGTACACCAACAAACCTTTCAGTTTAATTAAATCCGGTTCATAAATTTTCAAGTGATTAAATTGAAGTTCGATCAAACATACACCAGCCGTACGTTTTATGTAGTAGCATACAGTATGCATAAGCAAACTGATTAAATATATTACAAGTAAGAGCAGAATATAAAAGGAAGCCACGGGGAAAGAAATAATAATTAAACTAAGCGAAGGTTGTTGAAAATCACACAACGCTTACGAGGGGGGAGTGGAAAATCGAAGAGTGGCAATATCCGAAATGAAAGGTAAATTCCTTTAGGAAAATTAAAACGTCTTCTTTTACAATTTCTATACAAATTTAAACACATTTGTTTCATCATGGTCTTTTTAATATTTTCAAAGTGTAAATACGAGTGAAAGGTTGTAATATAAATTAAATAATTAAAACTCGGTTCTAAAACTGAAGTACAAAGAACTATTTTGATCAATTCTCTTGGCAAAGGGTTAATAACAACACTTGCCTAGCAAAAGGCCGATCCGATCAATATAAACCAATTGAATTTGCCTGAAATTAATAGCGAACCGTACATAGGCTTTACATAGAATTCGGAGCATGTAACATTTGCTACCGTACGTACTATGAAGTATTTTCAGAGTGCCCGATGTTTGAGTTTTCCAAATGATCTGCCTCCGCTGATCATTGATGATTTCATCCGTTGTCTCCATATCACGCGGTCCTCCTGTCACTATCTTCCCGCGTGCTGTTCCTGCCCGCTTCTCCAGGGGTCCATTCCTTAATAAATTGCCCCATACCGCTCGATGTTTCCCCTTTTTCTATGGCGTTCACCATAATAGCGCGCGACAGCCACTCTGCCACGTCGTTGTCTTTCCCTGGCTTGTATACGATATCCAGATTGTATTGCGCTAAGAATTCCTTCCACCTCGTTACCCTTGAGGAGGATTGGCGTGGAAGAGTAGTGGAGGTCGGTGGTCCGTATGTATTCGAAACCTTCTGCCTAATACATACGGACGGAAGTGCCCAATGGCCACACTATCCCGAGGAGTTCTCGTTCCAGAGCGCTGTACCGCGCCTCCGTGTCCGTCAGGCGTCTGCTCGCGTAAGCCACCGGTCTTTCCCCGTCCCCACCTTCCTGTGACAATACTGCTCCTAAGGCATAGTCGCTTGCGTCGGTGGTGATCGTGAAATCCTTCTCGAAGTTAGGGAAAGCCAAAATCGGCGCCTCCTGCTAACGTGCCAAGCATTTGCGGATATTCTGCTCTATCAGCGGCGTGATCATTATCCGTGCTCCTTTCCGTAGTAAATTGTTAATGGGTACCATATATTCTGCCATGTCCGGCACGAAACGGCGGTAGTAATTGAGCGTGCCCAGTAATCTCCGAATCCCTTTTACGTCTTTTGGCCCCTCCATTTTCTGGGTCGCATCTACTTTAGTCGAGTCTGGTTGAACCCCTTCCTGCGAGATTCTGAGCCCTAAAAAACTAACCTGCTCCTGCCTCAGTGACGATTTGTCTATTGATAGTTTCAACCCGAAATCTCCTAAATACGTTTCTGAGGTGTTGAATATGTTCCGATTCCGTTCGGCTGAAGATCAGCAGGTCATCCATGTAAATTTGGCACATATTTTCGTCCATTCCTCTCTGAAGTTCGTCCATGAGACCCTGAAAGGTTATTGGAGCTTTTTTGATACCAAACGGCATTCTCGTGAACTCAAAATGCCCTCTTTTAAACGAGAACACCATTTTATGTTGGTCATGCGCCGCTAGCTTGATCTGATGGTACCCTGCTTTTAAGCCTAATGTGCTAAAAATTTTCGCACCGTTGAGTCTGCCTAGGATGTCTTCGAACCACGGGATCGGATATTTTTCGTCCAGGGTATTGTCGTTAAGTTTCCGAAAATCCACCACGGTTCGGTATTTTTCCTCACCATCGATTTTTCTTTGTTACTGCCCACAAAGGGCTATTATACGGAGACGTGCTATCTCTGATGATACCTTGGCGTTTGAGATCCTCGATCTCCTTTCTAATATGTTGTCTGAGCGCTTGTGGATACCGCCTCTCCTTCACATACGCCACCCGCTCTACTTTTAACGGGATCTCATGTAGATTTTTCCCCGTTGCTCCTAGCCTGTCCCCTTCAGCGCAAAACATTTCCCTAAACTCGCTCCGCAGACTCTTCCTCCAATCCTCCACTCTTTTAACCGCTCCTATTTGCTTCGTTTCGCTCCTTACGCCCCCCCCCCTCGGCTTCGATAGGGTTTCTTCCCTAGTTTGATCCTACAGTTCACACCCTCGTTTTCAATGCGCGCGCCTACTTTTCCCAGTAAATCACACCCCACTATTATCTAGTATTCCCGCGGCATGTCTTCCACGACGTGTACTTTTATGTCACCCATTACTTTCGCCCATTCGTCCAGCCCCACGACCGCTTCTCCCATTACTTCGCAGGGTCCCCCAAGAGTAAGTAATTTACACTTACATACCTTGATCTGGTGTGCCCTCTCTCCTCCACGCAACCTCTCTAACGCACCACGAGATATTATAGTATTGGTGCTGCCAGTATCAATCAGGAACCTCTCCCCCTTCCCGAACTCAATAATTGGCAACCCACACATCCTTTTTCCCACACTGTATAGCACCTTAGGATGCGGTCGCCTCTCTGCTGCCACTCTCCTCAGGCTTCCGTGCGCCGCTCCCATCTGCGCGAGGGATTCTTCTGCCACTCTCGTCTTCTGCTCCCGCTGCGCTTCGACTCCTCCCAGTCTGTCTCCGACGTCCCTGATAACTCGTCGGCCGATTTTCCATTTTCTCTTTGTGTCGCGTTCCGCCTCTCCCGGATTTCATGATTATTCACCTCCATTGGTTCTGCTCTGTGAAATTCCTTTCTTCGAAACACGTATGGACATTGTCTTGCTATGTGTCCTTCTTCACCACACTCAAAGCACTTAGTGCGAGGGCACTGAGTTACCAGATAGCCCGTCTTTCCACAGCCATGACATTTCCTATCTTCTTTCCGAGTTGCGTACCTAGGCCTCGTCACTTCCAATCTTCTTCTCTATCCCGTCGCTATCCTGTCTCTTCCACACCGCTTTTGGGGTCCTGTTTCTCCTATATGGGATCCGGCTCCAATCGTTGTCATCTTCGTTCATTTTCACTTCTTCCTCTCTTGCGCTAGCATCTATCATCGCCTGGGCGCATTCGAGGAACGATCGCTCATTAGGGAACCCTTCCTTCCTTCCCGTCTTCTTCGCTAATTGCACCTTTATGATCGTAGACAGGAACCCCATCCTGCCCTCCACTTCCTCGGCGCTAGTTGTCTCCCTCATTTTCTCATTTATTTTATTGTAGCGGACTACCAGGACTTTAGCATACTGTCCACTATTCTGCCTCGGAGATTTCATTTCTCGAAACATTTGGAAGATATCCTCCTCTGGGGTCCATCGTCCCCCCCCCCCATATGCTTTCTTCAGTCTCGTCTTTACTATCTCCCATAGGGTTTCCTCGTCCACCTGTATCAGGTTCAGCACCTTCCTTTTTACCCAGCACACCAGGTTTGCCTTTATTGACTTAGCGTCACCGGGGTCGAGTAGCCCTTCGTCCATCTTGGCTTGTATCCTCTCCAGAATTCTACCTCCAATTTTGAGAAAATGATTCATCTCACCCAGTTCCCCAGAAAATTTTTCGAGGTCTGAGATCATTTTCCTCATGTCCTGCGACGTCCATCCATCCTTGCCAGCGAGTTCGCATGGGCTTCAGCCATGGATTCTTTAGGTAACTGTGGAACTTCAAACACTGCCGGCCACTAGTCCACCATTACTTACTTTAATTAAATTACACGAAAGCGAATGAGAAGGAAAAAAACAAAAGCCAACTCCCACGTTAATGACTTGAACCCACTCCGCTCCCGGGTTTCGGCATCAGTATACTGCGTTAATGATCGTCAACGAAAAACGTGAAGAAAAAGGAAAGAGGTTGAATGTAGTTACAGAACGAGAGTCGTCACAAGACTGTTTTTATTGAGCCTTTTAAAGCCTCTCTAAATACATTCGGGATGTTTACATCCCGATGACTTGAGGATTAGGCTGGCTGCCTACGATGTCCGAACCTTAACTTATATATATTGTTGTGATATTAGGTATTGTGGAGTTTGTATATAAATATTTAATCCAACCTTGAATCAAGAAGGCAAACAAAAACAATTGAGAGTGGAGGAAAAAACAAAAGGTAGTATATATGTGGTTGTGATAATGAAAACACACAGAATACACACTCTAGTTATGGGATCGGTCGGGTGTATAGGTGTCTGGGTAAAGTGATCATGGAAAAGCTTTTATAGTACTGATTGTTGTGATGATGAAAACACACACAACAGAATACACACTCTAGTTTTGGGATCAGCCCGTAATACATATTATTAGCTTGAGATTGTGTGTAAGAAAAACTTTGTTGGTTAGTGGTTATTGACTTAAAGCAGAACGGAAGATAAATAGCACGAAGAGAAGAAGTATAAATTTGTTTAAAGAATGAAGAGAATTAAAGAAGAAAAGGAATCGAATTTATGGACAAGTATTTATATAATTAATATAAGTTTATTTTTTTATGATTGTAAAATTAAATTTATCGTTTTGCCAGAATTTTAATGTTGTGAAACTGTTTTTTATTAAATGGTGATTGGGCATAGGAGAACATTGACGGAAGAGGAGTTTTCTCAAAGGAGGATTGAGGTGATAGCAGTGGATTTTTACTGATTGCGTGGCAGACCAAGAAACAAACTAGGAATAAAAGAAAATTCACCGAAGGACGAAGAAAATAGATGATATAACAATAAGAAAGGGACATAAAAAGTAGTAAATCTGGCCAGTCGCGAAAAATAATAATAAGGAAAAATAGAATAAAAATTTTGTTTAGTAAACCATTGTAGTTTTGTATCACAGACGTGCTTGTATAAAAATTAAAGAAAAGTTTTGCTAAACTGGGATCTATTTTACTATTAATATTACCTATTTTATTATTAAGTAGATACGATTACTAACATTTAACTTTCATGTCGATAAATCCATAACTGCAGCAGCCTTTTAAAATATTCCCTTATTATCCACTTATTCATGCATTTAATTATTTTTACTATTATATTTTCCTTTTCTTTTATTTCTCTCATTTTTTATTTAATCAATATTATAATTATATAAATACAGCATTACATTTATGATTTGGGGTGTACCATTTAGTTTTTTTATTATTAATTTATTTTCACCCATGTGTGATATATTGTTTCTTGTTTTTTGGTTTGAGGTATGTGTTTATATATTTGAGCATTGTTATTAGTCTCGGGGGACAGGTTCACAGGGGACTACGATTTTTTATCCATTCTATTGTAATGAATGTAGGAGCATGGTGTTACTGTTTCATAGCTAAAAAAGTTATACCTGTAGAACGGATAAGCGTGATTGATTAACAGCTAACGGACATAAGAGGAAACTCATACTTTTTGATGTTGGGATGAGAGAGCGGAGCAACAATATTGACAGAACGGTAATCTGCAAAATCCAATTAGGAAGGCGGCGAAAAAGCGTGCTGAAAAAGAAATATTAATGGACATTTTCAGTTTAAATATACTGCGTTTCCTATATGTCCAATTTATTTTCCGTCCCGTCTGGTTCCAATTGCTCACCGATTGCCCGACAGAGACCGAGCATGGCCCAGGGATCCGATTCTCTTCTTTTAGAAAATATCACGAAATAATTGTACAGTCCGAGTATTGATACAGAATAAGGACGTTTTACCACGAGCAGAAATCAGAACGCTGGAACGGTTCAGCATTCAGAGAGTTTATTGCCTTAAACCTACAAAGTGGATTCTCCGCCCTCAAAGGGCAACTCTTAAATGATGGATCCGGGCATAAGCTGAGCTATGGGTCTTATGGGATTCCATGCATTACTCTAATAGTCTGAGCAACGGCAACCGCTCAAAAGAAACTTAGTCGTCCCGCGTTGTAGCTGGCCTTATTACGCGTACCGTATATTGGGCAATATATTAAACATTTTATTAATACCATAACCGCAGTAGGCAGGATTCTCAATTTCTCCAGCAAGTTGGTTTAAGATCCGAATTGTAAGGGAACTCCCTAATTAACTGGAGACTTAACGATTATTTTACTACTAGATCTAACTGCAAGCGAATTGGCGGATTCCTAGGCTATATGTGCCTATATTGTATGAACGTACATCGTAAATACGGTATGAATAAATGAGTAAATGTAAGTTGGTAAAATTACAAATAATCTTTAAATAAAGATTTATTATTATTGATAAAAATGCGAATATAATGAATGATACGATGTAGCCTAATTAGGGATGCAAACTAATACCTTTATAGCTACACATGTTTGTTATACAATAAAGAATATTCTTAACGTTTGCACTAGGTGAAAATTTGAATGGTTTTCATGGATAGAATTGTTTGGGTTATAGCCATTGAGTCTCCAAGGTGGGGCGGAGACGCTCACCGCGGGCTAGGTTCGCTATAACCTCTTAGCCGCCGTCCGGCGAGCGCCAAGGAAGAGATAAGGCGGGCGGACCTGTGGTCTTTCACCCTGGCTGCCGGCCTAGTCGGCGGGCATCCTAATTCGTTTTGATCTGACTCCATAAGATCTTAGAAGGTGCGTGGGCCCCGACAAAGCACTATGTTCAGGAGAAGAGGGTAGGTTTATAGGTTGTTTATGTGGTCTTGGAATGACCACGAATTCACACTCGGTGTCTAAGGGTAGGCGAAAACCGTCCGGATCCCAAAGGCGAGTGTGAACCGGAGAGAAGCAGACTGGATTGCCGAGGGAGACGCTACTGGTAAGCTTGTAGGGCATCGGCAACCGTCGTCCGCGAGGGAGAGGTCTCTCCCAAGGAGGTGCTAGTTCTAGCGAGACGAAGTCAGAGATTCCCACTAGGAAGGTGTGGGGTCTGACAGCGCCGGACTAAAACATAGTGAGGTTAGGAGAGAGAGATGCAGAGGTAGTTGAATGAGAAGACCATGTTATGAGTAGAGCAGCAAGCGCCAGTGCAGAGAGAGAGGAGAGAGTAGTGTTCCAAGTTACGGTCCGGTTCGTTATACTAATTCGGTCTAATGCCGGGGCTTATATAGGCGGCCAGCTGTGGTGGGGGGATGGGTCCTCACCTGCGGCTGTTTCCCCCACTAGTTCCGCCCCCCACTCTCACTTACGTCATAACCTTTATTAAACATAATGAAACAGATACATATTTTCTAATACGAGAAGAGTGGAAGTTATAATTCTTTGTAATTAAGAGGTGGCCACAACAGGCATAATACATCAATTTATCTATTTTTATGTGAATATTTGGTTTCAGATAAATTTGAAAATTTTGTTTGTAAGATAGTAACGCAATATGCTTGGACCTAGAATATACTAAAAAAAAATCTTAGTAACACATGAGTAGAAAAACGGAGGTCAGCAGGGACACAAACCCTGCCAAAATGTGGCTAACAAACGTAGCTAAGCAATGGCGAGCAAGGCGAAAAGTGACGTCGGCAATGAAGTTATCAGCAATGAGGTTAGCATAACTTCCGTTGAGGTAAAAAATAGAGGAACCCCAACTTAGGTTAGGACATGCGTGCAGAAAATTGAGGAAGACCGAATAGTATTTGGAGGCCAGAAACGAAGGAAGGAGGCTGGCGGGACAACCTGCATAGGCTGTCATGCACAAATATTGGGCAATGTTAAGGAGACGGACAGGAAAGAGGTGGTCCTTGATGCACCAAACGGCCCGGGAATGGGACGGGTGGCGAAGGAGAACCGAAACTTGAGCTAACGCTTAGAACAAATAGCAAGAGATAATAAACGATATTCGAATGATACTATTTCTTGTACGCTAATATAATAAATAGCACGTAAGGGTTATCCAATGAGTTAATTTAGATTTTTGTACGAATGTAGCTTACTCAGTATTTCTTTTGTAGTTGCTAACTCATCTGTAGTTAGTCACTTATCTGCACACAAATAAAAATCAACCCTGAATTTATAAATAATGCACATACCTGGTAGAGGACCTCGAGGGTGACCGGGTAGAGCATGTGTTCTATGACGACTCTGAGGACAGTGTTAGGACCTCCTTGAGTGTCTGTGTGCCCGCTGAGGGCTTGAGCCGCTTGCAAGGCAGCCTGTGCAGAGGCGTTCTGAAATATAATAAAGTAACATAAATTAATAATCTATATCACAGAGTAGTAAGTGTAATAATAATAATAATAATAAAGCCCCGCCTCTTCGTTCTTGTCGAAACATCCGCTTGGTAATATAGACACAAGAAAGTTATTTGGGGGGGGGGGCTAAAACCACACCGCTAGCGCTAGCTGCTTCAGCTAATAAGTGTACAGAAATATTTATTAACAGTAAGAGGCATATATACAAATATAACGAAGGAGATGTATAAACTATAAGAAACACCAGCTGCCAGGAACGGGACCACGGTGTTCGTAGGCTCTTCTCAGTCAGCAGCCTCAGTCAATAGCCCCCCCCCCCCATTAATAGAGGGCTGTTGACTGAGGATCTGTCTCTTTACGCGTATACCCCGGGGCTGACTGAGGGTACCTCCCACCAAACAGTTCCACTGCTTCCAAAACTGGACATTTCGGATTTTAATATCGATGTTGGTAAATTTATGCCGAGTCCGAAAAGAGAGGCTATACTTTGATTCGGGTAAAAAGCCACCATCTTTATTCTGAATTAAATATCAGTCCAGACCATAGTATCAGAAATTATTTAATCTGTAAATATTTTAAGTATGTTACAAAGCCCCTCCAAATAGGCTAATAAGTTTTTTGATCAAGACACAAAGCAAGGGAGGGGGAAGGGGTGAAATAAATAAACGTGAAAAACTTCGGGTTAGGATCCTAAGCAATTTATAACATTTATTATTATATCATGTCCAAGGACAAAAGCTATTTACGATTTCAAGTTCTGATTTTTCAAGATTAGGTTTTCATCCGCGAGTATTGGCGGCACCGATAAGCATCACATAGATAATAGAATACAATCTTTAATGCGATCAAATAACAATCTGCCTTTTATTGGGCAATAGTTGACTGTGATAAATGTTCCATATTTTTAGTTCTTCATTCGCTTGCTCATTCATGCAGTAATAACCAAACAGCCCAGAGACCTCCCAAATCCACATGGTTGTCACCTCCCTCGTTATGAAAGAGGAAGCGGAGTCCTGGGAAGCCCACCACGCTGCTGTATTATAACCGGATACGAGCCAGTGAAGGCTGATTAATTAATTAATTTTAATAGAAAACATAAATAAATAAAGTTGAAAGCCAAGAGTTGAGTTTGAAATCAGTCGATTTAAATAGGGTTTTTTTTTTAATATGAAGATTCTTAATGAATTGAACTAAGTATTTAAACATATAAATATATCTGGATTTATAATTGATATATTTTGGTGCAATATAAATAGACCCCTCCCTAAAATTCTTTGATACTAAATTCTCCCTTAATTACTAGAAATCAATAGTTAACTTAAAATTATTTATAAATCATATACATAAAACGAAATAAACGACGTAGAAAGTGAAGGATTATAGAACATTATCAAGAAGAGTTCTGGGTACCGGATGAGTTTCTCTAATACTTGTTAGACGAGTGTTTAGATTTTTTTTTTTTCAATACATCTTTATGGCTGTTAAACTATTTTCAGATCCAATGGAAATCGTATTTTAAAAAAATTGTGAATTGTTAAATTATACATTTCACGATTAATATTTTTGTTTTTGTAAACTTTTTCCGATAACGTCCTAAACCGTAAGCAAAACATGAGATTCAAGTATTAATATATTCATCATCCAAGCTTTGACTGTGAAAAATCAAAAATCATTTAATACTTTACATATATATGAATAATATGATCTGAAGATATATATAGTCCATTGTCCTTTACTATTGGCGCCGAGAAGGTAAAATGGACAGATAACGGCCTCATTTGCTTAAGATGATGACCCTTCAAAATAGGAGATGAATCAGAATTAAAGCCAATAATACAAAAGGATGAGCACGGAACGATATCCAAGCCATTAGACGAATTGGAGAGTGGGAGGCAGCGGCGGTTCTCGACTCGTTATCTGCCGGGCCTCCTCCAGCAGCCATCTTCTTCGGCCATCTTTTCAATTTTCGAGGGGGGCAAAAAAAAGAATGGGGTCAGGACCATGGACCTTCAAAAGAAGTTTTAGCCTAATTAGAATTGACGAAGTCCGTTTAGCGGAGTAAGTACGACTGGGATATGAGGGGACATGGAAAGGACGGATCAGACGGAATAAGAAGAGGGCGTAATAAACATAAAAAGGGCGATACATGATAAGGGCAAAGGTGTCACTGACATAAGTGGCTTCACAACCACTTAAGCCTTAAACCAATTTTCATAAAAGCAGTTTATCTTCATCTCGTGCGTTTATCAACTTGTTTTAAAGAACGTTAAGTTCAATCTGTAATGCATCCTAGTACAGATGGCATAAGCTTGCACAAGCTATTCGGTAAATAAAAATGTAATAACAATAAAGTAAGTATAACAACGAAGTAAGTAGCAAATTAGTAATTTATTCTCCAGTCTATAGTAGTCAAGGAGCGACAGGAAAACCATTACGGGCAGGATAAATTCTAGTCAAGCGTGATATCACACATTTGAATTTGTTACGCTGCGAAAAAACTTTGGAACTCGATTTTACATTGTTAGGTCCCAAAAGACTTTAATTTTTTACTACTAATCTAGGCGTCCAATCTTTCGATGTTATATATACTCAATGGAATACAAAAATATTTGTTTAACAAATAATTTAATAAAACTTATTCCTATGGAAAATAATTAGAATTTCATGCCTGGGGGTAATATATAGGACTTATCCTTAGAGCAGACCAACAGGGACTATTCCAACCCTGTGGCTCAGCCACACCTCTCTATTTATTTTTAACTGAATACTTCTCGAACTTAACTACCTACACAAGAGCCAAACACCAAGGCAGAAGTACATACATTCAGAAAGCATATACGCAGAAAAATCCATAAAAAAAGGGTCGTTATTTGCCCTTTAGTTCGCCCTCCTTTGTGTCTATTCTAACATTTTTATTCAATTTTGAAACACCTCTATAATATATATAAATATTATATTAGTGTATTATATATTATGACACATAAACATTTTTTAATTTCATCTTTGGGCTTTTCAGTATTAACCATTTTTAATTTGGAAACAAATTACGGCTGAATATTGGCAAAAGGAGCCTGGATGATGTATGACCAGATGTATCAACAGATTGCATGAAGCGATGAAACTGGAATATACACAAATGCTAGATGTTTTCAATTTTCTCAACCCTAAAATGCATGTACGTTTGGTGTGGCTGAGCCTCGGAGATGCAATGGTGGAAAAAAAATCAACGACCGACGGAGTTGAACATGTAAGAGATACGGTATTGACTAGAGAATCGGGTTTGTCAAATGGGAAACATGTCATGTCTCCAGCCTATGACGTCATGCACCGAAGACAATACAATATATTTACGCAACAAGTTGTGGGAAGACGCATACACACAAACACACATGTTGTTTTATTTAATTTAATATTTTCCCATTTTTATATTTTTGGGTTCAAATCCTTTCACTATCTCTATTTGTTTCTTTTGTCCAGTATTTATTGCTATTTTATTCCTACTTTTTTCAATTTCTGTGGAAAATTTATAAAAACCACTGAACGGAATCTACTCAACTAGCAATACAAACAATAAGAAGTTGGTAGCTAACAAATCATTGTTCTTTAATTCAACGACAGAACTCTTGAATATTGACTAGGTGAGCGAAAGGTGACAATAAGGAAAGCAGAGAAGACAATAGAAGCAGACAGGTGAGGACAGGGCAGACCCCCACCCAACAGTCGCGATACAACACAAGGGATAAAATAAAGTCCAGATAAGGGGAAGGGGGGGGGACTAGGCAGCCCCCCAAGCAATCAGATGTCAGTATTTCCTGTCAGGAATGGCCCATTTCCTGAACAAACAGTGTCCATCCGTCCGGACCCTCTCTAGGGCCACCTCTCCCCGAACTGGAATCTTGTATCAGCTGCCTCCATCGGGGGAGATAGCTGGGGTTATATACTTTAGCTAACAATAATAACAATGGGGCCGGAGCAATGAACGTTCTTCAGTAGCAGATTATATTATTAGGAATACCTAATATTAAATAAGTTAAATTGATTTCATCAATGAAATATGGAAATTAATGTACTGTTGTATATGAATAAATAATCGACAAATTTCCTGACTGAATTCGTATTAATCACTGGCAGAACTTAATATTGCGAAGCGTAGGTCACCATTTAGAGAACTACACCAAACACTCGCAAAAGTACAACAGAGTGCACTTCCACGAACCTATGTTACTCAATCCTGCAGACAATAAACCTCAGATATCTTCCATTTGTGTTTTTTTAATTTCTCGGAAAAGAATATACATTTAGGCTTCTTTATAGCTATGAAAATAATTTAAGCCTTTTGACTCCGATCGTGAAGTTCAAGTTATAAAAAAGTCAAAATCAACACACATAAACCATGCTCTTAACGACTTATTGTGCTAACGAGTATTGTGTAATTCTATTCTTACAACCTTAAAGGCGACTGCCAATTAATGTACACGCCTGAAGTCTCTTGGTTTGAAACTTAAAAAATGAAGCTAGGTTAAATGTTCATGTAGTAAAAATTGTATTGTAGTAATTTAAATAAAGAAGTGACTACTATATACTTCAACAAGTACATATTTAGAGAGGGGGAGCTCTACTTACAATAAAAAACAACTTGTTCTCCCACCCTGTTTGTTTAGTTCAAAATTTATGACACGTTTATGACACCAAGGCCAAGGTACTTGACATGCAAACATATTGACATAAACCGTACCACAGACATCAGTGGTTTATAAAAAGGTGGAGAAAAATAAGCAATTAACAATTCTGCTTGTAAATTGTTATGTATATCCATGTGATATATAATTTTTAGTATCTAAAATTGACAGCTTAAAATATTTATACAAAATAAACATGGTGTGGAGAGAGCAGTGGGCTATATTCAATCCATTTGATTCACCTACGACCAGTTATATTCATACAGCTGAGTTACGATACGAGCGGGTTATAGTTATTAAATACAAACGAGGAAATGTATCGAATAAATTAGACGTATTCAACAGAATTCGAGAAGAAGCAAGCGGCTTTCCCTGCATGAAAAATGGAATGTCGGCCCTGACAAAAATATTTCAGAAATAATAATTGTTAGATAACGAAATTTCCGGGCAGCGGTTAAATCGTACGCCCCCTTTCATTTAAATTTGAAAAACCATCTAATACTTTAATGTATTTTAATTACCGGCAAGAGTTGCCTCACAGAGTTAACTATTAAATGTTTTATTATAGTCTCTGCCCCAAGAACCAATTAGCCAAACCGCTTCCAACTTTTAAATACCCACTCCCTACCGCTAACAATTTCTCCCCGCCTTGTGTTTCCCATTAAGGTAGGATTATGTTTTTCGGTGGGGAAAATCTTGGCCGCGGGAGAGAATAAAACAGGCGAAGTATCAACAGTAAGAGGATCAGAAGGCGAGTCTCAACAACGGCTCATCTGCAAACTTATCCTATCCTGTATGTATTTCCAGAGCAAACCTCCAGACATTGTCTATGGAAATGGGCTAGGTTAGGGAGTATTTGCTGGAATCAACTCCAAAATAACGATTCGGGAAGGAGATATGGGGATTTTATGAGTAATTTGTTTGATGTATACTCTATTGTGGGTATGAAACTAAGAGTTCATAGCTGGTCTGGTCCTTAATTTAGCCATGAGTCAATTGTGTAGAATTTAGTTGAGATTTCAGCTTTGGATTATGAATGGAAGATGTTATTTTGTTGGTAAGGAATTTCTTTAACCACTCATCTCGGCCATGAAAACCCCAAAATAGTATTTTTTTTATCAATTTTATAGTGGCTTTCTTTCTTCCTTCGTTTCTTTTTGGACTATTCTTTCATGTCCTTTCCTATTTATATCGCTGACAATTTACCGGCTGCCAGTCTACCTTCTTTGGTCTTACAGCTAATTTTGATTTATACATTTACAACACTACAATCAGCTTTGTGCTTCTAAAAACTTCACCAGCTTCCTAATTTCCCCAATTCACTAAGATAATCGAAAGCTGCAATAAACGTTTTTATTAGATACTACTGAAATCAGGATTTTTTTCTTTTACATAAGTACCTCGATTTTGGTATAAGGCCGGATTCTTAGCGTGACAAAATGATTCGTTCTCATAAATCGTGCTTTCGAAATGTTAGCATGAGGTTAAAGTTAGGTATTTTAATTCAATTATTACGTAGTGTTTTTACAGCTAACATATTGTACAATTACAACTAACATTGTAGCTATAAGCTACAACACCTCGAGCCCTGAGTTGTATATTTCTCCCTCAGAACACTACAAAAGTTCGTCCGAGTAAATTACGCCTTCTTAGGGCGCAACTTTAAGAAATTTATTTTAACTCAAAAGATTACAAACATTAAATTAAGTATAGTAATATAACTATGAAGTCAACCAGATATTTTGAAAAAATACAGTGAACATTACTAAAGTTTTAAATCCAGCATTATAAACGATAGTCAAAATAATAAATTTGCGGAACCAATTTCTAGACAAATACTATTTTCACAGGAATGTAATTGAAAATGAAGATCCACAAGATATGAAGTAATGGAGTTAGCTGGCTGGAGTTGACTGAATCACAACGATTATCAAACAACATCGTTCAGTATTTTTTCAGGGGGTCCCATTCATGGATTATCTCGTACCTCACAAGCCTTAAAGAGTATTTTCAAAAAAGGAATCAAAACTGAGCTTTGGCGAAATGAGCGAAAACCTCATGTCAAGAAGGAGTCATCACACAACCGTGATAACTTATTTAATGTCCACACATCATAGAAGGTGTAGGGCACAGCTCGACCCAACCTTTTCATTATGAAGCATTCTCTAGTTGATAAATAATGTAACTAACATATTGTTTATGTGATATAGCCTAGTTATGATATGGCTAGTTAGAATCGTAGGCTGGACGCGGTGTGTTTTACCGTTCGCATACTGAACTTAACGAATCTTGCAATAAATATTAAATTTGATGTATGCTATGAGTTTGATGGGCAGTAATTGCACCGAGCTACTGATTTTAGTACATATTAATCATTAATTTATTTCTTCTCGAGATGTTTGTCTATAAGCAATCGTTTTCGAATGTCTTAAACAGTCAACTTCAAGTCACAATTATTACAATATAATTGGCGATATTACAACCATTAGTGGACTACGGTCAATATATGAATATATTGAATTGATTTTATGCAAAACATATTTTAGTTATGCAGTTATATCACTATTAAGGGTTCTAGATTTTCATTGAATTATAATTATAACAACCGAAGAAAAAACATACTGATAGGACCGGGACTAAAACCCGGGAGACCAAACAGCAGGCCTACAATTTTCAGAGCAGCATTTAGAGACACGGGTGAAAACGCAAAGGTTTGTTATTTTTTGAAACCACGAAACCCGTATTTTTAATATGATTTTAATTAACATAGATATTGTAATATTTATGTAACCCACTAATTATATTAAAATGGTTTTACTTGTATGAGGATGAATTTGAAGCAGCACAGTAAAAAAGCTATTATTTATAAATAAAGAACTCCGTATAAAGAAAATTTCTTTTAATAATTTAAGAATTCACTAGTTAGCGACAAGTTTCTACCCTTATTGTACGCACATTATATGTTTTCCCTTTCAATTAAATTACATACGTTTAGTAAAAGAAAAGGAAAACTGGAATTTTCCATCGCAGAGGCATTTCAACTGGGTATCTCTAGTATCTCAACTATAATACCGATAGTATTCACATGGATAGCAGATAGCGGGTTATAGATAATGACACTACTATAAGTTATTATAGATATAAGTAGATATATTGAAGGACCCGACCGACCAACACCCTTTCACACATGGGATCAGTCCCGAGGAGGAAACACTTTGAGGCGGGTGAATAGAGCGAGACTGAGAGTTGGTTGAGTGCTGGCTACGCTCTTGAATAATGAATAGATTCTGCTACCAGCTGACCCAGTTCATAGGCCCCAAGCTTCCTAATGTAACATGTCTCCGAGGTCCACTTCATAACTACACTAGGCCTTCTCCTGTTTGGGGTAGGCTCTTCTCAAAAATGTAGGGCTTTCTAGAAAGGATGTTAAAGGAACAACAAAGGATCTGCCACAAGCTGACCAAGTTCTATATGGCCCAGGATTTGTAATGTCGTCTCCAAGATCAGCTTCATAGCTCCATCAGGCCATACATATGTTCGTGGTAGGGTTTTCTCACTGCAGTAGAGTAGGCTGAAGGGACAATGAGAGTTCTGCAACAAGGTGACTACTAAAATAGAGAGGTTTAAGGAAATCTCGTTCAGTGGCTTAGGTTTACACAAGGTGTACCTCTTTGGCCCTTCCGTAGCAGGAGATGATGTTTCGACGATATCAGATTTCTTTAGGTTTGTTTCGGTATCTCTAACAACTTCTGCAGGCCAAAACACTGTAACACGTACATGGAGTCGTCTCTCAACATTGATTATCTTGAAAGGTGATTATATTAAAACGCTTTCAGAAAAAAATATTTCAGAAATTAGGACTTTCAATAAAGTGAGAAGACATGTGTGCGATCTACCTATGACTTTTATATATAACTATAACCTATAACGTCACCAAAAAATTGGCATAATAAACTGTAACATATGAGAAAATTCGGTAATCTATTAACAAAATAACAAAAATTTCAACGCTTATACCTTCGGAGACAAAATGGGAGAGTGTAAAAGAATGTATGTAACAGAAGAAAAAGCATTAGCCAAGCCCATACCATTTAGAAACTTTAACAAGAGCTCCCTTTAACTAAATATAAATAACCTATATAAAGTTGGGAGACTGACTATAGACACGGCACAAGAGATGAGGTACTAGATACTAGATGGATTCTGACCTCAGCAGTAACAACCAATCAGGGCCCACGGCTAGCGTGACCCTTCTCCTTCTACGTCCCATCTTCGGCTCGCAAAGCCTCCCCTGTCCAGCTACCATCACTCTATATGGGCTTCCATTCGGCCACCACACGTTTGTACATCAAGGTAAGTACGGTTTTCAACCACTAGACCAATAGCTATAGCCTAAATATTAGAAATTTTACTATGCTGAACTCTGCTTAAGTGTTTGGTCACCTGCACCGAACAGTAAAGCTAAGACAACCTCAACAGGTTAGTTAGCAAAAAGGACGATCGCTGGAAAAAATAGACCCCTGATCGAAAATCAGAGTTCCCGGAGAAAAACAAGAGTAAAAAAAACCAAACCTAGAACACTATAGATAGGATTGTCACGTCAGATAATTCATACTTAACACCACTGTTGATAATAACACACATTATCTGTTGTCGTAACTTTTTGAGAGGTAAAGCCAGCGCTAACCACACTACCACCTCAGAATCGCCTACCAACTATGGCAAAAATCATCGGTCGTTCATTCGCAAGGTGTTATTAATGCTATGTTGTGTTTTTATTATAAATATTTTGTTAAAGGGAAGTCTAAATGAGAGCTAGATATCATTTCAACACACAATACAGAATAAATTCATAATTCCCATTATTAAACAACAAAACTTTTAGCTTAACTTTGGTTTAAGCACTATAATATCACAGTATCTAGTGAAGATGGACACCATTAAGTAAAAAAAGTATTTCATTCTTGTCGGTTCTTATACCTTTAATGACTCGACTAGACGAGGAAGGGCCTCTTATTTTTCTTTGTGTTATGATTTTTATTTATTTATGGGACCCCCGTTACAATTTTTTTTTTTTTTTTTTTTTAAAGGTTTTCTTTATGTTTTTGCTGTTGGTATTTTTTGGGTGTGTTATTGGAATACAGTAAAATAAATAAATGAATTTCCAATCTGGCTTAAAAAGCGTTACATTCTCCTAAACTCTAAAAAAAATCATCTATCAATTATAAATCACTATAAGCCATGTTCGGAGGGTGTTTTATGTGTGCAGATACCAAAGATGGGCCACCACTGTAGGGCATCTAATTGGATAGGGCCAAGTGCTGTACTGCAGGGACGCCATTAGAACCGACACCGAATGTACAAAAGGTAGTCGTTACAAAGTATCCTGCTCCGTCCTCGCACTTCCTCCACCCCGTGGTAATTGTCCGCCCCTCCTGCAGCCGTACCGTACCCTCAGCCTCCTGGGAAGCCTTAAATCAACCACCGAGCTCCTGCTCCTATCGTCATTAGCGGCGATATGCCTACTATAGGGCGATTAGAGGCTCTGTTTGCTCGAGAAGAATAAGTTTCTGAAGGAGACGGGGGGAGGCCGAAAGGTGACGTCGGGGCTAGGCCGTTTCCTAGCCAGGGGCTGATGTATTCTAATGGATGCGGAGAGGGTTGCCTTGTTTCCCACTAACACGATTTAAACTTATATTGATGAGAGAGAATTAATTTAGCCAATTGTAAGGTGAGGTAGGGGGGAACCCGCCCCGACCACCACCCCATCCCGCAAATGGGCTGAGGGGATTAAATCGTTTTATTTCAACAAGATTGCAGTTTGATTTAAGTTTGTCAGTTGCTACACAGTCGCCGGCCAACTTGTTAACTATTTAACTTGAGGTCTCACATAATTCGCTATCAACTAGCAACAGAGGAGCTGTTTCTAGCTCTCTGAATAACTACTGCACTAAAGCGATTCTCTCTAGATATATGAATCAGAAGATGAAAATCATCTTAATCCTAAATCACTTCTAATGAAACAATCAGAATCAGTTAATAAAAACTATTCCTAACAAACCATTAAATTGTATTACTGAAATAATATCATTCCAAACAACTATTTTTCATGTAACTAAGCAAAAAATAATTTGACGACTAACCACTATGAGTTTTAATAATCCTCGTTCGTTTATATAACATAACTGTGTGATATTAAATTTTAAGACGTCATTTAATAACACGAAGGTGTCGAATATCGAAGATTTAACAACGAATATAAAGTTGTTTCTAGTATTCTAGGATTCGTGGTTCCCAACGTAAATATTGGCTGTTGCCATAAAACATGACGCTCGTTACTTCGATAATTATAGTTTATTTCATCTATTTGTGAAACAAAAAAAACACTAAAAAGTTCAAATAGAAATCCCTCATTTCGTTTAAGCTTACACATAATTTTTTTTTTAAAAGTTAAGTCATCATCACTAATCATTCAAAGGAGCTACGATATCGCTAAGTACTCGCACAAAACATTGGCCGTTTTTCATAAATAATGTAATATCATCAATGACTTTAATAAGTAATTATCAAGTAGTAAACCATGACAGCGGGCAGCTCATCACTTTGGCTCTCGACATACCAAGCATATTGGCTCTAGACAGCCATACATTGCCAAGAATAATTCAAACTTTTAGCGCCACTTAACATATAATTAAAGATAATTTTACTTTTTGAACGGGCTACAGCCCATTGCCGGAACTAAGATTTCGGTGTAACGATCCGCAATAAGGGGTAACTCGGTAGATCTCGCTGGCTAACGGAATGATTCATAAGGCAGAGGATAATTTATGTACCGGTGTGTTCCTACCTCCGGCTGAATATTCGGCTAGTACAGGTGCCAAGGAGAGGAGCACCTGAATCTCTAATCACGGTGCATTAAAGAGAACTCACCAGCTACTCAGCGGAACAGGCTAGTCTTCTATATCATTCAATAACAAATTAAATTTGTCTGTTGTATATTTGAGGGCCAAGATGTGCAATATTAAGGTGAACAGTGTCTAAGGTAATGTTATAAAATACTAGTAAAATAACAGTTAAGAACAGTTCGCGTTTACACTGCAATTATCCAATTAGCTATAAGAATAACAATACGAGGCATCTACTAATTAACTTTTGACTCAACCTCTATCAAAGTTTGTCTCAAGTGACAACATATCTCTTTCCCTTGGTGGCCTAGGAAGTCCAGCCAAGGAAAAACCAAATTTCTAACAGAACAATTAATGTAGCTTAAACAAAACCAATAACAACTATGAAAAATAAGGTATAAGAACATTAAAGAAAACAAAGGGTTGAAAAAAAAAGTCCCTTATCGGGGTTCACCCACGAATTCCGTGTATTCAATGCACAAGCTGGAATCAAAAACTAGCTTAAGAGTAAATATAGGTGAGCCATTGATGGCGACAGTGCGAGTTGCTCAAGCGTTTGTGCGTTAAATACATGGAATGTGTAGGTAGACACAGAAATGCGTATTTTCGTTTCAGGCCTTTAAACAACCTTTCAAGAACAAAAAAAAACAAAATGCCAAAACGAATAACTCACGACAAAATACCGAACGTATTGGCATAAAAACAATGAACTAACTGACAAAGTATTTAGTTTAAAGTGATCATTTAGTTCGAATTGAATCCTGCATAATTATGGATGTAATATAAATGTATTTTTCAAAATCCATTCTAGCCCAAACAGGTAGCGATAATATTGTCCTTAATATTCAAATAGTCTTTTAACTAAATGGGGCATGAAAGGGTGCTTATTACAAGCATAACTAACTTTTCCCCAGATTATTATAGTATCAATAAAAAAGGTAGTATATAGTCATTCGGTAATTCAAAATGTATGTAATAACAAAACAATAAACTATAATATAAAAAATGTTGGATGGTTCATAATTTTCCTTAGATATTACTATTTTAATACGAAAGCCGTTTGACACGTTTAGACGATAAGAACTTGTAATCTAATGCTGCTCCATCCTCACGTTTGCAAAATAAATCTTCCCCGTTTGTCCAGTAATTATATAAAAGTGGGTAGAAATAATTAGAGCATAAGAAAATTTTGAACGTCATATATATTACATTTATGAGACATTTCAACCGTTACGTAATAAAAATGAAATTACCGACATAACTCTAAGGAAAGGCTGTTTTCGTAACTTCCAGTACAATACAACAGTTTGCATTAAATTTAATACATACATAAGGTTATTGTTAAGGATTTCGGCAATAAAGGCTAAGTGACGTATAAAAATACCTAACAACCGGATTCGGATTGATATTCCGAATTCCTCAAGACAAAAACCACTCGGCGTCGAACCCTAAAACAAATGTTTCCAGTTCATCAAGTAGTCTCGGGAGGGGGTGCCAAGAAACTTGTCCTCGGCAAACAGCCGGAGGATTGTCTTTCTAACTCAACCTTGAATAATTGACAGTTTTAACTCTTGCTTTTAACTTTACTTTCCACTTTCACCCGACTAGCAGGTTCGCTTTAGATTTTAACTGAGGCTGCTACCTCGGGTTAAATTATATAGAGCGGAACTACGGTAGAGCCTACTGCGTTCTAGAAGGCTGAAACTAAGACATATACTAACGTCAATTCAAGTCCATAACTAGGGTGTAGAGAATTTGACAGGTGTCCATGCAAGCACCCGAAATATACACTACTGTTATGCTCTAATAAATAGTTGCTTTGCGATGTGCCCAGAAGTCAACTGGTTTCGCTACCTCCGTTAAGTTATATTACTATAAGGGTATAAAACGATGTAAAAAAAACTATAGCAGTGAATCAATGAATAATAAATAGTTTTCAGAAGTGTTAAAATTCGAGCACAAAAGCTTTTTGTTAACTACAGGAATTTATAAGGTGTATGTGCTCAAAACAGTCGGACATGCCGCGGCAGTCGTGGAAGAATCTTTCAGTCTTAGCATCTCCCTCTCCTCTCATCTAGGTATCTCTCTATAAACGTTCTCTTTAAGAGCAAGTATAATTTTGATGTTATTTATGTAGAGACGTAATGAGCTTTAAACTCCATACAAAGGGCAATGAATTCCCTATGTTTACGTGGGGTCTTTCAACGGTTCTCTTGGTGACTGAATATACGACTTTTTCTTCCCCGTGAACGAGAACACGCCATCCACCCATGCAGAAAATACTTACTTAGCAAATAAATGATATCGATATTGGTCGAGCTATATCACGTGTCACGCGGCTTTGGGCATATGTTAGGCACAAATACTGATCGAAAGCTATCAGTGCCCATAGCATGTTACATTCTAACTATCTCACCTCATCGGCGATCTTATCGGCCGGAACACATCCCATTGACACATTTCCTATACATTAGCCATTTCTAGCAAGATTATTATTCCCCTCTGTAATAAACACACGACTACGTGGGTTCGCGCATTCGACGAAATTATACTCACAAATTAACCACTCGTGTAAATTACGATACTAAATATCTATTAAAAAGGAAATATTACACCGCCATTTCCATCCAAGGAAGAACGAAGCACACCGCACTCATCCCCCCTCTTTTAAGAAGATATTCCATTAGGCTGGTAACTAACAGTTAATATTAAAACTCAATTTTTGCCGGTGGATGAGAACACACCACCCATCCATCTTTAAATGCCGATATCGGTAGCCGATAGGTCGATGGTGGGTACAGATCCTGAAGGGCATTCCTGTGGTCCGGCCGCAAGGAGATCCATCCATTATAAAGGAGCATTTCAGGACGTCTCTAATACCCTCCCTTCCGCTTCATCAGCCCGCTGTTTCAACCCTTATTTATAACTAACAAGCTGGAACGGATCCTGAACAATTATTAGGAAAACCCTTCTGTCAGCGAATATCCTCAAGTATTTTTATCCAATTTTCGCACAAACGATGTCCGGGGAAAATATCACACGTGGAATGAATTTTATTTTATAATTGCCAATCTCTGAGGGAGAGATTCTGTTCTTTATTCAAAATGACCGCTCTGAAATTTTGAAGATATATTCAAGAATTATTTAACACCGTTTTCCGGGATGCGGGATCAAAGTATTGAGAGTATGATTAACAAACATGTAATTCACTGAACACTGAAAGTTTCTACTTAGTATCTTCACTTCATCTCGTTTATATATGTTCCAAAAAATAAAATGATATCGGATATCGATGAAGTTCGGATATCAAGAACGAAAATGCCCTGCTATCAGTTATGATTATAATCGTTATAAGCGAGTAACAAAACAGAAGGGTAAATTTGACGTAAATGTCAAATTTTTAGTACATCTCCTGTACCTCCCGTGAAAAATAAATTTCTTCGAGGCGATTCTCCCCCTTGTTGCGACATTTGTTTCTTATAGTAAATCATACATTTAGCACAGGGTGAGTATTGTCAGAAGAGAGCTGTGTATCAAACAACAAACCCAATCTTTTAATTATTTTACTTCTTTAAAAAATGACACAAGAAAAAAATAGATCAGAAAAGCCCTCTTTAACATTTTAAATATTACGAAGTATTTAAAAATTATGTTAATTGCACTTATGAGTACAAAAAAGTTATAGAAACTATAAAACTTTTAAAAAAAGCTTAAAAGCTTGTTATGTAAAAAAAAAATGTATTAGTTTTTTCAATTGCAGCGACCTCATGTAGGTGAATCACGGAATATGAATTTGTCCATTACTTTTTTCACAAACGATTCAGAGACTTTATCGGGATTATAAGTTTCCTCTTTGTTAGTAAACTATCCTGGCAATTCTTACTTCAGTTACAGAATTGATTTTGACAGGCACTAAAAAAAAAGAATTATTTTATAATTAGCTGAGTCGCAATGCAGTGTGGTAGTGTTGGTTGAACACCAGGGAGAATGACCCCAAAACCTGATCACTTAGTTGATAAAAAAAGTTGGACCAACATGACGGAAATGATAAAATATTCGTCTTATTATATGTAGATTGGAAATTTAAGTTATAGAATTTTTTAAACAACACAGAGAAATTAATTTCAATTTTCACATATTTTAACAATTCTCACCTCCATGCGATATAGTCACCCCGTTTAAAGGTATCGTAGATCTTTTATACTGTTGTCGCCAAGAAAACAGAGGATTAATAAAAAAAAACTTTCAACGTTCGATTTCGTGGAAGGACATATCATTTTTAAATTGATCATTCTTTACTCGGCTAATTAATGTACAAAAACAACGACTATATAAATCATCTATATGCACTAACCCTGAAAAAAAAAAAATAAAAAAATAAAAAAATAACCCTGATCCATTTCTTGTTGAAAAATCCAAAATATTAAATAGTAGGTACATTTATAAATTCCAAGAAATATTAATATATTTTCATGACATGATTGCGCTTTTGAAAATCACTATGAACGAGAACAATGAACAATGGAGCCACGCAGTCAAATTAACAAGCAGGTACGAAAGTCACCTCAACAAGCTATTATGAAGCTAAAACAGCATGAAGGAACATGATATATATGGTAATTTGTACTTTCAACTTAACTTAACTTAACTTTCACAAAGCCAAAACGATAATGTTGTTGTATATTTGTATATAGTTTATACAAAAGGCATGAGGCTTTGAAGGCAGTGGGGGCTTCCGCTGTATTATTCAATGACGGATTACCGGCGGCCTGGATTAACTTACCCCCTCTGCTTTTTAAACAATTCACAATGCCCCTTTTAAACCTACCTCTCGCAAGACAAATTTACCGAAAAATATAAAGGTGAAAAATATGCATGACATCAGTTGTTTTTCTTTCCTTTATAAATTATTATTACCCATATAATAGGCAAATGGTGTTAGATTAGTGGCAACAAAAAATACTCCCTTAGCCAAAAAACTGAAAGCATATTCTGAATCGTGTACTAAGATCAAGAATTAATATCATAGAACATAAAAATAGAGATCTTACTAAAGAATAATATTTAAAGTTAGATTTGTAATCAAACTAATTTCTCCGTCAACAAAATAAATTTTATGCCACGACGTGTTTTTGTAATGTAATAAACGGTATCTATGCTTTATCTGGAGTTAATTTGACAGCAAATAAGATTCGAGAGGGGTAAATTTTACAGGAAAATGTTCGTGAAAGGTGCTTCAAAACATCGGTGGTAGTATCACTCACTGCTGCGAAACCATCTATGACATATATTGGATTAATTTAATTAACCACTATTTTATTTATTTGTATGTTCATTCGTAAACATCATTCTTGAATATTGAGTTATTGCACTTGGTTCAATTTTTATTTTCATCACGCTGACTGGTCGTTGGTTGCATAATGTTACAACATTCGGTTATGTGAAGATGTACAGAGAATGCCAAGTACTGACACTGCATTCCTAAGACAGATTGAAGATAAAAGAGAGAGAAGCGAGAGCTAAGAGACTTAAAGATAAACTATAAGTCTAACGAGTCAGATATAAATAGCAGGAACCAGGCAGGAACAGAGACCCTCTGGGGGCAGCTGATTTAGGGAGGGTGCCGCTCGGTAACGAGTGCGAGCCGGCGTGCCCGATGGCTCCCCAACGACTATAGATAATACCGGATATCTTATATATTATCCAACTTCTTACATCCCCGAGCCTTTGCCTTATGCAATAATTAACAAAGTCGACTCAATAACATCCATCACCATCTAAGTTAAGGGAGGGTGGAAAGGCTACGTGGCGCAAGTATTTAGGGGTATAATTATTGGACATAGTTCTGCAGAAAAAAAATTAACGTCAAGCCAATCTGAGCTTTTATATTATTCATGAAAAGGAGCACTTTCTAAAGTAAGATCTCATCCAAAAAATTAATACCTCATCCACTGAATTTTCAACTAAGAGACGGATGAACCCCCAATATGATTTATATTTGTCGCTTCTTCCAGTTATTTTGTTAATAAGCATTCTCCATCATTCTTTGCATTGAAAATGTATTATTTTTTACTGCACATTCCTACTACATCATGATAATAATTGTGCCAAAATCACGGTTATTTCAATATTCAACAATTTTCATCAAAGTCCAATGTTATTTTAATATTTTCTTTTTGGCATAGACAAGGATTGGTGTAAGATGATAATTGACTGGTTTTATTGTTAATATTTTATAATATACAACGCCACTTCTTGAAATCCTCTGGGTGTCGCATCCCGTACGTGCATGTTAACGTTGTTATGAAAATTATAAAATCCTACATACAGATTCCGCTTATAATAATCATACGAATAATTAAGTTTAAGTGCCTTCTGTGAATCATACGAGAACTCATAATTGTCCTCATCCTTTGAACTTCTTCTAGCTTGATCGGCATTCAATGAAAATCAATCATTTCAATGGTTTCGACTAGATCTAGTTGTTTTTTCTTCCTCATAACGGGATGCATCAATGTTCAGTTTTGAATGATTCAATTTTCGCACGTATCTTTGCGAGTGGAACGAAAATGTAAAATGAATCCAGCATTACATACCTCCATGAATGTCCACTCGCTAATATAAGTTTACGAATATTCCCTGCATTACTCCATTTTAAGGTCACAATAGATAAGCTAGATGCACAAGAATGCAAGTGACTTAGTCCAGAGTCAAAATAAATGTTAGTTAAATTTTTTTTAACTACGCAACGACCAACTAGATCAAAAGATTTTGACAATTTCGTAACTACAGCTTCAGATTACGGTTATGCAAACAAATGCGCCACGAAATGATTGAAAAAAAAAAAATCGATTCTTGAGGTGGGTCACTTTATAATCATCTTCACAGGTAATAAAAGTGACTGTCCCATACCTACATCGGCCACAAGTCTCCTGTAACAAGTTTCTGCTTTTTCACAAACTGAATCCGTTGCCGTGGGGAGGCGGAGGGGACCTACCCCCTTCCCCTACATTGGGCGCAGGTGTTAGCAATTATCATGTAATCCTCAGCTGATGGGCATATCCGGTATTGACGGCTGCTGTGTGCGGAGCCAGCTAACTATCCGGGTCTAACTCCATCATTAGGTAAACTATAAATGTTGCAATGGATCAAATCTATTCATCAAAATCATCTAAGAATTATTGCTGCACTATATATGCTATCATTATTACTCAAAGGAAAAAAAGTGACTGGGCTGAGCTGTGCTGGTGTTGTTGCTACTAAGTCTAATCATATGAAAACTAGCTCTCTTTTGGGCTTTGACAACAAAGATAGGCCTAAAAATTTACTGATAATGATACAAAATCATAGGATTTGTTTTTGTGCTGGCCAAAGTTTAGAATGAATATTTGAACTAGATACACCCATGGACCAGGGATGCCCTCTGCAGGACCTCGAGGAGTGGAAGATACCAAGTGCTTAGGCCTTCTTTTGAAGATACCGACTTCACTTTAACTGGTCTTGCGCTGCCCCAGCTTACAAGTCCTCAGCCACTCCTTTATATATATTTCATAATCCCCTCCCTCGAGGCAGGATTGAAGGCAACTTGCTCAAAGTTCCCCCCTCGGGGTTCCTATAGTTAAACACCGGCTAAGTCAACGGCATTCGGATTAAAACTCCGGCCCGCGCTGCCGTGGGGCTTTATTAATTAAAGTTAAGGATTCATTCCCCTTCCTTATCCGAGCCAAGCCAAGTCCTTAACTAATGCTGTTAACTCGACCAAATCTCCATGGATAAATTGTACCAACTGGCAACTCATTAGGTCTTCATCGCAGGAATGTCCATTAGGATATCAAGGTCACCTTTGATAGTGTGGGTACGTAGATCTGCTCTGTATAACATCAAAAGGCCACCCGACGGTACACCCTCAGTGTACAGTAATCTCATTAAGACGAACTATCGTGAAGCTGCATTATCTGTAGAACTGGCAGATAACAATAAATAAAACACTCTTTAAATAATACCTGAAGAGCAAATATTGGACTGTCTCAGGTAGCGATCTAGTTTATACATACCTGAACCCTAAATACAGATAATGCTAACTTGATTCTGTTTGGAGCCGAAAACCCCCGGAATCGGTAAGTATTACTCATAAATTATCACAGTCATATAAAAGTTCGTTCTTTATTGTTAAGCAAGCCCTTGATGCTACTACGATTAAAAAATGACATCATTCTCAAAAAATATTTGAGAGCAATTTAATAATTAATTAATCTAATATGGATCACAAACAAGGGAACCATTAATTATGCGACGAAACAGAAATGACCAACAAACTTGGACCACTACTACAAGCACCATTGACCGCGCGCAGCCCTCACGCAGAGATGATTGACGCCGGAGGGCCACTGGGCAGATTTATGATAATATTCTGTTAGCTCGCCTTGATTTAGTGAGGCAATATCTTCTACATCTGCATATCCAGCTGATAACTGTCTTCCTGGCCGGTGACGAAGGCACATATCACCTCCTTGCTTCCGGGAGAATCTGCATTCAGGATCGGGAATCCGAAAGCTCCAAAAAATTCTAAGTATTATCCGAGAAGTACAATAGGTGGACTGCACTCGTTCAGGGGAACTGTTAAATCCCCACCACCCACGACTAGTTAAACCTTTCAGCAACTACGTTAATAATTCATTTTAATGGATTGTGCCAATGAAAATACTAATGACGATTTAACAACCAGGAAAATGTCTACGATAACCAGTAATGTCAGCCAACTTCCCTGCAGGAAAACGTACACCAAATATTTTATTTTATTTCATAACTCTTTCAGAAAATTACAAGCGTAATTATTTACTTGTTAAATTTATTTTGTATCGAATAAAAATAATAGTGAGATCGATATTACAATAAATTCCGATGTTCGAATTCGTGGATTAATACGATTTAAGTATCAATTAATTTAATCTAATTAATTAATGTATTTAAAGGTTTTTGATTTTCAGCAGATCGGTTTTTATTAAAATAGCTTATGTAAAATTCTGGTAAGAAATTGTAATTCAATTGTAAATTTATTTTTTTCAAAAATGCACTTTTTGTTGCAGTCAAAAATGCACTTTTTGTTGCAGCAAAACAACCATCGAACTTAAATATATATTCTGTAGAACAGTATTGGTAAATAAAAAAAGTTTTACTTTAAAAAGAGATTTGTTTGTTTATGTAAAAAATAAATGGAATGTTAATTTTGTATTCAAATTTTAAAAGCTTATGTTTTCAATATTTTTCAGTTTAATTACTATTTCACTTGTGTTGGCTTTGCCAATATTCATAATTAAATTCCTAAGATTTCTATTCAAATATTCTTCCTCCCCCTCCTCCTACTACATTAAAATTTTTAAAGGAATCCTTATTTGAAACAGAAGGTTTTTGTAAATCTTTTATGACAACAGTGGAGTAATCATAGTCCATAATATTAAAATTCTTATACAGTATTTACACAAGTTAGACTAGTTTCACCACATCTACTGTTCGCTTTTAACTAAATTTAAAAAAAAAGAAAGAAAGAGAGAGAATTGAAATAACCTAATGGTTACCAATTCCAGAAATATAAACATACCATCATGAATGTTAAAATTTGTTGTTTGCTAAAACTTGATTGGGTATGGATATTTATGAAATAAGAATACATGGACTTACAGTCAAGTTTTTGACATTTTTCATTTTGTCAATAAATTAGTAACTATTTTGTATTTATTTATAGGTATTTTCTTGGTATAAATTAACACGGAACAAACTAAAGTCGTAATGGAATTAAAGAACATTACAATTTCGAACTTAAGACTACTTCTATTCTGAAAGCTCCCTATTTATTTTAATGTATTTAACCAAGTAATTAGCAAATACAAGGTTATCTTTAAAAAAGTGTTTTAATATATTTTTTTTTTAATTTCAATATAAAGAAGAATACAGTTGTGTGTACTTACGGCATTGCTGTGAGTTTGATCAGTTTTTAGCTCTTTGTGGTTGGAGAACTGGACGTACACTGCTCGCCCTCGCAGTTGGGCCATTCCAGTTCCGAAATACTGTACCATGGATGCAGCAGCTACCTCATCGCCCATCTCTAGGAAAGCCTGAAAACAGAGAACCAATAATTAAACCACCTGTAAGTATAAATATTACAAGCTTTCCTGATGCCATCATTTTACAGGATACGCTAATTCAAATTAGTTGCTCTTATTTTTAATGTCATCGAGTGATCAAATGGACCATGCAAAATAATGAAGCATGCCTATATGTTAAAATTGCGAACACGATTTTTGTGTTGAGAATCGATACTTTCATAGCATGTCTCCAGGTCCAACTAGGAACTCGCACTAAACAGATACTAGGGAGATGAGGATTTCTGGTTTTGAAGAATTTCCCCCTTCTCCAAAAAGTTTTGAAAGAAACCACCACTTTCAAGTAACAATTCCATTATGTATTGATTTTAATCTATAACACTTTTTATTGCTATACTAATCGAAATCGAAAGTGTACACGCCAAAACACCCAACACCAGAGTATTTATAATGTACAAATGGACTGTACAAGACGAATTGCCACACCGGGGAGAAAGAGAAAAAAAGTTCTTACCTGGTCTATCACCTGTGCCAACAATGTTCATCTCACTTCTCGATGTTGCTCCTCAGCATACAACCGCTAGACACCAGCTACAAGGTCTGTGTTATCAATGTAATACAACGGGTAAAACAATTCCTCTCAAATAAGGCCCCGATATTTATCACTTTATTACGCCGACAAGATGGCTACAACACAGGTGACTCAGACCTCGACTAGACTCATTCCCACTCTCCCCCACTAGATAGCATGTGATTTTGGCTAGTACCAAAATGACATCACACTAACGTGAACAAGAGTGCTTTTTTTCTTGTTCAACTGTCTTCTCAGTTATATTTGTTTAGTCTATACTAATTATTTATTTAAATGCGAATATGTTAGGATTGGACAGCGATCGTATTGTGTATGAGCGTTTAAAAATAGCTAGTGTTATTGCTATTTTCATTAGCTTTATGATTAGTTTAGTTCTGCCCGGCGGCAATACTTTTATTATTAGTTATTTATTAATAAATATATCATATCCTTGGTTACTGGCAGTGTTAACTGTTTTATTTATAAATCACCTGCTTTCAGTCCACGGTAATTTTCCATTTATTTTGGCCCCAAGCATTGTTTACATCCATCTATAATACTCTTCATAAACAATGCAGTTAGAAATTTTATTAAAAACTGAATGCGATTGGTGGATTGCTGATGAAGAGAAAATGACTTGATGTACTGTTTAGGAGCTTAAAATGCTGAATATGGGTAAGCTCTCCGTTGTTGGAAATTGACAGATGCAGCCACTTAACGCCATATCTTATGTGAGATGCGATAGCCAGTGAGCCGATCTGTAACGGCTAACGCTTGACCAGAGCCCAGTAAGGGCCCGTCTCCAGTGTTTTCTTTACCTCCCGCCGTTCAGCTATGCAAATCAACACCTCTCTCCTCTTACTGTTTTCAGAGCTGTCCTCCGTCTGTTTTCCTCCGGGTCCTTCTTCTCTCCTCTCCTGTCCGTGTGTTTTATTTTTTGTTCACACCCGCCCTCTCCTTCCCCCTTCAACGGCACCCGATAAATTACAAGCTTTGATACTGGGAAGGCTTAGTTTAAAAGGGGTGCCTGTGGCAGGGGAAGTTTTTACCTTTGAAAACTAGAATTATTTTTTTACTGGAACACTTGTCTGGGTGAGAGAAAAGTCAATGAAGTTTTTTTTTCTTTATCATTTGGTTATAAACAACCCTTTCATTTTATCCCTTCTATATAGGATACAGCATGTATTTATGTTTCTAGGTTATTTTCGCTTGAAGAACGGCTGTTATTGGCCAAATAAAATATTCAAATTCTCGATATTTTGATGTAATGCGACTGATATGTAGAGAGAATTTCCTCATGGTCGTATGTGATTTAAAAACAAAAAGCTAAATAAAATGTTTCATTTGACGTTATTTTCAACGTTCAGTGTGCAAAAACTTCTTCTTTTTTTTATAACATGGTGACAAGAAATTGTTATTGCAAACATTCATTCTTCAGATTCGCCTTGCATAAGAGTGCAATCTACATACATCCTCCTGTTACAAGGAACACTGTATTAATTAATACTAGACATTGCCAAAGGAAGAGTCTAAGTTAGACCGAATAAAAAGAACTCTTGAAGAAAAAATATTATATATATAAAAAATAGCACTGATACATTTTCAAGTTGTCTCGACAGCAGCAACATGTTAATCCATCGACAAAGTTGCTAATGGTCGAAATCCTGGTGAGATACGTGCCGGGAGACAGCGGGATTGACTAATTTAGCCGAAGTGAAGGTTTAACTAAAGCGACCAGAGCCGCAGCGGGAGGCCTGCGCCATACATCACAGAGCTACGTGGCCGCTGAGCACGTCACGTCCCAGCCAGCCGCCTGTTTACTTACCATTAATCCCTCCGACCTATCCTCCCTTCCAGCAAGGTCTGCCCTACCGTCGATGGGACCGGAACAAGAAACATGTCTGCATTTACCTACTCGTATACACCTACGTGTCGTATATTAGGCGCGAAACCCGTGCCAATACAATATGATCAGGGTATGCCGTGGTCCTAGCACTTTGTAGTTAGGAATCCTATTCTTGACGTCACGCAATTTCCATGCAAGCGCTTTTATTTTGGCGGCGGAAGGCTTCTGCGTAGCTATTTCACGATTCCTAGTATTCACAAAATTGAATAAGCCGGATAGAAAATTTGGCCACGATTCCCATGTTTCACAACCACCTCTCGAGGTACCCCCCCCCCATTTATACGTTTTAGAATAGCAATCAACCTTTAATAATTAATAAAATCAAGCATTGACATTGTCTCGAATAATTCAGGTTAGAGTAGGAAGATTCAATACGAGCTTTTCTATTCAAACATAAGTTCATTTCAGATACTGGCGCGGTTGTGTTTGAGGAATCCTTGATGCTTAAGAAAACACTGTAAAATCGCTCTGTAGAAGTAATGTTTTTTGAACTTGGTGTCACCACTAAGGTACTTGATTTAAGGGAAATATCAAATTCAAATGAAATGACGTCCGTATAACACAGAAAATGTAGTTTTGTTTTTTCTCTGCCAGTTTCAAGATGTTGGTAAATTAGCAGCAAGAAGAGCGATATGTAGGCAAGGGAAGAGGAAGGAAGGAGATGTATAAGCATCCACGGAACTATAAGGATATAGAAGGTATTCGCTATATCGACTAATGGTAGTTAAAAACTCATTAAGCCCCGACAAAGAGGGCGAGGACACTCTAGGCGGTAGGTAGGTAACGACCGCAGAACAAATGGAAGGGTTATCTACCCACGTAAGTTACAGCTATTTAACCCCTCCCTCATTAATGTCCTTCATCCTCCTCGGCGCTGCCTAGCATCATCGTTATCTAGCTGTCCGAGGCAAGGGCCCCTGTAATGAACATCATCAGCACCTGTCGATAGCGCTTCGTCTCCTTTGCAGGCTGTCTTCCGGCTAGTCGTCATCGTTACCTCCAGTTAAAAGTAGGGGGGGATTTCAAACCTTGAATAAGAGATATCGACATATAACTATAGAGATACACTTCGTGGTACGGAAAATAACCTTCTCACAGGAAGGTTGTAGATGAAATCTACCGTAAGGGTTTATTGTATATACATATTGGTTGGAAATAGGCTAGTAAATTATAGTTGGGAAATCATCACCAATATTTTCTTTTCTTTTAAACTTATTAATTAATTTGTTTATGTTATCAGTAGAGAAAACGAGATACAATTATTAATATTTTAATAGATTATTACAAAAGCCCTTGTCCAAGAAAGCATTGTTGACTAAAAAATAACATATTTATAAATCTTTAGTTGATACTTTCGTTTGCATCGACTAATCCTTTATACGATAAGACATTACTGGAAAAAAGTGCTAAGGTGGCAGCCCCAAAGAAATAGGTTCGGTGGAAGGTGTAGGGGTGTTTCTTCTAAATACGACACCATTTTGGTTCGAACCGTTCAATGTTGGGAATACCAGTTTTCAAGACCAGCCTCGAGTGATCGTTCTACTTCTGTTGCTCATTGAGGGTCAGAATTCGTATGTCACCTAAGTATCTGACTTTTTTTCTAATGTACTATCTTTGCCAAAAGAAGTTAAGAACACCAAATATAAAACGGAAAAATAATTTGCATGGGCTGCCACTGATCTGATGCAGCAATATACAATGTTTGTATACACATCGGTATGAGAAACTAACATGGTGCTGAAGAGGAGATATGGTTACTATTTGCACAAATGTGTACCATAATGGATGCTTTTAGGATTAGGAAACATTTCCTCGACAAACAGAAGCCTATTTATAAACAAGTGTATAACAAAATATTTACAGCAGCAAGACGATACAAAATATGATATACAGTACAACCTCACTAATTCCATCTCGGCGGGAAATGGTAGGTCAGAACGGTTGGACTTACTGGAGATAAAACAAATACGTGATTCGAAATTTTTTTTTTTAATTGTAAGTATTTATTACATGCTTCTTCCTTTACTGAATAATACACAGTTAAACTAAACCAAATAATATATAACTTAAACAACTACATGGTCTTTGGCTCGTCGGTAGATCCCGCATGACACTTTATTTTCCCCTACTCGCTCGCATTGCCAGGAAATTGTTATTGTCATATAATTTCTATATAATTGTCTGGCATTATTTCGTCGATTTATATCCTGAACATATTTTTTTTTTTTTTTCCTGCAGGTACTCCTAGTATAAGGATCCGATTAACCTAAATATTCTATATTTTTCCCTCATCCTGAATTTCTAACTAGAGAGCTCAGAGGGGGAAAAAAACAAAAAAAAAAAACTGAATATTTTTCTATTCGCTATGCCATTGATTTATTGGGGAAGAGTTTATATTTTAAGCCGGCTTCGTCGATGCTATGAGCATCGATGGTTCCTGCAAATGATAAACCAATAATTCTGTTTAAAATTATCGATAAATACCTTCCTAGGCAACGTCAGATCAAAGCATTTCACCCTAAATCGAAAATTATCGGATTACATGATTCAAAATAAAAATCTCACTTTTGTCCTGCTTCACAATGACGTTCGTTGTTATGTTTTACCAACTCGTTATTCCATTTTAGGGGGGGGGGTGTATTAACAGACCATATGTATGTATTTAAAAACAATTCAACTTCATCAGACTATGCTCGAAATAAAACTGAAATAATAGCACCTGAAAGGTTTATTTAAAACTTTAATTTGAATGAAATCCTCTTTTAAATTGAATTAAAGGCCCCTCAACAAATTAGCCTTATACTAGGTCACCAACATTGGTGGTCAACACGGAGCTCAAATCTATACGTTGGCCCAATCATTGGTCCAGTCACACAACCAGGAGGAAAGTCATTGAGCACACTTTCTTTCCCAGACTGGCCCTCTTTGATTTAGGGAGAGAAACCCCTCCCAAAACAAACTCTCGGCAACACCGGGCAAAGTACCCAACCCCCCCTCCCTCTGCACATTGAACCCAATATATTGAACCAACACATTTTTCGAGAAATTTTTATAAACTCGCCGGTTCGGTCACCTCAGATTCCGAGAATATTGAGTACACAGTATAAGAGATGGTCGCATTACCCGGAGAGTGGGACAAGTCGGATAAGCGATGTTCTACGTAAATTCATAAACAAACAGAAAGAGGCAGAATATTAAAATGTAACAATATCGAAGAATGCATTATATTTTAATATCTTGCTTGACTGCAATAGAATGATATCGGAACAGGTATTACAGGTTTTCATGTCAGATTGATGCAGAACTCGTTCCGAGATAATTTCAGTTTAGTCAAATTTTTATAATAGGATGTTGATGCAAATTCAGTTGATTCAATGGTTGCTAAATTCATTTTTTTTTGTTTTACTACATTAATGAAGATAGGCCAGAGTCTACAAAGGTACAGTATTTACAAATACGTATACCAGACGTTATGAAGGTACCTCAACGTTGACTTACTGTATGCTCATGTATGATGTATGACATCTGACTCCACCAACTTTACAGCAAGCCTGACTGTAAATATCGCAGGGCATCAGATAACTCATCATCATATACATGTAGACAACATAATACGCTGCATATTCAAAACAATAGGCTGAACGAGGATTTCCATATTTTTTGTTATCTACCATGAATACTGAATTATTTAACTAACATTATTTTTTTTGTATTAATGCACTAATATAACATAATTTAATTTTCAGGAAAAAAATTAGAAAAACGTTTATGATTTGGAGTTCCTCTCGGTAGTTCCAGATTTTCCGGTCTGCTGTAATTAGGCACTCAATTGATTCGAATGCATAATAATGACCTGTAATTGCGGAAATAAACCTCTTCGGAGAGATTTGTAAAGGTATAAAATAAAAAAAAGTAAAATAAAATAATTTTAAATTATAATGTGAAAATTACCTTAATGCCCTTACATCGAACGATATCGACATTCCTTTATAACATAAACTCGCAAAATCATGATTCAAAATGAACGTGTAAAATGCCTGATTTGGTTCCAAGCAAAAAATCGTCTTAAGCGGACGGTAGATATCGCCAATAAACGGAAAAGCGGTAACCACATTAAGAAAAAGGCTTCGATTAGTAAAATTAGCGAATAACGGGGAAACAATGAACTTTGCATGAAGAAAAAAAACTGATGATTGAAACTATAAATAAGACGAGAGTGGGCGGGAAGAACAAAACAAGGAGGGAGGATAACGTATGGCGCCAGAATCCAAATTTAAACAATCTCAGTCAGTTGTTACCATGACGCCACGAATTTTAGCGAACCAATTAGCAACATTAAAAACAAACAAAAGTTCACATTGGCGTGAGCAACGCTAATAAAAGGCGTGAGACAGTACAACTGATATAACCAGAGTTTATAGAGAGAGATATTATGAAAACGCTTTAGGAAAATTCAGGAGGAGATGAAACATATGTACAAGTGACAGCTATGGCTGATACTGCATTCGTTTTCCCGAGTACTGACTGCTCACGTCACACAAACAAACAGTCGAATAGATCGAAACGATTTATTACTAATTAATCCACTTACACTTTAACGTGATGAGTTTCCAGCGTGGCGTTGGCATTTCTAGCTTAGTTTTTATAGGGCCATAACCTAAAAACTACTTGCCTTCTTATGCTATCTCAAGTGGGCGTATAGAGAGGTGAAGACCACCCCCCCCTTACCTGCCCAAGAAATTTGAAACTTTAAATTTAGGTAAAATTTCTTCCCTAATTTCATTCATTCTTCTCTACATTCACGAGAAGTGAGAACTAATTAACATGACATACATTCGAAACGAATATTTAAATAATAACGAACGTAGCCCGCTGTACTACAATATACACACAGATATATAAATATAAATATATATATATATTAAATGGTTACCTGGTTTTTGCCCTTAAGGACCAATACATTGGTGACCCTGCCAAACGGGATACCGAGGTGGATGATCTCTGCCTCAGTCACCTCGTTCGGGATGTTGCGGAGATGCACCACTCTGGACGGCTTCATCGAGCTCTTATCCAGCTTCGCCTGAAAATAAAAAATTGCGTAAAACATAAAACTCATATAATTCACATAGAAAAATAACATTTATTGAATACCATCATAGATAACACACAAAAAATCAGTTTTAACGACTTAGGCGATCCACAGCAGGAGGCAGCTGATACAGGCAACGTAATATGCAAAACAATTGGCTAAAGAATCATACAAGGATTTCCATATTTTTCATTTCCGTATGAATATTGAATTAACTAAGTAATACTATAAATTATATTAATTTTGTATTAATATACTAATATATCATAATTAAATCTTCATTAAAATTTAAACCATAGAGAAAAAAAAACAGTTTGTTGTTGGAAGAAACGCTTGGAAGAAATAATTCTTTTAAAGTAAATAAATACCGTTAATTGTAATTTTTGTAGCATAAATGTATATACCTGTTTTTATTACAGTTGACCTTAATTGGTCCTATTAAATACTTCGTGCTTATAATATTTACTACAACATTGTTTTATATTATCGATAATTTATAAATTAAGTGGTGATAAATTGTTGCATCATGTAAAAAAAAATGCAGAATAAACTAAATTGTAGTTCAAAAAGCAATTTTCATCACAAATACACGGGTTTTCCTTATTTTGCCTGCAAGAGGCACTTAGGGTATACCGGTTGAACACAACCGGTGCATTAAACAGATTGGCAAATAAACAACGAATAATCTATTAACTACCGATATTGTAAAAGGGAAGAGAGAGGAGAGCGAGTCAAGAACCCAGAGAGCGGGGCTTTCCAATCAAGCTCTCCACAAGGCCCTAATCAGCAAATATCAAGCCTGCAGAGGTAGCTGGCAGCTAGCAGGGACTCAAATTGATTTTATCTTTCAAAAACACGCCGTAAATGGAGCACTAAACATAATTAGAAGAGGGAGAGAGGGTCTAGAGGGGTAATTAGCCCCTTGAATGGCAGATTGATTGGTATAGGTGAGGTGGTCTGGAAGCAAGGGTGCTAACAGCTGGACAATCTGCCTCGTTACACAGGGTAGACGGTCGGTTTTTATCATTCAATTAGGGCGCAAGAATCTCTGAGCCTCTTCTAGGCCACTCAGAATCGCCATTACAATGATCCTTTCAACCTTCTGTCTCCCAGGAGAGAGATCCTTTTCATAAATGCATTATGTCTTTTTAAAATGGGGAAAAGGGTTTTTTTTTTTATTGATGGCACACATGTTGTACGTTAGAGGCCGCAAAGCGGTTATAAACACTATTTTAACGATTTTATATGAGTTCGTTGTAGATTTTCGATTATAATCATGTACTTTCATGCTCCTAGGTTCCCAAAGCTGCAAATTTGGACAAAACTATATTTTTTCAAGTTTTTTTTGTTCTTTAAGCTGAGATATATTTAATTGGTAAAACTGAAACGAAAAATCACTCTATTTATATTCAAACAAGCACTTTTGTAACGCTTAAAACATTGTTAAACGTTTTACAACTCACATACTATTAACAAAAAAAAACATTTATAATGATTATAAAAATATAATTGCATACTAAAATGGTTACAAAAATGGCAATATACAAGTGTTGAATTTAACAGTTGTATTGTTTTGATTAATAATTCTTCCCACTAAAACTTCTTCTATAGTAAAACGGAAAATTTTTTTTAGCTTACACAAGTACATTTAAAGGTCCATAACGGGTTTCTCTTGGTTTGAATTATAATTCAAATTCAAAAATAACCTGATATGTAATATATAATTACAAGAAAAAATACATGTGCTACCTCCTGGGACTTAATATAATTAATATACGTGAACAAAAGTCTTTAATAAGCCTTTGTTATTTTACCAAGTCAAAGAAGAAGAGGAAATTAGTTTTATTAGTGAGTTTTTAAATATAATACTTTAGTTTTTTACGAACGATTGATTTTTTTCATAGTCGGCCAACCCTCTAAAAATGCTTGGATGAATGTAGTAAAAGTTACAGTTAACTTCATCATGATAATTTTCATCTCTCGATATTATCGATCGTGTAAATTAAATACAACGATAATTCAGAATTATTTTCAAAATGGGGATGTAAACGGTTTATCAGGTCACAGTCGTAAAAAGTAAATTGACAAATTTGAATATTCTGACGAAAGCGCTTTCACGATTTATTTAGTGCCATTGCAGCTTCATAGAACATCCTAAGGACCTAGTCACACAGCACTGAATTAATCCTCAACAAAACTTGGTCGTCCAATTAAATTTGAATTCTCGGCGGAAACGCCATCTAAGCCAGTAAAAGATGTAATCGCATTGAATAATACAATAATTAAGTTATCTCAAATTGGCCTTAACATCTCAAATGATGTAACTTACAACTGAAAACTGAACATGGTGGATGAAAATATACATATTACAATCGGATTACGTATTAATTCGTTTAAAATATTCATTAATAAAAAAATAGCATTTTTCTTTTAATGAGTTAGATTTATTAAACCCAAATTAAAATCACAACAATATGGATGGATAGATAGAAGGATGGATGCATAGTTAGATACATGGATGGATGGATAAACAGACAAATAAATAGAGATGGATGGATGAATGGAAAAATAGATAGATGGATAGATAGACAGATACAAGGATGGATGCGTAGTTAGATACATGGATGTATGGATAGATAAATAGAGATGGGTAGATGGATGCATAAATAGATAGATACCGAATTAATGATTGATGACCGGATTACAAATTACAGGAGTTCATAATAGGCCAGAGTGGAGACGGGTCCTACTTACAAATACGTAAGAAGCTTTTATGAGTAAGTGTTAAGAAACTCTGAAGATTTAAAATGATTACACTCCATCCAAATACCTAATAGTATTTTCACAATCATTTAATAAAATTACAAGTAGTCCTGAGATACGTTGTAATATTCTCACTTTCTACTTCTTTTATACATGTATATTTAAAACATACAATTTAGTTCTTAATTAATGCACTAAAATTCAGTGTTTAATGCTGGTCCAAGAAAACCGTTGTATGACACATACAAGTTGTCTGATTACCTTTTTTAAGTCAGAAAATGTGATAATATTATTTTAATAAATACTAATTAATAATAACTTTATGATATTATTTAGTTATATTAAATTATCATAGGAACATATCGGTGCATCTGTAAGGTGTATTGAGGAAAGTAATTGCAGAAAGGATTGAGAGCGAAAAAGTAATTCATCCCTGTAAGGGGACTGACGGGGTCTATTCTTTGCCCCTTAGGAGATCAGTATTTCCACAGCCAAAGGGGAAACTCCCTGCTGACAAGTAATAGGAACACGGGATTAGAAGGTGAAGAAGAGGGACCGGGGAAATAGGGATTAGAGCAAGAATAATCCTAGGATGGGAACATTACTGATCCGCTTAGGGGGTTATTACTTCTTGATTTAACCCTTCCGCCTCTGACCCACCCCCTGGCTGATGCTACCTTTATAATTACAGGCGGTAGGCCCTAGGCTGGTGGCTGCTAATTCACGGGGAAGGTAAGGATCAATTATCTAGTCCTCACGGAGGGTGTGGAGCTCTGTCATCTAGCCACTCCTAAAGGCTCTGCTGCTGCAAGGCAGCCGGAATTGCAACACATTCGGTGCAAAACTGGTGGGCTTAAACTAATGTTCCGACGGCACAGAAAAAAAAGTTTGCGGTACATTTAACAGGGCACCATTCACTGCTGATAATGAATGATAGCTGTGGCCGAAAGGAAGGGAAAAACTTTTACACAACTGTCACAACTTAGAGGTGTGACAAATACATTGGTGGTAGAGAAAAAGGGGCATTTCTATAAGTATCGGTTTTGCTTATTTTTTCTTGCATGCCATTCATGGCAGACATTTTACAATCATATACCGAGAGTTGTTTTTGTATTCATTAAATGTAATAACTAATTATAATAAACACCTTCCCATATTGATTGTAGATGAATGTAGAGGAAGTTAATGATCAGAATATAGGGGAAGTTAAGGTCGAGTTAGTTTTATTCTACATATAATCTTTCTGGAGAGTGAACCTGACACCTTCAATTTCAAACTATAGTACAGCCTCGCTTATCCCGGTACTCGATGCTCCGGGTTGTAAGAATAAATTAGAATATTTAAAGATGGTTTTTTATGAAATTTGATACATACGTCGGCTGATATCAGTGCGAAAACAGACTTACTAGTAAGGATGTAAGTACCGCATCTATTTAAAAAACAGATTACGGACAAATGTTCTGCTATAACTTACCACGTAATGTAACTTCCTTGATTCAGCCCATGGATCAATGTGTGATAACCAGTTTAAAAAGAGGGCGCAGAAAAACTTCTCTTTTTTTTAATCCTTGAAGACAATTGTGCGACATCCATAAAGAATATCTTGACAATGTGGACAGTAAAATATGCTAATGTATTTTAAACGTTTGTGAAGCATGGGAAAGATTGCCTTCAAAAACACTCCAACTAGCCAGGAAACAATTTTAAATGTCGTAAAGGACGTTGGAGAGCAAAAGCCACAACACGATGATAAACTAAACGACTTTTAAACATGGATTGATATAATAGAAACAATTCAGTGGATGGAAAGTGACAAGAATGATAAAGGGTACAAACAGCTAACTGGTGAGGAAATAGTCGAAAACAAAAAGTGATAACAGGCTTCAACATATTTCAATTACGTTCCGTATTTGTTTATTTTTTTCTATACGTACATTTCAAAAATATAAATATATTTGTGATTTAAAAATTGGAATTTTATTTTTATTTACATCCAAGTTATGCTATGAAAGCGTGTTTTTCGATTAGCCGTGTTATTTGATTATCAGGGAATATTCTTCCCGTCATCTTAATGTGCTTCCAATACAGAACGCATTAAAAAATTTAGTCAAATGTACAACTACATATACTGTTTAAAATGTAGCATAGCTACAGAAAATATAGAATCACAGGGTGTAATTTATTTCATTTAGTTTCAAGATTCTTAATGTTGAAACAAAATATAATACCTTAATCATAACATTATTACATATTCAACAGCTAGAATCTTTTTTAAGTCAGTGTATTTTCCATTAGAAATGGCACCTCCTTTTGATGGGTTAGCGACAGTTAGTTTTAGCACCGACAAATAAAAACAAACTATTACCGAAAACGTCTCCCATATTGACGAAAACCTAATTAAGTAGACCTCACTACATACAGGTAGTACGTTTTCCAGGTTTGCTATTAGGATAAGAAAACAAAATGACGTGAAAAATAAACAAACAGTGAATCCACGGAATTTAAGTTAAAAGCCTTCTGATCAAAAAAAATTTTCAATTTCACGTGTCGCCCAAATTAAGAAAATAATTTAATTACCACTTTTCGGGCATCAAGGTGACCAAAGTCCTTTGAAATCGCGAACTTGGGGGGAAAATGACGGGATGAGGATGCACTATATATAGGAGGCTGAAATTAGGGACAAAAGGTCAGAAAGCGCTATCGATCTTCGGTCGCGAGCGAGCCCGCAGTATCGCCTGTAATTAATAACACAAATGCAACTGGGAGCCAATTTATATTCTGCAAGGAAATTAGAAGAGGAAAATTAGACCCGGCTGATTGAATAGTTAGCTATTCAAATTGCTTACACTTGGCTCAATATGTATTTCCCTTTCTCCGCCAGCAACGCAGTTCACCCGCGGAGTACAGTTTTCCACCTCGTCTTGCGTAAATTACTAAGCTCGCCATCAAACTATTAATTTAATTAATTTCCAATCCTCGATTGAATTCACCCAATAGTACAAGACAGATTGGAGCAACGTTGAGTTAGTTGAACGCTTGCCATCAAGCACAGAAATAATTGCATGTTTCTGAAAACCATGTTAGCGTTTTACCAACTATTTTCTTCGAAATCAATATGAATGACTTTAACAACAAAGAACTGTACCTCGGCCTTGGGTTTTAAAATTCTACTCGGTATTGTTCATAAAAAATTTGTATCATTATGAACATACACAATAAATATTAAGCACAAAAAATGTCACGTAATGAGATCGATAGTTGCTGCGGTTTGTTAAAACACTCAGTATGTTTCATTAAAAATACTAAATTTTATTTGTTAAACCTCACGGCCACATGATACCCTCGTTTCAAAAAAAATATTGTAAACCACTAAAACATTAATATTAATAAAACCTACTTAAGCCCTCCTAGGAACGTTTAAAATAAGCTTTTTTTTTGGCCTTTAGTTTTTGTAATTGATTTAGCTTTTCCGACTGTAATGAGTAATTCATAATCAAGAAAAGATATCATTTTAAATCTTACACAGCGTTTTTGCTGGGATTTAAAAATTAAAGAAACTGCCGAGTTTTTTGTTAATATTTTTCACACTTCCCAATTTAGCATTTTAAAACAAAAATCTAATAATTTATTTACTTATAATACCAAAAATTCAATTAATTTAATGGTAAATTGTCATCGTATTTTTTTCCTCTTACAATCCTTCTTCTACAGGAGGACGGTTGCTGTCACCAAGGGAGGATCTTACTGAATATTAAGATTCAATGGCTGAGCTCTCGTCACAATTGAACATTGCTCGATCCCTTCAGCATCAGAAAATAACATTTTAAAAAGCCGGCGTTTCAGGTAATAAAACTTTGTAATGGTGGTAACATTGGCTATGAATTTGGGTCTGGAATTCTGCTGTCACTACAACCAAACAATGGTTCAAATTCTCCTGACCTGCCTTTCAACTTTCGACTTCTAGCTCTCATGAGATCGGACTTGAGTTAAATATAAAAGCAATTATTACGCAGTTGACTGTCGGAAATTCTAAAGGCAAAATGGGGTTTTTAACTGTCGCACCGTGATGGAGGAACCATGTATTTATCAAGGCCCTTTTCATTGTTGGGTATTATTACTTTTCGTTCTTTGTTTAATATTAACTTATTTTACCGTTCCTTTTTCCCAAATTAAATTTACAACTCAATTTTGTTTCTATTCCTGCTCTCTTTGGCTACAGTTCATAATGACGTTTTAATAAAACACACGCACCACCCTTCTTAGAAACTGTTGCTTTGTCTTAAACCATCAATATTTCAACATTCACCTCTTTATAAAATAAAGGGTCAGGCTTTTAGGATAGATTGAATGAATTAGGTTCATTAAAAAAAAAAAAAAAATTAACCCAAAGAGAGAAGTTGACTATTTTGAAATACAATGCAGTATTATTTGTTTTTTAAATCAGTAGTCGAAACAAAATGCAGAAAGGATATACTACTTAACTTTATAACAATCGTTGCTGTGTTCAAGTTTTGTCTTATTATTATTATTATTTTTGTTCCGGCATTTGTGCACCGCGGCCTCACTGAGACCTATTGTGCGCCGTCCATGTCTCTGTCCTATATATGTGACAGGCCCACGGCCTTTGCAAATCTGAGGATACCGAATGGATCGATCAGTTCACATAGTTTGGGGTCTACAATGCGATCACTACCAAAATGAAAGTATCGCCTTCTAGCTAAGTTATCACAGTCACATATTATATGACGTGCCGTTTCTCCCTCTTTCTTGCAGAATCTGCAGATTGGTGATCCCACTATCCCCAAATTAAAGAGGTGTTTATTTAACCGACAGTGACCTGTATAGAGTCCTGTCACACTTTTGAGTGTCCACCTGTCCATTGATAGAAGTGCTGAGCTTCTTCTCTTACAGGGTCCATTAAGAAACAGTTTCGAGTGTTCCTGTTTCTTAGTTTCTCTCCAAGAAAGTCTTGCCTTGTCCTCTATAGCTAATTTTATACGCCTTTTAGCGTAGCTGAGGCTGATACCACATATGGGTTCAGGTGCAAGAGGTGTCTGTTCTGAGCCCACCCTTGCAAGGCCATCTGCCTTCTCATTGCCTGTGATGCCTGTGAAGTTTTGTCTTAGTAGAAAGAAAAATAAATTTTTTAATTCAAAATGAAATAACCTTTTGTAGAAAGCATTTTTTGGAATATATCCGCAAAATAGGATAAATAAATAAATGCTGCAGATACTAATTTTTTTGGCGGATACCTGAAACGTTTTAAGGGAGGTAATTCCATTTAGAAATAAGTTATTTTTTACACCCAAAAACCTGTGGGGAAATGACATAGAGAAGATTTAAAAATTCTTCTAAAAACTATAACACAATTTTACAAAGGAAGACAGTTAGGAGAGTGACAGATCAGTCCCAGGGGAAAAACATTGTTACATTGTAATAAATATAATGCACATCAAACCATAATGTTTTCAGCTCCAAAACACAACGTGACAGGGATAGCTATGCTCATTGGCGGTCGTCTGTTATGTGAGCCAGTGGTTGGTCGTTCGGACATAAAAAGACCGGCCAAAGAGAAGTTGAAAGACTGTTTACCCAGCCAACATAGAGAAGTATTATAAGCAGCTAGGTATCGCTAGGGTTGGTTTTATTGAAGTTTATTTACTGCCACCCACAGCACTAACATCTTTGTTGGCCAACCATAATCCCATCGACCAACTCTGCCATTTCTGGGGTCTATCATCCGTCGTATGCCAGAAATAGGTATGGGAAATACCTATTACACATATACTTGGTCAAGGGTACAGTTTGTTCTTGCTGATGTAATTATATAGTAATTATGACATACAAACTTACAATACCCTTCATTAGACATGGCACTAGTTGAAAAATTTAGTTGTTAGTTTAGTTAATTACTTAAATTGAGGTTGCACTGAAAATTACTTTACTCGACATACTTTTCGAGCGACTCAACCAATTTGCATGCTTTCAGTGACTCCTTCTCCTTCCTCGCTCGACTTCGAAGTAGACTTGACAGGCGCTAAGCACTTCGGTCATGTGGACCTATTTTAATTTGCTTTCTTTAATCATTCCATTTATTCTGCGAAATACTTAGTAGGTATGCATGAAGAAAAATAGATGAAAAATAAATAGTATTTGCGTGATCACGAATTGTTGAAGAGCCGCGCAGGTTTTTCCCCTTAAAAAAATACTATTGTAAGCAGTCGTGTTAAATTACGATAAACACACGGTGCTAAAAACAATGATGAGGTTGATATTGATATATGACATGATGGCGTGTCGCCAGGTTGAAAGCAAACGATTTCATCGAAAGCTACAGCTTAGAAGGTCATTCAGTGTTTGCCATTAGGGTAGATAGGTTTATTCAAAATGAAGTCACAGAACAAATAAAGAAAATAATCGTACTTCAGCTACTGTGTGAACATGTTTTCGTAACTTTTCAAATACCTCGCCTAATTTCATATGAACCAGCATATCGTTGATCTATTCTATGCAAGAAAAAAACTCGAATAATCTATAATGACCTTATCGAGACCACAGAATGAAAACGTAAATATGCCGTACGTTCTACTAAAGGGGTCGTAAAAGTAATAAAATCTATTGGAAATTAAACGAATTTTCCAAAACAGCTCGAAACATCCTGATTACGAGGGGGTTGAAATACAATAAAGGGAAGTAATAATGAATAAAAAATTTGTCCTATTTGGCTGACAAACCTTTAATATTAAGTTATTTTAGGAATATAATTTTAATTTAAAAAGTACATTAAACCATGTCGAACTAACATTTGGTTAGTATTAAGGCCAATAAAAAATTATATTAATGGAAGATGTCGAGAAATATCGTTTTAATAGTTAGTAAATAACATTAAAAGTTAACACTGTAATACCGAAGGGTAACACTTTAGAACTCTTTGAGATAAGTTATTTTTAGGTTTACAAGAGCGTAGCTTAGGATAAATTGAAATACCAGCCCAAGATCTGGATGCTTTTAGACATTGATTAATTGACAGCAAAAGATTAGGTTATAGAAATGGTTCGCTATCTGTAAGATATACCACCGCCTAGCTGCATAACAAAAGTACAAGAAGCGAGAGTCGGGAAGATATTGTTTGCCCTGTTCCATATAAAGTAGGCGGGCGGGCCTCTGCCTCTGGGTCTCTGCTTGGCTACAGTTTACCTTGCGAGATTGCAGATAAGACGGTTTTAAGACTCAAAGCTCTCCCGCAGGAATGGGATAGGGAACTGAACCGGGAATAAACATTGATATACACTCAAGTCGGAAAACGGTTATGCCACCCACACCAAGCAAGTTCCATCTCGTAAGCAGAGTAAATAGGTTTTACCAGAGTCGGTGATGGACCCGGGTCCTTCCGGGATTAGGGATCGCCTCTAGGGACTAGATAATGCCAGGTTATTAGATGAGAATCAGGCTTATGTTCGCCATCGAGCAACAAGCCTTTCGCATACAGTCTGTTTTAAAATTGTTAATAAAGTCCACTATGGCACGATATGAAGCGGAATGGAATACTCCTATGCAGGCCACCGCACTTTATTCCATATCAAACGGACTTCAAAGTCTAATTTAGCTTTTAACATGAATCAGACTCACTTCAACAGCTAATTATCGTTCGTTAGGGCCGCTTTTAACTCAGAATGCAATATAGCTGGACAGTATATTGTGACCACCCGGCGATTTCGAAATCAGCAATTAATACTTTTAATATTGGAATGCAAAGGTACTTTTCGACAATCATTAATGATACTTATTCGTATCTATTCAATAGCAACGGAAACGCCGTGAAAAAAATAACTAGATTAACGAGGCTAAGGCGGGTAAACATTTTCAATTTGTCAATTTTAACATAGTATACTTTGTTCAGTTTTGTTTGAAGTATTCGCCAGTTATTATAACCTTGATAATTGATTGAAATATCTGTTGTCTGCCCAGCTTTTTATTATTTGTAAAATTCCAAATGCTTTCGATGGATTAAACTATCATTTTCTGGCACTGAGAAGACAGCCGCGGTAACATCCATCTTCAAGCACCTGATGCTTATTGTATAAGCCATCAAAAGCGCTTGTAATATTATAAATAATAAAAAACTAAGGGCACACTTAAACTATTGTAGTTTAATTTGTTTTAGACACGCATCCATATAATCAGTATTTATTAGCCAAATAAAAAATAAAAATGTCTGGCTATTTCTTTAATGATTGATACGAGACGTTAGGTCAGTTTTTCACCCGAAACTGTTAGCGTTATTCAACACTTGCAGCATTCAGCATTATTTTTTTTTAAATTAGTTCCTGTGTGATTCCATTAGTTAAAAAGAGCTGAAGAGCAAAATATTTTTGTTTCTTTTATCCCTCCACTGATGTAACTGTAAATGTTGTATTCCCCATCATGACAAATAAAAAGTTGCTGACCTCCTGTTTAACTAATGTGCAATGCAGTTTGATAGATAGATAAAAGGATGGGGGGGCAATACAGCTGTTTCTTTTTGTCATCCCGTTAGACTCTTGTGTCTTAGGAATAAATTAGGTTAAGCTATAGTAAAAAAAAAAGCTATAATCATTTCTGGCTCAATTTAGAAAACGGTGTAATAATGAGCGAAACGTGATTTGGATACTGTCAACCAACATCCGGACGGGCTCACCTGGGGTGTCGATGGCCTAATGGAATTGGAAAATGGAAGTTGATATTGTAAACGTTAATATTAAAAAATATATTAAATACGCAAGAAAATAAGTGAGTTTGTATAACCATGTAAAGCGACTGTGTCAAACATACACCCATGTAAGTAAATTTCACCCATAAAACTCTCTAAAAAGACTCCCTACCCTTACAACTCACATTTCAAATAAAAGTTACATTGAATGAACTAAAAAAAAAAAAAGATGAAATGACCCGGAGAAGAGGGAGGAGGAACGGTTTCCTAATGTGGTTTCTTAAAGGCCTTCGAAGGCCTTTGAAGTTTTATTTTTTAACGAGTGGTTCCTCTCCTTTACAGACACATTTCAAAATGTGTCTTTTAGACCACCGCTCTTCTTCCTTCTCCTCGTCAGGTTGTTTTTACAGCCTTCTTACTTTTTTTTTCCAATCTACAGAAGACAATTAAAACAATAATAAACTGTTGCCAGTTTGTAGTCCAAAATATACATAAATGTCGCTCGCATCTTGTTTCCATAATTGTACAATTTTACATAATGGCCTGAAGCAGTAATATACTGTACGCCGGAACATCGTACATAAACAAATGTAATCAAAATCTGTCCTTTTTTAAAGCCTAATTCGATTCGGACAAAAATACTCAGTTTTAGGTAATACAGTTCGCAACACGTCGATAACATTAAGCGTTTGCTAGGGGATTTGAGGGAGTACCAGGGACACAAAAGGCACTTTTTTTGTTTGAAGACTCATGAGAAGTTCGATCGTGGAATGAATGAGTTAGTTTTAACGAATTGCATGAAGTTTTATTATATTATATTCCAGTTTTAGATATTATTTCTCTCTCGATCAATATTACATATGAATAATTAAAAATTAAAATTGTTTAATGTAAGATTTAATTATAATAATTGTCCGCTATGTAAGAAGTATTGCCTTCAACAGTGCATCATAGAGCCAATATATATTTATACCACTCAGAAGTAAGAGGATGAAAGAATCTGAAGATACAACAGTGATACCAAATAACCTTTTAAGCGATAGGAGGAAAAAATACGAGAGCAAACAACATACCACTCAGTTCGAACAGACTATCATGTTTGTTCCTCATACAAACCTAATGTAATAACATTACATCATTTGTTCTTGGTATCAATTAAAGAGAATGGAGGAAAATCATTTGTTTGTGAAGGTAAAAAAAGCAACACATCTGTATTTAAATAACAATTAAATAGAGTGCAGTCTGTGACCAAATAAATATCAGATTTTTGAGTAAAGTGGGATTTAACTGTTTAACAGGGCTGGCATAACAGTCACTTGCAGGAGTTTGTCTACAGTAATTAGGTTTTATTAATACACGCATTGTCACTGATTGTAAAACAACAACAAATTATTTAAGGGGATAAGCCCCTAGTACAAGTAAAGGAATGTAGAAATCAGAAGATGTTATTTAATCTTAATTTTTGGTGTAATTAACGTAGGTTGATAAATGTTTTGGTCAGAGTTCCAAGAAAAAATGCAGGTGATATAACGAAGAAATAACTTAATCATATTCGAAGACTAATGGCAACCTCATCATAAAAAAAATAATTAACTGACTTATTTTCACAAAATGTGACACAGAAATCGTGTTAATTTGCTTTTTGCCGTCAAAGTCTGATCAGAGTTTAAGAAATGGAATCGATTTTATTTGTTGGCGTAACAAAGGACAACGTCACACCGAAAGGATTATGCGTAGGAAGTACACTAATACTTAGAACTGTGAATAACTTATTCCAGTAATATCCTAAAAGTGAGTAAGATCTGGTTTTATATTACAATGGATCTGTCAGGTGTGATTGAGTTCGGTATAAGCCACGATGCTGTAAGAAGCCAGTAGAGTAGCGTGTGAGCATAAAAGAGGCGAATAAAGCAGAAATGTTTGTTGTATGCTCGGTCTACTATCAGGCAGATTTATAACGACAATTTGACATGGATTAAGCGCAGCAGCCATTCCAGATACTGTAGTCTACTCGAGCATTTTTAAAATTATCGGACTGAGAGGACAGAGCGCCATCTTGAAGAATTGCCAGTGAAAGAGAGGGAGGGAGAGAGAGAGAGAGAGAGAAAATGCAAAAAAATCTGTGCCAAAGTAAGAATAAGTTTTTCCGACCCAACAGAGTCCATTTCCCCCTCGGAGAAGAAATGAGCCTGCTAATTGCACGGCAGCCAGTCGTCGTCTTCGGTTAGGTCTTTATTAGCTCTCTCTGTCATCTCCCTCTTTATTTTTATTAAACCTCTAACAACAACTTAGTACTGTCATCTTCTTTTACTTCTTTCTTAACCCACTTCTTCTTTTTCTTTTATTTTTTTTTACTTTGTAAGTTATTTGAGGAGGGCGAAGAAATTGTCGTAAGTCATTAGCCATTAATAAGGTAGCTCATAACCAAAAAACACCAAAGGTCGAGTTGGTACTAAAATCCAAACAGTTCCAGTCAAAAGTTTTCATGTAATTAATTCGTAATTGAATTAAGGAATGGGAATCATACATCATAAATCCAGGTATAGGTGACATATATAGATGATACGTTAGGAAGGATTAAATGAAAACAGTTTAGATGGCAGTTAGCCAGTGACACTTCGGGTTTGCGGTGTAAAGATTGACAACTCCCTAGGCGGTCAAAATCGACAGCCGCTTGCCCCCCCCCTTATCCATGCCGACATATCCGTGGCAGAGGTTTCCTGCAGACAGACTATTTACAGCAGTTACTTACTCTAAGTATACAGCAGTTATAGTATTTCATTATTTTAATTACGTTTTAAATTACATAATTAGGAAGTACAATATACAGATTCGTTTATCGATAGGTGAATATGGAAGTTTTTCATCATATTCGATAGTACACTCAGAATGGATATCTACGGGCACCATCTATTTCCTGGAGATGGCGGAAATATCACTAACAACACTTTCCAAAGTAGCTCGGCGTGGATTCTTTTTTCATATTTTTTTATAGATATAGATAATAGACTTTAGATTTGTTTTTTAATTTTACAGTGTTGTGACGCTGTGTAATGACGCCAGTGGGGGAGTGGGGGGAGAACAGCCATCCCCACTTCCCCGGGCCGCCTGGTGGGGGCCTATCCCCTCCAGGACGGACCGGCTATATAAAGAAAAGGCACAGGACAAAATTACTATAACGAATCGGACCGTCACTTGGAACACTACTCTCTCCTCAATCTGCACTGGCGCTTGCTGCTCTACTCAAAACCATTCTTCTTCTCATTCAACTACCTCTGCATCTCTCTCTCCTAAACTCGCTATGTTTTAGTCCGGCGTTGTCAGACCCCGCACCTTCCTAGTGGGAATCTCTGCCTTCGTCTCGCTAAAACTAGCACCTCCTTGGGAGAGACCTCTCCCTCGCGGACGACGGTTGCCGAGGCCCTGCAAATTTACCGAGCAGTGTCTCCAATGGCAATCCAGTCAGCCTCTGTCCGGTTCACACTCGCCTTTGGGATCCGGACGGTTTTCGCCTACCCTTAGATACCGAGTGTGAATTCGTGGTCATTCCAAGACCACATAAACTACCTATAAACCTACCCTGTACCTCTTCTCCTGAACATAGTGCACTGTCGGGGCACACCACACCTTCTAAAGATCTTAAGGAGTCAGATCAAAGCGAATTAGGCTGCCCGCCGCCTAGGTCGGCAGCCAGGGTGAAAGACCACAGGTCCGCCCGTCTCAACTCTTTCTGGGCGACCATACCCTGCGGCGGGCGTCTCCTCCTCACTTTGGGGATACTCAGTTAACCTGAGCCCGACATACAGATTTATCTGCCTTGACGTAGATCTTCTCCGCTCTAGTATATGGATCCATTCCAGTTTACACAACACAGCTAACGGTTGTTCATATGGCGTAGATTCAGTTATTTTAATTTTTAATTTGTTTTATTTAGTTATAAACCAGAACGAAGTCAGTAGTATTAAGCAATAAATTCTTACGCCGTAAGGGTTTTGAAATATAAGACTCCGAATCAGTCAGGGACGATTTGTGCTGATTTAATTCATGTAGCGTACATTTTATATCTGATTTTCTTATCTACAACTGTAGTTACATTAATTAACATTTAAAGTACATTAGTTTACTTTTTTGACATCATTGATTAGATTATTACTTTATTTATATTATTTGTCAATTTTCAATTACCGTTATTGCCGCGGACCAATACGACGAAGAGCTTGGCCAGATAGGATGCAGAGTTCGTTGATAAAAAGCTAATTTAAAAAATCAGCGGTAAAAATAAGAGATTGAATGAAGTTATGACTGGTGTAGTGGGTTAACCCCAGTGTTCATGGTTATAAACCCTAATACTTCAGTTCTTCTTCGTAATAATTTACCTATCTTAAAAGTATCCGGCTGAATTAAATATATAACATTTGATGAATAGACAATAATGAGGAAGAAAAAGCTTTGCTGCCATTTTATATTTCATTTTGTCAAAAGATATAGCGGTATGTAACGAAACCATAAGATATAAGAAAAACAAATATCACCATGGCTATATAGTCGATTTATTTAAAGCTTTAATTATCCAATAAGAGGGAACTGGGGCAACGATGAAAAGACGCAGGCAAAGTTCTAGCAGCAATCGACAGAATCCTCTCAAACAGCAATTCAACTTACTGTACCCCTCCACCAAGCCCCAAGCAGGACTTTGATAAACGGTTAATAGAAGAGAGAGAGAGAGAGAAAAAGAGGAGGGGCCGGGAAATGAAAGGTCCGGATTTGAAAAATATATTTATTGGTAAAAGTTTTTTCAAGATGGACACTGAGCAGTGGCAGTTAATACCGACAGCGGGCCTGCAGATCTGGCCGACCTAATCCCAGGGGATCCTCGGGTATTGCCGCGTGTTGCCTATACTCCTCCTGCCTTGTACAGATAAATACGGGAATCGAATCACTTTTTAGGACCTTGGAGTCTCCCCCCCCCCTCCCGTCGTTCTATCTATATACAGTTGGCTCAACCAAGGAGGGGGGGAATTAATTCTGATAGAAATATATCCCTCACTCATATATAGAATTTCCTCTTTCACTGGAAATAAGGGACTCGATGTATGAAGTAATAATCTGTTCTTTTAGCGGTGCGTAATGGCATACAGACGGCAGTTTTTCCATGCCAATTCACTTCACAGAGTTTAACTTAAAGGGAGTAATGAGTTTCAAGGAAATCGATTGAATCTATTGTCAAGTAACATTAGCTATAATATTAGGCACTATTTAAATTTACATTTTCAATTCATAATTATAAGCTACTTCATAATGGTGGTGTAGCCACTGAAAGCGTTTGTATCGGTATAAAACAAATTTTGGCTAGAAGTAAATATTAAATTATATAAAAAATCATACTTTTTAATATGAATAGCCCACAACCAAGCTTCATAAATAATATCTTTATGTATGAGTAACATTTTTATTTTCATCAAAAAACCAGAAACACTTATGTTTCCTCTCAGGTATAGTCGATATGAAACATACCGTTTCAAAAAAATACGTCATTAATAAAAATAAAAAAAATTGACAAGTATCAAGGAATTAAACATATTTTTGAGTCGTCAGGTCATCAATGTCACCTTAAAAGTAATGTATTTTAATCAAACGAAGGACTCCTGATCCTCAGGAAATACCAACATGGGGTGGAAATGAAGAAAGGCCGTTTCCAATGACAAAACAACGAAACCGTTTAAGCGTAAATATTACCTAGGTATCTGTTATACCAATGAATGCACATTCAGCAAACAGCTTCCTACTCGTCGATGGCAGAAAAATTATATTCCTATTTAAAAGCAACCAGGGCATACAAGAAGCTGAACTATATCAGGATTCCTACTTACACCTACTGCCCTAAATTTTTCGCCAACTATGTTTAGTGGATGTAAGGATCGCAACTGCTAACTCCCCTAGCAACCACTTAAACTTATCTTAGGACATGATAGCAATTAGAGTGTTTTGCCAGTGCTACAGGAGCAACGACAGATTATCATTATCATTTGATCAGTGTCATGTGTTGACGTGATAACACCGAAAGGCGAACTAAAGAAGATGCACAGGACTTAGATGACTGTTTTCAAATTTTAATGAAGATAAAGTTAAGACGCAAAGTCTCGATAAAGTAACTAACAGTTTTATATCAGCCCAACTCTGTGAAGCTGTTTAACTTATCGACACACATATTAATGAACCAGTGCTGAAGCGGGCAGGGAGATGCTTTCCAGACTTTTTTTTTTCCGAAATACTGATCAACACCTCTCAATTAAAACTAAATCAGCCACCCCCCCCCTCCATCTCCCTCTAATATGACTTTAATTAAATCGTGCCGATGAAACTTTAAACAGGATTAATAAACACTTAATTAGTATAGGAATAAAAAAGAAGGGAAAACTTGAAAGAGCCCGGGAAACATACTTCAGGAGCGAACTTCTTAAATACTCAAGAGCTGGGCAATTAAAAGAAGAGGCTTGGTAATTAATTAGATTTTACTTCAAAAGTGTTTTTAACGCTGAATCCCTCGCCATTGAAAGATCTTGGCAGTACCTGTAATACATCGGATTATTCCTCGATAAGTTTTTAATTGATAAATGATATATATCAAGTCATAGAGACCCACGTACGAATTAACGTTTATAAATTGCATGCCTACAGCTTCAAAAGACGTGTAAAATATTTAATAATTTCCTTCAGTAATAGAATAATTTTTTTATTTCGATTTAACGATTTAAATTACAACTAAAAACATACAAAAACCTTAAATGCAATTAGCAACGTGATCCGATTAATCAGAAAAAAAGAAAAATAATTATTTATTTTAATTTAGAACATTACATATTCCGCACAGCTTCTGCCATATTTAAATTTTTAACAGAAACTGATTAGCAAATTTAAGGTTAACATTTAACTATGTATCGGAAATATTAGAAAACCACCTGTTTCGCATTCCACCGCAGGAGAGGGTCATCCAACTCCAGTGTACATGAAGTTCACAAGGAAAAACTGGGCTATTAACTAAACTTTTCTCTCACATAAAGTCTGTTGACTTTCATTTCATAAATACATTTAGTTCATAATGTGCGTAACTAAATTGTAGTTGGTATAAATAAAGGAAATTTGTAAAGCGAAGAAAAATAAAAACGGCCAGGCCACTGTACTTTTTAGGAAATTATGAGATGTATTATTTCGATGTTTCAGTTTGATACATGGTTGTTTGACATTGATGGTTTACTGTTTAGCCAGCAGTAACGAAACGCATGTACGCTAGGGCTAGATGTTAAAAGGGCATTCGATTCCGCTTGGCGGCCGGAGGAAAGGACCGTTCGTCAATCCTTGCTAATGATATATGACGGTATTTACGCTAACATTACGTGTCGGTTGATAATCAGCTCACAGAAGGATTAGTACTTGGTCGAAAAAGACCCGTAATCCGACTAAGAAGACGTTTCATGAACAGAGTTATGCCAGCGGTAGCAGAGTAGTTGCAATAATATCCTCGTACCGCTCCAGTCACTGGTCCACCTGCCCCCAAATTAAAGGCAAACAGCCGGCCAATCCCTGCGTCATTAACTGTTCACTGTCACCTGCAAACAGTGCCCACCATAGGCTCTCCAATCTCTCTCCCTCTCTATACACTAAATATCTCTAGCTGAAATGGTGCTCGCGGATAAACGGATCAATTGGGTGGTCATCCAGCGATCAAATTACCCTTAAAATTGTGTTCAAACCATCATTCCTGATCTAACTAACTGGTGTTATTCTAAAATAGTAATAACTAAAGTCAATAATCCCAGATAGTCTACTAAATATATTATGCTTCCCCTGGTCATTATAAATTATGTAAATCGTTATAAATTCTACATAAATGAATCTAATTACAGTAGCTCTTTAATTGCCCTATAGCTTGGCTACATTATATACAATTTTACATTTTGATTTGTGATTGTTACAAAAGTATAATGCGTATCATACATTCATGGTCTAGACATGTTTAAAAGTGATGGGACTCACCTTATGAATCATAGACTTAAAACTAACTTACATCTAACAACGAAATCTTAACCTAATATTCCCCAGTCTGTTGCCATCGAGGGAAGGGTGGGGTGGCGTCATAGTGTTAAACACTGGGTTTGTTAGGCGCTGCAACGATTTTGATTTTGCAAATTTAATGTGTCTTTGGTGGATGAGCTCACCCACCGACGGCACACCAAGCATTGGACCTGCACCCAACGGCTTTAACCTTTCGATAGACTTGCTGGAGACTTTTTGATTTGTCAGTCAAGTGAGTGGAGTATATAGCAGGGCACCGTATAGCAGAGCTGGCCGGAGGATTCATTTATATATCATTAGTTTGAGACGAAGCGACAAGTTAGGTGACGTTAGCAAATGCAAAAGGAAAGAAATATCTCGTAAGTATGAAAGCTTCTTTAAAACAAATCCTCCTAAATACATGTTTCATTGAATTTATTTTCGTTTGTTCAGTGAAGAGGTAATTATTTCACCGAGATAATCTGTCTTTTCAGTTATAAGAAAATATGAGAGTTCTTTCCACAAGGACTTGTACATAGATACATACACAAGTACAAGCCATGCATGTTGTGCTTCCACGTTGTTTCTCGAACCGGCTAAACACAATTTAGTTTCACTTCAATTTTCACGTTATTAGAACTTTAATGGCTAAGAAATATACTGACAAGGACTTACTAAAAATGGAAGCGTGCCGACGACGCGAATCACCACAGCAGTACATTGAGCAATGGACAAAACTACAAAAATCAACTGTTTTTATATTCCATTTGTATGATTCACATTAGTTTGCTATTATTCATAAGTTTTGTAAACAAGTGTCAAGATTTGATTCTGGGATTGCAAGGTAAATAGAACAAATTTCATTTGAGTTCAGTTTTTCAGTCTCATAACACGCCACAGTTTAATGGTATATTATTTCTTTATTCACAATGGACCCTTCAAAAAGCGATAAGTTTTATAGTAACTTTAGTGACAGCGATTTTTTTAAGAGCACACCAAACCAATAGGGATGCTTTCGAAGTCTGGCGAATCAATCCATCCAGTGACACAAATGAGATGATTTTACACTTAATAATGGACTATTTTTAATTATTAGAGTGCTCTGATGAGGTTCGAACCGTCATTGACAAGTTTGTGAGCTATGGAGTGTCAATGTAAGAAAACGGGATATGGGGTTTGGTCTTTTTCCCCATATACTCGATGCATAGGTGCGGCCATGTATATCTTTAGTAGATGTTCACGAAAAGAAGAACGATACCGCATTATGGTAGATTGCACATGGCAAAACGCTTTTGTTACCTAACAAAAATAATAATAAATATCACAATAAACTCGAAAAACAAGACCTACTTTCATGGCTCACTGTTAAGGGAATGAATAAATTTTGCATCTATATATAGAAATTATAAAAGATTTTCAAGCATCTTTTTATAACAAATGTGTTATCTCATTTTGGAGGGCAAAAATATAAGAAATTGAGCAGCCAGCAGTGAAAATTCAAATCCACAAATCATAGAAAATTTCAAATTACTTCTTTAGAGGTAAAAGAAGAAAAAACCCATGACAGAAAAAAAAAAATGTCACTTTTCCAAATCCTTCGTAGATTTAAATTTGGACAGGTTATAATATCATTCTATATTATACATTCCTCTATCGCTACGGTAGCCAGTATCTGAATTTGGATAACTATGCCTCGAAAACAGTCGCTCACGTATAATAAACACCTATAAGAAATAAGCCGGGCAGTAAGTAATGTATAGTACAGTTTGCCAACATTTTCTTTATGAAAAAATCGCATCAAAAACTCATTTACAACTAATTAAATATATTATAACTGCGCTTACCTTCTTAGCGTCGTTATTGTTTTCAGTGTGATTGTGATCAGGAGATAACACATCGCCATTGCCGCCCGGGCCTCCCTGGAGCACGTCACTACCGCGCTGCAAACATAAACATATAAACATATAGTAACATAAAATATAAAAAGTATAATAATTTAATAAAATTAAATAGATAAATTGTTATAAATGCTAAATAACCCATTTAATATCAGTCTGAATTATTTCCTTACATTTAATGGATGAGTGATTTGAAAATTTTAATAGCAGTAAAAGACAACAGCATTTAATACTCTTAATAAGGATAACATTTATTCCAAAAGTATTACATGCTTAGAACCCCGTACCACCAAAAGTACTTACTTTGATATGAGTTGGGGCACAACAAGACGTCTTTCAAACTATTAATAAGACAGCTTTCATGGCCGTTAGGAACCCCTAATTGTATGCTTCATCCCACATCACTTGATTATTATTATTACAGTCATTTTAAAACTAATATTCCTAATACATAGTTAAAATAATTTTCTGCAAAAAACACATACAGAAGGCCCAAGCAGGCCTATGGAACTGAAGTAAGACGCGTGGCTAAGACCTTGTTAAGCGGCTACTGTTAAGGGGGAGCGTATTTGGCCGGATTAACGGGAAGGAGTGAGCGGTTGGATTAGGCTTGATAAGAGGATGTCGCGTGGCCACGTAACGAGGTGTTTACAACCGTACAGCGCAACTGTATAATACACAAACGGGATTACAAAATACTCTAGAATAGGCAACGTACAAGAAATAAACTTGTCTTTCTCGCTTGAGGCTAAGAATTTTCAAATTTGAAGTAAAGGGCCGTTTTTTGAAGCGGTTATAGCAGTAGATTATTTTCTACTTTTTATTAGTATATTGGATATAAATTTATAACCTGCAAAAAACCGTAAAAAAATTAGATTTACTATTCCTCTCACGTCATTTTTAAAAAGCCCTGGAACTGTTTTCAGTAAGTCTGTTGGTCTTTCCATTGTTGATTATGAGATGCCAACAAGGTGAGCCTCTTGATTTATGAAAGAAATAAAATATACTTTGGGAAGTATTCAGTCAGCACAGGGGAACTTGGCTAGAAGGTATAACCAGAAGTTGTGAGCCATATTCAAGATGTGATTCAACGTAAGAATGGATGGACTCAAGGATGATAAATAAAACTTTTGCGTTATCTTTAATTAGGAAGAGTTCGGATTCATGAGTGATATCTTGCACAAGATTCATTAATGAGTTTTAGAGTCTAGGATCCTCCCATGATGACACCTCCCCCCCCCAAAAAAAACCAGTTTCCGTTATCAAAATAACATATCATAATGGTTCGGGCATAGTTGAAACATTAGAGAAATTGTCACTTTCTTAGCAACATGGTACTTGAGGCACTAGTGAGGTCACTGACAGGACTGGGGATGCGGGCCAGTGGAGCAGTACAGTTGTGGCCCCAGATTAAGTAAGCTCTGCCTATACATGCCAGTAGACAAGGAGCAGCCACAAACACTCCAGCTTGCCCCCGTTCATTGGCAATATTACCTTGGAAGAGTTTTTTTAGAAGTTGGGAATCTGTAAAGAATGGAAATGTGTTGACTAGTGCATACCAAACGGGAAACGCTAAGCATGCAATGGAAAAGAATCCACTTGTAATTACTAACAAGGAGGTATCAATTGAATACCAATGATCTGATGGAAGTGTCGAAGAAAAGTGTTAGCGCGAATGGAAGTGGTTCCACCCTGTGTAGGTTATGCTAAAAGGAAAAAAAAAAAGGAGAGCACATAAGAGATAGAGTTGCTGACAGATCCCGTGAGCCAATTATAAAAGCACAAAGTGTCGGGCAAATATAATGAATAATTTATATAAGGAAGAGTGGGAAGAGAAACCCCCTTACCCCGGTAAGGCGACGAGGAACATGCATATTCAAGAGACAGAACGGAGGAGAGCCTCGCTTCAATTAGTTAAATAATTAGTAATGGGTAAGCATTTGGCTGAAGGTATCCATTACCTGAGACCATTACAGCAAGAGTGGGTAATTCTAAGGGCTGGTCGGCTCATCACCCGGGCATTACTCAGGTATAAATCCAACTGCCGTTCTTCCCCACTCCCTCTCAACCACCCTTCCTCGACCTTAGAGATATCGCCTTCGCCTCCAAGGTAATACCATAATATATTTGATCAATTTTCATTGTTGAGTGGGCCTCACACTTGCGCATACTTTAGCTCCAGTAAGAGTTACTAGGGAACACAAGTTAGAGGAACTGTTAATTGCCACATTTGGAAACAAATGAGCAACGCAGAATTGATACAAAGACATTATTGTTGCCCATTTGAGTTAAATGGAGATTGGAGAGATCACGGGCGAGAAGATATATACAGAACAGAACGGTCCAATGGCGGAGGATCCCTGAACACGTATTGCTCAATAGGTTTAGATTGATTTTTTTTTTAATTATTTATAATTATTAATGGTTAATTACGTAACAGATTTCATAACCCCATCCTCTTATAGTATTTTATCCAAGCGTCCTCTGTTTCTTTAGTGTACTTAAGTCCTTGTAGTATTTTATTAATCCGAATTGCACGAGTCCTGTACTCCGTCGGATTTTGAAAATACCTTTCTACTCCTGTCTTAAAAACAATTTATTTCACTTCCATTGAGATACTTTTTTTTTTTCAACCTAATTACATCAACATGAACAAAAAATAATAATGACAAGTAAATGATATATTTTATATCTACAGTCTCACCCGGTGAATCCTTGACATAACTCCAGGAAATGTAAAGATCAGGTTTTAGGCATATTGCCTTTAATTTAATTCGTAAAAGTAGACATCTTCAGAAACACAAGTATGATCCATGGACCGCCTAATCCTGAATTTATTACAGTAAAGACACTCATCGTTGATAAATGTAATCCGTTCTGTTCAAACGTTCGGTACAAACCAATATCTCCCGGCTGAATTTTCTCTATACAAATGAATGTTTCCTGATTCTAAATAATTTTTTGTGATTGTTCGCGACAAGTACTATTTAAAAATTAAACATCAAAGGATATCCTAAAGCCCGACCTTTAGACTTCCTTTGATGATACAATGGCATTTTAAAATGGTGAGGTTTCGGTAAATAATAAATTATTTTGCGGTTTAGAGAGTGAGCCGAGAGCCCGGCCCTAGCCATTGTTACTGGATGGAAATGGTAAGTGGGTCGGGAAAATTGAATACGTTTTATATCTCATTTACATCAGACTATTTTGAATACCAAAGCACCTCGGGAAAATCTTTTATTAAGAAAGTATGATTTTCCAGCAAGAAATATGTGCCTGACACACTCATGCATATAATGCAATAGTTGCATGATAATGGACGATATTTACTAAGACTTGCAAATAAGGGATAGGGTTTTCATTCACGTAGATTTTCTTTCGATTGTCGAATAGAAGAGCGAGTGTAGAATGATATAATATCTCAAATTTTAAATTAACTCTCAAAACCTCAAAGATCAGGTATGGTTAAGGTAGAATTGAGATACGAATAGGAAAATTAACATGAAAAAACTTGCCCACGGTTTTCTCATTTCTAAACTTTAGAGCTCAATGCTCAAAATATATAAATATATTTATAATATGTATAATATGTATATTAATGATATAACAATAATACTATAGCACATTTTGTTTTTAATAATTTTGTAATGTCAATATTACTTGAGGTAGTCCCGCTGAAATTTAAAATGACACTTAAATGGAGTAATGGCTCAGCTCAAAAACTTCAGGATTATTGCCCTTTTACGGAGACAATTTAAAATAAATAGCATCTTGTAGAACTTCATTTAGGTAGCACATAAACGATTTAAATATTTTACAGATGTATTATGTTTCTTTATTATATTAATTGTTTTAAATAATACGTATCCCCCTCTGTAACCCAAGTTGAATGAACATATTATTGAAAAGCATGGTGTATCGATCTAGAATCGGACAGATAAATAAAAATATCAAACGTTTGGGATCGGACAATGGTCAATTCAACTCTTCATCGAGAGAAAATATAATATGAATATATTTATTATCAATATGAATAAAAAGTACGAACATACAGATAAAAGAAATATGCAATAAATGATTGATGTTACAAAGCGCTAGCAAATACCGGGATTTGTACAACACGGGTAATATTGGAAGTCTACCCATACGCTATAGGCAAAAATGCCAGTATAGGATACCGGTAGGCTTTAGAAATGGGCAGGTCGATGAAAAATGCCATTTACTGACAAGTTAGAGAAAGAACTGAAAAGAAGTTGGGACTCTATATCCCAGAGGATGATCCTACCTTTTCGGAAAAAAACTTCAGGGGATACCCACTGCCAGCCAATATTATTTCCTTCCTCTCTTCCTTCTGTCTGAGAAACCATCTTCCCTTACAGTTCCGGAATAACTGGGTCAATCCAACGCAGAAAATAAAATAAACGGAGGGGTATATAGTCGGAAATAAGTAACGGTTGCTTAAAGTAAGTTGGTTAAACAATTATTTAAGGAACTACATGATCCCAAAATAAAATAAAAAATGACTAGGCAACTATAATTTGGATCAACTAGTTTAGGGAGAAACTAAGTAAATGAATAAACGGTTATAAATGACAGATGATATTTTTTTGAATCCTAAAACTGATTAGGGAGTACTGCTAGTATAAAAATGCTTATAATCGGTTTATAAGAGCGATTGCAGGTTTGCAAAGTAAGCGGTGCAAAAGCGGTTAGGGTGGAGAATGCAATTAAGGAGGGCGGGTAATTGGATGAAGGGACTTGTCGGATTACCGGAACGGGACAAGACAAGACATCGATTGCGGACTCGTCCACCGGCCGCGTCAGATTCCTCCCTGGTACCAATATACCCAAGTATCCTTGGTTCCAAAATTTAGACAGCACATTATATGTTTGTGGAGGGGATAGGGAGAGCCAATTAGAAGCCGGCTGGCATAGGGTGGGGGGAGGGATCAATACCCCCGTATTCTCGTCATTTATTCAGCCACCTAGGCGGGGGTTGGCGGTACACTTGTTGCCGTTCCTCCTCGGTCTGTAGTCCGGTGGTGCTCAGGGCAAGGGCAACTTCGGCTATCCATGTAGGGTACTAGCTGCTCTGTAAGGCGGCACAAACATTCTTCAACGGGTCAGCGTCAACTATATAACCCATTTTTAGGGTTTCGATAGGAGTTCTTTAAAGTATTATAAACAGACAACACCTCATTTCATACAAGGGTCTGATGCAGTCATAAACAATACGTCGGAATGTTTTCCATTAATAAATGGAAAACGCCATCAATCAAGCACCCCTCGATAAACTCATTTATATATTTACGACTGACAATTACGAATAATTTACTTTTGGTATGTTTAAAAAAAGACTCTTCAACTGCTCTATTAACTCAGGCAGGGCTCTTGATCAATGGCCAGCTGTTAGGAACTAGCACAGATCTAACGCAGCAATATCAAACAAGCCATAATATGCGAGATATTAATAACTGCTTGTCTACGCTCATTCGACCCCTTTTGAGGGTTTCGTCGATTTTCTTTTTTAAAATCACTTTCCTTGATAATTATGCAATTTTGTGAGGGGTTCCATTTCATCGCCTGATGATCGACAATGATCAGAGTTGATACAAGATACATGTTAGTATCAGACCTGGTACAGGCAAGAACAGTTTGTTAAAACGTCATACCTAAATAAATCTTTTAATTATCTATTTAAGACGATAGCTTAGGAATCAAATCTAAATATTGGGCACAATATGAACTGACATTTCATTAACTATATAATGAAGCGGTATATCTCTAAAGTACAGATAGAAAAATTTACTATTACCTCAAAAATTCGATACGAACAAGTATATTGAAGCTGAATAAATGCAAGAATATTTTCAGTATTGTTCTTTTGATATCGTAAACCGGCAGGAGATTTTGTGCAAGACAGCGGTGTATACAAGAGTCAACAAAAATATGTCGAAACAGATGAATTTATACATAAGAGAGGAGAGGGCGGTAAATATGGGGCGCGGTGAGTTAGGCAAAGAAAGCCCTTTTATTCTGTATTGAGTGCTCGCAGAACAGCGGGACTGCTGAAATAAACATGGGGAGAGCCATCTATTAGACTAACAGATGACACCCTAACGACTTACCCGCGGGTAGCGAACAGCACCTCCGGGTATCGCTTAGCTCCGTACATACACCTACAGTCAACAAAGTCTAGCAGGCAGCAACTGGCACATGTGAGCTTGCTAGAACCACCCCATCTGCACTCCATGGGCTGGCTTCTTTTCACAGCGGCCTTTTCAGCCAATCACCGTCCAATTGAATAGCGGGATTATGTGCAACAAAGGGTAGTTGGATCGGCTAAAGATTTAATACCTTAATACCCAGCCATGAAAAGCTAATCTTCCGTCTGATATGAATCCGCGTTCCATTTTTCGTAATACCCAGGATAAGTTACTCCATGAACGCCAAGATGTTCATGATAGATTTCAATATATAATAATTAATACCATATGAGGAGGTGGGGAATAGAAGATGTAACCCTTACATTTAGTTTTCTTGGTTCGATTTAACTCATTTATCCTCACGAGGGGGAGTGAATCCTGATCAGAGCAATCCGCAAAATAAGATCCTCAGAAAACCTGGAATCGAACCTAGGTTTTGAAGGTTAGGTAGGGTAGGCCTTTTTTTTTAAATCTTTATTAAATAAAAACAATCTTTCGTAGAAATAGATAATTGTAATATTGAATATGAATAAATGAAGATTGCATTCATATCAAATACATTTATACAATATATGTGTACATACTTAGCCTAATGATCCCTGGCAGCATTATCACTTTCCTGGCTATGCAGAAGGAAGGATTTAGGATATTTTTGCACCACGGCAGGATGAGGGAATGCGTGAGAGCCATAAAATACCACACCAAACAAAATGAAAACATCAGTCCCAATAGTTCTACCATGGATCACTGTAAAAATAAATGCGTCACTCCAGTAACAAAATAAATTGTACTTTTTAGAAATGTGAATAACAGAATGAGCCAGTAAAAAGTAGATTACCAAGAAGTAGGGGATCCTAGTGCGACTGGGATTTTATGAAATAGTCAAATGTTCGAGTATTATTTAGGGAGAAAAAACGTCCTTTGTGCATTTCTTTTTCTGTTACCCTCTTCAATAAATATATTGTTTTAATAACATATTGGTAATGCGTTTACCGAAGGTTAACTTTTGTATTATCGAATTTATCACGGGGGAAAACATTGTGAGTTGAACAGCAAAACCCAGTGCGCAACAGTGGACGAAAATGTACTAGACATGTAAGTGTTAAAGGACGATGGCCTAGTTTTAAAAATATTATTGTACAAAAATAGAGATAGCAATGGAACACAAAAGAGACATTATTAAACCACGAGGAAGATTGGAAAAAGAAAAAGATCTGTCAAGAGGATCCATTAACCCTTTCTAACTTATCATTCTGTCCTGCACAAGCATTGAGGCCACTAAAAGAAATTTGAAATACAAACTGGACCGATCCTTGAATGTAATCCATTCACTGGTACAAAAACGGGAATAAGCTATGGCTAAAGGGTAAGTAAGCCAACAAGCATTCTTACTGTAAAAGATATGTTTGAATATATCTTACTGTCATGTTAAATCTCATACTGTAAATGTTAGATCTCTATTTCCACGTCTCCTCATTCGTCGTTGAATATCACGAGGTAACTGAGGGGTAGACAGACCTTGAATCAGTGGGTTTGGGTGTAAATTTATGTTCTAATGCACTCGTAAACATAAGAAATTTTTAAGTCAGTAAGAAATGTATGATTTCGTACGTAAAATGGTAAGTTTTAGAGCATCTGATTGAAAAATTTGTACAGTTTTGAAGTTAGCCTATCTGTTAATTTGGGCTCTATATGTCCAATGGATTCAAAATAAGTCTGGATAATTAACAAATGTAACAAGTTACTCTGATCACCAATGGCCTCCCAATTTTCTTTCAATATATCGTGGATAATAGTAATTTTTTTTTTGTTTACTAGTAAATATTTTTAAGACGTAGAACCAGACGCGAATAAACTTTTCCAGTAAGCTCTATATTATTTCTATTCCATCCATGTAGTTTAATCATTGCCGAATATTTATCAATTTATTGTAAAACGTATTTTTGACGGGGAAAAAATCAGTTTTATTTGCCAACTCGGTCATTTGAATGTTACCGAAAGATCGTCTTAAAATAAAACCCACTAACAACAGAAAAGCTATAAAAAATTATTTATAGCAATTTATTTGTTTTAATAACGATTCCTGGATCAAGGGCGAAACTCACAAATTTAATTCACGAAATTTAGAAAATTTGAGAAAGGGGATTGCCTATTTTTTTCAACATATAAATCGGATCACTTTCAACTCGGTGAGAAACGTATAAAACTTATTAAGTCGAGTGATTCGAATGGAATTCAATAACGTGGAAAATCTTTTATGAAGTTACAGAGCTGCAACAATTTAAAATAATTGGCTAGGGTTGGGGTAAATTCACTTGATTTGCCGCTACCTAAAATATTAATTGAAAATAGCTTTTAGAAAGAAAAAAAAATATCAAAGGAAGTTCTGATAGCAACTTTTAACTGGCTACCGAAAAAACAAATATAAAGAACAAAAATGTAATTGGAAACGTTTATAATTCGAATCTTACTTAATCACTGAATGATGTAAATCATTACGCCGAATCAACTGTAATTATTCCGGATCAAAGTACAGCGTTTACCTCCGTCGAATTAATTGCCACCAATTAAATCAAGTCAAAGAAGAGTTTAAACAAGTAAGAGAGTCCGGACAAACGACAAACTGGTAAATTAACAATATGTATTTTTGCTTACAAGCTTTTAATGTATGTAGACACTAGTGGCAAGGTAATAAATATCTTCTGCATATTTACTATGCTCATAGTTTAAATTTTCGTTACAATCAATTCGTCAGCGTCATGCCATCCCTGGGCAAATTACTGCATAATTTGATTAAGTGTTATCATTATATTAATAATTACTACTATAATAATAAGGGATCTCCCACGATACTCTTTTAACACTGTCTATCTATAATCATTTAGTTTGACATTCATGGACCTCAGTTGTCCGAAGAATTTGTTATACTATAAATACCTGAATGAAATATGATAGAAATGTACGAAATAAAAGCAATGGCCGGATAAAATATATATCTATATTATATATTTTTTTTCCAACGGCTTTAGAAAATTAAAGTCAATAAAAAAATAACAGTATACAATTTATACAACAGATCGACAACAAGTCAACAAGATTAGAATCATTTTGTTTTTACTATTAATAATACTAGCATAAATAATTTCATTTACAGCGATATATTAGAATAGATAATTTTTTACAGATTCATTAAAATCAATGTAAAAAATAATATCACATATTATTTTACAAATTATTATTATTATTTAATACCTTCAGAAAATATCCATAACCAAAAAATTGACTTTCAGCATACAAATTTTAAAGCGCTTCCGTAATAAATTAACAAGATTGAAATGACGATTTTTTTTATAAATAATATTAATAATGATAACTATAAGTAATTGTATGACACGTGTACAACAATACAGTGATATATTAGAATAAACATTTTTTTTTTTTTTTTTTTTTGTCGACAGGAAATAGACAACATTAATAACCAATAAAAAAAGTAGCGCAAACAATTTTAATGATACTCTTACGCTGAATTAATTTTTTTTTAATTACTGCATTATTATTGCCTTATAAAAGGCAGATTGCAATTATTGCACAATAAAGTTTGTCAAGTTTAATTACTGCTATGATAATTTTATAAATACAACCATAAATTGAATATTAGAATAAATAAATAAAAACCAAAGAAATTTAATTAGCCGAGGGATCTCCCACGATATACGTCTGCTAATACGATCTATCGATAGTCATTTAGTTTGACATTTGTTTTTGCTAAGTTTGTGGCAGGGTTTGTTATACTATAAATATACAAATGAAATATGGGAGAAATGTACGAAATAAAAGCAACGACCTCATAACAAACGATAATTTATTACTCACACCCCAAGAATTGTTTAGCCGGTTTATTAATCTCATTAGCAATGTTTACACTACCCACCCACCCGTATGCAAGAATGACCTTAGCTTACTGCAGACCCCACTGTCACGGAGAAATGGAGAGCACTATCTACGTCATACCAAGGAGCTGCCTCCTTTATATAAAACTACGATAAATCGATTGTTACTACAACAGGACCTTAATAAATCTTTAAAGACGGATTGTACACCTAGGACCATATACGAGGTGGTCTGAAAAGTTTCTGACCTCAACATGAAGATAGCAGCAGTCATAAATAAAAGCTGGTGAATTTCGTTTCATCTGTTGACAGTTACTTACCAAAGTTTCAGCCATTTTGGACGCGCAGTTGTTGTGTAACAGTCGTTTGAGTAAGTCGATGTGAGTGTTTTTATGAAAATGGACAAAATCGAGTATCGAGCTGTCATTAAATATTTGTTTTTGAAAGGCAATACGCCTACGCAAATCAAAGATGAGTTGGATTCTGTGCATGGGGACTCTGCACCATCATTTACCACAGTGAAATTTTCGGCAGCTGAATTTAAACGTGGTCGTAAGAGCTTAGCTTGGGAGACGATGAACGTTCAGGACGTCCAAAAACTGCAACTACCGATGAAAACATCACCAAAGTTCACCAAATGGTGCTAGACGACCACCGAATTAAAGTGACAGAGATAGCAGAGGTTATGAACATGTCAAAAGAACGTGTCTGTCACATATTAAATCAACATTTAGAGATGAGAAAGCTGTCCGCGCGTTGGGTGCCGCGTTTGCCAAAAACGTGAGCGAATGAACATTTCCAACGCTCTGTTGGCGCAGTTTTGGCGCCGATTAATTACTGTGGATGAAACATGGATACACCATTATACGCCTGGAACAAAAATAAAGTCCAAACAGTGGACTGCAAAGCGGGAACCGGCTCCAAAAAAAGCAAAAACTGTTTTTTCGGCTGGAAAGTGATGGCGACTGTTTTTTGGGATAGTCATGGAGTTATTTTAATCGATTATCTTCAAAAAGGAAAAACCATTACAGGAGCATACTACGCATCATTACTTGACAAGCTAAAGGTAGAACTTGCGGAAAAACGGCCACATTTGCAGAAAAAGAAAATCCTGTTTCACCAAGACAACGCACCGTCTCACACATCAGCGGTTGCCATGGCGAAAATCCATGAATTACGGTTTGAACTGCTTGACCATCCACCTTACTCACCAGATCTAGCCCCAAGCAACTTCTTTTGTTCCCTCATCTAAAAATTGCGCTCGGAGGACAGAGATTTTCGTCAAATGAAGAGGCAATCACCTTCGTGAACGATTATTTTGCAGAGAAAAACGCCGAGTACTATTTGGACGGGTTACAGATATGGGAGCATCGCTGGGAGAAGTGTGTAGAGTTACAAGGAGTCTATATTGAAAATAAAAAAAAAAAAAATTCTGAAAAAACGTCTTGTATCTTTGCTAGGTCGGAATCTTTTCAGACCACCCTCGTATTTTGCAGAGAAAAACGCCGAGTACTATTTGGACGGGTTACAGAGATGGGAGCATCGCTGGGAGAAGTGTGTAGAGTTACAAGGAGACTATGTTAAAAAATAAAAAAAAAAATTCTGAAAAAACGTCTTGTATCTTTGTTAGGCCGGAAAATTTTCAGACCACCCTCGTATCTATCCTTACGGGATTTACCATTTATCCGTTACGGATTTAGCTGACGAAGGTGAAGAGGGAAGCAAAAAGAACTGCACGGCTATAAGAAGAGATATTAGCGGTAAAGAGGAGGCAGACAGGGAACCGGGAGCTGCTCCCTAACGACTACAGGCAACACATGTAAAACTGTTCCGCCTTATTTAAATTTCAGATCAGACTTCCTCCTGCAGGCCACATCTAATGGATTTCTCTTATCTTTCGGCTACATCCTCTTAAGGACTTACCTGTTTCCTCGCTATCTTAGGCAGTTGCTGTATTCCGTTCTAACTATAGCCAGCTTCAAACAATTACCTACACACCTATCGATCCCTCGTCAACTTTAGCCTTTACCTATTCAATCATAGTAAATATATTCCTAACTATATTCCTATGAGACACTCTACATAGGGCAAATCACAGCTCATGGGCCAAACAATTGTCATATATAACTATAGGTTTTACCTACATGTAATGTATGTATATAACAGTTGTAAAAAATAGGCAGCATATCTAAATTTTAAAGATAAATTTAATTGTGAACTACTCGGAATACGCAGATTAGTTTCTAGTTGAAATAAACCTACATGAAGTATCTAAAACTAAATTTAACGTCAAAAAAGTAAGGCCAGTTACGCTTACTTTTATGTATTCTCAAGTCCCAGCTCTTAACCTATTTAAGATACTAATTTCTGATTTGTCCGTGGTACACATAACAACAGTGGACCGTGGAAACATATGACAGTAACGGAAAAATAATAAATATGCAGCGTACAGTCTAAAAAAATACAGTTTTGAGAGAAAAAGTAAAATTGCATATTTAATACTTTCCAAGACGATTTTCAGTGACTAAGGTTTACCAAATGCAATTATGTCTTTTACAGCAAAACAAGGCAAAAGAGTTTTTCATAATCACTTAATTTTTTGTTTAAGAAACTGAATGAATCTCTCAATTCTTCTATAATACATACATATCTGTGATCTACGTGAATATATAGATAACTCGAATTCAGTCAAAAATTATAGTCTAAGGGAAGCATGATGGTATATAAACTGCAAAGCCAGGCAGTGAACTGAAACCAAGTTATGCGATGTAGCATTTTCAGCCTAGAAAACTGCAGGTGAACAATTGGTCAATATTAATAGCACATTAAAGATCAGAACAATTATACAGGCTTTATAGTGGTGAACAAATACAAATAATGAAAGAAACCAGTGACACTGCTGAACCATGGACAGAACAGTATCTTAGTTGATATCTTTCCAAGTTCATTAAATGCCATAGTAACCTATCCAACCACCCTAATCCCCTAGCACAGTTATTGCACTGCACCTCATCCATCCCTATGATCCTCCTCGGAGACTAAAACGGCAGTGGCCTCGTGACCTGTTATAAATACGTGAGTACTGACAATGGCCAGTTTCTCCTATCATGCACTGAGCGTCTGTGGCTCTCGCGCACTTGGTCAACCTCCACTGGCTCGTATCCAGTAACGCGGCTGACGGAGGAGCGTGAGGGACTTTCCAAGACTCCGCTTCCTCTTTTGCATGCGAGGGAAGTGACAACCATGTGGATTTGGGATGTCTCTGGACTGTTAGTAAAAACTGTATGAATAAGCGAGTTAATGAAAATTGTAAATATGGTATGAATGATTACTTATAGCACAATAACGCAGATTGTAATTTATCACAATAAAAAAGTTGATATCTGTCCGGAGAAAAGACTGGAATAATTTCTGAGACTTATAAAATTCTATAGAGCAGCAGCAGTTATCATCACGGACAGATACAGCCTTGTTCGGAATGCTGTACACGAATCATGAATACGAGTACAAATGTCTAATATAATCATGTAGATGATATCATGTCAGAATCATTATTAGATGAAATTAAATTTTTTTTACATAGTTATTGGTTATTTGAGTCAGTTAAACTATACACGCTCTATTTCATTTACTTAACATAGTCCTTCTACTACCATCATCGAGAAACGATCTTACCGATGTATTAGGAATACATCATTTGGCCAAAATATCTTTATTTAAAAGAAGTAACAAGAGTTCAATTTTATTGTGAGCGTCGAAATTTTTCTTGTTGGCGAATGAGAAGAAAGAACCAGCGTTAAGTAAATCCATTGAGCTGGACTAGCTATTAATATAGCTGTGAAATAATGTGCCCATTAGTATGCTCGTGCACATACCTATGTCACCCTGTAACGGGGTAAATGAGCCTGAGCATTGATGTATGGTAATGTCCTCCCTTCCGATTATTAACCTCTTCATTCAAATATTTTATCAGTTTCCGACATGGATTTCCCTAGTCAAAACCACAATATCTGCCCGAAACACAATGATCTCTATCGGTTCACCAATGATATTTTTGTGGAAAAAGGTGAATTACTGTTTAATATGGAGTGCTTCGATATTGTGAGGTTTATTTTTATTCGTTTTTCCTTGAATGTATTTATTACTAAATATTAATGGATTAATTTATAATTTAATATAAATGTAATTAAATTTCAACCGTTGCGTTTCCTCTAAAATTTGTTTTTTTTTGTACCAACATACCAGCTTTAGGTATAATATTTTCAATAATAACAAAGATGTTTAAACATTTAAAAATCCTATCGGCGAGTTGGAGAGTAGTTTTGGATATTGGAGAGGTCCCAGGTCCGAGACCAGATCCTACCAGTTTTCTCTGACTAATATGTATAAAACCTAAAAACATATAATTTATACAAATGTATTATTTTCCTTGTCTCATGCAAATGATGAACAGATTCGACATCTCGTTCTCTTCAAACACCTTCAAAAATATTAATTCTCACCATTTCATATTGTTTTGTTAGTTATCTAGGCTTATATCTTAGCATTCTATATAGATACATGACTTACACGTCTCTACTTTGGTTTTAAAATACTGCACATTTCACAGTTCCCTTTATGTCATTTCTTTTTTAAGTAGTACTTCAGCGGTTCTTTTTCAGGTAAATTCTACCGTGCTTTCTCTGAAACACATTTGTGCCTGTCATAATAATTGATAGAAACTGAAGTTCTTACAGACAACTACCCTGTAATGGCATAAACTGCAGTTGTCAAGCATAGGCAACTAGGCACGAATGCCTGCAAATCTTGTTAGGTTCATATCATTTCACTTATGGAATTGAGTTTATGTGGTAAACACAGCTATGGTCAAACAGACTAAAGGCCGAATACTATTTCCTCACTACCACCTGATCAATAAATGGGTATGATCGAATTCAAGACCACTCAGAACATTTCCAGCCCAACAGCAGACGGAATATGGTCCCCCTCAAAGAATAATTGAATTACCACGGGGGGTGTTAAATGCCGACGAAATTTTTATTAAAAAAAAAACCTTCCATTAGAGCGCACAGAGCAGCGAGGAACGACTAGCTTTATTGATTCAGGTAAAAGCTAAAACTGTTCCCTCCCGCTGAGACGGGCGGAAAAAAGAGATGATGCTAAACGACCAGTTCTCATATCCAACAGCCGCAGGACCAGGACTCCACTGCGATATTAAACCTGTTTCCTTTAGCCACCCCTCCGGCGAGCCGTTAATAAAAACATCCATTTTTCAAGGGACCGCCCCACCAGCCTTCCGGATTAGCTTCTTATCAATGCCTTATCAGGATGACCTGTCATTGGCGCGTATGTGGTGAAAATGTCATGCGTTCGGACGCAAGTTAAAGCCATAAATATAACTTTATTCCATCATCAGAAGATAACAGCCATTCCTTTAATATATATTAAAATTATCCTTCGTCCCCGTAGCCTAGAGACGTAAGCACGCCCACTCCCAAGTGCAAAGACCAAGGGTCGATTCCCTACTCACATGCAATACTACGTTTTTTGTAGACATTCCGTTCAAAAGACATTAAACTGCCTATAAAACCACATTCGCGAGTCGTGTTTGTCAAAGTAGATGCAGAGCATTCATAGTAGTAGTAGTTCAATTTAATGACCACGCTATGAAGGGCCATTAAATAGTTTCAGATATACTTGCTAGGATCACTTGCCTTAATCTACCTACTTGTTGACGAAGAGAAATAATATATTTTTCTATTTCTTAATGATGCATCTCTTGTAACAAGGATAAAAAAATAATAACATCATCGTATCAATTTACGATAGATAGGAAATATGGCACTCAAGAAATACAATTCAACAAGCACAATCATAGTTTCAAGAACACAGTTGATATACATTATGACAATATCAAATATCTAAACGATGGTTACGTAAAAAAATCGCAGTAAATAATACCTAATACGCTAATTTTACGCATGGAAATATATACTTGTCGATCAGTCTTCTCGACATTTCTTTGTTTCTACCTCTCAACATTTTATTACATCAATCATGAACTGTGTTTAATGATGAAAATACATACTTAAACGAAATAAAATAAATTATAATATGGACAAGAGCGTAGCCAACTTTGCGTTAGTTGCTTAAATGATTGATCAGGTGTTAATGTATTAAAAACATGCTTTCTTCGGTGTTGTAGTAAAAAAAAATACGTGGCTTACAATTTTCAAGTGAGAGCCCAAGAGCGTATTTTAATATTTAACGAGGATCCACCAAAATGTATTATGGGATTTGAACCTATTAAAGATGCTTGATCTTGATGCAAAGTAGCTTTGAACATGCATTTAGCAGGGCTCGAGTGGAGTACCCTGCAATGTGGCCCATTGAGAACTAGGATATTGAACAAGATACCGGAGAGAAGGTGCAGCGTTGCCTCTGGCCTGGTATCCTACTCATTGTTATGCGAAGCCACGGCAGCCAGGCGAAGGGAGCAGTTTGTATCCCTGATATATATCTAGCCACTCGGCCGATTTATCGCTTTACCTTACGTCCGATTCTTTCTACCTAATTACCAATTATTTGTCCCTAACAGGGGGGGAGCGGGGAAAAAACTGATATTTATACCGGTTGGATTCTCTACGAGCAGAGGGAGAGGAGGAAGGGATAAGTCACTTTTATTAAAAAAACTAACAAACTAGCTATCTCTGCCAAACAGACTGCAGGGCCAACTTTTGCGGAGGGGGTATACATTTTTATCTCCATGGTCAACAATTTCCAAATAGAATTGAAACAATTCAGGTAACTATTTATCGACGTAATAACCTCGTAATGGGTTGTCGATAGTCAAACATTCAGTACAACATACCACATAATTACTTCAGTTGCACAGGATTAAAACGTGCACGCTTCTCTCTTTTTACACCAGATGGACGGATGAAAGTTTACCGAAGGCCTGGTAAGCGCAAAGCTGGGTGTAATGTTACTGGGTGAGTTCAATTCGGAGGTGGTGCAGTGATGGTGTGGGGTAGAATTTCTCCGTCAGCGAACACAGAGCTCAACTTGTTCTGCAGGCCTTTTCTTAGTACCGATTTGTATGTGAGGGAAATTATCCAAGAGTACATGATCCACCATTGCACCTAATCATTTATTGGCGAAAGTTTCATTTTCATGCAGGATAATGAACATTACGCGACCTTACGTGGCAAGATGGGTTTTGCAATACCTCAATGATGTGGTTGTATACAGTCTTAAGGATGTGATAGAACCCAGTGGAGAAATTATCCTGTACTAAAACGTATTTTATAAGTAAATTTTATTTTTGCGATCATACATTTCTACATAAGTTTTTTAAGTACTTTTTTTTTTTTAATCAGTGTAGTACAAAAGAATGGCTAAACATAAGGAAGGAGATCATTCACGACTTTCATTGGATGGGTCTTCAATGTTCTGTCAAAGGGTATCCCCTCTTTCAGGCCCATACCCAGCGTGTTCGAGGGTTACAATCATTGCAAGACCTTAACTAAAGAGGCCTCATCATGGGAAGATGGTTTAGATGTCCAGAATAACTTAGTTTGTAGAGAACCCGACTAAATATGAGGAGGTGCCGGATCGGAGTATGATCCTACCAGTGAATTTTTCTTAGGATATAAATAATTAATTAATAGTAGAAAAAACTATACCACAACAATTGCTAATATGCCATACAAATGTTTTTAAGTGGCTAACGCAAGTCGTTAGACATGGTTGGCAAACGATATAAAAAAAAGAACAGTACTCGAAGATCTGTTCATACTTTCGAGTAATTCCGATCAATTGGGAGTAGGTGCCAGGTAGCATTTTGATAAAAATCAAGAGGCAGATAGGAATCCGAAAAAGGCTAAAAGGAGAAAGAACACATAGATCGCGGTATAAACAATGTATACACTCATATATCTTACATTTAGGTTATCTAAGGGTGAACATGACATCCCTTATTTCGGGATCTAAACTCTACTCATAGGGATGAGAAGGCAAATGGTGATTGGATGAAACCTAATAACAAGAACCTCTTATTGACGCATCCCTCTAATACACATACATGCAATACAGTTGAAAATACCATTATAGTTTTAGACAGGCTCGGCATTGACTTCGGCCTTATAGCTGGTTTGATACCCACGCGGTTGGCAAGTTTTAGTTTACCCTCATAGCTTTAATTTTTAAGTCTGGATTTAATTTTACACTGCGTTCAGGTACCGAATGATTTTCACAGGTATTGAGCGGACTGCGTTCTGACTAAACCACTGATTTCTTCCTAATAAAATAGTATAACTGAAATGAAACGCTCATTGTAGAGTACACTTACCTATTATTACAACCCAGTAATAAAACAAAGACACCAAAATAACAAATAAATGAAAGGGATGTCCCCCAGATGACATTAGGCTCTTAGAGAAAGTGAAAGAAAATGGTGAATTAAGAGCATAGGAAGCAGGGTTCCATTCCAACCCCCCCTCCCACAACATTGACAGAACAAAAGGTTCACTTCTTTACCAGACTCTGTTTTTTATTTGTTTTGAAACCCCTTAATTATTGACATCCCACGGAGCTTTCAAAACCATTCCCTAATGATAAGACAACAGAAATGTCGGCCATCCATTTATCCGATTGTCGATTGATTATGCATCCACTCAACGTCCAACAATAATATGCCAAAAGCTAGCTACTGCAAGGCAGATGCTGTAAATTGTATTATAATGCAACAACTTACCGGATGTATTTATTATTCTGCTACGGCTTCCAGACCCCTCGGGCAAATGAACGCTATTAGCATAATTATAACTTATTAGCCATATTTTTGTTGAATAAATCATTATTAATGATACCCGTCGGGTATGCAGATTGGCTATAATGCACTTCCTCTACTTCTTTTATCGTGATTTTCCTTAACTTTTTCCAATTTAATTTGCTAAAGGGGTAGACCTATGGGCCATTGGCCTCGCTACGTTACAAACCCTACTTATATAATCGTTATAAACTGAATAAATTGTTTAGTGTCTTTCCGAACCTGGAAATACTATCGTAAACGATTAATAGAGATGAAAACGTACTGTATTAAAAGAAAAATGAGTTCTTGTGTAAAACTTATCTATAATTCTAGCTTGAAGTTTATAAAGTTTGTTTCAAGCCAGTGGGAACACATTACAGATTTTCACCCCTTATACAGACCTAACTTAAATCCGTGTACAATAGCAAAAGTATAATGTGAATGTATTATTGTAAACTTTAGATCGGGATGTAGTGAAATAGATGATTCAACATTTATGATTATATGCTTATTATCAGTGCTGTATCGTGTAGTGGAGTCACACGTTTTAAATGTAAGGCTTTAATATATAAGCAGTTTTTTAACATCGGTTGAGATTAATTCAACGTTTCCTTGTAACCTATTATTTATCAATATTAACGTTGAGCATAGTAACGTAAGAATAAAAATTCGCAAGTGATTATAATGTAGTCTGAGTTTAAAGAGCTTCTCGACAAACGTCAGTGAACCCGTAAGGACAGATAGTGCTGGTTTAAAATTATCAGGAACAATGGATTTAAGAAGGCGGACACGGCAAATTTAAAGAAGAGCGTTTTTGCCTGACGAATGACCAATAAAACCATTAAAAGCGGTAATTAAGGGAAATTTTTTAAGAATTAGTTATTAGTCATTTTATATCTAAAAATAAATTGTGCGACTTGCCTCAGTTGGAGTGTAATAAAACAATACTACCAAAAAGAAATTGAAATGCAAAAATACAGTAAATATAAAGACAAATATACGAAAAAGCTCAAGTATCACACAATAAATTCATTTATTAAAGTGATGTTAAATCTCGGAGACTAAGACACAAAAAATGGGGTTGCGAGTTATAAAAAAAATGTAGCAAGTCAGCCATACGTGATCGACATGTCGGGTCAAGCTGACTAGACTAAGAGGGCTAAACTGAAAATATATTAATACAAATTAAAAAAAGATAAAAAAGGCAGTGAAATAAAAAAAAGTCTGCAGAGGCCGACCTGTTGGCCACCACCTGATGATATTGCCCCCACCGCCATATGATAAACCGACCCCCACCACTCACCTACTCCTCCCCTCCCATCCACGGCCCTTCACAAAAGCCCTCTTTGTTATGCGCCACACTTTGGCTCACCCATTCCCTTTTGTTTGGAATTTTCTATACGGCCTCTTCTACCAATATTGTTTTCTCTATCCTATGCTGAGTGTCTGTTGTTAATTGTACTCCTTAACACCAATTTGTACTTGGTTTAAAGATTCCATAACTGGCACATACTGAATACTGCGAAAGTGGTCAATACTCTGACTATGGCTTAGAGAGAGTGATCCTAAAATAAGGCAGTCTAACAAATGTAATACTCGTAAAGTGAATTCATATTCAGGATTTCCGTCACATCATAGAGTGAATATAGAGTGAATTATATTTATATCAAAGTTAAAATACATGGAATTTAACATCTACAAAGTATTCACATTCATGACTAGTCTACTGAAGAACCGACTAGACGAGGACGTTTTTCACCGCTCTGTCTGCTCCATGTTCCATCCATACGTACTGTTTAAGTAAAAAAAAGAAGAAAAAATAAATAGATTGAATTTATCACTATTCGATTTAAAGTATTATTAAATGATCGAGATCCAGAATGGATCATGCGAAAAAGGTGAACTAAGTTGGTGGAATTAATTAGCTTTTGAGACGTCTCAAGTCAATCCTAATAGGTAAGATACATTAAAAACTAACAAAACAAGGTTTTAAAAATTATTGTTGCGGTTACAATAAATCAACATAAGGTATACAATGACAACACTTCCTGTGCATAATAGGCTGTCAAATATTCTAATAAAAAGGAAGGGGAAATTAAATACGGTTTAAGATACATTAAAGGAATTGGGAACACAAAGGCGCCAACCCGACCCCAGTCCTATCTAAGTCAAAAGAGCTGAATGGGAAACAGTCCGAAGGCGGATGAGACCAAATGTCTCGATTCAAGTACAGAAAATAATGTAAATTGCAAACTAGCAGGGGGGGAGAGGGTGAGAGAGAGAGAGAGAGAGAGGGAGAGAGAGAGAGAGAGAGAGAGAGAGAGAGAGAGAGAGAGAGAGAGAGAGAGAGAGAGAGAGAGAGAGAGAGAGAGAGAGAGAGAAGAGAGAGCCTGCCGATAGATGGTGGAGGAACCGTGGCAGTTGACAAATGACCGAAGCGGAGAGTTGCCTTCCACACGAGCGCTCGCCTATGGTCCAGGTAATGGCTATCCTGTCCTCTCTTCCAGCCACTATTCTCCCAATCCATTTTTATCTACCTCTCCCTCCGATTGGCTTTTCTCTTCTCTTGTCACCTATCTCGTAACATCTCCCACGGCGGCGGCAAACCTTAATTCATAGCTATGATTGTAAACAAATTGTACAAAATAGATCGATACAAAATCAAATGAACAACTTCCAGCCCCCGTGCAATCTATTTTCAAAATCGCCAAATGCATTCGGCAACTTACATTGGCAGTCCTAAGTTAAAGCCTAAATTAATTTTAAAAAATAAATATACTTCAATATTTATGGAAATAAATATTATGGTATGAACTGTTCTTGTTTGTTGATAATTTATAATGCTGTTTCACTTCTAAAATATTTTTAAGATGATGTAACCTATAGGCAAGGCATCTTGAGGTGTTTTGGCCTACCTCAAGAACAGTTTTAATATAAAAAGGATTTTGGCCTGCTATTCTTTTTGGTTTGTTTTTGATTATTTATTTCGTGCTACAGCTTTTTAATTATTATAATAAATCCACGAACGACTTATTTGCTGAAATACCTGCTAGATTGATGAATGAGAAGACTTGATCAAATTTATAAATAATTTCTACTACTACCTGGCGTCTATAAAAACTATTTTAAATGTGATATTTTTGTTTTCTGTATAGGTCCCGCTATTATTAATAATAAACCGGCTAAGAAAAAACAAACTAGCAGGATGGGGTCTCGGATCCTCCCCAATATCTAGCCGGTGGCTCTAGCAACTGAGGTTACCAACCTTAACTGACGACTGACCAGTATATTTTTTCTTAGCCTGTTAATTATTAATAGTTAAAAAACTACCTTTAATAGTTCCAAAATAAATTCAATAAATGACACTGTATTTTGTTGTATTTGCTTCGTTATTTTATACATATTCACTAAAAAATTATATAAATATGTATATGTGCGTATAAATAGTTTATCTGAAACGTATTTATCCTCTGTTAAATATAATAGAGAATATGACGGAATGGCAACATCTATTCATGATATTTAAATCGATGAACTTCGAACACATAAGGTACATGTCATTGTCCAACAACATACAGACGTCAGAACCATCTAGGAAACAGTAAATAACCGTCTGCCATTAAAGCGCAAGTGAAGCCTGATTCGTCAGTTATGTTTGCGGCAGACCAGGTGTCGTTCCATGATCATCGCCGGCGGATCGGATGAATTTATGTACACGGCTCATTCATCATTCATTCAAAATTCACAATGACTGCTTCAAAACGGAAGACATGAGTCACATTGTCAGCTTAGATTTCTTTATAACTCTGGTCAAAGAGATTTTTTTTTTAAATACAATAAATTCTTTTTTGCAGTTGTGTCAATAATTAGGCAATTTATTTTCCGATCAAATTAAGTTATATACTTTAATGTAAAAATTATTATTTTCATAATAAATAGGAACGTTCTTTATTAGTGATTTATTAATAATGGTTTAAGGGGTTCAACGGAGGTAACATAATATTATGGGGAGAAAAAACATCTTTAACACCTATACATTTAGAATAGAGAGGGGAAAATGCATAAATTATTGGGTGGAAATGGATAAATAAATGATGGGAACAACGGACCTGTACAAAATGAAACATACAAAAGTGATAAAAAAGGGAAAAGATATACAATGTAACGAGATTTACAAGCGATTTGTTTGGAGGACCTGATTGTTTTCTTTCCATCTTGCCTGTTTGTGCAAGAGGGTGGTTTATTCGCAGCTTGCCTCTCGTCCATCTATCGCTGATCCAATTCTCTCTAAATGCAATCTGATCGTCTGTTATCCAACGGCTATGCCGGCGATTGCCCCTAAATAAATAATGGCATCACTTTCTCTACGGTACCCGCTACTGGAAGGGAGGGTCAGGATAATTATTACTAATGATTGAAATAAATGTACATCGGGGAGGGCTGGTCGGGGAAAAAAATGATATTCATGCCTTTAATATAATTCAGAACACGTTTAGAGCCCGATGGAAATTTGATATGGTGCACGGGTATCACTTCATAGTCCCTAATTAAACGACAAAGTAAATTAGGTTGAACCTGCGAGTTCATGAATTAAGATTGGCATGGTTGTATTCGTTGAGATATGGATAATTTTCAAAAATCGCAATTGGCAACTGAGAAAGGCAACTTTCAAGGCCATCCCAAATGCGTGCACGAATAAATTTGTTAATTGAATATCAATGTAAATAAATGTTATATTGGAATTGTTTCTGTTTGTAATGTTACTTCACATTATATCAGAAATATTTCTGATTTGATTGAAAATAGTAAATACTAAGCCTATAATTTATTATTAAAACTATTTTGCCTGTATGAATCTTTTGATATTTGAGATAGAGTAGCTCAATTAATCTTTTATGAGCTAAATATTTTGGGGCATCGATAGTATCGTAAACTCTTTTACTGGATTCTTGTCGATTATTTTTGAGGTTGTACAATTGCTTATTTTGTACTACAACTTGTTTATAATTAGCAACCACCAACCTCTTATTTGTTAAGATATCTGCTAACTCGATGAAAGATCAGTGTTTCCAAGTGTAATCATTAAGCCTTTAATATCGTTTTTGTCTATGAAGCTTCAGTTATATAAATCATATGCGAATACTTATGTTTCATTTTCATTATATTTAGAACATATTGTTAGAACTTTGGAACGCATTAGACTGCGCATTTTGCACTCAAACATATCTCGATTTCCCATTCTTTATCTTCATTTTTGTATGTTACAACCATAGATATGTTTATTTTTTATATGAATTCCTTCACAGACTATTTGACTATTATTTATATCCAACTTATATACTATTAATAGTTTTCTTGATGGTTCATGAAATTATTCTTTTTTCATTAATTCTAGCAAATCGTACAATCGTCCTGACTAATACTGATGACACTTTTTGTTATCAGACTATTTATCCTTCATAGTACACTATTAAGGACTTGACATGCCATAGTTCTTCTTGAAGTGTGTCAATAGCAACACCTCCTCCTGCTTCATTAAGAATCTTCAATATCCTTTCTTCAGGCTTGACCTCGTGAAGAGTTTCCCCACCCCTAGCGACTCGCCATTAAGAGATTGCGATTATCAGGCAATGTTCATTTCCCCTCGGAGAAGACGAAGAAGAGCCAAAGACCTTAATGGGCAGGCTATTATTAAATAGTTCCCACACCGCAGTCCAAGCTAATTGCACCGCTACTGTCAACAAATGGCCTCCGTCTCGGATCTCATATCAGCTTAGACTTTTTAATAAACTTAGTCCTCGGGCTTTCCCTCTGTTTATTTTAGTTAATTTTTCCTTCTCTTCCGCTCCTTCTCAAAGTCTAATTTTAATTTGCCTTCCACCACTAGCTCCAGCCTCCCCCCCTCCCCGGCCCATTCTTTTGCCGGCAGGCCCCCAAAGGGATTCGACTTAAAATTTCATAAGACCCGGCATACATTAACCTGCTCCAATTTAGGTAAAGGAAGAAAAGAAAAATCTACTCGTGGCGCTGATGCCTAAAATAAAATAGCTGAAGATTAATAAGTTCGTATAGACTCGTATATTATTTATAATTTATAGCTGTGAACATACTTCCATAAAGTTATAAAGGTTTTCCAGAGGATAGACATTTTTCAATTAAATCTGAAAGCTAGTTTGTTAAATATATCTAAGGAATCTAGCACCCTCCACATTATTGTTTCTACACCCATCAACAAATCGATTCCGTTTCAATTATCTCCGTGTGAGCCTGGGTAACCTATTAGGGTCTGACATGCGCAAAATAAAAAGAATTAAGCTATTTTGCAGGCATTGTTTTCGGACGTCCATTTGTCTCAATATTCGTAAATTCAAACGCGATTGACCATCTTTCTAGGGGTAACCAATTCCCTCACAAACACACTGCCTTTCTTCGTAAAAATAAAGCAAAAAGCACTCTAAACCTCCATTCTTTACACTTATGAATTTAGAACATTTTTCTTACTTCTTATTTGGTGAGCAGCGATGTACTTGTATGATTACTGATTTTCCAACTCGGATATGTTTTTCTTAACTAGTCAAACCTAACTCTTATTCACACTTTCGATCGATAGTAATTTAAGGGTGGCTAGCAAATACATGGGCACCCAGGTAACCAACTGATAACACAGGGATATCATGACGCCGTTTAGGGCAGAAATACATCAACGGTATTGCCAGCCCTTGTGGTATTTCACCCTGGCTGTCGGCCAAGTCGGCGGGCAGCCTAATTCGTTTTGATCTGACGCCATGAGATCTCAGAAGGTGTGCCCCGACAAAGCACTAAGATCAGGAGAAGAGGAACAGCGTAGGTTTATAGGTAGTTTATGTGGTCTTGGAATGACCACGAATTCACACTCGGTGTCTAAGGGTAGGCGAAAACCGTCCGGATCCCAAAGGCTAGTGTGAACCGGAGAGAAGCTACTGGATTGCCGTGGGAGACGCTACTAGGTAAAGTTTGTAGGGCCACGGCAACCGTCGTCCGCGAGGGAGAGATCTCTCCCAAGGAGGTTCTAGGTTTAGCGAGAATAGGCAGAGATTCCCACTAGGAGGGTGTGGGGTCTGACAACGCCGGACTAAAACATAGCGAGGTTAGGAGAGAGAGATGCAGAGGTAGTTGAATGAGAAGGCAATGGTTTAAGTAGAGCAGCAAGCGCCAGTGCAGAGAGAGATAGAGAGTAGTGTCCCAAGTCCCGGTCCTGTTCGTTTTGCCAACTTGGGCCAGTCTAGCTGCTTATATGGGCAGGCCAGCAGTGGTGGGGATGGTTCCTCACCTGCGGCTGTTTCTCCCACTAGCTTCTCCCCCTCTCTCCGACTGACGTCATAAGCATTATTAAAAAAATATGGAAACATAGATAGATATTTTCTGGGCCGAGAAGAGGGGGAACTTCTAATTATTCGTAAGTAAGAGGTGACCACAGCACGATTAAAAAGCTGGCAGGTGAATCGGGGTTTACAATTCGCTACCAAAGATATACCCCTTAGTCCGTCCTTAGTTCGCGGTACCCGTTCCTTAAAAGTATTTAGTATTAAGGAAAGTAGAAATATTTGTCCACGTCCTATGCTGTTTGGCTACGTCTTTGTTTAACATATCTTATATTCGAATTCATTGTCAGAAACTCTAATCCGAGATAACGTCCGTGTTGGATTTTTTTCAAAGGTTTCATCTTGGCACTTGTCCACCCACGCTTGGAGAGAGGACAATGCTCAGGAAAACGTTGCATACGTTTGGGAGTTCGGCGGGACTCTTCCCCTTACGGAGTATCCCGTGTCACCCTGAACATAGCTAAAAGCTTAACACGCTAAAATATCTTCAGATGCCTTCGCCAATGGGTCAAGCCCTGTACATACAAACTACACAATTATGCAGATGGCTAGATTGTACCAGAGATGATCGATAGACTCGGACGTACAGGCCCAAACACGGCGGTGCCAAACACAACAGGCCAAGGAGATCAGAGCTAAGGGACATATTGACCACGGCGGAGAGGATATGAATAATAAACTGCAGGACAGCTACATTAGCGCACATGTGCCCCTCATCCTCACTACATCATCCCTTCATACATACATAATACACAACTTGCTCAATTATCATCGCCACCGGCAGGAAGCAACATTGAGGAAGTGGATGTTGTTTCGGCAGGGAGGCAGAAACAACACAACCATCTGGCCAGAATAATATACTACACAATTAATTCAAACAGAATCGTTTGATTATTAAAATAAAGACATACATACAATATGTATTTATAACATAAGCACTAAGCATGAATGTACTTACATTGTTGTATGTGATTAAGTATATATAAGTTGTTTTTTTTACGTTTCTTTTCTCTTCTTTCTTCTCCATTCTTTAAGAATCTGCTTTATAATTTTTAATCGATTTAGGAGGTCTATGAGGGGGTAGGGGTTCAAGGTCTTTAAGGTTATTTAATTTGAAGCCAATTTCCATTGATTTATAATCAAGAATCAGTTTTAAATTCCGATATGTGATATAAAATATCTCAATCAAGTCAACAACCTCGTAAAATGACATAATAAATTTGTTTCAAAATGTCAATTTGCTACTGAAGGATCTACAAACTAATGTATAACTTCATAGAGGTCGTCTTGGAGTATATCATTCTCTCTGTTTGTATGATATATTGTTTCATGTTAACTATGTTTTAAAATAATATCAACTATCAATGTCACTATTTTGTGAACATATCAACTCTTAAGAATATAAATTATTTTAATTATAAATTAGTTTATTTACGAGTATGGGGGGCAATCATACCTAATAAATGAGCCACCAGATCATAAACGACTTTTCGGACCACCCGCCTGGAAATGGAAACTACACGTACCGTTAACAAAACAAATTGTAAAAAAGAAAAAAATATTCCACTAGAACTTAAAAATTAAAACGTAGGGGTTAAAATTAAAAATCCATCGGTTTAATTAATACTCGCTAAATCTCCTCTTTGTGGAAGCAGATAAAGCTTATTTTTTTTATATTTATTATCAAGTCCTAATTACGTTCAGTGACTTTAAATAACACTCACTTACAGAACTTTTAAGTTATGTTTGCAAAAGTTTTAATCCACAAACTTATACGGCGGCTACACACACGTGCATACAGCGTGACTATAGCCCTGCCTTTAATGTACTCGAGATCCTCGTTAATCCGAGTTCCGCTAGTCCGGCCATCCCGTAGCCCCTAGTGAGCACTCACTATTTAATTCAATCGAATTAAATGACCTCTCCTAACCTTTCAGGCACAATGCACTTTTATTTTGAACTAGGTCTAGTGAAGTGGAGGCTAAATTATAGACTGTTCCCCTATAAAACGTTAGCATAAAAAAAGAAGAAAATCATTGCAGAATTGAAACCGTCTAAAGATCGCCTGACAATTGTACAAATAAAAATAATGACTCGACCGACGGTCTCAAGACTATGTAGTTGTTAAATTTATGTATGATTTTGTTTAATTCAATTGTACGCTATCCTGTAACGAAAGAAGCATGCAATAAAATACTTAACAAGCCTCAATAAAAAAGTATATGTGCTACACATATTTGTTTTATTTCCGATCAATCCGGCCCTTTTTGCCAGCCTACATCGTGGTCCCATCCAGGTGGGATTAGCGAAGTTCTACTAAGCTCAACAACGACTCACGAAAATACAACCAAGTGGCGGCAACGGTCGAACACCAGCTACATTAACTAACTAAGCGCAAACGGACAGGCATAAAGAAGGAGGCGGCAAGTTCCAGAAGAAGGGGAGGAACTTGCGGGCCGGTTCTTGCAATAGTTTCTAACTATCCCCCGCTTAGGGGAGCAGCCAGCTTAGGCCCCGGTAATGAGTCTTGCCTCGTCCACTGTCAGTATCTTATGTGCCTCCCCTTCCTTTAATGTTTTAATAAAGCTAGGAGTACTAAGAATTATCACAGTTAAACTATTTAAAGTACCAAGTCATAAGACTGACCTCGAAATTCCTTACGTACACGACAGTATTGGAACTGTATTTACCGATACATACACGACAAACTGCACTAATACAAGAACTCCTACACCTGACTTATAACATTCAACCATGACTGAGGAGACGTTGGGATAAATAATTTCTGAATTAATAACAAGATGCCCTTCACTTAGTTTCAACAACATATCCCCTACATTTAAGCAACAGACATGTCATTTCATCAAATTTACACCACATTCGCTAGTTCCGGCTCTAGTCAGAGTTGTGAATCAATAAATATAGTAAAAATAAATAAACGTTAGGTAATCAATTAGGAGGGAGTAATTAGTAATATCATCTAAACCTTTCGTTGTGCGATACTACACGCTTACTAATTTTTACAAAATAAATGGCTACTATATTTAGAATAAATGGGTACAATTTAATCAACAATGAGTTTTTGTATGTTCTATATGTAAGAAGTAGCATGTAGGCAGTTTTAATGTGTTCAGCACGGCTTATAACATTATTTTTAATTAACCCTACCGCTGTAGGAGTCCTAACAGGACAGCGCCCACTAGGAAAACGACAGCCTGGAGCACACCGCAAATCCCGAATCGATCCGGACGATTAAAGGCCTCATTGAGCGGGCAGACTGAATGAGAGATGTAAGCAGAGCACAGCCAATATGGTGTACTGTAGCTGTCACAAGTCTGCATTTATCTACGCAGGAAGCATACCGCTGATCCATCATACTGTGGTCATCACCGCGGTTATGTATAGCCTCAGTCACGGCTCATTTGTCAATCCTTCCCGAGCATTTATCGCCGATTAACTCTCATTCACCTCGACAGAATACTGCACATGACGTTTTCCTGGATTTGTTAATGTTTTGAGTAATTTACCCAAAATCCGATGAGACTGGCCAACGCAGATGATCACTAAACTATCACGTGTTGTAATCGCAGTCGATAAACTGTCTCGCCTTTAAGGGGGAATTTCTTCTATTCGCGTTAAGTCATTCGAAATCACGGGTCGATTCAGAACTATTCACTATAAGTCACAAGCTCCATTATGAAAGAACCAAAATACATTTTAAAAGGGTATGTAGCATTTGGTGGTTAAATGTAACATTCAAAAAGTAACAAGTAGCAGTTAAATGCAGCTAACATCAATAATAGCTGATTATTTCCATAAATGTGGACAACAATGCGTGTCAATAGGGCCAATAAAAGCTATATATAAAATAATAAACTTAAATATGAAGAAATGTATCCGGAACGTTTTTACTACAATTATTTTTTTGTGTAAACCATGGTATTCTAATTTTTTATAACAATTCAAGTGGAAGTAACATTATGATGAACTGTGTGCCTAAAACTATATACAAAGGAATGGCTGCAGTAGATTCTCTCATATCTGGACAGCCAAATACGTAAAAATAAAAATTACTTATATCATTTTTAAAATGATAATTAGATATCTTTAAAGACGAAACTTTAGTGGAAATCAACATTTTGCAAATATAAAAAGACGTCATGCTCATTATGCACCTGACTAGCGATACATCGTGGACTGGGAAAGGCTGGCAAAAACAAATAAACTACTTAAAACAAATATGTTAATGTAAAATTGTAAACTTGACCCTGAATATATGTAATAAATGTATAATTACTTACATTTTTCTTTTTTCCATGTATATCTTAGTCACTTTCCCATAACCGGATCACCCCAGGCCACATTAATCCGCAGTTCAAACAAGTCAATATCGACAAGCTTAGAATTCTCGCTGCATACGATGTTAATATTTTGGTCTTTTAAGATTTAGTCCCTCACAGGACATTTCTTGCATTATTTATTTTTTCTTGTTAAGAAATGTATTAACAGGTCCAGGAAACCTTTATGAGCTTATCCCCGTTTATACCGAGCGTACAGTGGAAACATGAATATTCAACACAAAACTGGATTCAACCACCAACCGCATAGATTATGTATAGCCTAAATTTTTCATAAGTAAACATTGCTTTTTATCGAATCGTAACAATTTTAATTTGTAACGAAGATTTTTGAAAACGTACATATAGGCATAATTCATAGGGCTAAGTAAGAAAAAAAGTTATTATCAAGTACATATAAAAACTAGGGCACGCACTTCTATATACCCAATATCTATATAATCTATCCCTCTAGTGTAGTGGTTAGGGTGAGCAAATGTGCTATAAAAAAAACACTAAATGTATTTATTACAAATTTATGATTTTACATAAATTAAACACAAAAGAAATATTTTCTATTAATCTTGAATAATTGTTTGTTACAAATTCATAGTTTTAAATAAAGTCTGAGATGTCACGTTTTCTAAAATATTATGATCCACAAAAGTCCCCTTATTTATATGTAGCTTGAAGCGTATTCTTTTATTTTGTGTTAGGAGATTGAAGTAATAAATTGATTACTTTAAATATTACTTCATGGCACCATAGCTAGGCAAGAATCTAAGAAAGAATATTTTTGTGAATTTTTAACTTCATTGATAAAATTTATTCACAATAGCTATCGCAAATCTCGTAATCACCACCTACTTCAAACTGAGGTCTTTAAATGCGCTTGTCTTAGTTTTCCAGGACCACTTTCATTATGGCTCTGTGAATGGCCGGTTCTTGTGCAGAGTTGTTAGCCTACAGAGGCGGTAGGGAGTGGGGTTTGAAAAACTGACAAATGATCGAAGAATTACAATCATCATCGAACGAGACACGCTAGCTTAGCACCTGAAGGGGGTAGGCGCCGTAGACTCAGGCGATACAATTTTGAAGGACAGCGCTGTATTGCGGGTTAGTATCTCCAAGCGAGGAGTGATTCCCTGGAAGCGAATGTTGGTAGTTTTATCTAAGGACTCCAAAATTGAATTGATGACTTATAAGCAAAGATCTTTATGCAGTTAAAATCTACAAAACATGGCGTATGTTATAAAGTAAACGAAAACAACGTATATTATGCACAACAATATGCAGCAACAATTCTATAAATATGCTATACTATGTAAGTGTATGAATTACAACACGTTCTGAACTGAGAAATTGATGCAAGGATACTAAAAAAAATAGGTTCTGGTTGAGAGATGATTTCAATTTTATAAAGTTTTTTCGGTGATGCTGTGCTGATTGCAAGGCATGATAAAACTTAAGCGCTTACCTGTGTAAAACGTTCGTCCATCTGTGGTTTTATGTTAACAAGTTCGAAACAATAATTAACTTACGGTAACTTGTCCGCGAATCCAAAAGAATTTCACCTCACCATCACTGTACACAGCGGCTCTTATAATTAATTGATAAGGCAGCACAGTTTGAACGCTGCAATCAATTAATTCTCTCATCAGGTGTTAAACTAAAATTTACGAAAACTCACCAAGCATGTGTAATGTTTACCTTGCAATAAAATGCACAATAGAAATAGGCAGTTTTTAATAAACTAAGAGAGCAGAATTACGACCACCGTTTAGAAATCTTGAAGGCTCAGAAACAAAATGTTCGATGGTATGTAGAAGTTACTATGAGGGAATTACAGACCCGTATGTGTAGCACAAGGAATAGAAAAACATAAAAAATAAGGAAACAGACGAATAATATAGAGACGAATTTCGCTATGAATATTATAACATCCCGAAATCAATTGAGTGAATAAGGGCTGTTAACTTGAATCAAAAGGACTAAACACACTTAAAGAGAAAAGGGATAACCGGGCCCTAAAGGATATAACCACAGGAAATTTCTAAGTGTCCAAGAGCAGTCTTATCACGTAGTTGAGAATAAGTTTTTCCCCTCTCCCACGGCCCTTACTATAATTTATCGTCTCAACTTTTGAGTATTCTCTGCGGATGCGTGGATTTATTGCTTATCTCTTATCGGTTTCTAGTGCCTTTTCCAATTCCGACGTAGGATGAATTTATCTTTCATACATGGCCGAGATTTGAGACTGTGATCCGATGTAATTTTTGAAAACATAACTCCCAAATGAAATAGGATAAGCGATTTTCGGTTTGTAATTATAACAGTGACACGGGATCGGCTCTTCCCCCTTTTCGGTTTTAATTAAATGGGAGAAATTATTTGTTTGGCTTTTTCATTTCCACATCGTTTCGAGGAAACGAATTTGACGAGTATTATATTTAATTACGGGGAAAAAAGAATGCTTCCATTCCTGTTAATTGGAAGTTAAAATTACAAATTACAATACTTCCAGTTTTAATCGGAGCAATACACAGCGGTATATCAGGTTGCAATTAACAGATTTAGAACCCAGCCTGCAGGCAATATCAGTTCACTACCAAGTACTGAATAACGTTCTCTGCTATTCGGTGCATGGAATTTATAATTTTTTTTTTTTTTGCGATAATATTATTTACTGGCTTATACAAGTAATATCGCATTAATGAGTATTTTAGGGATTAAATAATCAGTAATTATCTAGGCATGATCATGAATGAAAAATCTCCAGCAATCACATGAAAGGATACAAGCCATATGTTTAATATGTACTATTGTTTTAGTTACGTAGTTTAGTTTTTATTTGAACTCAATAATAAGTACTAAAAGAGTTTAAAAACCTCAACAAATCCGACTGATTAAACAAGGTTGACAACGATGAAATACAACTGGCAATTGACAAGTCGTATCGACCCGAATGTTGGACGAGAATAAATAGTTACGAACAATATGCAGCAGGTAAGGAAAAACGTTCTCTCGATCGGCATACTGTCGCGTTTATTTTTCCAGGAAACCCAATTTTCTACAGCTGATTCATTTCCAGTAAAACTGGGTTAGCAATAAATTATATAAGCTACTCTAAATTACACCAATATTCAAAAAAGATATCTCACGTTAAACATTCACAGAAATAACTACAGCCGACTAAAACCAATCTGGACCTACGTGGAACTACGGTAACAGAAAAACCCTGAATCATCAAGCCCATCCAATCCTTCTAATCTTTAAGTCATCAATTTATTTTCCTTTTTATGTTACAAATAAAACCCTCAATGACCTTAAAATTCCCACAATCCAAGATCACATTTAACTATCACCCATACTAACATCATCTTCGGAGATTAAAGCGAAAGTGGCACCGTGATCCATTGTAAATATTTATTCACTAAGAGTGAGAACTGGAACTGGGGAGTGTTCAATCCTCATGCCTCAGGACATGGGATCCTTACGCGGTTCTTTAGCCTCCACGGGTACGTAGCGGTGACGCGCTGCTGCTGGAAAAGCGCGGGGGATTTCCCAAAACCTTGCCTTATTTTCCTAAGCGAAGAAGGTTCTCCTGTATTGTATGAATATATAACGTAAATAAGGTATGAATGCGATCTTTTTTTTACTACTACTGCCCTTCTAGGGTAGATTTCAATGTTCTTCAAATAAAGATTTCTTATTGAGAAAAAAAAAAGAACCTTTACCTTTAACTTATCATTGAGATATAATTCTTATAAAATTTTCACGATTATATTACGAATTCACGACTAAAATGACGATAGCGGCTAGATGAATTTGTTGTTTATTAACAGTCCTTAAACAACTATAAACAGTTTCATTTGTGGCATGTAGCCCTAGCGGTGTAAATATTACTAATTATTGTTCCCTCCTCTTGTGGACATTCATTCAGACATATCTTCAATTTATTCATTAAAGTTCTAACATTTAAACGACAAAGCCCATTGTTGAAATGGTTGTTATAAAGATGAGTGTTTTAATCGGTAGCTAGATATATTTATTTGCAGAACTCAATTTCCACTAGATGGGAACATCGGGGACAGGAGCAGGGATAGAGGGTGCATAATGACAGGGAAATAGGAGGTACAAAGGGAATAAGGTAAGTGTGGTCTGTAGCGCGAGGTGCCGCTGTAACTGCAGAAAGGGAATTAAACATAATCCAAGGCCCTAATGGAACAGGCATTATCGCAGTCCCAATCTCAACTTGCGAGTCATCTCCGAATCGAGCTCTGCATCTTCCCTATCGTATAGCAGCTATTTTCCTCAAATGCCCTTCATAGGACCAAGTCACTTTTTATTGACTACCATCATATCAATGGATTAGAAGCCTCGCCACTTTTTTTTTTTTGGTATTTAAGACTGTAATTTAATATTGTTTTTGTATTTTTTAATCAATTCACAACTGCGCAAAATGAATTACAACCAGCGATTGTGAACGACACACTAAAATAGAAATGACATGACGGCATCAAGCGATCGCCCCCTCAATCATTGTATTGAGGATTGGCCGATTATCTAAACACATCCCTGCCCTAGCTTCTCTTAAGTCGTCACGGAGTGTTGTAAGGTAAGTGAAGTACGGAAGGTTCATGTATTAGTGGCTTCGAATGCAGAGTTAGTTATCATGAAAGCATCAGTACAATTTCTTTGTCAGCTTGAACTTATATGTGACTTGTAGGTCTCTGAGCATTGAGGAGTTGTTTAAGTATGGTAAAGTGCAATCTGTATTGCCAAGATGGGTGCTGAGGAAGTGAAGACTCGTAGCGTCATCAAGGATTCATAGGCAGCACACTGAAATTTGTGCTGAAAAACTCTGTTGTTTCTTCCAGTTCAGCAGAAGATTTTAACGAAAATGGGACGGTTGATGTTTCGTTCCGCAGTCCTTGAAATCGTGTGCGGAGTGGACGCTTTTGGGTGATGTTCAAGTGTGGTTCGTGTTGTCAGTTGGGGCCTTGTTCTATGTATGGTGTAGAAAAGTATGACAACTACGCTATGTGCATCTCAGTAATAAGCACTACATCGATGCGTTTGTCGTTATTATGTTTGTTTTTTTCTTTCCCCCCCCCCATATATATATATATATATATATATATATATATATATATATATATATATATATATATCCCTTGTTATTTATTATTGATGTGTGTTATTGATATCCCCTTGTTATTAAAAATTATGGAATTCAATATAGATTCTAAATAAATGTCCTGTAACTTGGCTACATTTTAAACAATTTCACATTGTGATTTGCAATGGTTACAAAGGTATAATATATATTACACATTCATTGTCTATACATGTTTAAAAAGTGATGGGGCTCTTGTCTAGTTACAAGTGTCTTGCTATTTTTTTTATCAATACTTTATATTGTTTGTTAAGTTATGTAAGGAAGGTAAAACTTCGTTTTTGATTTTTTCTTAAATTTAAATAACATTATAATGAAAACAAAACTACATCAACTGATGTAACACTCAAAGAGGTATTTTCTCTACTGGTGGATCTCAAAATTTAGATATTGTATTATCTTTGAAATGTTTTTGCATTCCTGTAGTTAATTTGTATTTAACTATAGGTGAAAATCAGAACTTTAAGTATTGAAAAGTTTATATTCCAATCTTCCCGTTATGATATTTTAATTTAAATATAATCAGCATATTCGGAGGAGTTGTGAAATATATCTTTAAAATTCCAGATCGATTGATTCGTTACAAAATCAAGGTAAACTTTACAGCAAGATTATTTTTCTAATTTTATGTGATATAACAGAAGTAAGTAATGTGGACACTAGTATTATATTTTAGTGGTGGATATCTTGAGCAGGATTTTTGAGATAAAATTAAACAAAATGTTTTATGGAATTTTAATATATGTATCCGAAATACCGCCTTCAAAAGCCATTTGGATCGAAGGCTGGGAACATTCTTCTTCGTACTATATTTCCGCTAGTGACGCGATACCGAGAATAAGGGGTACCCTATGAGGGGTTTTAAGAGGGTTAGCGAAAAGACTAGTTTCACATATATTTAGAGCTATCGTGCATCAATAGGCCGCAACAAGACACTTCCACTGTTTATATGAATAGACGTCTGCCGTTTTCCGATAATCACTAGCAAAGATCACCCTAGTGACCCTCAGAACTGTAAAGGCTCGGAGCAGACAGAGTAGGGACAAAGCCGGAACAATGAAGCCACCCTACCCTTGTAGGTAAAGGGCCATTATAAAGAACTTACCATCACAAAGGTATCATTGATTACTCAGAGCCGATTATGGGGCGGTTTTGTAAAGGAATATTGTAAAGTAGAATACTCCGACCTGGTTTGTATTTGTTTAACCCTCGCAAAGTTTGAATAGGCAAACTATTATTTTCAAAGGATGTAGTACCAACTGTTTAGCTATCATACACAGTGGACGGAGATCGGTTAGTGAAATATATGTTGTTGTAAACTCGAAATTCTATTCAATAAACGTTTATTTGTGTGAGAATTAACAGCGCTAATGATGAACAGTGTATTCAATTAAAAAAATCTAACAAACAATAAGAGATCTCGCGGTCGCTGGATTATAATTGAGTCGACTGGGTACATTACCTAAGTGTTGCTGACGTTACCTTGGTTCAGCCTGACAGTCAAGGCAATGCCGGTTAGTCGAGGACCTGTTACGCTAGCTCTATCTCAACCTAACCGATAGTGTAACAATTGTAATTCAGCCGAGCACTACTCCTCATATTCACAGGACAAAGAAGGGGCTTTGACACCGAGCTCATATACGCAATAGTAAAATGTAGTATCTCAGAAAGATATTAAGCGGCAGGACGAAACATTGGCTAAAGTAATTATAAAAGTATTTTTGGGATGCGAAATCTCAGGGGTGCAGTTAGGGCTGAGAGAAGCCAATAATGTCACAATATTCAGTAAGAAGAAATATCGTTTCGGGCCTTAGGGGATAGGAATAATTGCCATATACCTAATGTAATATTCATCATCAAAACCCACTCGAAAGTAACTACCCTTTCAAGCCATGGAAACCAATGATATCAAGAAAGCCAAACCCTCCGTTGGTATCAACAATTGCCAGAGAAATTTGTTACCAAGCCTGAACAGGAAGAACAAATAACGAGGAATTGTTTTTCGCATGCCTATCTTTTGTTCTGCCTCAAGTGTTTCGATGGTTTTAATATTTACTCATAAGTTTCATTCAGTTAGTTCTATTAACATAAACATTCAAAATCACTTTCTTTAACACTCTTAAGTGACTAGTACTGGGCAAGGCATCTTGAGATTTTTAATTTCATACCTAATAATATACTTAGAAAACAATGTTTTATTCACCACACAGAAATTGACAGATTAATGATATTTATTATTTTTCATTGGATGACCCTGTATCATTGGAGCATCAATTGTAATTACAACGCTAAGTATTACGCTTTTTAAAAAACCCAACACTGGTTGAGATATGATGTCTGTTTTAATGACGTAGAGTAATTACAGTTTAAAATTTAAAACACAAATATTACTTATTATTAATCAGGGAAACGAGTTATTTGATTTGAAGCCCCACTCTACATAGTAATAATTTTGTTTTTTAATCATCACCGCCTGGTGGTCAAATGGAATTTTGATGTAAAATTTCTCAGACCTGAAAATGTTACAACATATCTGAAAAAGTGGCATTCATAAAACGTGATTAAAGAATTATCACTAATAAAAAAAAATGGCTAACCTCTCTTTCTTTCTTATATCGCAGCTCAAAAGCTATTAAACACTAGTTTCCCCCTCTGGTTACACCTTTATCATGAAGAAATACAAAGATTTTGATTACACAGCGATAGAAAAAGAGTATTCAATGTCAGACAATGTTAATTATCTTTATCCGTCCTTTATTTCGTTGATGAATATTTCAATAATATTTGTGAGGTCGGCGAATTCAATTTTATGCGGCGAACGCGATTAAAAAATAGATTGAGATGTGGAAGCTGTTGGTGGAAGGAGGTTGCTATTTCGGATGGTTTCGGCATGGGAACCAACAGCTCCGAAAATTGGCTTGGTGTTTTATAGAGCATGATGTGACTATATTTGAAATATTACAGGGAATCGAATCTATTTCGGAACACCTGATGCCGTTTATTTATATGTCCCATACCTGTGGTGATTATGTATACGGCACACACATTATATATACATAGTTTTTAGCTAGAATATTTTGCATCCAAGGTTTCATTTTGAACTTGCACCGAAGATCGATAATGATAGCCAATGCGAAATAAGATTGATACTTCTTTGGGTATTTTACAATATTTTTTTGCATGCCCACTTTTTTTTCCGCAGCTTCTATAGGGACTGACAATGACTAGACGACATTGCTATCACCACCATAACCTTGGCAATAGGACTGCAGAGGTGGGGGAGGAGGTCCTGTCCCCGAAGGCCTTGACTCCTTCAAGAGCAAAAAACTACCCATTAGTTTCGGTCCGTCGATGGTTTGCAGCACGAGGCCTTTGTTAGACATAGCTCACCATAGGCCAGGTTGCCACCCTCTGTCATTGGTACGCAACTTAGGCCAGTCACCTACTATACAGAGTTGACCCATGTACCAGTAGTCTCACAGTTTGTTAATATCGATTTATTATACATTATGGGCGAAATTGTATTTTCAAAACATACGGGCGCAGTAAGTGTAGAAGAGGAATTCAAAGTGAGATACTTGAAATATTCTTTTTAGAACTATCCCAGTTACAAAATATAGCCTTGTCAAAATATGAAAATTAACCAATAGTTTTCAGTACTATTGCAGAATAAACATACCTGCAGGCAAACATACAGCGAAATGCTATCACCCTATACCTAAATGACACCGGATACCTCCTCCCTTCGACCTCGACGAGAAAATAACTCATTTGACATATCCTGTCAAAAATATTATGGGAGTGTAATCAACAAATCTGCAGTGTCCACACATTATAAAATGTTGAGGAAAAGCTGGTTTGAAAAGGCTATTAAATCTATTAAATTCTTTTTTACCTGGCAAAGTAAGAGTTTTAATTATATATATATTATAGTAGTTTAGAGAAAGAAATGCGCATAAACAGGTTAGTAAAAAAACAAGCGAAAACTGTAATTTTTGAAAAAGTCCACGCAATTTGTAAGATTTATCAAACAATTAAGGGTTTCGTTACGACTTCGAAAAAGTTGCTAAGACAATTTCAATGGGTTTTTGTAATAATTATAATTAGTTCAATACTCATCTGAATATTTATGCTTCTATAACCAAGTAATGATTGAATGACACTGAATCATGTTTCACAGCAATATTTGTCACAGTCTTAAGTGAAGTCTTAATGACAATATCATGTCTAAAAAATTTCTAGTTGAAACAAGGGAACCCCTCTCTCTGGTCATTGTAACCACAACAAACAGTCACAGGGGTTAAAACACCAGAGTTTAATATTTTGTTCAAAACTATCAAAAATAGAAGAAAAACAACTGCTTTGAAAGGTTAACAGGGGTGTTAGTAGGATGTACTTACACGAATACTAGTTCGTTGGCATTAGTTCACATTGTAATCGTGAATAATTATTTTACGAATCTAAATTTAAGAAATACTATGTTAAAATATAGTAACGTTAATAACAATATCAATAACAACATAGCATAGTACTCACAGGACGTTTGGGTACCGGGCCACTAAATTCGTCTTCATGTTTTCTTACCTGTAAGAAAAAAAAAAAATAGTACATCAAAATAAAAATAATAATAAGTTCAATAGTTACAAATTATTACTCTAAGAAAAAGAAAATTTGTTGCAGTATTAGTAGATATTATGATTAAATTACCGTGAATATTTTCTTTAAAGCAGTAAAACTGTTCAGCAAGAAAGATAAACACATAACTGAAGCATCATATTACAATAATATTTTTAGATGTTAATCCTCAACACCATTATCCATTTAGAAATTTATAGAAAGAGAAGACCTATTTCATTTTAAAATATTCATAATATTTAGTAGTACTTTGCGCAGCGCGTTAAAATTAATATCTTTCAGAAATTTCGTTATTTATTTTGATGTATAGCTGAATTTTTCTAGAGATAGAGTATATTTCATTGTATGCAGGGTGTATTTCATTCGTTATTTTCGAAGTTTATTAGTTTTCTGTGAGCAGGAATAAAATGTTCATTTTATTTTAGATAGTTATTTATATCGATTACGATATAGGGGTGATTGAGGCACAGATATGTCATTTCATGTAAATACTGAAGTTTATTCATTTTTTGGAAATAGTTCATTGATCATAAATATATTCATTGTGTCATTTTCACTAAATATGTTGATGTAGGTAACGTGACCATCCCCAAATGTTTGGGGGTCTTCCCAGCGAACAATAAAATATAGTTTAATTATTACGGGCTATGTGTATTGTGGATTTAGATGAAGCTAATACAGAACAAAACAAGACAAGTGAATATATGAAAAATTTAAAACGAAAGGGTTTTTAAAGAACTTGCACATTTACGTTACTTTTCTGTGGCTGACTATATCAGTTTAGATTATTTTATAAATAGGATTTCCAACAGCAGTAGAGGAAAAAAAAAAAATTAAAAAGGGATAACATAAGCAGAAATAATTCCCTGAATTTTACGTTCTACCTCGCGCGGGAAGAACAAAACAAAAAAAGGGAGCAAAAAAAAAAGAATGAAAAATGGAAAGAACGTACAAAATATCAGAGTCGGTGTAGCTAATTGGACTAAAAATCAAACTTTGCAGTAACTGACATGTGAACACAGGGCCACTGACTGCGTGCGCCCTATCAAACGGCAAATGCGGTATTTGCCAATAGTAACATTTTCACGTACAAATGAGTATCAATATTAAGATCAAATATTCTATTAATATTATCTAATAATATATTAGATTCAATTTCTATCAGTATACTTACAATTTATTTCAGTAATAGAATGACTGTTTTAAATGCCTAATGCACAATTAGCATAAATAAATTAATGTTACTTATTTTTGCTTATATCATATAACAAAACCCTACAAGAGACTAAAAACTCTTCATGGAACATTCACAACATTACACACACTTTATTATTAGTAATACTTCAATATTAATTAAGTCGCACGTTTTTCCTGGAGTAGCATTTTTATAAAAATAAAAGCTTTCATAAACGGTTTCCCCCTAAATTCTTGATACAACAAAGGATTAAACAAAAAATGTTCGCAGTAAAACTCATGAAAATTTAAGTTAAAATTATAAGGGCTATTCAAGGTCATTAAACGTAATGAGGAGTTGAGAATAAAAAACATAGCTTCTTCAACTTAGAGCAGAATCAGCGAGCCTTAATTGAACAATGGACGATCTCATTAGAATTTTAAAGGCCTTCTGGTGAAATAGTAATTAAGTTTCTTTCCTCTTTTTACTTTAAATATGATACCAAGAATGACTTTGAGTATTATCTTAAGTAAACATTGGCTAAAATCATGCTACTGTAGCTAGTATCGGTATTGAATCATCCTCTTAAACAACTTAATGAAAACTATAATGATGGCGAGGTGCGCTTAAGAAATACCAACAGCATTTATTGCAGTTTAAATGGACAATAAGTTCAAAAAAATTATTACAAAGCCCAAAGGGAGAGGCTCTACTCTCGTTTAAACTCGGGACAATCATATTTTGTCTGTCAGACACTGTATAGTTAGACCGAGCAGTACTTTTTTTAAAACCATTCCAGACTATCAGAAACTGGCGACCCAGTTCAGATTGCTCGAGGTTTAAAATTATGATTATTTGCTTATGGTTGTATCAGGTAAGCTAATGCAAATCTAATTTTAAAAGATATCACTAAAAGTAAAATAACTCAAGATACAGTTTCTATACGTTATTCATTTATGCCAATAGAATATATTTCACAATCGATGTAAAAACATATTATTTATGTTTTATAGTTTAATTGATGGCGTCATATGTCTTCTACTAGTAAGTTATTTATTTATTATTTGCGAACACTTTTAACAGCCTATACTGGCATTCAGGGAGCATTCTACTCTATTATTAAAACATTACAAGCACATGAGTACGGCAGTATCGCTTGATGAAAGCACTTGTGAATCTTATGCGAAGACAAAAATAAGAATTAGATTTGTTTTTTAAATCTAGTCGGTAAAAATGAAATAATAACAAAATAGCCGCTGCATTATAGATAGACTAGTCATACTTTTTTCAGGATAATGAGAGGCTCTATTACCTCATGCCTGAGGAGCTAGTGGACAGTAGAGCACATAACTAGATGTGAAGAGGTGCAAAAGAAGAAGGTGAGCTAGGGAAGGTATTGGAGAGGACCGTGAGAACAGTGCTCTGTAGAGGGGGCTCAATAGCCTTGAACTTGCCTCTCACCTGTCCGGTCTTCTGCGGGCCTAAGTCTATGTACTCACTCAGCCTTAAGTACGGAGTAATCCTCTTCTCCTCATTGTCAGCAGTCGGGTAACGACCGACCAAACGCAATAGTTAGCTACGAGCCGGAACGTGTGGCCGCGATCAAAATACGCCGATTCTGCGGCCTACCTTAGAGGCGGATCTGCTTAAATCAACGGTTTGGCGGTCAATGAGCACTTCTAATTACAAAACTCTTCGATTCGTCTAAAACCGCAGTTTAAGGTTAGTAAGAAACATAGGACTACTGCAATAAAATTACAGACATGCCCGAAGAATTACAAATGACCATCATGTAAGATGCCCCCCCCCACCTGTAGACTTCCCCCAGTCTATCTCTGCGCCGCCTCAAGCTAATGATTTATAAGAGCGTACTCAGGCCTGCTCTGATGCACAGTGCACCGCTTTTTAGCCCTCTCAGTGAAGCGACAGCAAAGGGGCTCCGACAATAAAAGGGATACTCATAAAAGTGGTTCAATATACTTCTTTCCAGTAGCGGAGAAACAGTGAGCTCCACGACGATTTTGAGCTGCCTACGGTGGATGAGTTCATTCACCGTACACATTCAAATTCTTAGATTCGCTTCAATATTTAACATACTCCGTGTGTAACACGAGGCGGGAACGTAAGGTCCCCATAGTCCGAAGGTAAGTCCTATCATTGTGTAATGTTTTAACGATAAAAAGATAGATAATGTTATTTTGCCATATAAAAACATTTACTCCCCCCACCTATAAATTGTGCTATAAGAGAAGGTAAATACTAACAAAAATAGTATTTCTCTCTCTCTCTCTCTCTCTCTCTCTCTCTCTCTCTCTCTCTCTCTCTCTCTCTCTCTCTCTCTCTCTCTCTCTCTCTCTCTCTCTCTCTCTCTCTCTCTCTCTCTCTCTCTCTCTCTCTCTCTCTCTCTCTCTCTCTCTCTCTCTCTCTCTCTCTCTCTCTCTCTCTCTCTCTCTCTTTCCCCTCTCACTGCCTTTCTCTCCTCTCTCCCCCTCTCTCTTAATAAATAATTGCATATATCTGTTCTACCCACAATTTATTTTATTATGATACGAGCAATAATGGCTACACCATTATCAAATATATTTTAGTTAAATTAATAGACTAATCGAATTTTTAAGCTGCCAAAAGCGCTAGGTGATAGCATCACCAACAAATTCCATGTAATGCGTATTATTCGATATCTTAAGGATGTTAAAAAACGGTTTTTTTTACTAACCCCTAAAGTCTTTTTTTTAGTTTCAAGTATAATTCTGCAAAGCTTTTAATAAATTCTTCTTTTAAGCTTCATAATACCACACGAGGAATAATAACAAATTCTTTTTAATGTCATGGACAGAAATGTGTTTTTTTCCAGACCACATACCAGTATCTTTGTACCCAACTCGGTTAAAAATGCATAAAATAACTGAAATGTGTTATAATAAAACATGTGCACTCCTGCGGAAAAAAAAAGCGACCGCATATAAAAAATAAAAAGAGAGAAGGATGTTAGGCCATTCTGTTTCGATGCACTCTTCGCAAGGCTTCCAGTGCTTTTGCAGCGGTGCGGATCCCGAGTTTGTTTGCCGCATGGTTTCCCTGTAAGCCAAGCCCCATGGACCCTAGGAGTATTTCCTAAAATAATATTTTACAAGTTCTATTTTTTTTTTGTGTACCATAGTGTGTTTAGGACGCTCGAGTTTCACTCAACCGCAGCATCCTTCAAATGAAGTGCATTAACGCCATGGAATACTGTTCAAATTTAAAAAACAAACATGCATTTATATTAACGGCAGAAAGCGAATATACGCTACTTCCCGAAACCCTTCCTTCTCTAGGGAGGAGTGGGACTAGACCCCCCCCCCCCACACCCTATCTGTCTTAAGGCTTATTTATTCTCGCCTCCAGCCAACCCAAACGCTGGCCAAGACCCGCCACCGAACCAACCAGCCTTGGCTAGAATACACCGAAGGGTTTAAATTGTGGGTTTCAGACCATGAATTCTTCACACAGCTCGGTCTATTTACTATGCATTAATTCAAAATTATGATAACATTAGATAGCTGATAACATCTATTTGAAGGATATAATCAGCCTAAATATTTTATTCGTAGTGAAAGTATTGATGTACCGTTAATTCTCATAAATATAATGTTATATAAATCTTCTAAATCGACACATTCAATATCAAGAAACTGGAAAACATTGTTCCGACAACCAGCCTACCAAATCGCCAAAGCCTTTAATACATCCCCCCCCCCCACACACACACACACTATCTCGTGTAGACAGCAATAATGAAACAAACCCGACAGCGCCCTTTAAATCAAATTTAGAATCAACTAACCCTAAATACTTATAGAGAGATCATCAGAGATATCCTATCTCAAGACAGCCACCATAACAGCGAAACAACATGAGGCATTATGTCAATTGAAAAACTATAGTCAATCATCCTAGTAATCAAATTAACGAACATACTGAAGGCGGTAACCTAGCAACGGCGAGTCACAACAAATTCTCTGCCGAGGTCAAGGGAACTTCACCTGGCTCAGTGTCATTGCTCAGCTGTTCTAATACAGAAACAGTTTTCAATCATCCTGCCCACGTGTCTGCTGAGCTTTCAAGACTACTCGAAGTTGGAGTCCCACTACTCTACGTAGAAAGGGCTGGGGGTTCCTTCTTTGGAAACTTGACATCTATCACATAAGCAGGCAAGCTTAAATATGGAAAAAATCTCTTTGCATGTGCATGCTCATCCTTAGCAACAGAATATGGACTCAATCAATTCACACGTTAGCTGATAAAATCGGCTACAACTTTCATTTTCCTTGAATTAACCCCCCCCCCCCCCATTGTTTTAAGAATGATAAGAAGAACAACTGTAAATAATTGTTCAGAGCAAATGTACAAATATACTCTACCCGACTCCCCCAAGTGTTTCTATGATTAGAGAGCTTTAAAACAAATTTCAATCCATGGCGCCAATAAGCATTTAATCAATGGATAGCTCACAATTCAAGAAAATGACGTCCCACAATGCCATGGTGAAAAATAAAAAACAAAGCCCTATCAGAACCTCACTCACGCTGTTGAATAAGGAGAAAGTGTCTCTTTGGGAGGGTTCCTTCACAACATTCAGAAACATGAAGAAGCAGTAAAGACCAGGCTCGGTGACAAGAGTGCTGTCGTAAACTTGGTTAGTCTTAGCCTAGCTGATTTGGAGGGGGGGGACAAAAAAAAAACACAATTCTTGTTATGTATAATTAAAGCTAATAACTATTTAATATAATTTTAATCCTTATCATGTAACCATTTTTTGTAACCTTGATGTAACCTTCATATAAATATACTTCATGTTCTCGCTCCAAGCCACGTGTTCGTTATCAATTATTTTATTACCCGTTTTTCCCCATGATTTATCTAAACATATCAATTGGCGACGAGAAAAAACTGATTAAACTATCCGAGTTCAAGTTCGCGGACATTGCCGGTAGTTCGTATTCCTTGTATACGCGGTAAGTCGTAATTTTTACCGCGAGTGCTTTTCCGTTGTACTTTTTCGCTGTTTTATCCGTTTTCTGTTTATTTATCGTTCGGATTAATTATCAAGATCATCAAGAATGGATGCACAACAATTTCAAGAATTCATGGGTGTGCTTACATCAATTCTAAGCTCTCAAACATCAAGTAAACAAGACCCCAAGCCAGACACGAACAACCTCGCGAATGTGAGTATTTTTGAAAACTTTGATTCAAAAAAAGAGAAATTTTCATGTTATATGGAACGTTTCGAGAATTATTGCACAATGAAAAATTTAGACGATCCCACAAAGAAAGCTCAGCTCTTGTGTGGTTCTGTGGGTAGTATACATTACAATGCACTCACCGTATTCCTTGGACCAGAAAAACCTGTCACGTCCCTTGAGTATAAGACACTTGTTTCTAATCTCATGACCATGCTGACCCCTAAACGTAGCGCAATTGTGACCCAACACTATTTCTTGAACATTACCCAGAAAGAAAATCAGTTGATTTCCGAATTTGTTGCTGCGTTACAGCGAGACATAGGAGATTGTGAATTCAAAGTAGAATGTAATTCCGACTCGTGTAAAAATTCAGAGGGGAAGAAAACAAGTATCTCGGTGAATGATATTTTCCTCAGAGCTCAGTTCATTCGAGGATTACGTCATAACTGGATAAGGGAACAGCTTCTGCAGTCAACTGTGACTGGTTTTGATCAAATTTTAGCCAAAGCCACTGCACTAGAGGCCGCTCATATTGAGAGTGCGGAATTTTCAAAGCAGTCTAATACAGGTACTTCATCTTTCTCTAGTGACACGTATCACTTATCTGGGTCATCAAATTATCCACAAAGGGATAGGAAGTATCAATTTCGAAGAAAATCGCAAGACCGTTTGTCCAACCGCCCTGATTCTCGTAATAAATTTCATTCATCAGGAGCCAAATATAGATCCCACAGCCGAAATAGAATAGATTATAAAGCATTAGGGATTCAAGACCTATGTACAAGGTGTGCTAGAAATAATCATAGACTAGCAGACTGTCGCGTTGATTATGATAAAGTTCATTGCACGTCATGTAACCGTAAGGGACACGTTTCACGAGTTTGTATCACCACCCTGTCACAAAATAAAAAACCTAGTTACGCATCATCTGCAAATGCAATTTCTCATGTCAACGCTGAACATCAATACGGCATTTCATATCTTGTAGACCTTTTCGAAGTAAACCCCGACTCCGATAAATATATCGTTACCGTCCAAATCAATGGAAAACCCCAGCTCATGGAGGTCGATTCAGGAGCAAGATTTTCTCTCCTAAACGAGGATGATTTTAGGAAATTGAATTTGGAACTAGAAATCCAACCAACAAATACCATTTTTCGAGCGTACTCAGGCAACGAAATTCTTCCGAGAGGAAAAGTGGAGGTAACAGCCACATATAAAGGTAGAAATGCGTGTGGTGACCTGTATATTGTTCCGTCTGGCCATACAGCATTGCTTGGGCGTCAATGGATTAGAGATTTAATGATTGAATTGAGAGAAATTGATACCACCAAAAACCATATGTCAAGTGTACTTGCGGTGGGCTGTGTCGCTGCGCCTGGCGAGATAATACCTGAGTTCCCAACTGTCTTTACCGAGGAAGTTGGTTGCATTCCAGATTATGAAGTTAAGTTACAGCTACGACAAGGGGCAAAACCTAGTTTCACAAGAGAACGCCATTTACCTTATGCTCTACGAGAACGTGTTGAAAAAGAATTAGATTCCCTGGAAGCTGCTGGAATAATTTCGCCGGTTACCACGAGTGATTGGGGATCTCCATTAGTTGTTATCCCAAAACCAGATGGTGGTGTACGCTTATGCGTTGATTATAAATCAGGTGTCAATGAAAGATTAATTTCAGCTAACTTTCCCATACGAAAAATAGAAGATGTGTTACACAGTCTACGCAATTCAAGGTATTTTTGTAAAATTGATTTATATAAGGCGTACTTGCATGTAAAAGTCTGTCCAGATAGTGCAATGATCCAAACCATAGCAACACACCGTGGCATGTATAGAATGAACCGCCTCAGTTTTGGCATCAAGTCTGCACCAGCCGAGTTCAATCGCATAATGTCTCAAGTTCTTCAGGGGTTGCCAAAATCAGAAGCATATTTTGACGACATAATATGCCATGGAGCAACCTTGGAAGAATGTACTCAAAATTTGCGCGCCTGCCTCAAACGTCTTGCTGACCACGACCTACATGTCAACCAAAGTAAGTGTTCTTTCTTTGAAGAAAAAATTGAGTACCTAGGTCATGTTGTGGAGCACAACCAGATTCGAAAATCCCCGGAAAAAGTTCGAGCTGTCAACAATATGCCACGCCCTAAAGATGCTGACGGAGTTCGTAGATTTCTGGGACTTCTTACATATTACTCACGATTCATTCCACAATTTTCAGCCTTGTCATTCCCCCTCCGCAGGATGTTGCAGAACGATCAACGATTTTCATGGACAAGTGATTGTGAAGCCTCCTTTTTGAAATTAAAGGCAGAGCTTTGTAGTGACCGCGTTCTGATTCCATTTGACCCTACTTTACCAGTCATGCTTACATGCGATGCAAGCCCAGATGGCGTTGCAGCAGTCCTAAGCCACCCCGTAGATGATGCTGAAAGACCTATTGCCTATGCTTCCCGCTCACTCTCATCTTCAGAAGCTAATTATAGCCAGCTAGACAGGGAAGCTCTTGCTATTATTTTTGGTGTAAATCATTTTTATGATTATGTTTTTGGCAAACAGTTCACCCTAGTAACTGACAATCAACCACTATCAAGAATTTTTCAGCATAATAAACAATTGCCACGCATGACAAGCGCACGATTGTTGCGATACGCCTCATTCCTGTCAGGATTTGATTATAAAGTAAAATTCAAATCTGGCGAAGAAAATAAGAATGTTGATTGCCTTTCACGAGCTCCTGCTCATGCTATCCATACATCAACGGACACCTTGATGGGAGAAGAAGTTCACCAAATTTTTTCTGAACAGATTGTTCATATCTCAAGCAATAAAGTTACATTTGAGACTATTCAAGAGGAAACCAAGAAGGATCCGGAACTCAAGAAAATCATCGAGTCACTAAAAAACGACTGCGTGGACTCAGAATTTACACTGCATGAAGATGTCATCTTCCGCCAAGATCGTATTGTCATCCCTACATCCCTTCGAAGTCAAGTTATATCAGAACCATCCGAGAATTGGGAACGAGTCCATATAGATTATGCTGGACCGTTCCAGGGCCATTATTTCCTTGTTTGCATAGATGCTAAGTCAAAATGGGCAGAAGTGGAACCTATCAAAGAAGCACCTACCACGTCCTCAACCATAAATCTTCTCAGAAAGATTTTTTCAACGCATGGATTCCCAAATCAGCTTGTTTCAGATAACGCTAGCATTTTCCAGAGCGAAGAGTTTCATCTTTTTTGCCACACAAACGGAATTTTTCAAAAATTTATAGCCCCTGGCCATCCAGCAACTAATGGCCTTGCTGAACGCAATGTGCGGACACTTAAGGATAAGTTGCGGGCCTTGTCAAATGACGATACCCCTATGCCAGAAAAAGTCACAAATATCCTATTTCATTACAGATCAACTCCCCTTGCTAATGGCTCCTCACCTGCTGAGTTATATTTGAAAAGAAAATTCCGAATCCGCCTGGATGCCTTGTTACCAACCAAACCACACTCTTCTCAGTCAACGCGAGTTACCAGAAGATTTTTTCATGTGGGGGAGAGAGTGCAAATCCGTGTCTTCAAAAATAACAAACCAAAGTGGGAGTTTGGTGAGGTGACGCAAAGGTTGGGTCAACAACATTACCTTGTCCGCCTGGACGAATCAAGGAGAATTTTCAAGCGACACATAAATCAACTGAGAAACACCCTTGTACAAGCAAAAAAGACTGTTTCATTTGGCCCTTCTCAGTCTTATGAAATTCCTCGAGCTCCAGGTCCACCTCAGGAACCTCACACTCAATTTGCACCTCATGATCTTCCAGACTCATCTCCAACCGAGCCAGCTTCAGCTGTGCCTCCTCATGATCTTCCAGATTCATCTTCAACAGAGCCTTTTCTTCAGACTCCTCTATGTCCTATCAACAGACCTGTTCGTCAGAGAAGACTCCCAGAAAGGTTTCGAGATCCTAACATATTACTTCAGTATTGATGTCCCCTCACAAGACATATACTTTTTGATTCATGCTACTATTTTTAATGTTAATAATTCTTAAATAGTGGGGGAGACTGTTATGTATAATTAAAGCTAATAACTATTTAATATAATTTTAATCCTTATCATGTAACCATTTTTTGTAACCTTGATGTAACCTTCATATAAATATACTTCATGTTCTCGCTCCAAGCCACGTGTTCGTTATCAATTATTTTATTACCCGTTTTTCCCCATGATTTATCTAAACATATCAATTCTAGAACAGAACGCGGTAGGCACAGGAACAGAACAAACGCCAGCTGCTGTGGAAAGGCGCAGTATTGGAGAACGTCTGAGCGGAAAAAACAAAGCGAGGAAGCAGTGCTATATATACTGACCAACCTACCTCCTGAACGGTCTGTACTACTCAATACGTAGATGTAATGAACCTTTAGGATGTCCGCTCTTCCAGGAGGCGAGAGAGAAAGAAAGAAAAAAAGTATGAAAGTAGGATATATCATTGTCCGTCCTTTGAAACCATAGCGAATAGGGTGGGAGTAGGAAACTTACTTGGTTACTTGGGTGTCCCGTCCCTAAGGACTGCAGGCCATTAGTTAAGTGATAGTAACTTGCAGATCGCCTTATCAGCAAGTTACTGATAACGTTCTGAGAATTCTGTGAACCTCAAAAGTTACAAATAGTTAACAATACACAAACCACGGTCAATAAATTATTATATAAACTAAATAACTCATATCTTTAAAAAAATAAAGGGTGAGAGCATCTCTTAGGATAACTCGGCTTAATTACACGACACTGAAATTAAAATATGAAAAAGATTGGTAAATTATTTTACTGGTTATAGTGTAATTAAAGATACTCGCAAAACACTTCTTTTACTGGATACCAACAATCAGAAATACCGCTGTTACAATCAGAAATGTACCATTGTTATATAAGTGGCGAGTATTAGTTGATATTCGACTCGGGATAGTGGGAATATGTATGAATCCCATAACTGTACATTACAAATGAATCCATCAAAACAAACGTGAAATCGAAAATTCTAGAATCGACGGCGAACCACTTACTAATCACTCACTCAAAAAGAATCATCACTTTGATTTCTCCGGCACACATTTAATGGAACAGAAGACAAATACCCTCAGAATGGTATTAAGAAAACTTTCACAAAGCTACTTGAATAATAGCAACATACCTTGATAAAGTTTTTTACCAGTTATTTATTATCAGGCATTTCTTGAATCCCTCTCTATTGTGTCTTGGGTCTTTTTCATCTACTTCATAATGGTTCCTTTATCTTTCGTATCCATTATATTCCATTCTTTTTTCGTTTTCAACAGCTACTCATACCTTTAACGGGTTTTCATTTTTTACAGCTCTTTTTCACTAACTATCTCATGCTTAATTATATCCACTTTATCTTAGTACCAATCTAGCCAATGGCACTTGTTTCTTGTTAATACAACTGATGGAGACAAACCATCTCTTTGAAGGAACTTTAGTTTGTACTTACGGTTTTTAGACTCAGGATAGAAGGTTCGACTATAAACCCGGAGTACTAACTGGAGTTACTTCAAATAGAAGTATTATTCACAGGTTCCTACCTTGTTCCAGCTGCATTACTGCGGTGATATTCCCCCTTCCAACATACCCCAATAAAATAAATACAAAGAAAGACCCCTTCCACCCTAAGAGGTACCCCCTCACAAGGGAGGCCCTAAAGCGCACTTCCACTGTGTGCCGGGGCCCATAAGAGTGGAAATGAATTGTAAATAATTAATTTTAATGAGAGCATCCTTTGTTCCTTCGTAGGTTGGATATTTATGAGGAATCTCAGTTACCCTCCCCCCATATACATCATGGTCTATCAGACTCCCTATCCCCTCCTTTATCAGTAATTATATATTCATTAAATAGGTTATGAATATAATATTAAAAGGTACAATGCAGAATTGTTCAAGGGGTATTTTTGCGGTTAGTAATATATTCAAGACGGAAATTATTTTAAACAATAGAAAAAGCATCCAATAAAAATTAGGCGTTTAATTTAGCTCATGGTCATTTTTTGTCAATATTGTAGATATTCGCAAATTTTACTTGTTGAAAATAATTTTAATGACTGTTAACCCACTTCGGGGGTAAATTTTAAGGGATAACAATAAACCTAGTACAAATAATTTATCACAAACCAATTGTGGCAACCATTTCCAATAATGAGAACCACTTAAGCCTTAAAAATGCCACTAATAGATAGTTAATAAGTTTAGAAAAAAAAAAAGAGGAATGAAATAGTGACATTTATTCGGAAGTAGATTTTTTAATCGAACAAGAGTGGTTCCCCTTTAACTTCTTATCAAAGTTATTCCCCTCCCCTCCCCTCCCCATGGCACTGAGAGACATCAGAGGTAGTCACTAATTACGAGGAAAAGTCGCCTCAAAGATGAGTAAATATCAAGCAAGCCTTCTACGAGTTCGTCTTTTCCTCGAGGCCCAAGATAAATTTACACAACTCAGCATTACTGGTAGGCCCACGTTCACAATCATCTACCATTCCTAACGGCTTTATTTTTTTTTTTTTAACCGATCACCTTTAATTTATGGGTTTTTTTTTATAAGTATTCCATTTCATGAATTGGCACCAGTTAAGCGAACAACATTATCTCGACGAGTAGCAGACTGTACTCGGATCCACAAAGAATCCGTTATTTATCACCACTAACACAAAGGGATAGTCATATCGATGAAGAAAAAAAAAGAGCATAAGAAACTTTTAAAAAATTGCGAATAAGTTTGAATGACTTTTTGTAATCTGTAGTTTATTAAAACTACAACACAATGTTTACTATATGATTGAAGTGCGTGAAGTGAAAAATCACCATCAGACAACTCCTGAACAACCAGGTCAACATTTGTGTCAGATATATAGATGGCATCTCTGAAAAAATCAGTCACTACTCGAGTAAGAGTCGTTGGGATAGTTTAACGTACATACGTTATGAAAAAATAAGAATACAAAACTATGCTTTATACAGTACACCCTCGATTATCCAGGATTTTTGGATGAATCGAAGTATTTTTTAAGAAGTTCCATCTATATGTTCACGAACAATAGTGCGAACAACGCGCCATCTGAATCCATTTTAAAACAGATGCCGGCCAAATTCTCGTCTACTGTGTCCCACCTAAAGTAGCTTCGTTAATTTAGCTTATGGGACAAGGAACTGACATCCAGTTTAAAAAGGAGGTACAGAAAGAATTTTTTTCAGTTTATTCTTGAAGAAAATGCGAAATCCATGAAGTACGAGTATATGATTATAAGTGCACGAAAAAAATATATGATTTTCGCTGTTCCTGGTGCATGAGAATGATTGCATTTAAAACACTGCAACTTGCATGGCATTGCATGCATTGAAACATGTCTTGAGATAGTAGAACTAATTTATGATTGCAATAAAGTAGAGAAAGACTATATGGTTCAGTGGATGGAAAGCAACAAGAATGATAAAGGTATCTGGTAACGAAATAGTTTAAATTAATTTACAAAGCGAGCCTAGCACATCCCAAAGCAATATTTTGGAGATGGTATAGAGAAGAAAGAAGTAGGCGGACAAAGCGGCGAGAGGATAGTCGCAGATAAAGCACAAAATTATTGGAGAGGTGAATGTACCTTCAATGGCGAGGTCGCTCGCTAACTTCACACAGCAGTCGACCACCACTAGCAGGGTCTGGCAATAACTTCCCTAACCAGCCTCGTATGCGTGCATATATGCATGTCAGTTGAATATCCCCTCAATTATTGAAATTGTAAAACAAAATTTTCTTTAGGTATGTTCCGGAGCATAAGCCTCATATATAAGGCTAGCTATATATAAGGAATTTAGGTTAATAGAATATTATATACGGTATTCATGTATTATTACTAAAATTTAATACTGTATTGTTTTAAAAATCACTACTGAAAAAGTTAAGCAGCTTGCTTCACCACTAAGTAGAAGCTGCTAAGTACTTAATAATAACTCTCCAAAGTTAAAAATAAAATTAAATATTTTATCAATTTAATAATTAAGTTCCTTTTCCTTATTCGCAAACAAGATAGTTAAGACCAACATTATTAGCTAAACAAATAAAATATTAAAATTCTCAGCGGTAAAAAAAAAAAACACTATATACACGTGGTGCGATCAAAGAATCATTTTTCACTCAAGTTTTCGGGAGGACGTACAACATTGAAATATCATTATCAATTTTTTCAGAAAAGGTTAATAGTCGTAAGAATGCATCCTAGAATAAAAAGCATTGAAGGCAAACAAGTGCAGCCATTTCAAACGGCTCGCAAATACAAATCAAATAACACTACTCAAATACCTTGAAAGGAGAGTTGAAACAGGTCGGTTTCGTGCTATAAAAAATAGACGTTATGTTTTTCAACAAGTTCATTGACAGGCAACGTTTTGACATACGATCTCTGCATCATATTCCGACGACAAGAAAACAATGTAGGGGTTGAACATAGTTGGTAACAATTAGTGACAACAGTAGTAGAAAATAGTGATTTAGTAGAATGACAACGGAGTACTTAAAAAACTACACTAAGCAGACATGACCTCCTCACTGGTGCGCTAGTGGCAGGAAACTAGTCCCCTAAATAGTTTAACCTGGTCACGTTTAGTTACTAAGTCACTCCCTACATATTAAATTGCCCAGCCATTGAAGCAAAAGTGAAGGTTGCCGATCTGATATCAGTGGTCCCTGACCTTCCTTCCTCAAGTTAGAACATACAAGAGCTCCCTCGGTTATAAGAATAAAGAGGGAAAAAAACGCTGAGTCGGTTGAGAATTACAGGAAGAGGAAAGAGATTGCCACGAAGAGGCCTAGGACAATAACCGCTATTACTCAGCCGACCACATTCCTCCGGAGAGGATGTGAGCCAAAGTTGGCAGAAGGTATCCAGGAGCTGGGAACAACCTCAGAAGCTAATTGGCTGTGGAGGTAACTGGAAACTGGCGTAGGGTATCGATGGCAGCATAGTTCTATAGGATATGAGGTGGCTAGGCAGGAGAGCGCTGCGCTCGCCAAGTGAAGAGAGGTTCAACGGCTGTTCCGCTGTCTGCGCTCAAGGCCAGGGTCTCAGAGCTATCGCCTTCCTCCAGGTCTTCCTCAACAACTAGAAAAAGTATCTCCATTCACGAACATTAATGCAGCCCAACAATATATTCACAACAAACAATTAAAAACTTATTGTTGTTAATTAACTCTAGAAATTAATTGCCACTGTTAAGTTTTAACATTAAAAAATTATTAATATTTAAACAAAAAGAGGAGAAACCATTGGGGTTTTTGTTCAAATGTATCCATCAACAAACTGCACCAACCAAAAAAATTGTTACTATTGTTTTACAGAATGAAATGAATTTATCAAATATACATCATCAAAGTATAAAGAAACAATATTGAGAGATACTTATTGAACTACAATCTTATTAAATAATTACGAAGAAAAACTCATTATTTGTTAAAACGTTAATAAAATAACATCACGCTTTCGAGGATTGAAATAAGTAGCTAAAATATTAAAACGAAATTGATTAAAGTCCTAGGGGGGTGTTCCTGCTGTTGGATATCCTAAATATCTTTATTATTATTTTTTTCAGTGCCACCTTTAATATGTGGTCACACAAAAGAACTAAACTTATTAAAGAAACTAGTTGATCCAAGCGATTTATATTTTGTGAAGATTAGTTATGAATTTAAATGTATTCAATCAGAATGAATGGTGTAGAAATTAAAGAAACAATATTTAGAATTACTTATACGTTTGCGAAAGACAACATCTATTGAATTATTGTGAAATAAATTGCTATTTATTATTTTCTTTTTAGGTTGCCTTCTCTAAAGTATCATAGGGAACAAATCTGAATGTTATCTATCATTAAGCTGCATCAGATCTGTTACTCAAATTTTAACGGGACGGAATTTGTCCATGTTTCTTATTTTTCATCCTTGATGTTATTGTATTAAAAAATCCATAAAAGCAGTATTTTTTGGAATGTTGCGGAGGATATTTTTAAAACTTCAGGTGGATAAGATAATTTTTTATGACTATATCCGTTGTACATCCACAAGTCGGGGAGAAAAACTAACATATTTCTCCGGGTCCGGCAAAAAGCGTCATGAATGAAGCTCTCGTATGAAGTGAATGCTATTTTGAGATTGAGAGTGAATGAGTTCCTTAGAAGCCCAAAACCGGAGGAGAGGCAGGAAATGGCACGCGGGAGGTTTTCAACAATAACCAGCTGTGTATGTTTAATGGAAATACACTGTAGTTCCCAGAGAATTAGAAACAGCTTATAGCTTTAGGGTCAAGGACCAACTTCATCATTGTCAATGAACCGTTGTTTAGCTTTTATAAACCACTACACAATCTAGATATGTTGTAAAGGCGGCTTACACCAAATACCATTAACAAAATAACTTTAATAAATAATTATAAATTTAAACATTTACCCTCCAATAGTACATAGCAAATAATTTCTCTGGACAAATCTCAGAATATTTAAACTAGACTTTCTCAAGACGGTCAATCAATCCAAAGTCGTATGAGCTGTCCAGAATGCTATCAGAAGATCCCAATGATGGATGGTAGTGACTTTTACGAAACAAAACTGAAATTAGAAATGACGAAACTGCGTTTTCGTACTAGGTTTCTGCGTGATCAGGTTAAAACAACATATTGTTGTTATTTAGATCTGTTGTTTATATATTTTATACCATTGTTGGGCTTAATTCATGTGTGCATCCCAACTAGCTAGCGTTTTACTCGCTATTAAATGATAAAACGGAATGTCTTTTAAGACACTCCGGTGGGCAGTAAAGAGGTCCTGCATTGCTTAGGTTCAAGTGCTTCTAAGCTGCAAACACAAATCTCCAAGACGTGCTCCATTAGGTCATGTCACCATTCTAGTTGTCATGATGACGAATTATTCGGCCTGAATTTGTATGTGACCACACGAGGATTAACGGAAGCAATAGGGGGTCCAAATCCCACCATAAGCACGTTTATTTCGTGTTGTGGACAAGATTATTTGCAACAACCTTAGCAATAAATTTAGAGTTGAGCAAATATGTTTGTAGGAATATCGGCTTAGCTTGATGAATGAATGATGACAGAACACATCTAACAACATAATTACAAGGACTTTTCATGGAACAGGCTTTGTATCAGATGGACTGGAGGTAAGGTGCGCTAGGTTTAAGGCATCATTGAACAGTGGACTATGAAATATTAAATAAGGAAATTCGTGAAATGTATGGATTGGATAGACCTTTGAGAGTATTACACAGCTGTGATGAACTCAACAGGTAGACAATGTCAAGCAACTGGTTGTGCTAACCAGGTAGGAATACCGGCCAGCGATTAAAGAAAAGGCAATGTTTTCACCACCTCTACAGCGAGCAGAGCTGCCCTTTGAGCCAAGTTGGCTCGCGATGATTATTACTCCAACTTTAGACTGATTACAGGACTGGGGCTGCTTTGATTCCACCAAACGTCAAAGGACCGCTTCAATCTCATTGATCCGGCTTCTCGCCAAACCGATTAGTTCCTCTCTCTTGATTAATGTCTCTTAGAAACAGAGTGGACGGGGTGGGGGATATTTAACATGACAACATTGTTATGTTCATTAATAAATATCACGCTGAGAAACTTAAGGGTAAGCTTACATAATAAGCAATTATGTAAGTACCTCTGTTAACTAAACATACAAAATCTATGGAGAAAGGTTTTATTATACAAATAAAAAATAGACAAGACGGACGATAAAATAGACGGACCAGAGATCGGCGGGCCTGGGGGTTCTCTCGCTGTATCTGTCACTAGTTATTTTCTTAGACCAATCAATACGGTTTAAAAAAGCTTCTAAGCCTTCTAATGTCATATAAGCTTTAGAGCAACTTAGGCATTGTAGAAGCAATGCTCATTTTTTAGTTGTTGTGTTCATTTAATATCATTTTACAATGCCTAAATGGGAAATTTAGTACCTGTTCGATAATATTGACTGGATTAGAAAAAAACCACCAAAATATCTCACTGCTAACCTAAACCAACCAATCTTATCTTCTAAGAAGCCCTAGATTGAATATTGATAACAATAGTCAATGGCATAAACAATCATCTTTTAATGCTATTCCTTTCATAAATTAGCATCAGCCGTTTTCGTACAAAGGGCGAACCATGTTGAATTGTTTAATAGTACTAAATAGAACATGTTTAAAGTTGCCGAATAGGTATTTGTCATTATCAGTCAATCCAAATCTTCTTAATTAGCTATTTGCCGGCACAGATTGGGTAGTTAGTCTGTCGTCATCAATCTATTGTTGTTCATTATCTTTTTTTGTCTATTATCTAATATGATATGACAGCTAATGAAGTAATATAAGAATAATAAACAGGTTAGAATAGGAGCGCGGTGTCTTCTGTAAATATTTTAGGTTTAAAAATAGATTATATTCTGTCAAAGGGTGAGAGATAAAAATTGCTACACGGGTAACGGAATGTGAAATAGATTCAGCCCCGGAAACTTTCACGTACAACTGAGGCAACAATTAAAACAGAAATAATTATACCGCATACAAAGCTCCGACGCTTAATGCTTACCTCTTGAATTTGTAATCCATTTTTAACACACAATTGAAAAATGAACGAAGAGGAAAGTTTAATTTCGACATTATCTTTCTCTCTTTTTGCGAGTGTGCGGGGGATAGGCCTTGGCGAGTGAGGGGTGGGGATGCCTTTATGAGAGTGTAAATTATGGGGAAGAAGTGGTTATGACAGTTACATTATACTAAGGGCTTGTAGGGTTTCCATTTTGTATTTAATATATGCCCTAGGGGCCGAAAATGAACTGCCCTTTGGGATGTTGTACAAACCGCCGGGCGGCAATATACCCTCTCTACGGCGTTAAATCTAATAATTAGCATTTTTTTTTTTCGGCGCCTCGGTGGGAAAGAGGGGTGCGTACACAGTGAATAACTTGTCGTTGGTGCCAGCATTGTTAGTGTACACAGAAATATCAAGTTGCTATTACGGAAGTTTAGTAGGGGTTTTAGCAACCCAACCGACCTATCAGCTAAGGCTAATTGCGATAGAGGCTTTAAACTGTAATGTAATTTAAGTTAAGGGCTTTCATTGAAGAAGATACTCTTTACAAAAGGCAATCCAATACACAATTCTGAAAAGTATGTATACATTTCCACCAAACAACTTCCTACAGCCCCTGTTTTAGGTCTAGGTTTGTACAGAATCCTGAATGAGTGCTATTTGATACTTTTCGAAAAATAGTACATGGACGAGGCGAGGAACCTGTATTTTTTTTTACAAATTTTTCCTAATGATGATGTTTCAAATTGAAACGAAGTCTGATAACTCCGAGATTAACAAGCTAGTGTTTACAATAACAATGCAAAAACTGGAAGATTGAGCTCTAAATTTAGAAATAAGTGGGTATATTTGATGGGCTATATTTGGTGAAAGAAAGATGTTCAATTTATTATTAGACGCCGTTTGGACTCGAGGGCGTATGTTTCATCAATTCCTTATATAAAGTTGGGTCCATTTCAAATTCATCTTATATTTATAAGTAATTGATGCAGAAGTACTTATGTACTATGCATCATAGAAGTATGTTGAATCCTCACACAAAATATATTTGATGAAAATCATGCTTCTTTCTATCAGCAATAAAGGCTGATATTACAACTAATCCAATCGTAAATTAATAACTAAGCTTCATTACAAATTATTTTTATAACTAAAATCGTTCTAGAGCCACACGGGACAATTAAGTATTTTGTAGACACCGAAATTGATCTAAATAAATAGAGGTAAACTGCATTAGATAATATGGGAATAGTGAACCTCCACATATATAATTAGTAATTTTTCTCAAGATCCATATATTCTCATAATTGATTTTCTTGTTTCTTTCCGTGAGGTTTGATGTATAACTCGTTGATTCGTATAAATGTTAAAGAAATACTACAGATACATGGATACGTTGGTTGCTCCTAAAAAAGAAATACTCTGCGCTATTCAGCTCTTGCTGATCAGATTTTGAGAAGAGAGATGGTAAAAATAATACGATATATGTGACGCACGTGATGACGCGATCTCTACAGCAATGAGTGGAGCTATAAACTGAACCGTCTACAAACTAACTAAAACAAAACAACCCCAACAACTTCCTTGCTGGAAACGAGGCTAAGTCCCCATAACATCATAAACACAGTCGTCATCATACTCCACCTCACACCTTTAGACTGACTGACGTTTCAATTCACCACTGTGCAATACAAACTACAGCTGAAGGTGAACGACGGTGCTTGAAAGTTTCTATATACACGTGAACAAGGATCAGAAGAAAGGTAAAACATAACTGAAAAAGCGCAGAAAACGTTTTAGTTTGACTACGGGGCTGATGAAAAGCAGGAGCCGACAGTCGTGTATGCCAAGAAAGAAAAACAAGTTAAAATTAAATTTAACTAAGGCCTAAGTGATAAGGAAGCACACCGGTCTGGCCGCTGGTCGCTTCTATTTGTGTTCCATTAAACATGGCTTGTTTTTAAATAAAACAGTACGGTCATTCAGGGCACGGTCCGTCCCCTAGCTAACATGAGGGAAGTGGAAACATACAGAAAAAATGAAAATACAACCCCTAACAGAATCGCACCTCCTACAAGTTAATTAAAAAACATAGTCATATAGTATATTTAAAATCTTCCTTATGATATACAACACTATTTCTTTAGTATACAGAAAACACGTTTGTGAGTCAACTTATTAAAACTCTAACCGGCTTCTTTCGATCGTGAAAAGTTGGTTCTCTTGTTCGTGATACCCTATGGAAGGAGTTTTTACACCTGAGTTGCTTGTAATCAGATCATAAAGGCAGGAACTGATTACTACCGATCACAAAGATAAATTTCCCCACCGAAAATCTCTCCACCTACGGAGAGTACCTGTCATCTGTCTGTAATCCTAAAGCTTCATAGAAGAGCAAATAGGGTACATAATTATTGTTTGTGGATTTTTTTTAATCTAAGAAAATACAACAAAAACAACTAAACAAATTTCAAGTATAATAAGTACACTGAGACGTCCAGACAACAAAATAAATTCCTCTTCACAAAAAAACCGATTAATATAATACGGGGGTTTGACAGTATAAAAGTTGTATAACAGGCCGTAATGCCACCTTTCATAACCAAATTAGTGCGTTAGGTTGAAGTCCTATGCTGAGGTGTCCTCCCAAGTGAGTTATGATTGATTTTTGTAACAATTATAAAGTTGTGTTGTGCAGCAGGCTGATCGGTCATGTTAAGGTGCCATGTTTCTTTATTTCCGGAAAATAATGAGGTCTCAAGCATACATCAAACTCGTTTACAAAGATGGCGAAAGTTTTCAGTAGAGCGTTGGGTATGAGACCGTCTCATGTAGCCTTTTTGTTTGCCGGACATTTAATGCTGTTGGATATATCTTGAAGAGTAATGGGTTTGTTTATGTGTGAAGTGGTCAGGTATAACTCCATTGTAGCGATTTGGTTGTACTGTAGGTCTGGTAGTGCAAACACTACCTAAATATAATAAATACCTCAATTGGCTATAAAAATCGTTATTAATATATTTGCATGATTTCACTTTATAGATATATCTACAAGCTCATGCAAATCTGTGTGCAGTTTAATAACCATTTCGGAAGCAAATAAAACCACAAAGATTATATGTAAAAATCAGTAACCTTCAGCAATAGGTATTGTTTTGTTTTTTCGCTGGATTCGATCATTTCTTTCCAACCGGTCACAACAGGTTACAATCCCTAATTAACTCTGATCTGATTTCCTCAGGTGTAGCCCTTCTTTGCCGATTTTCTACTTTAGCTTTTTATAACCTAACCGTTCACTTTCTGCTCCACCATCAAAAATCTAGGGACTACCATTGGTCAAAACCTCCCTTGGAACCCTCTCCATGTTATCCCACGGATTTCCTTCCAGGCAGTGGTCCCTGGAACTACCCCATAGCTCTCCCAGCCTACCCCCCCCCCCCCCAGCCTACACGTCGACTCCTAGTATCATACCTCATTTTTACTATGGGTATATGGTGTGCGTGTGGTGCTCTTGGCGGGATTGAGGACAAGTTGTAGAGAATCGTTAATTGCTTCGTTAGATTTGTCTTTGCGACTCCACGACTATACCTCGTCTCTCACCTTTAAGCTAAGTTGGGGTGGCTTTTCCCCTCCTTCCGGGCACAATATTTCCTCAGTTCGTCATTCGTTTTTCAAACCTTCAATTCCTATCACCGCTCACTCAGTCCACTTCCGGAACACAAGATCCCGTCTCCCAGACCTTCATACTCCTCCTGCCTACAAAACTGCAGCATACGATCGGTCCCTTCGCGTAGCTCTCTCTACTACCCTCTGGAATAATTGTCTACCTCCTAACATCCATCATGCTTCGTCCTTACGCACCTTTAAACCTATCCTATACCAGCACCTCCTCACCATCCAAAGAGACGCTTGTTAGGTTGGAAACAATTCCATTTACTATATCATATTTTCTCTCGTATCCGGTGACGCGGCTGACGGAGGAGCGTAGGGGACTTCCTAAGACTCCGCTTCCTCTTTCGTATGCAAGGGAGGTGACAAACATGTGGATTTGGGAGGCCTCTGGGCTGTCTGTAAATATGGATGAATGAGATCATTTATCTTAATTACTTATTGCCTTATAATGCAGATTGTAATTTTAGCACAGTAAAGAAGTATATTGTATTTTTTTACTTTTATTTTCGTATTTAATATTTCTAATAAATGGTTCAGTATAAATAGATAGATGTTGGCTGCCAGCTTGTTTGCATTTTTTTAGTTTTCTTTTGTATTAATTTAATGGTTTTAATTTAACGTTATACTGTACAGTCTTTTGCATATTTTCGTTGTTTTGTCTCCTTAAAGGTGGATCCTTCTATGACTTTATTTACTAAAATCAGTTAAATTTTTTTTTATTTAATTTCATAATTACTATTATATTTCCTATAAAAGAATACATTTTACATTGTCTTTTTGTTTTATTATGATGTAATAGTTCTTGTTATTATCCAGATGTGAATTGGTCAGCTGATCATTAATGTATTCATAGGGGGCTTAATCCCAGAATAATTTTTTTTTATGCTATTTTACATACATGGTATTAATTAAACTTTAATTGCATCCGTACCCCAGCAATAACTTTGTGAACCTGTTTACCAATCGTATTTGGAGAGGCAATACGATACTTGGGCAGGACTGTTTGACCGCTCTCCTAATAACTTTAGATTGACCAGTAATTAAACTGGACTGATATCCAACCTATTCCAATCACTAATTGATTCGTTTATTGTTTGTACTGTATAACCAACAATATTTTCATTATGTATAAGCGATGTACTTGCATTGAGTATATACAGAGTGGCAAAAATAAGGAGTATAGAGTGTGCACATTCCACCACCATACATCAAAAGGCATTAAACTGTTAAAAAAAAAAGTAACATTGCCCTAATCGACCGGAGGGGAGAATACTCGCACATAAAAGAAGACACGGTAGGCGACGAATCGGGCTGTGGTCAAATCGTCTATGGTCGAGGCGAACCACAAAAGGAAGGAACAGGGATGTGAAAGAGGAGGCAAAAAGAAGGTCGTGAAAGAGAAGGAGGCAAAAAGAAGATCATGAAAGAGAAGGAGGCAAAAAGAAGATCAAGAAAGAGAAGAAAGTGCAAAGGTGCTGCTATAGGCTCTCTCGTTCAGCCCAATCTCCCATATGACGTGGTTTCGAATTCTGCCGGCAGAAGGGAGTACCAAAACAATTCCCCACTTTGATTTTAAAAATCCCTATGAAAGATACCAAGAACTGGAAGCCTCGTCAAGCCTCTCTAGATTGAGAGAGATGTGGTTTATCAAAGAAACCGACCGACATCAGCAGTAATTTACCAAGTTTCAAACATTAAAATAGCAGTTGTTGGGATATTTTGAAGAAGTATCTACACTATTTCATTTAAATCTTCATCAAAATCTCCATTGTGATCCAAGGAGGGTTACATGATAGTTTTCATATGCTAATAATAGAAATATATAAATATAATATTTGCCAATGTAATTTATTCACAAATAAATTATTTCATAGGTTTAAAAGTGTAAAACTACTGCCTTTTGTAGTGTTAAATAATATTTTGCAATGAGATCTGCCGTCAATATACAAACTTACAAACATAAAAAACAAATTTTTATCAAAATCTAGGGAAAGCATTTTGAAAATACGTTAAAAAATGATAACATCAGACCTGTGACAAAGGGGAGATTTCGTAATCCAAAATGTAACCATTTTTTGGCACTACTGAAAACCTGTACTTCACCAAGTATTCACAAATTTGCATATTTGTATTAGCTGTATATATTTTCAGCATTCATTTAATAATGTTGTATACAGATGTTTTATAATTTAAGATATTTGGTTTCACCATCAAAGAAATATGGGTTTCTAGAAGTTTTATTTGTATTTTTATAACACTTGTATTCACAAATACACATTTCAGTTATTTTCATTATATCCCATGCAGAATAAAATCAGCACGTTAAGCCCTCTCTCATGTAAAAACAAAAAAGCACATTAGGAATTGGCCTGATTGCTCTTGGTTAAATTTCGGAGTACTAAGCTAAAGCAGGTAAATATCCATACAGAGCCAGCGAGGAAGTTCAATAATTTTATTATCTAAATGGTTGCTGTGAGCTTGTTCAAGCAACCTATCAATGTTAATAGCCTGCTTAGCCCCGGCTACACAGCAAACCTCCTCAAAGGGGAATCGACCAGACTGGGGGGGGGGGGGTGTACCCATTCCCCTATAACCACTCCGTCATTAGTTGTTTCTAGTCTTGCTACTCCATTTCCATTCCACCGAGTTCCATATCAGCTACGACCCGTGCAGGCGCAGGTAGCAGCGATTAAATGGAGTCAGTAGATTCAAACGTATGCAGATCTTCAAATGCATGTGAAGTATGGGATAGCTGTTCCGGAACAGTCCCTTCAGTTTAACCTCGAAGGCGGAAATTTAACGTGGAGAATTCCAACCGATGACTTCATTAAATAAACACGTTTCGTAAATTGGGTACCAAAGATTAATTTTCAGACGGCGTTTTGTTGTCCTATTATATTTGATGGAAAAAAAAATATATTTTTTAAAGCATCAACTAATCATGGTCTAGGAAGTTAGCAGTATTTTTTTGTCACCGGGTCATAAAATAAAACTTCCGAAAAAAAAAACAAATATAGAGAGTAAAAAGTATATATAAAAAAATTAAATATGTACAAATGTAAAAAAGAATATCGGCTTTTTAGATCTGGTGTCATGAGATTGAAAACTCGTGTAGAAGATTGCCTTGAATCCCAATGTCATTGAAGTTAATATATAACATACCCATCAAAAGTAACTTACTGTAAACAAAGTGTTAAAAATAAACGTCATTTATTACTGAAATTTTAAATCTTAATTATTGTTTAAGTAAGTTTTCTTAGAAAAAATCAATTGGACTTGAGCCACGTATAAAACAACGTCACGTAAGTAACCTCTCCTGAAACATGGCATTCCATGAACTCAAATTCATGAAATTTTGCATCACGACTGAAACTATGAATTCCCAGATTTATTTCTAGCCTATACTCAATACTTTTATTATAACAATTAAATTAGTAATAATAATAGTGGTTCGACGCATTCTCCAGGGGAGTTGTAAGGAATATTCTCTTTCACTAAAGTGTTCCCAACTAAAGACTGCATATATCTACTATATGTAAAATATCTATTCAGTTGAATTTTGCGAATGTATTGTAATTAGTATTATGTAGACGGGGCCAAATGCTTGTAACTTATATATAATCAAGTATGGCAGGGTACATCTATAACTGAGGAATAATTACTTAATAACAGAAATTACTGTAACGGCCTCTGCGTAACGCGTTTTATTTGATAAGTGAAACTTGTCCGGACCGAGTGACGGTGGGTCACAAAATCATACAATCGTTGTATCGAATCACTAAGAAGTTTTGAATCAATAACCTTCTGGAATAAACTCATTTTAACTATGCCTTCGTAATTCTGAAATGCAGAGAACATTGTCTTTTTTATCGAATTGCCCTTGCTTAGCGACTAGCAGAACAGGTCAAAGTCTTACCGTTGTTTCTTAGTCTTAGGGTTTCTCCAATATATCTAATTTTCATCGCAAGTAATAATTATTTTAATAAAACGATGGTCATTTGGGTTTTTCAGTTTTTAGCAAATATCTACTCGACGTCGTGCCTACTGAATTGCCAAACTCATGGGGAACCATGGTGAGTTGCGAAACTCCAAGCTCTCTTGCCAATTCCCAAGTCCTTTTCGTAGGGTCTGCCTCAACAGAGTCCCGCAGAGCTCCCTCGTAGAACGATGATTATCGTCCAGAACCTTCTTTCCTCTCAAGGTTGATGTTGCTGAACTGAATTCTAACACAAAACTGAAGGCAAGACGAGGTAGTTTTTTTTACAAATTCATTTAGTATAGTCGAGGGATTAAATTGAAAACAACCTTAATTAGATTTGAAAACAAATAAAGCCAATCAGTGGGTTACAATTCACAAGAAAACGAAATCAGTCATTTATCTCATCCCATTATTTGGGGAACTATATGCTTACAATAATAACTTGTTTTTCATTGATTATTTTGATTATAAATAAAGGACAAACGATTTGTGTTGTCAATGAAGAAAGTTTGCCGTTTTGTTTTTTATTAATTTAAATATCATTTATAGCTATGTAGTTGGAAGCAAGCACCTTAAATGACTTTTGACTGAGGTGGACATTCTAGACAATAGAAAAAGCTCAAAATAAAATTAATTTAAACTCATATTTTGTGAGAACACTTTTATATCAAATGAAAGATATCTACATAAACCTATTATAAACAACTTTATTATGATAAAATTACAATCTGCCTTAATACTGTCTATATAAAGAAAACGCTACAATGAGACAGATTCGGCGAGAAAAATAAAATATGGTCATTCTATAGTCAAATACTACATTATCTACACACGATAAGCAAGGGATTTTAAACGTAAATTCAATTAAAGGCATGCAGGTATAAATAACGATATCAAGTCAACATTGTACTACCAATGACAAACAACATTCATGGTGGAGTACATAGAGTGCAATGTGCGTAGCCTGTGGAGCAGGTGAATTTTAGACCAGCGAAAAACATGCATATTCAGCGGACCCGTGGTAACAAGCTGTGCAGGCAGACCGCAACATCAACAACAACAAACCGGCTTACCATGTAAGAGTGGTGTAGCTTGAGATCCTGGATGGCTCAAGGACACCGCTGGTGTTTACCGAGTGCAAGTAGGCATCAACAACAGCAAGCCGGCTTACCAGGTGTAGTTGAAAATCACCTTCGACAACAATGTGGCATGTGTACTCTGTGCATGGGCCGTAAGCTGTGCAGGCAGGCAGGTAGCAGCAGCAACAAGAACATCATCAACAACAACAAGCTTGCCTTACCATGTCAAACTGGTGGTGGAGGTGGTGAGGCTGGTGTAGCTTGAGCTCCTCTTCGTGGAAGGGCTGGAGGACGGCGGCGGTGGGTGCCTGGACGATCTGGTACTGAGGTAGCTGGGGGGCACAGGAAGGGCAGAAGCAATGGGGGCAGGGCAGGGGGAGTGCGGTCCAAGGCTGGTAATAAGCAATCTTGACCGAGTTATTTGTCAATATGGGCCGAATCTTATCGCTTTTCGTTCTTTGGTCTATGGCTGTGGCTGTCGGAGCAAATCGGTCACAATGCACTAGATACCCGCCGTCAAAAAGATTATAGATTTAATTTATTTATTTGTTTGTTTTTCAAAAGATAGATTTTTTTTTCTAAGAATTAAGTATATAGAGCTTTATAAGAGAATCAGTCTAAAGAGTGCCTTGGAAATGAGCTAATTGATTGATTGTCAAAGAGTTCACCACTTCCGAAATAGAATTATTGAATAGAGTAGAAAAAGAGTGATTGTCTTAAGAGTTAAGTGAGATCACAGAGTCAGGTGTCTTAAGATTAAAGGGAGCACGTGAGATACGATTGAAGAATTGACAGAGAACAGACGTCCTAGATAAATAGAGAGAGATACCTAACTAGATATAGAAGTTAAGATTAGAAAGACATACTAGTGATTGTCGAAAAAGCCTTGTTCTCGTCAAGAAGGGAGAGTGTGCGGACGACACCGCCTGGGGAGACCTACTGCGAGCGAGGCCTGCCCCCACCACTGCCTCCAGGCCGCGCATGCGCCTCAGGGGTAAGGACCCGCGCATCTTTAACCCTCTTTGTTTTGGTCCTTGGTCTTCCTCTCATCATAAGTATATCAACTTCCTGCTTCACAGAGTATAATAAGCCCTATACGACGTCTGTCTACGCATATACTTCGTAACGAAGCATTTAGTATAACAGGACTGTGGTAACTTTGAGGGTTGAATACCTTTAATTCATATAAGTTCATTCTGTTAATTCCATCTTAATGTTAATAGTAAACTATTCTTCGAGTAGAATGATTGCGGCATTTTAGCTTGCATAATATAAAAGATAAAATTAATAAATGTATATCGACCAAATGAAGGATGCAAAAAGCGAAAGTTAAGTTAAGAAGAAAGGTCTGCAGACGATATTAGTTAAAACATATGTGACGGTCGTGAAAAGCAGTTGAATCGAAATTATTGAAGATAATTATCGAAATAAACTTGAGAATTTGACAAATCAAGTTACTGAAATCAAACGAAAAAAAGCTAAGCTACTTTAAATTTTACATTAAAGACTGTTCCTAAAGCACGGAACCAGACTTTACCTATAACGTTTCACGACAACGAAAGACACCTGTGGGGCAAGGTTAACTAGTTTCTCAGATAACTCGACTTCGCCACTTTTTCACGCTGCCACAGACACATGACTAAATTATTTTCACATAATAATTATAACCCATCAAGACATAGCACGCACTCCTGATCGATGTTGCATATACATACCTTAGTGATTTTAAACATCCACTATGTTAGAATATGCAGAGAAACCAACAGACGACAGCCCGCTTGACCTATCTCTGTTTGAAAGGAAGGCCGCTTCTTGATTGAATTCAATTGTTATATCATTCATTGATCTGTGTAGTTTCTGTTTTCATTTTACAATTTGTATTGATGAATATTTGTATGTTTTCTCTTATTCTGAAGAGCCAATTCCTGAAGAGGCAACATCTTTGCTTGTTAAATATGATTATAAGATTAAAAAGAATTAATGGGAGGTTATTAGCCTACCACATACCTTAGGATTTTATCATTGTTAAAACTCATGAACAAAATTCTTGATTTTATATGAATGGAACGATCTCCTTAATCTCAGTATCTAGTTTTTACAAAACTAATTATAATGAGTGGTCAAAGAAAATTTTAAAATTGAATCGGGCGTTTGAAATTGAAATTAGCATTACCAGTCGTAATGGGATTACGTTACCCTCCCTACCAATAGGAAGACATGTTTTTATTGCACAAAGTAATTAATTGATTAATGAGGCAATCGTGAATGAGTCGGTTGCATTTTTATGATGCCGGGTCAACAAATGAAATCAAGAAGCAAAATTTCATGTCTCAAGATAGAAAAATCGCCAGGACACATAAGATTTTAAAGAAATTAATATTTACTTATGTTTATTTTTTTTTTTTTTATATATTGGGAGGCTTTCTAATTTTGATTGGGCTACAAAAACAAAGCAAAGAAATCAATCATACCACAAAGCATTAAAAAAAAAAAAAAAAATAAAATAAAATAATTATAAATAAATAAAAACAAACATATTTTGACAAAATTTAGCAATAAGCCACCAATAATAACTATAGGGCTAATTGACAATAAGTTGGCATTATTAGCCATATTTTTGATAGTTAACAATAATACGCTTAGTCAGAAGATCGGGAATTTTTTTTTTTAATTGAACCTCGAGCCATGACACCTCATATACCAATGGCCTCCTCGTACTGCTTCATTCCACACCTCCACTGTCCAACTTTTTTTAGGATGAAATTTCACACACTTCTCATAAATTGAATTTTTTCAACATAGATTTTGTCAGTTTGTCCGTGGTCATTACTCTAAATTCTGACTCTTGGGCCCAGTATCAAAGGTTTTTGATATCCTTCAAGGAGCAGCGCTTTGATGTCAGCAAACCAATTTGAGCCATAGGATTCCAAACAGTAAACCTCTCCATGGCATGAAAATTCTTTCTCTCGAAGCACCTCTGTAATTGTCTTCTTTATATTATGGCGCTGGCGTGTTCATGAGAAGCACGAAACACAAACCAAATAAAATGTATGAATTTGACAATCTCCTCGTATCATATAAATTTTCTGGCATTCATAGTAACTTTCAATAACGTGAACCCATATTTAGAAGCATTAGTGTTGAAATAACAAATAATAAAAATCTCATAATTTATAGAAGACTAAATTAATAATATTCATCAAAGCACCTATGTATGACAAGAGTAGATTCTAGATCTAAGAGGACTTTTCTTTTGCCATGAATTGTGAAAACTAATTGATAAATTAGAAAGAGATTACAAAACTTTTGGAAATGAATAATTTTCTGTACACTAATCAGCTAGAATAAAAACGGCAAGGATTTGCTTGGAATGTACTTGAAGCACCGGAGTGGAACGCAGCTGTTGCCCATGAACTGAAGCTTAGGTAGACATTTCTGATCACACTTTACGTCCGGATTAGTGACTCTGGGATAATTCTGTGTCATGGAAATCACAAGAGCAGTGGCCGAGTATCGAGGATGATGGGACAGAGATTGTCAGGTTGATATCGCATTGAGGTCTGAAGGGATCCATGAAACACAGAATGCTCATGTGTCGATAGTAAAGAGGGCTCGCTCCATGACAAGTCTTTGCGCCCTGTGTCTTTGTACCCTTTACTACACTATATCATAAATGCCATTTGTGCGTTATAGCTTTGACGTCAAAAGCATCCTGTTGCAATGGGAAAATTTTCCACTGTTGTGCAGCTATTCAATTCAATTGTATGCCAATGGGGCTTATCCCGCGCTTAATAGAGATTTTATGTATTCAAGCGCACTTGAAAAATGAGGAATACAAAAACGTTTTTCATAAATCATTTTAGAAAAAGATAAACTTTTAAAAGGAGTTTTTGCATGATAGGTAGGCCATTTTTTTTCTCGTATCTCCTTGGTACTCTTTGGTCCTTTACTATTATTTTGTTATTAAGTGATTACTGTAGTATCTCAATATTGGGTTTGTTTTCACTAATCTGCCAAGAATTTATTCTGAATGTTCTAAACAGACAGTTTTTTTTTTAATTAAATTAAATTTCCCGACATTTCTTAATTAAAACATTTGCTCCTTTTTACCTTACGAAAAATACTGATAAATAATTTACAATAGAAATAATAAAGTTAATAATAAACTGTTTATTAATAACATCTTCTGATACCTGCCATATTTTTTTACTTATCCCTGATTCCCTAGTGAAATAAGGTTTCTCTTTGAAATGGGAATTATAAACTATCATTACTATGTATAGTTTTCCATCGATAGTACCAGGCTATCGATAGTGTCTAATTATCGACTGCTAGCCCCCCCCCCCCCTCCGACAAATCCTCTAGTCTAAGCAGTATCCACACTCAAGCAGTATGAAGTTCTCTATGGATTACTGCAAGGATTGTTATAATAATAAAAAATGATTTGGTCACAATATTCTTACTTAATTTAATGTTTTTAAAATTACTTTGTTTTCAAAACAACTTCAACAGCAGTGAAATTATCTAATAAAGAAACAGCAATATAAATTTTTATTCACAACACTATTACATATTTGATGTAATATAATTAATTAAAAATAAACCCAGTATAATGCATTTCATAAAAACATAACACATCTTTGTTTATCTATTTATAGAGAGAATAGGTATGTGAAAATAAATTGTTTTTCGGTAAAACCTGTACAGATAGGTTAAAAAAAAAAAAAGAAGAAGTTAAATTTCCTCATATTTATTCATGGCAGGTCTGGATCTGGTATCTCAGATAACACAGAACAACGGGGAGTTTGTGGCACAGTGTTTCGGAGCCTAATCTGGATGGTTCCATTCTTTGAAATAAAGACAATAAATACTATATATTAAAAGAAAAACTAACTTTTTTTTTTGACAAAATTATTGAAACTAAAGCGCAGTTTATTATTTGTTAATTTAGAGCCTGATGAGGAAAAAGACTGATTGTTTCGAAACACATAGCAAGTTTCTTAAAAAGGATATAGGCTGGAAAGGTAAAAATTTGTTATTTATTTACTAAAATATACGAAAGCTTTCATTTTACAATATAAGTAATATGAATGACGATTACTTAGAATTCTAATCAAAAATAATAAAAATTAACACATTAAATATACGTCGTGTACCTTAGGTACATTAACGTATATAAATTACTCCAATACGGTGCCACAAAAAAAAAAAAAAAAAATAGTAATTTTTTGTTCTCCAGAGTGGAGAGGACAAGTCGATAATGTAAAGATTCTCCTCTCAGTTAGTTAGCTTTACGAATGACGCTAACAAATACATCTGATTATAAAATTAATAACTTTTCTTCAAACCAATCCTACTTCTAACAGAACTACTTACATTAAATTCTTAACAAAACTAATGTCTCGCAGTAAATGTAAAAGCTCATCTCATGTGGTGTAGATGTTTTATTTATAGAAAAGATTGTTAGGTCTTAGTTGATCCATACATTGTTTAGAAAAAGAAAAAATAATAATTTAAAAATGCTACTATTGCCGTTAAATCAATTATTTAAGAAAGCAATATATGGATACTGAAATGATTCAACATTTATAATAAATTTTTTTCATTAAAAATACAACTCATAAAAAATCCCCTAAAACCTACCTGACTTTAGTCATCACTTTTTCCGACTTTAGTGCTGTTCATATGTACACCATAGAAACAAGTGCATAATTGGTATATCAAAATATTAAGACGGTTTAAAAACTAAACCATGATGCTTACTAACCTACGGATCACTAGCTGATATGAAATCCAAGATTTTGGTGCGATAAATAATAAGCTTGAATTTCAGCCGACCCACAATACAAATAAGAAAATCCGTCTTCATTCTTCTCTACACCAAAGTATTCCTTTCCCATGAGAACTTTTCCATCATGCCAAGCCCAAGTTAAAGCCGTGTTAGCGAGCGAACCGTTCTGTTCCGATGTGATGTGATGGGCTCCATGCCACGAAGGAGCTCGGAGGTGGCTGGAGACAGGGATTATGTTAAAGAGGTCTTCTTAACATATGGCGGAAAAAGTGAACAGGAGGAGAGCAGGTGGAAAGTTAATATCCAAGGCCTTCATAATCTTCGGGCTCTTGTGCAAACTTTGTAAGGCATTCCATGAGGCGTCCTCCTCCATAATGACTTCGCTTCATAAATCTTGTCTCTCTCTCTCTTCTTTGTGTCTCAAAACTTCTTTCATTTATGGAATTCCGTTAACCACTTCTTAAGGCTCACGAAAAAACAAAATGTTTGAAGTTGTTTTTAATAATATTTTAGCTGTTATACGTCCAGTTTAGGTTCTAGCTGTTACGGCAACTAGAAACTGTGTTAACCAACTTGAAAAGTAAGTCTAAAGTATTTTAGGTAATTTGGTAAGCCACCAACAATTTAAAAAATACATATATTTCTAGCTGGTGCGTTATGTGGTGGTTAACGCAATTGCCTAACAATTTGAATGATCTGAATTCACTAATTGGAAAGGGGATGCATTTCGTTTCCATAAATCAACATGGTTGGTTGGATGTTGTTTATTTACAGGCGGAAAACCTAGTGTTCATCGACGTCTGGTGGTCTTAGTATAATCAGATGTTTTCATGATCAGATTTGCTGGATTTGGTTAGTTTCTATTTGAGAGTGTAATAATTGGAATTCCTACACTTACATTTACCAGACATACTCAAATTTACTACAAACATCATAAATTATTTATTATTGATAAAATACCCAGAATAAGTGGATTTTATGCCGATAATGTGTAACCACCGTCAAAAAATTCCATGCCTTGAACTCAAAAACGGGACTTACAAACCGCAGAACACAGGGGGGTGAGACCCTAAAAACAGTTTTCTGTCAAAAGCTTTACTATAATTCCAATAAACTTGTTTGTACACAGATGACCTCCCCCTCTAATTCATTCAACATTCCAATAATGTTTTCAACTGACTAGAGAAATATGGTCATTGGTAAAGTTTGTTATTGGTAAGAGAGAAATAGGGGATGAGAAGGGAGGGTGGTTACTACAAAATATGACCTTTTTGCCAGCATGGATTACTGTTGGACAGCCGGAAAGGGCGACAATTCGGGAAATAAATCCTACCTGTAAGTAACTGGTAAGAAGTCGACAAGACGGAAGAGCAGGTGTCGCTCAAAAGAGTGCTTATGTTGTCAAAATGATTCACTTTGAAAAAGCAAAAAGGTATTTATTAAGATAAGAAAATCCTTGTTTTCATTTCAAATGTTCTTGCTGGTCAATCAGGATGGTATCCGGTTCATAAGAATATATTTGCTAATATGATAGTTATTGGTTTATTCAAAACCAGAATCCCTTATGTTTTCACCCTTCCCCACGCGTCCGATGGTGATAGCGTTTTATCGATCTATAGATGTAAAATTTTACAGAATTTTATTTGATGACGATATACAATTACGTGGTTATTAAAAAATAATATTTTCCTATTTTATTGAGTAGGGCTCGACGCCTAGATTAACGCATTACATAAGTGGAGACTTCAGTCGACTATAATCACAAAATGATATTTGTGTGATATATTAAACTCGAATTGAAATTAGTTAACTTCATAATGAACTAAGTGTTTCAAGGAATTGTATACACGACTAACCCTATAAGAATAATTAATACTATAATTGGATGGTACTTTAGATTGAGTGGAACCAGACCTTTATCGAGAATAATTTATAAACTGTGTGTTAGTAAATTGTAATAAAATAACAATTCTTCCACAAAGCTAATTAAACCGTTACGTGGTGAGATATTAATGGACTACCTGATACTTACTGCAGGAGGCAGTGGAATAAGATACAAAGACTGATAAGTAATTCCAGAGCGAGGCAGAGAGCCACCGCCTTTAGTGCAACCATTTACGACCTATTGTTATTTGCATTCGCGATAGCTTCAGCTGTAAATCGCGCACGCGAACTGTTATTGCTAATGTACAATAATGCCTTTCTATGCACAAGAGGAGTAGAGCTATCTAGTCTGCCAAAACATAAATCGGATAACAGTCCGTAGAATACGTCTTCCTTTCCCTGCCACACAACCATTTCCTTTTATTTTAGTTAAATTGATTTGCGGTTTCATAAAGGAAATATTTCAATTTTTTTTTAATAAACACCTACAATTATAACATTTTTAACAATTTACAATATTTCAATTGTTCCACACAATGACACATTAACACAAACTGGATAAGGATTCATTCCGGAAACCAAGGCAGCCTAATCGCAGATATGTTGGCAATAAGTCTTTTTAGATAGATAGTTTTTTTATTATAAACCGCAACATTTAATAATAAAAAAAAAAAAAACCCACAGATAATCCTCCAGCTTTGTGGGGTAGCCGCGTGGGGGAGTGCGCCGTCTGCTTCTAATAGACTATATGTACTCAAGTACCAGACTAATATTGAAGGTTGTAAACTATAAGTGATTAAATAACCGGTACATTTACAAAAACTTCTGGAGGGGGGGGGGGAAAGCGTGCTGTCTGTAGGCTGTAACTTTTATAAAAGTAAATTGACAGTTACGTTTAGTAAATGCCTCTGCGATGCGAACAAAACTCAAATAAAAAATCGAATTTTAGCTTGTAGATTTTGTAAATATTTAACGTCCACAAAGCTGAGGATTTTATTTAAAATACATTATTTAATCACTGTTATTTCCAGAATTAGTGTCTTCAGTATAGGGATGAGAATTATTGATTATTTTTTACTTATACTTTCCCACAGTCTTAATAAAGTTTTTACACCTATATGTTTCTAAAATATTATTTTTAAAGTTTGAGTTTATAAGTAAACGTAGGTTATTTATTTTTAAACCGTCCATGGAGATAATAATATTGATTATTTTGATTGCCACGTAGAAATTTGAGGAAGTATATATTGCGACCCTCCTATTGTAAACAAACTGGGCGATGTGGCCAATAGTGATAAGACCATCTAACAAGGTTCAGCCTTTGTTTCACCTAATTGGTTGAAATTTACCTCATAAATAGGATATATTTATCTACTCACCATTGTTGTAAGTAGACCAAAAATACCCTATCTATAAAAATTAACATTAGGAATGGGTTACCTTCATAAGCAGTTTTCTAGGTTACGAGGCTATTTCCATCAGGGACGTTATTTGCACTTAAAGAACGAATGAATTTAAGTAGACCCGGATCTCTAAAACAAACGATCTAGTTCAGTCACGCAAATGGTAATACAGTCATCAGTCAGGACAAATCGCCATTTCTCAACCTCCTTTTCATGAAGTGTCAAGTTAGTTCGCTAGATCAGCCATATTGTGGAGAGACGGCTGTATATTTCAACACATTTCATGGATGTCAATACTAGAACTGCGTTGGAATTTTAGCAGTAGGCTTAATTCAATCGATCTGTGAAAACGATCCTAAGGCTCGTTGAGATATGTTCTACATTAGTGGATATGCCTGGCCATTACCTGCTACCGACGAACTGTGATTGCTTTTATATTGTTACCGGGGCTACAATCACCGTAAAGGTAATAGTTAGCTGGTGGCCGGGCTATTCTCCACGGAATTGGTTATATTCCGCTGCCCTTGGGGGTTGTACTAAAGGATTTTCTTGTATCTACGTGCACCTACCTGGCCATCTTGTCTTCATACTTGCGTATTTTTATCTTTACTTTTGGTTTATGCTATTTTCAAATATCCTTGTCCAATATTTATGATAAAATAGCAATACCTAAATTGTCCCAAAATTGGATGTCTTAGCCTCAGGTAAAAAAGAAGATTTTACTACTTTTTTACCTTCTATGTAAGCAAATCTATAACTATTTAAGATTTATAAAGCTCCCTCTTCTTTTATTGCACTGAATTCCACGTAAAAAGTAATTCATGTTATAAATTATTCGGCTGACTGGTTCTTACAAATGGTAAAACATATAAAATTGAGGTTATCACCCACTATAAGAAGCGAATGGGATATAAATATTCAAAATGTGTCCATACACGGCAATGTCCCATGGTTGCTAGATTATTGTTTAAACAAAATTTCTTTCGTTTATTGTCTGTTTAGGCGAATGACATGTTGAAAATAGATTATACTTGATGAATAATGTAAAATTAATTAGTCCATAGAAAATTACCAAATTCGGTAGATTAATTTATAAGTAAGCAACCACCACGACTTTCTAATTAATATGTTAATTGTTGTATTCGAGAGGATTGTTATTATTAGGTCATTAAATGGAGTAATGTGTTAACGATGTTTTCAATGTATTTTCAGTTTTTAAGCTGCAGAGATGAAATTTTCTGGATCTTTCTGAGAAATAAATCTTGACTTTAATATCTTTTAGCCATATTCAAATGAGTTTGAGATCTACAAATACATAACTATTATATTATTAAAATAGTTTGCACAACATACGGAAGCTTCACTCGACTACTACAGTAATAATAAAGTCGATTAATTGATTAGTTAACGAGTAATTTTAAAACTTTTAGAACTTGTAAAGAATAAATTGAACAAGTAATACAACATATCAGCTTTATATCTATAAAAAATTATTGAACTAATTTTCTATAAGTTCTTTATATCGATAATACCGATTACAATAAGAAACGGACGGTCTGCAGTTGGCATTTGCAGGGACAGATTGACGTCTTCCCAATTCCCTTCCCTACTCAAAAAATGAGGTTAAGAGGAAGAGTGGAGAGGAGACAGTTTGAGCATTTATATTCTCAATTTTTCACGTTAGAATATGTCGTTGTTATTTAAACCAAGATACAAAAATCCGAACACACGATTTCTCACAGTTGAAGAAATTTAACAGTAAATATGTAAACGTAAAATGTGAAGATAAGTTTTTAGTATTATTCATTGGGCATCTCACGGCGATGAACACGTCGTCGGATAAGTAAAACGCGGACGTAAAACAGAACACTAGTTCTTATAGGGCTCGTCAATGAATGTGTTATTCGTTTGAATAAGGAATACTCTCCACTATATTTTTTTTGAATAATTGAATATCTAATGCGCGATTACTGGAACAGAGATATGAATTTATTGCAGCAAGCACTTTCCTTTCCAGGAATTATTTATGACGCAGTATAAAATATAGACATATAGTGAAAAATTGGAGTAACACTTTCAAGACAAATAATAAATAAAGACTCGTCCGTATTAAACTAATTAATTTAATGTTATCAGTGTAGACATCATGAGGATGCCTCTATCAATCAACTGAGTTACATATATTAAACTCGGTAGCAATCAATCTACAAGTCGTAGCGTTTATTTATCGGTACCTAGCCTGAATATAGAAAGACAAGATAGGTTCTGAATCACTGAATGTTATCTGAACCACGGTTTACAAACGAGCTGTATAGAGGGTGGGGGGAATAGAAGAGATACGCTCTAAATTGAAAAGGATATTAAGCCCCATGTTATTTGCAAGGGAGCTCGGAAAACTCAGACTTTTTAACATTTTGATTAGTTGAGTGGAACCATGGAACGGAGAGAACCGAGTTAAATGTTCTTGTCTCCGGCAGGGAACTGCATTAGACTGTCGCCAAAGAAGAAATCTTTCAGCTCCTTGGCAAACTCTTACAGCTGCGCTAGTCTTTAATCACTTTTCTCGGTCCTCTCTCCTTCTTAATCGAGGCATCCTCTTTCAACTCAATGCCTAATGTATAACCCAACTCCCCTTCGTTATCTCTTTTGCCCCTTCGTGACAGATTACTTCAATAGATAACATTTCTATTAATCGACAACATAACATCACTAACTATTTCGAAGGTGCAGTGGAACCAGTTTTATAATTATAGGCGCGAATAAGTAAAGAAAAAACATGGACCTATGAGTTTTTAATTTCCTTTCATTATACCCAAACCAACTACACTAACCCTGTTTCCCCGAACCAGGACTTGATAATTCAAGATCATCATTGAAATAAGGGATGTTTTAGGTGTATTTTGGTTGTACGCTACTAGCTGAACTACCTCGGATTTATACCTGGCCAAGTAATTAGGGTAGGAGAGGAGGTAAGGGTGTGGTCGAAAACCTCAAACTGAAATCGTTAAGCTCAGCACAGACCAGGTTAATATTTTTTTAAATTCTTTTATATGTAGTTTCATGATGTAATATGATTGCCAACGTCAAGTTTGTAAAAAATTAAATAAAAAACAAAATGTTAGGGTTAGGAATCATATACGTTACGGTTGTTGGTATTTTCAAAAAGCGTAAAACGAGCTGTCTAAATCTAAATTAAATCATTTTACAGAGACTAAAACAAAAAAAATCTAGATTGAAAAAACATTCAATAACATCATATACCACTCAGGGTAGGAAAAACTACCTTGTATGTGCAAGAGCATAATGCTTATCAGTTTCTTTACTCTCGTTGCCAAACGTGCTGAACAGTATAGTCTCGTTTGACTTTGTTGAAGGCAAAAGGCGAGTTCCTGACAGAATACATATTTGAATATGATGGGCAGTTTATAGCTAATTATTGCGTGTCACTAAGTTACAATAGAAATACTACGATACAACGAAAGTACTGCCGGAAGGAGATTGACTACTTCCTACTTCGAAGGGAGCCAGTTGAAGGGCATCTATTATGAAGCCTGCGAGCGGGGTAGGGAGGGCATGGCTAATGAAGAATCGCCTATAGGTGAAAATTATTTGTAAAACAGAACGGCGGAAACACAAACAAGCAAGGGACTAGGGCTGTATTATAGATGAGCAGCTAAATGTAGAAGTTGCAGCTCTCTCTTGCTCGGTCTAGCCTGCCCCGGGACCGCGATGAATATAGATGAGCCACGGCTCCCACCTACCCAACTTTTAACTTCCCTTCAGCCATTCGGCGTCCACTTTTTTCGGTCTAAATTAATTTATATATTTAATTGTTCATACTGGCGGAAATTAGAAGCCTACCATTTAAATGACGTCGCGGTCTTTTAACGGTGCCCACGCACATTAGCAATTAGCAAAAATATTGAGACACTTTCTCAATTCATAAGACTTATCTTGGCAAAGCATTGGCTATGGGAAATATAGGCACCAAGGTAAATAAAGCAAGGGGTCGGTAACTATGGAGATCGCGGCTACTAAATCCAGTTGCAGCTAATATTCATAACATTCTAAGTATACTTATGTAACCACACCATAGTATCACATGTAATTTGTTGTATGCTGCATAAAACCAATTTATTGTCGAAACATAAACATGTGTATACAATAGAATATAAAATAAATTCAATCTAACAATCTTTATTGTGCAATAATTACAATCTGCCTTTTATAAGGCAATAATAATACAGATAAATGATCTCATTCATACCATATTTACAGCATCATTCACTCGCTCATTCATACAATAGGATGATTGGAGAAACTGGCCATTGCCAGGACTCCCACTGTCACGCGTTTATAGTAGGTCACGAGGCCACTGCCGTTTCAGTCTCCAAAGAGGATTATAGGGATGAGTGGCGCAGTGCAATGACTGTGCTACAGGATAAGGGTGGTTGGAAAGGCTACTGTGGAATTTCATAAACTTGGAAGGGATGAGTTCTAGAATGTAGGGTATATTAAGATCGTTATGAAGGGTTTTGTTGCTGACATTATAAAATAAATTGCTTCATATAACCGTGGTTTCTCCTCAGAGACTAAAGCGGCAGTGGCCTCATGACCTGCTATAAACACAGAGGGAGTCCTGGCAGTGGCAAATTTCTCCTATCATGTACTGAGCGTCTGTGACTCTCGCGCTCTTAGTCGCATCCGGAGACGCGGCTGACGGAGGAGCATGGGGGACGGACTTCTCAAGATTCCACTTCCTCTTCCGCATGCGAGGGATGACAACCATGTTAATTCGGGAAGTCTCTGGGCTGTTGGTGAATACTGTACGAGTGAGCGAGTGAACGAAAATTGTAAATATGGTATTAATGAGAACATTTTTCACAATTACCTATTGACCAATAAGGTAGATTGTAATGTTATCACAATAAAGAAGTTTCAATAATAGAACCGTGGTGATTAGGCATTGGATCTGAGATGGTGGAGTATAATCGTTTTCTTATAATGGCCACTTGATCGAAAGCGTTCGTATTTTCAGGCATAATTTAATGCTATCACAAGGAAGTTTAATAAAATTTTATTAATTACAACCACACACAACAAAAATACTCAGACCTTTTCTTCCTAACACCATCGACCGATTCATAATGAGTTTACTCCTTATGTCTTTTGGAAACCATTCGTCCAAAAGTACACCCTTCATATTGAAAAAAACATGATCATTGCTTTGAATTTTAACGGCTTATTTTTTCATTCGTGGCGATAACGGTGTTTTCCATCGCTTGTTTGGGTTTAAGGATTCTAACTGGAATATTCAGGTGTTCATGTTGGTGTTTTGTGCAAGTCGAATGAAGATTTAACATTTACACGTTACAGAACTTTTAAATTTAGCATTTTTTCCGGCACTCGACAAAAAACACAATTAAACTAAAAGGCAACCCTCTATCAACTGGGCGTAGTGTTGCTGCTTGACGTGTTGATTCAGGCATGCACCAGTAGTTAGCGTTGTTTGTTTCGGTATTCTTTTGTCAATGTTAGAATTTTTTTCTTTTGAGATTTGGTAGTCAATACCTTTAGGTTGCTATAGAAAGAAATTCCGTGTGATTTTCTTTACAACTGTCAGTTTACGGTCAGTTTTAATATGGAGTGCAAAAATAAGCATTTTCGACACATTTTACTTTTTTTATTTTCATAAAGGAAGAAAGATGCTGAGCCTCACAAACAGATATGTGAAGTTTATGGTGTCGGTTTAAAAAATTTCGTTCTGGAGATTTTTCACTAAAAGATGACCAAAGTTCTGGTTGACCTTCCGAAGTTGATGATGACAAAATGAAAGCCATAATTGAATCGAGAGATTGCAAGAGTTAAATGTATCACACACGACAATTTAAAAGCAAATAAGACGTCTTGGATTATTTATTTATTTTTGGGTTCCACCAAGACAATGCGAGAGGCCTCACACATCTTTAGCAACACGTACGAAACTATTGGAGCTTGGTTGGGAAGTGATGTCGCATCCCCCATACAGCCCTGACCTTGCACCATTAGATTATCATTTATTTAGAAGTTTACAAAACATCTTAAATGGTAAAAATTTCAAGTAATAACGATGACCTCAAATCGTTCTTGGTTGAATTTTTTGCTGATAAGTACCAGAAGTTCAATAAGCGCGGGATCATGAAGTTGGAAAAAGGTCATCGAACAGAATGGAGGATGTTAGACTATTGATTACAGTTCATTTTTAGTATAGACAAAATTGAGTTTTATTTCAGAATAAAAAATCGAAATTACTTTCTTGCCAACCTATTGAATCACAGTTTGTTATTTTATGGACATAACCATGTATTAACAGATGAATCAACTTGAAAGTGATCAAAAAATTGTTGGGTAAACAAGTTAAGAAAAAAATCACCAAAATAGTTAGAAATGAGGAAAAAACTAAGGCGAGGTTAAAAAGTAATAAGGTTCATCGCTCCAGGTGTTTTGCCAGCAACAGACAACAACAACGTAATGAGTCTTTCTCTGTGAAGAGCGAGAGAGAGAGAGATCGAAAAGAGAAGATGATAAAAAAGAGAAGGGAAGAGGAGCCGACTAGAGACTGACTGAGGTTAGGAAGGCAGACACAACAGTTTGCCTGGACGGACAATGTTATCAGGGATGTAGGCTGATTGTCGAGTGGCACAACTCCAGCCAACAACTTACTGTGGGGACAAATCAACCCTCCTGTCCCCTGATTGTCTCCTCCCACTGTCGACAGAAACCGAGGCTCAAAATTGTGCCACAACGGGCTGAATTTTCCTTCCAGGCTACTTACGCTCTTCTTTCATACAACTCTTCCCTTTCTTTCACTTTTTTTTTTTTTTTTTTTTGGTTTGTTCGGCTTAACGCTTTCATTCTTCAAAAAATAAGGAAACTTCGCTAACGGAAACTCTTAGAAATATAAAACTAACTACCAAAATATTCATAAATAAGATGCAAAAGGATGCAAGTGTGAAATTCGATAACACCATATACCATTTTGAAATGTATCTACGCCTCTTGGGCCTTATAGATCTCGAAAAAACTTTACTTTGCACAGCCTTTCCTCAAAATAGAATCACATACATCACAAGAAATATAAACACGCTAATTGTCCGGTCAAAATAATAATAAAAAAAAAAAAAAAAAAAAAGGAATACTTTTAAGACGATGAATTGTAAATCACGGCTAAATAAAATGCGTAAACCAGGTGTAAATGTTAAGGTCCAGAGCCTTTTGGTATTTTTGGTAATATCCTGAAATATATCTTAAATAAACATTTGGGGAATCCATAAACTTTCATATGTATTTAATTTAAAGGAAATAAGATGGTGGATAGTGGAAAGTTCTACTATTTGAGGTAAAAATACTGACTGAATACTGTAAACGATGAAATAACCGTTATAAGTACATACAACACAAAATATAAAAAGAAAAAGAAAAAAACAATGTCACAGTTGGCAATCTTGATGTCTTGAGGTACAGGTGATTTCATTTTTCCTTCTTCTTTAACGTATAGTCATTAAAACTCACACACCTTGGATTAAATACAACAGCTAACATTTATCAATAATAAACTTTCAAGATATTTAACTACTAATTGTTAACTCTAAATTTTATCCAGCCGCGATCAGGCCCCGGATGTAATTGGAGACTGACGACTGAAAGATTTGTGCAGACGATGCAGTTCCTTGAAGGATAACCGGTGCTACTGAATACCGCTATTGTGATGGTACCATTAGCATTTGTGCTGTCAGCATTTGTGAGCGGCGGCAGCAATTGTGCTATCTGAGTAACTCAGCTACCTCGCTATGTTCCATGCTGTACTCGGCTGCCAATATGTCAACATTATCGATAACATTTTAATTAATCTATCGCATATTAGACAAAACTAAGACAACACGGTTTAACGTAGCATAATTACCGCAACGGCCGACAGAGCGAACTTGTTACTATATTAAGTTAATTAATATCAATAAAATACGTATACAAAAAGCTAAAGGAAAATATTTGGATTATAATTAGTCCGCATACATTCTACATACACGAAAAAAGGTTCCATCATTCTAATAAGAATATGTTTCTGAAACAGGAAAATAATTGGCTTACAACATGCGCGAATAATGGCCACCATACAGGTTTTTCCGCATTACCCTTTACATTTATATCATATGAAAATTATTAATATTAAAGAAAATAAGTACAGCATGGGATCAACCGCATCTTCATGAATATTGCGAGCATTAAGAGACTATCTCATTACCTTCATCGCTAAGGCAAGGCTGTTGCAATTGCACAATAGGGCAATAGCACTGTAATTGAAGCAATAAAATGAAATGTTACTGTTATGAGTTAGATCACATTGACTTTTAACAGCCTGGACGTCATAATCAGCAACACATATTGTTTAACGAAATAAAACTCAATTACCACAGATTCCTTTAACTGGCGATGTTCAGGAGTGTTATAATGATAATGCAAAACATGTCAAATATAGAATGGATCATGCCAGATGATTTCGTCTCGACTCGCTCTCGCTACTGGTAAATCTCATGATGAGGTTGTGCAAATAACACCCCACATATAAATATAGAATTATTTTATAGGGTGTAGAATTAAATATTTTTTTGTCATGTTAGATACTTTAAAACCAAAATCTGGCAATAATTCAGGAACTCGGCAGTTTGTGTAAGATCACTCGTACAATTTTCTATGCGAATAATGAACGAGGTGCAAACTAATAAATCCCGGGATCGGGGCCAGCCCCGTGTATTTCTAATAAAATGTAAAAAAAAAAATGGTTCTGTGCTAAAATTTGCTTGTGAATCTGACGATAATAAGAAATTTAAAGGGATTAAATGGCAACCCCCTTATATTATCTTAACTTAGTTAATCATTAAAACTTCATGGAGGGAGGAGAGACAAAAAAAAGTAAGTAAACGGTTCAAAAGCGATTAAGATTAAAAACACGAATACTAATATACAACGAGACGGGCTATTTACATTAAATTTACTAAAGAGGGATCACATAATAACTTTTGGAATGATAAGTAGAAATCATTTTGCTTCCCTGCCGATCTACCTTTGTTCTATGGATCAACAATCTTATAATATCGCAGTAAAATTATACTTTTTTTTTTTAATTACGTTTAACTGCCTTTTGTGATAATTGATTTCAATTAAACATTCGAACTGTCAAATATATTCACAAGGAACTGCCTTGATTTAGGACTTCAATCAATTAAAATAAATTTTCTTGAGAATTAATTCAACGTGAAATTATGAAAATCTTACTAACAAAAGAGATGATTATCTAACAAAGAAGGGGTTGGTTTATATTTTTAAAAAAAATATGTAATAAAAGGTATTGTTTTGCTTGCTAATGCTTGAAGTACAGAAAAAAAGGGAGAACCCATCAGCCTAATTAAGAACACAATGAAATCCTTATTAGAAGATTAATGATCACAAGATTTATTATATTAAAGAAATTTCTGAGAGCTCTTAAATTAATATAGCATGAATTAAGAACAACATAATTAAACTGGTTCAAAAAATTGTTATCTCAATAGAATTAACAACCCTCCTCTCAGCGCTGCTAATGAAGAAAGGCAATTAGTTAATCACCATTTTGTATTATAGCAGTGGTTATGGATATCTGAGGATGGGGATATACTATCATAGCAACCATTACAAAAAGTAATATAAATTAAATACTATCATTCAAAAACAAAACACAAAAACCACAACAAAGTCAACCCCGCAAGCACTGTATCATTATAACTTACGTGGAAATAACCAACACCAGTTGAATTAATACTGAAGTCGGGCAAGATACTCACGAAATCGCTCCAGACTGGAGGGCCGACGCGCATCGCTATGGGCGGACCCAGGGTAGGCTCAAATAGGGAGGTCATATTGGAGCCCAATTATCTTAGACCTACCTGCAACAAACAATTGTTTCCTGTTAATCTGTTCATAATAATAATTATGTCAAAATATAAAAATAAATAAATAACAGTAGCATGGCATAATGGCTCTTGCTAGCCTAGCGACTTAAAACTAACTGAATAAAATGTCATGCATCGTTACAAAGTCAGAACAATAATGAAAAGTAACATAAAACCAAATAAATTATGCAAGAGAATGGTCTATTAAAAAAATTGATATAAGTCTAAACACATTGTAAATGCCAACCGAACGAAGGTTGTCATTATAGTTGGTTTGTGAAGCTGAGGGTGCTTGTGTGATCAGCACTAGGCCTTGCTACCTCTCAACCTTCAAATCAGTTTTCTAAATCGGATTTCCTACTTCTTTATTCAAGCAGCGCCATATTTGTCTGTACTAGGCTGAGTCATTTACGAACTTATGGTGGTGGGTGGGTCCATCCTCTAGAAAAACTATTCTTTGCCAAGCCGGGGATCGAAGCCGGTTATCCACAGTTGTAAGTATAGTTACATCAAATATCACATAATCTTTATATCTAAGTAAAAAAATAAACCCGTGACACACCTCACGATTGTAGGTGGCGCTGGGGTACTAATGTGTTTCTAATTAAGCTATTACCTCTTAACCTTCATTTTGTGTGTCTTAGCCTGGTCCACAATATCTTTGTTCGAGTAGCTACACATGAATGTGAGAAGCCCAGACCAATCCCTTTAAAATCTTTAAAACCTTGGAATCGAACACAGGTGGATATACGCCAGTAAGGACGGTTTAAATCTTATTAAATAGGCTAACTAACTCATTGAATATTTTACTCGTTATTACGAGGGTATTATCTATCATGCAACTTTAAAAACGTGCTTTGTTTTTTTATTTGGAGAATCTTTCATTAAAAAAAATCAACTCAAATTTGGGAGGGAAATAGCTGACAATTTAAAAGAGATGCAACGCTTAAGCTAGGAACAATCGATCAAAATAGAGCGTTCCGCAGTTTATAGTTAATTTAAAGAGACCTAATTAGGTTTGAAATGACAAGAAAATGGAAACATTTCAAGTACAGTGGATGTTTTATGGGGGAACATGCTCATCATACGTGACATTCTGAACTTGTTAACTACACAAGTCGTTAAACAGACGAATAAAGGGGTACTATCCTCAACATACAGTCTACCAAGTTAGTCGTGGCATATGCTTGAAAGGATTACAGATTATAGTCATAGAAAAACTTTTGACATTGTCTCATTCCTCAAGGGAACACACTTCTGGATAAATGTAGTTTGGATTAAATAATAACATTTGGGCCTCGCACAGCAAAGAACCCAACAGGAGCACCAAAACTATACCGAAATTTTATATTAAAAAATAGTTGTCCTTGACCTGGAAGTTAGGAAAAAGGCTGAATCTGTCGATAATGAAGAGCTCAATTGTTAACTAGTTACAAAGTAACGATTAATTCCAAGCTATCGCAAAGCCCTTTCTAAGTAATTAATTAAACAAAAGACTTATTTGAGATGTTGCTTGGAGAATAGTTAGGAGGTAAGCTGAAGTAACTCGCTAATTGAATCGGGCAATATCACTTAGTCCACACATCTGCCGGCTTATTTATCAACTTGTACATCGGTAAACCAAACAAAAACTGCCACTAGTCGGTGGAATCAACTTGTACATCGGTAAACAAAACAAAAACTGCCACTAGTCGGTGGAATCAACTTGAGAGAGAGAAAATGAGAAAGAGTAGCACTTGAAAAAAGAAGAGTAATGAGGGACCGGACGAAAGCATAAACTAAATATATTAAATATGTGATTGCCGCCGGTTTCGACAATTAGGTTTTTTTTTTTAATATCAAGGGGATTGAAAATAACCTTTTAAAGAAATTATTAATAAAGTAATAATTTAGCAAGCTTTATAACTCAAAAGTTGTCTTAGCTGAGAAAGGTTATGACATAGACATAAAAACCAGTATGTTATTCACTGACGAATGAAATTCATGACACGCATTGAAGTTTGCTATATTCCTTCTACGGCTGAAGACGCATTAAATACATAAAGCCCATTTCGCTAACCTTCATGATTTATTAACTCACAGCCCTTTTTTGAGATTATTTCGGTATGGCTAACACATGAAAAACTGGAACGAGAAAAGAATTTCATGAGTAATCCAAAAATCAAAGTTTAAAATGACGCGACAATATAAATAGCATTTTTAATGTATTTAGCTATAATATAATAATATATACAATTATTATTTATTAGTAGAAATACTATTTTCGAACAAAGAATTTCTGCTAAAATAACCGTGAAAACTAAACAATAAATAAAAAAAACTAAATAGCAGTGGAATCTCAGGACCTTGCACAGATCATATCTTGATATTTCATTTTCTAAGTAATAATTTCATCCATAAAAATATCTCATAAAAAGTTTTAGTGTATAATTAAATAAATAGGAACTTTAGTCGGTGAAAATGAAAAAAAATTGTGAGTGAACCGACTCATAAATTTACTGGTTGCTATAATATGATTGACATCAGGCAATGCAATAGAGCTGTATAACATGATGCTCGATAAAACCAATAAATTAATTGCTCTGTGAGCCACAATGAGATCGTTAGCAAATAAATAATTGCTTCTAGACTGTCAATACTGGATAGCTTGCTAATTATAATCCAATCTGTAGTAGGACTGTGGATCACAGACAATGGCCATTTAACGAAGCCTGACAACCTCCCGGCCCCCTGCCTTTAGCCTTTTAAGATGAATTTACAAGACTGCACAAAAAAATTAAGAAGCAGTCAGTTAATTAAGTATAACTTAGGTACAAGTCGAAAAGAAGTGCAATTTGTTAGGTCGCGTCAGGGCGTTGCGTAGAAGTATAAATAGAAAAAACGAACCAACTTTAACATAACTTACCAGAAGTTTATGCAGCAAGAAAAAAGAGAAAAGAAAAATGAAAAGATGGCCGAAGTAAAAGGGAAAAAAAAAATCTGTCTGAAACACACAGCTGCGCCAAAGTTTCCAATTCACACAGGTTAAAACTTACAACAACTTGCCGAAACGACTGGTTGGTTTTTTGTTTTTTTTTATATAATGAAACAGGTAAAATAACTTTATTAAAAAGGGGACGAAAAAACAAAACAACGAAACTCAATTAAAAGTGAGAGACGCGAGCACGAAACATTTGAAAAATAAAAAGGTACAAATGATACCTATTTATTATACAACAAACTTCCCAGGTCAATCCTCTCAAAAAAAAGAAAAAAGAATTCCACTTTTGTAACGGTAGCCGTAATGGCGGAGCATCATATTGGAGAGGGTTCAGGAGCAAAGTGGGCCCAATACTTCAAATTTTATATGAAGTTGAGTTTGTTTTTGTTAGAGGGTTGGACTAGTTTTCAAAACCGTAAATCTTTACATTTTCAGTGTCTGCCGCAGGATCTCGGAAAGCGTTATGAAAGTCGATAAAATATAATTGCAGTACTATTAATTATTTTATTATACCGAGCAGGGTATTAATTTAAAGATCTCGAAGTCCTAATCACTTAAAAAATATTAAATATAAGATAAGAGACTGCATGCACTACTTTCACACGCTCTTATAATAATAGACTGAAATTCTTCAAAACTACTCAGCTCGATGCGGCATCGAATTCGTTAATATCAAGGTGTATAAAAAAAGTTATATATCGTGTTTTACATTGACAAACAATGGTCCCCACTCAGTAGGAAAACATTAGCTTCTCAAAACATTGATTGTATTTACTTTATTTTTATTTCTTCACTTTCGAAAAAACGAATCAATTTAATACAATTCTTTGTAGCCGTTATGAGTAAAATGCTACTGCATTGGGTAGATCTTCCTAGTCATAACTGGGCAATAATAACCACAAAAAAACATAAACAAGGAATGAATGAAAAGGAAGTGCACAAAACAAGAATAGAAACGTGATTGGACAGAGGTTTATTATACCCTGCTCTATAAATAAGTATTGTTCATATCTCTTGAATTGTTCATAAAAAGAATCAGTTTGGCCGATTGCCAGAATCCGTTTTTTTGCTACATAACTCCCAATGGGAAGTTTATATTGGAGTCTTATTAACTATTGGCTAGTTATAGTTGGAAAGTAAACACTGGTTCGTTTTTCAGGGCCGTACCCTTACCCTAGCATATTATAGTAGCATATTTTCCTTCTTGAGGTGAATCCTCCTTTTAAGGTACCATCTAACCAGTAAAAAACCTTATAGAAAGTTAAAATAGTAAATATAAACAATTCAGACCAAATATTATTAAAATTGTTAGTAATTCACGTAATGATATTTAATCTAGATAAATGAAATAGGACTTAGATATCAGCTTAAACTGGGTTTTATCTTGTTTTTAGAAAGATTTATTATTAAACAAAGTATTGGGCTAAGATAGAACAAACAGTGACCGTGCTGAAAATACACCACCATGCCCTCTGCCCAGCCTTCGTGAAATATGACCAGGGAACAGAGGGGGATCTCTTGGGGATCATAGGCCAAGAGAGGAGGAAGGGACGACATCTTGGTCCGTATAGGTCAGTACATAAGAAACTACTATAGCTAATAACAAAACTATACTATATTAAGACATAATAACAAAGCAATGTGCGTTATAAACCATTAATACTGAAGGTGATAAAAGCCAAATGAGGATTGTGCAATGTTTAGAATATCGTTAATAGTAATGACAATTTATTCGTGAACAAAGCATTAACAAGGTGGCAGTACTGGTTTATTTCACTATCCATACTACATAAAACATCGGGTGAAGATTAAGTAAAAAAATCATTTTATTCACTCTCAAGCAATCAAAAATGGGCTGAAGTATTTTTTAAACAACTTCAGTTTTAATTCCCGTTATTGTGTCTTAAACAAAACATGCATAGTTTTATTAAGTAACGTCCAATTTTGTCTTTCCACGAGTTTATATATATATATATATATATATATATATATATATATATATATATATATATATATATATATATATATAGTATTAGTATGCATAGTGTTATTCATGATCGCTCCTTCTAAATCTTAGAAATTATAACCAATTGGAATCTTTTTACTGCTGATTTCTTTAAAAAATTTCTTACGATTGCCATACACATAGTTTACTACGTATGTATAGTATATGTATATATAGTGTTATTACTGCCTATAGTGAGTGTGTATATATATTGTTATTTAGGTATTTTTTAAAAGACCTTAAAAATTATACATCAATTGGAACATTTTTACAACAGACCATAATTGCTCAGGATTTATTAAACTGTTTCATAAAACAAATGTAGAAATTATGGTTTCTAAGGCAAGGAAATACCGGTCTCTTAGGTCTCGTTATATTCGCACTATATGAAACATGTAGTATTTTAATTCAAAAATATTTAAATGCATAAATACTAAGCAAGGGATAAAATACACATATTAGTATATTTAGTGCGACAGTCTGACTGATTGTACTCCATTGATCAGCAACTCAAAAAGAATCGGCAGAATTCCATGGGATTCAAGAAATTTGCCTGTTCGGGCAAGATGTGAACGAGGAAATGATGAGCGGACAGATGACTTAAGGAGACGATGACTAGGAATAGAAATAAAATGACTAAATTGACCATAAATAAATTACTACATGACTTAAAAAAAAATATCCTACACAGTATAAAAGCTGTTTATAACAAAACAAGCGAAGGTTTTCATATTCTTTTGTTTCATTCGCTTTGAAATCAATAACCACGAGTCCTGCAAAGGGAATTAACGGGACTCATTGGATACATATTGCTTTTCGATCCCCCGAGAATTGAAATAAATGCGGGATACACTGTTACTATACAATTATTATATAACGGAAGCAGATGGAATAAAAACCGTTATATGTTTTTAATCAGCAGGTACTGGAAGGTAAGATATATGAACCCTATAAGGGATTAGTATAACAAGCGCTTCATTAATATTACGTAATATTTATTACTATTGATTACATAGAAAAGAATGTCCTATTTAATTTTGTTGAGCAGTAACGGAAATGTTTTCACGAATTCCTCAAAATAAATTTTTGAGTATCTTAGAGCTATCGCCGATTTCATCGTCGGTATTTCTGACGGTACTCGGGCTGCAGGATGAATTTTATGGACGTATGAAAACATTTTTCTGTCCATAATATTGTTTGCTTTATTGCCTTGACCACATCAGACAATAAATTATATGAATGGTGTGGTAACTATGGTTATTATTAAACTAATAATATAAAGCTGTGGTAAACATATGAAATTTAATCACCCGCTCGCTCTATCTGAGTCCGATAGAAGTACAGATCAAGAAAGAAAACATTACTTCAATTAACATGACGATTTCTTGCCAGGAAATATTTTAATGATTGTTATAATGCATTTCTCGTTTTAATTTTATTTTAAGCGATACAAAATGTAAGTAATAAGCGCATAAGCTTGCATTGAGTGAAAAATTGTTTTTGAGACACAATTTTTATTAGGAAAGTATTTTTTTCTGGTACATTGCGCGAGGACTGATTTCAGTCTGAAACGTCGCAACAAAGTATTGACAAATAAAGTTTAAGAAGGATATTATGCGTATTTTTTAAACATGGCATATATTTATAAATTAATAATTTTAAAGGGGGGGGGCATATAGACTGAGACTGGTTGACGACAGTCTACTGTTCACTGAATAATGCTCAATATTAATTAGTCACAATTAATTAATTTTCGACTAATACAGAGAAAAGAGAGGAAGTGAAGAAGGTAAATTTAATTTAATGAAAATCTCGACTTGCCTTGGTCAGGGCAATCAGAACAGGGGGTCGTTTTAATTACGCAGCTGATTAGAAGGATTCCAGAAGGCCAGCCTGGAGGCTCCGGTCACGGTTTGATAAATTCAACCGCGTAAGGTCTTTGTATCTGTCCAATGTATCTAACTGTGCCCAGTGGATAGAACAGGTTATTAATTAAGCAAGCCAACTGTGTACGAAAATGTTTCGCCATCGTACTGGAGATGCCCTCGGAGTCTGATTCCTATCGAATCCTTTCTCACGTGTAAAATTTAGGTAGGGAAAACCTCGGGGAAAAAACGGAAAAAAAAAAAATCCGATCTGATTGAATGTCAATAACACTTCATTTTTTTCACTATGCTTTTGGATGCACCTATATTTTTTAAGTCGCACTTTCATTAATAAGTCTACTGAATAATTATGTTTTATTTATCAGTTAACACAGCTCAAAGTCAACACTTCATAAGGGATTTTGAAATCGGTTTGATAATTCGAGGTAACTGTTAATCAACAGATCGTTCTCTTAATATCACTTACATCACATATGAAATAAAATGAATTTAAAAAAAAATAGAACATGGAAAGGAATAATCAGTACGGAGAGATAAGTACAGGATGACTCCTCTTAAATTTCTTGATTAACACTTGTAATAACTTCCCAAAATTCAAAAAGCTAAAAAAAAATACAACGGATTGGAACTAGATAAGGTAAACGATTTCCTTTGTTGGCAATATCGTTTATAATACAGGAAAACCATTGCGTAATTACATACCTTCTAAGTTGCGACACGAGAAAGCTCAAATGCGAGTAGCAAGGGTGAAATGAATACGAGGCTGATTCTATCACATTTCTCGTATAATTCCCATTATAACAAAACATACACACAGTAACTAGTGATATAGTTGAATAAACCTTATACATTTTTGACTGATCACTTTTACGACCGCTGATGTAGACACAGGACCGTAGACAGGCAGGGTGACGACCCCCTCCCCCTGTATAAAATAGAGCCTCTCCCTTTGGGCATTAATAAAATAAAACACATTAGACACCGATCGCGAATTCAAAGTCAAGGTTTGGCTGGGTGTTAAGCTTTACTTCGGAATCATGCATCATAGGTTGGTTAAAATGGTATAAAAGTAAGTATATTCCAATATATATTTACGATCCAGGTTCATTTGACAGTTCTTTTTAAGTTCAAAAGTTCCACAACTAAGTAAGAAGAAGCATCAAAGTATTGAAATAGTAAATTGTTGTATTCGGCGTAAAATTAGGTAGGGAAGCTTAATTTTTGCTACGTACATACGTTACAATAGGTCAACTCTGCCTTAATAACCAACAATATAAAAATACTCTATTGAACAAAGTAGAATCACTTTTAAGATAAGACAGTATTCACGAAAGATTGCCAATTGTATTCTTTTGTGTTCTGTCGTTTATGAATAATGATGGATAAGGATAGAAAAAAAACAACATTTCTGGTTAGATAAATAAGTTGCTTTCAAGATTAGACTTGAGGCTATCCTAGTATGCGTTGGAGTCAATTCTCACAAAAACACACGCTTTGATCGAATTTATGGGTGTTATTCAATTTAAATTCTCACAGGTTTAACTGCTATTTACAACTGATCCCCATAGGGATCAGGTGGCTGAATTTCACTTTAAAGATCACGAGTATAACCGCCGATACAACTAACTCTTAACGTATTTCACGAAATTAGGCTAATAAGGCGAGATTACCAATGCAAATACAAATTAGTCAATCGCCGATAAGCAAATTAGCCAATTACCGATTAAACAATAGAATCTGTGCTTACAAATACTAATTAATAACGATTCATTACCAGAAGCCGTAATGCCATCTGTATGTATAGCAATTGACCGCAAGTCTTCCGAATTGTCACGAAGGGATTGGTATTCTGAAGTTTCTAATATCAATTACTAAAAAATCTTGAATGTAATTCAACCAAGCAAGAATAGTGTAAATAGGATTGCTCTTCACGAATACAGATTAAACTTGAACCATCCCGTTATGGTTTAGCATCACATTAAGTGTCATTTGACCATGGTATTGAAAATCATGTTGATAGTCTAAATCAGTGATTCCCAAACGGGGGTTGGGTCCAACCACCGTGGGCGTTGGAGGGATTTAAGTGGCCATATATGGTCATAGGTAAACAAAACATCGAACGCATGTTTCCAAAAATAGTTTTAAGTACCTTCTTAGCAGGATATTACAAGTAGGGGTTAGTACATTAAAGCTTGATATTTTATTTTTTGAGGAGAACCGTAGGAGATTGTTTTGAAGTTTCTTCAGTCTTATCCTAAAGCATTTGAAGAATTTACAACAATATTTCAGGAGGACTTTAACATGATTATCACTGGATAGGAGAACGTGTTTCTGAAAAGAAATGGCAAGGAATTTTTTTTCCCCACAAGGGGGTGGTATGTGAATAAAGATTGAGAACCTAAGGTCTAAATAAAATAAAGTGAAGTGAAGTAAAAAGACGAAATCATCTCCCTTATTGATCTTAATTACATCTCATGATGTTAATTGCTGCATCTAATATATTCCCGTTGGACTACTAGAAAGACATTTATTGCACTATGTCACGATATGAACATTCTGGGTTCAAACAGTCTAATAGAATTACAAACAGTCTTGAGTTGGAGATGTGAATAAGTATCAGGGCTACATGGATAAATCTGAAGAAGCCAGAATGTCACAGAACGCACAAAACACACTTGAAAGATAAGAGAGACGCTAACTAAGGCATCATCGCCAGTCAGTAACAAATTCGCGGAACATTTAACACGATCACAGAAGACATTTATTTACTAGGCCAGTAAGAAACATGGGGTTGGTCCGATGCCAACATAAACTACACTGTTTAGAAGGAACCGTTATTTTTGATTTAAACATATGACGTCGATGTCGTAAATATATTTATATCGTTTGAAAATTATATTATAATTATATCGTACGAATGAATTTAAGTGTAGGCAGAAAAAAAAAATATGCAAAACTCTTTATGGTATGTGTTTAGCTTAGATTTCACCAACCGAATACTTCACTAGTGTACCTTTTATTATATAGATCAAATAACGCTTAAATAGTAATTTATATACACGTCAATTTGAATAGCTTTAAACACTAATTGATCCATGTGAGCTTCGTATTCTACAATATTTTGACCCATAATAATTTGTTTGGAACAATTAAGAAAGTAAATTGTAATTGGGACAGAGCGATATCTAGTATAGAAGTAATATATTTCTCGATTTGGGAATGTGTTAACAGAAAATAAATGCAAGATCGGGTCTGGGTATTTCACTAAAAGCATTTTATTTTGGAACACTTGAAGAGTTGTGGTTTCGACTTGGGGCGTGAGAGGTCAACTTTCACATCCATAAAGTATCAAGGTGTCTGGTCCCCGGCCTTGAAGAGCTTCACGAAGGAACGGTTGTCTCGGCCAAAAAAAAAAAAAAAAAAAAAGATTTTCCTTTCATATTGAGTAGGGCACTAAACTGAAGATCTAGATCTTCCAGGTTAATAATATGTAGTTTGTGTTTTGTCTTCTTTAAAATATTTATAGTTTTAAAAAGTCATTAAAATCTTGTTCGCAATTTTCACTCAACCAGTGTTTATTATTGTATATTTACTATTGGAGCTTTAATGAATCGTAAAATAACAGGAACCTGTGAAGAACAATGAAGCGTAATCAGTTAGATGGACGTTAAAAATATACATCAAATTGAGTAGGCAATCAAATAAAAGTACAATACTTTCTGATTATTAATAAGCGGCGTAAATCAATAAAACTTTAAGTAAAGCATAATAAAACCCCTCATATAATTACATCGGACTAAATTTTATTCTGAGCTAACTACATTGGTGTGATGACTTAAGACTTACAATCAACCTTAGAGCTGAGACATCAGAAGTACTTTTAATCTACAACAAGAACAATCCCTGACAATAGCCAGAAATGATCACAATTACTTTCGAACAATTATTATGATTGTAACAAGGTTGATACAGCCCAAGCAGCGATCGACGAATGTTGTGTTAAGCTGGCTGTAGCCCAACTCCCCGCGAACAATATCTGGAGAGACGCTCGCTGTAGCACAAAGCTCTCTCCCACCCTCGGGCTGTTTAATCTAACAACTTATCCGCCCTTCCCCCACCCGTAGGCCCCTCCCCTACCCCTCTCAAATTTAATTAATTTACCGTATTTTGAAAGCGGGGTAATTTACCTGGAACTATCGGCAGCGAACTTGTGCCGCATGCGGCTTTCAAAAACCATCCCCGTCTAATATCATCTTTTTCCCTTGCCTTCAAATGTCTCAATGAACAGTTTACAACGTACTTACGTTTATTATAAGTTAAAAAAAAAAGAAAAAAGAAAAATTGGTTTAATAAATATTTACCTTACCAGCAGAAGGATTTTTTTATTTCTCCCTACCTATAAACTATAAGCAATTTATAGATAAACAATCTATGAAGGGTATGTTTACAATAAAACAAGATGTTTACTTCTAAAACGTTCCTGTAAACATTTTTTTAAATATTTGTCAGATTTTTTTATGAGTGAAACACTAAACATAGAAAGTTCAAAGATATTAACAGCGAATGGCATTCTTAAATTAAACTACTTTTATTACAAAGATTTTTTTTTAACAGTTAAACGTTTTGTTGCATCATTGAATTATGGACGGATGAAATAAAAAACGCAGGTCTATTAGCTTCAAGTGAGATAAGTGAGTCTGATTAAATGATTGTGAAAAAAACATTTCTATAGTTGGCTAACAAAACTTTTTGTAATACATTAAAATTTATTTTTTCCAAAACCGTCTTTGATATGTCCTTGGCAATTAAAACACCGGGACTATTTATGAGTTATAGCTTCTAAATTGTGAATCTTCTTAAACACAAAAGAAGAAAAGAGAATTTTTCGTCATCATACTCTCAGTTATTGTATTTCAACCCCCCCTCCCATATACAATGTACCAAGTGGGATGGATGATGTTTAACATACGCACACAGGTACATAAAATAACCGTTAATAATCATTGGATTTTCAATTTATCTATTTGACAAAATAGGGCCTGACAACTCCCTTCTTGTCTTATCTTTTATGAAGATTAAACATTGCACATTATTAGATATTACAGAAGTTACGAGTAGTGGATGGAAATATAAGTTACATTTATGTTCATATTAAAATATCTTACGTAGTTCATTTATGTATAACATGTTAATTGTTATAATATATATTGAGAAGAGAACGTTTTAAAAATGATCTAAACGTAAAGGGGGAACGAATAGTGCTTAACCACAGCAGGCCAGCAGACAAGTGAGAATACAGAATATCCCAATAACTCGTAATGGCAAGGAACCGACGATTTATTAAGAATTATCGAGATTTTCAAATAGCGGGGTTACGATTTATTGAAGATTAAAAAAATCAAGAAAAAAGTAAATTAAAATTACAAATATGTACAATACACAATACAAAATAACAAAATAAAGTAGGTATATAATCTAGATAAAAAAAATACCTCAAATAGAAAATAAATCAATTATTTTTTCTGACAAAGAAATTCTTGGGCACGCTTGATCAATTACATTGTACAGGGTCATATTCGCAAAGAAAACATCGTAATTTACATCATTTCTTATGGGTACGCTTTGAACTCAGGCGAAATTAAGTAAAACTGAAGCGGACATTGAACTGAAGGGAAATGGAAGTCACCAAAAATAAATGATATTGAATCCAAGTAAATAGAAACAAAATGTAAACAAACTTGATTAAGAGAGTTGAAGAGTGGGAAGGAGAAGATTTTTTTCAAAATAAACGGGATCGTCCACAGAGACTTACGATTTATAAGACGTTTAAGTGGTTTTAGTCAGAAAAAACATTACGAATTACCGAGGCGTCCGAAAAGCAGTTTTTTAATTTTTTTTTTACGAATAAGCAATTTTTTTAAGGTACCAGCAGTTAATTACGAATTGCCGAAATTGTAATTGTTACTGTTACTACACATTGCTAGAAAAGATCACCATATTTACGACTTGATCTTTTATGCTATCGTAATAGGTACAATACGATATCTACTTCACCCGATAAAATAATTAAATGAGTCTCAATCCTGATTGATTAAGCCGGTAGCAATAAACAAATTCAATCCTTGCAATCAATCATACTTAAGACATCTGAGGAATGCACCATTATAAGTACATCATACATTGAGGATGTTACTACTATACATAAATGTAGCGTATTGCGAAATTCATTCAACGACCATTTGAACCCCAATATAAATACCATCACTGAATGGACAAATCCAATCACCTGCGGAGATGAATCCCAAGTTCATCAAGCTTCCCAAAAATTCAGAAAAGAAAAGACATTTCATTAGTGTTTTTTTCATGTACAATGTACAAGGGTAATGCTGATGTGACTTTACAAATAACAATAATGTTAGTTAATTAATTCAACAAATTTATTTTTACGATGTAACAAGCATCTTAAAGGGAGGTGGATGAAGGGGAATGCTGTAGCTAGTTAAAGATTTGAATAATTAAATATGGTATCTGGTGTTGGTGTAGTGCTTTAGTACTCTTTGGGTAATATAGGCTCAGATGCTGAAAAACAACAAACTATATATTAGAAACGAGGGTGGTTCCCTATACACTAAGAGCCCTGAAGGTGCGTACACCCGACACTAAGCAGATGCGGACACACCCCACAGCTATATCTGACCTGTAGGAGCGGAGGTGAAAAGGTAGGATAGAGGAAATGACAGGAAAGACGACACCGTGATCCCACCGCCATGCCGGGAAATTGAATAAAGGGGAAAACTCGGTAATGCCTAATGCAGTTTTGGATTTTTCCTCGTTCCTTTCAACTCGGTCTCAATCCTTACGGCGCGCGCCTTTTCAACTCCGCCTTAGCACAACCCAATTATTTCCATCCCCGTCTCTTCATGTAATAAAACTTTTTAATTGTCGTCGGAGGACAGTATTTTTCTTTTCCTTAACCCATCAATGCGTCTTACAACTTTGTCCGTTCCATCTTGTTTTTATTTCATTTCTTTTTTTTTTTTTAGACACTCCACCGCCTGTAACGACTAAGACTGACTTAATACATCGGAAATGTTTACAGAAGTGTAGTTTCTCCCTCCTTCATTTTGCCATAAGGTAATGGCACTGGTTTTACACATTTCAGAGATACAATCCTTTGTTATATTATTACAGAGAGAGCATCATGATGATAGAAAGGGAAGCTCGTTTTACGCTGTCGAGCAAAGGTGAAGAAAACAGACTATCCTTGGACACTGTCAAAGAGCCTGCAATGAATAACAATGATCGGTCACACTGAGTCCACTGACATGTTCTTATTAGTTGCAGTAGACGTCTGTAAGCACTGCCAAAATCAACAGATTGTGATATTCGTCTTTTTACGAAGTCGGATGGTAATAAAAAAACAAACAAGAGGCAATTCCCTAGCGGCCAATTGCCTACAAAATACAAATAAGATAAGAAAAAGCTTCTTGGATTACATAGTGACGTATTTTATTTTTAAATGAAGAAGTAATGCCAAACATAAAACATGAAAAAAATTAAATTGACACGCGATATCGTTTGATTTGTTTTAAATCAATAGATATCGTGGAGCACATTCACTGATAACCTTTATCTGTGTAATGGGAGAAACTTGTTTTTTATAACAGACTTTTAAATGTGTGAATGAAAACCATTTTTTCAAGTAACATAACACCACTAATTACTATTATGCAGTCGGGATATGTTCAATATTAGAGACAATTTAAAACGTATTATGTATTGTGGACATAACATAAAGTATTGCGTTCTAGGAATGTATTATTTTTTCTCAGTTTTATGAGATTGGTATTGGTTCAGCTAGTACTGTTTAATAGGGATAGCTCAGATGGAAGAGCATCTGGTAAAGACGCCTTCTTATCTACGAACAACGAAAAACATTTTTATTCCAGGTCATAGTTATTCCGTCCATTATTCAATTTAATTTCACAAATCCATCAATTACAGGGAAGTTCAAACAAATCAGCACCTATAAGCTTTTCTTTAATAATATTATTTGATGAAGATGCAAGATCTTTCTTGAACCAAACCCGGGATACAAGCAACAACAAATCTAAATTCAAGACTCGCTATCAATCTGCAAGAAAGTTTCGAGTTATTTTTGTAGAACACGGCCCTAAGATACAGCTATACATGCAACTTGTAGCCAGACTTGGCCGCGACCCCTGTACAGCAGAATTCCTTTATGGCTCCGGCTTGCATTGTGTTGGAACACCGGGCTGCCAGCTGCCAGTTCCATTAGGCGCGAACTGGACTCGGAGGTTTTTTGTGCCGGTTCACTGGGACAGATACCTATTCCACAGGTAGTTTTGTCGTAGTGAACGCCTTAACATCCAAGACAAAAATATTCTGCATCCAGGTACACAGGATTAGTTCACGCAAAAAACGTAGTGAATAAAAACTAGTTTTCTTTTTAGGAACATAATAATTATTATACCGTTCCGTATAAATGATCATCTAATTGAATAAAGACGTTGAATCCTGATAAGAAAACCAAATTTAAGGTTCTGACCAAGCTACTAGCACCTAACAATCCTACTTGGCTCACAATTGATTAAAACTACTTTTGTTTGCCCAATGGCTATATATATCTGTGCTTTCAGTGGCTTAAACTAACATCTTGAGGAGCTAATAAACTTGTCTCATAAGTTTATTTTTAATAAAAATTAAACAAGGATGGTCGTCGATTTTCTGAAATTGCCTATTATAAAAAAAATGATTACTGCGGAATATGTTTGTTTCATTTTATCAATGCCTTAGATATGCGGTAAAAAGTAGATAAACTAAAACATTTCAAGTAAAATGTATCCTTTTGACGAGTTACCACTGACAGATATAACTACGTCATAAAAAAACAATAAATCTTCGCTTCAATTGAGAGAGGCTCTGGTATCTCCCGCCATTTCCTATAGGAACCTGTTAGTTTGTCTTTCCCACGATCTTGCTCTCAGTCATTCATCCTCAGAAATTTTCTTTTTCCTACCCCCCATATCTTTATCCTCATTCTTCCCTCAGGTTCTCTAACATCACAGGAAGCGCTATGACGAAGCTGTGAAGTACTAAGCACGATCTAATGCATGTATGAACGCTACTGATGGTCTTTCTTTTCTGCTTGTTACTGTAAGCTCAGTTTATTACAGATATAGTAGTCAGGGTAAGCTGTTTCATAACGATTTCATTTATAATAGTCCTGACAATAGCTTCAATTTCGACAAAAATACAAGCTTCTTTTATCTCACAAAACCGTACCGTACAACGACTAACGTATTAATACAGCTAAATATTCCTAACAAAGCATCGGGAGTACTAGAGCTATATGATTCTATAGATAATTTCTACATTAAAATCGTAAAATGTAAATAACTTACGATGAATGAGGAAGACGATCGTAAACACTCACTAAATCACAAAACAACACAGCACAATCACAGTATAGTGATGAATCACAGGCACAGAACAGACAAGGCAAGGCACACAACCCACGTGGTACTAGCTTCCAACCCTCAAACAACGGGCACGCTACTCGTAGGGTGGGGGGTAGTTTTATCAAGGGTGGGGAAGGGCTTCGAACACAAAAAAGGTTCTGCCCTATGGGATGGGATGGTGTTCAGGTATCTTCTAGAGATGTACCGATACCTGCCTATTCTATTTTGAGCTGCCAGGAAAATAACGACTGATTTCAGATTATCGTTAGTTTAAAGCACTATATTAAGAACGCATGTCAACGCTTATTAATCATCTCGTTGGCTTACCTAAAGCTTTTGCCACTCTTTTGAAGCCGATCAAAATCAAGAGTGGTTAGAGCCAATTATTATTATAATTTTCGTAAAATTGACAGCATAAAAAAAGTATTTCTTTTAGTATTAGTATTTGATTTTTTATTAGAAAAATATTGAATATCATCTGTTAGTTGTTTTTCTATGAATAGTATACGCTAGAAGGAGACGTATTTGTGTAGCCTTCGTCAATTCCAAATTTACGGCGCAAGTCTTTTCTTTTATCACCTATTAAGCGCCAAAATGTCAACGTCGGGTCCCCGGGGTCAGCACGCATTTTTGATAAATTACGTACTTATTGATTTAGTTCATAATACAACATTATTATATTATTTATTTTTTATAATTTAGTCAAGAAAACTGCAAAAAATATATATATACCGTTACGGGGAAGAAAATGTGTTCTTCCTGAACTAAAGACCCACCAAAATAATAATCTGTACGAAATATGCACTGTAAAAATGCCGACTATGATAGCCAGATAGATGTCTTGCAGGAAAAAAAAATCAAGACCCAAAAAGCTTTAGAAAGTATTGTTAGAGTTTATAAATTCTATGGATCCTAATCCCCATTTAGGTGGTATGTAATTATTAGAATCATTTTCAATTGATTAAATATTGTTTAAAACAAAAGTTTGTTCTCTTAGTTTCAAGCTCTAAACCTGTAATTATTTGCTACCGATACCATCCTACTTTGTTGACAGGTTCATAAATATTAAAATATTAACAAAATAAAACTAAGAAAATCCGATGAAATTGATTTGGTATTCAATCAATCAAATCAGAGAGAGGTACAAATAAGAATAACAGGCAATGTGGCGTTGCTCCATCAATTGAATGAAACCTCAACTCAATCGCTTGAAAGCCTTCGTCACAGAATTATTCAAGCCCTGTCTTCAAGGACCTGCAAACACGGCGAAATGAATTAAGTCTGTGAAATATTAACAATGTAAAACATCAGCATTTAAGCGATTAAAGCTATATTTCATTTGCTGGAACTTACCGTGCCATGCTAGCAGAAAACACTATTTATTATACAGAAAACTATAACTAAATTGATTTTTTTTTTTTTAAATATGCACCAAAAGTGAATGGGCAATATCAAGAGTTGGTAAATTATGGGCACAAGAGATTATATGATATGTGAATATGATATATGATTGTGAATAATTTTTTTTAGCCATCTTGGTTACTGAAAATGGCTTTTTATAAAGTTAAAATAAATTGCAAATAGCTATAGTACTGTTCATAAATTCAACTTGAAATACATTAAATACGCTAGCTCTATTTTTTGCTTACTAAACTGTTATCTGAATATTTTTTAATTCTTCTTTCCATCTCTAACCTGCTGCTTGAGGAAACTAAAATTTTGGTGGAACGAAGCTAACTTTATTCACGTTCAATTTTATTTTTATACTTCCCATTATTGTATCATTTCATATTTTACTCGGAAAAATCTACATGAAACACAACACATTTGTTTTAAAAATTTAAGAGCTTCATTTCTAAAAACATCAAATGTGATGGGTTCTCTTCATCTACAAGAATAATTCATATAAAAACATCACAAAAAAAGGACACGGATATTTTAGTATTTTGATCACCTTTGATTTAAAAGGGGCGTAATATATATCTAAGGTAACTTTAACTAACTTTGGAAATTGTAAAATAAAACAGAGGCATTGTCACTCCACAATGCCTTTATTATCTCAGAGCTAAAGCGTTGGACAGTACTGAATTATAATACATGAATAAAATACATGAAATTATTACAAGAGTGATGCAACATAACGGATTTTGGGTCCTTAGCCAATTGTCAACCTACCATAACATGATTTAGTAATAAAAATATGAATTATTAATATTCATTAACCAACACTCAGCTCGGCAACACAAATGAAATTGCTACATAATGAATCTCCACATTGTTTTTGCATAACATTGCTTCGTAAATAATGCCAATTTGAAAAGTTTTTTTTTAGAACACACAATTGACAACCGTATAGCCGAGTAACATGAAAAGGTTAAAATTCTAAGAACTGAGAGGGCGTTTTTAACATATTTTCTAAGCCAATACTTCTTAATGTTAAAATTAATCTTACTTCGGCTTAGCTAATATGTTTTTAATTCTTTGGGTATCAAATCACACTTTAATAAATTTATGGTTAAATCGAAAGTTCTAATTTTAACCGATTTACAGAAATGATGTTTGGTATACAAAAGCAAAAGGCAAATGCTGTTGCTCCCAAGGCCTAATACATAATTAAGAACCCAAAAGAAAAACAAGTTCAAGCAATTTAAGGAAGAAAGCAGACTAGCGAGAGAACCACTATCTGTGGCCTCCCCTCCTGCATAATATATACTAAGAGACTTAGGAAAATTAGGGGTCGGATTAGAATTTAACATGTGTCAAGGTCGTAAATAGAATTGAGGCAACGAATTGTTGGTTGTACGGAGTCTTAAGTGAAATAGAAACACCGTTGAGTCAAAGCAATAAATCTAATAGCTAAAGTGGTTCTTTGAACACCAACTTAGTAACTCCTCTGTGTACAGATTCTGTAGCCACTGATTTAATGAGATATTATTCGAGCGCATTCTAAGACAAAACGCCTTATTACAATAACCTAGCTCATTTTAATCGATTAACCACTAGGCAGTATTAAAAAAAAATCGATTTTTGGCTTAGGAAAACTAATAAAAACTCACCCTTGCAATCGACTAACGCTACGTCATTAATATCTGATTTTTACTTTATTAATTCCAAGTACGAGTCTCATTAGGCTTGAATCTAAATTTAATGAGACATAATTAACGAAGAAACCCCATCAACATCAAGCCAAATAATCTCCAATTGGTATTTTTGCGCGTTCACTCTTATAGGAGGGTAATTAAAAAATTAACATAATACCTCTATAGAACATCATTACCAGTTTATGTTCAAGAAAATATACACTTTAAGTATAACATTATATTAAGTAGCTACCAGAAACCTGGTCTTTGCTAATATCGATACTTCGAAAGCTTTATTGCAGAATACGTAATTAAGATGATTTCTTTGCGATTGTTTGTTTTGTTTTTTTTAATTCCTTTATTGTGCTAAAATTACAATCTGCCTTATAAGGCAATAAGTAATTAAGATAAATGCTCTCATTCATACCATATTTACAATTCATCATTCACTCGCTCATTCATACAATATTTACAGACAGCCCAGAGGCATCCCAAATCCACATGCGAAAGAGAAAGCGGAGTCTTGGGAAGTCCCCACGCTCCTCCGTCAGCCGCGTCACCGGATACTAGCCAGTGGAGGCTGACCAAGAGCGCGAGAGCCAAAGACGCTCAGGACATGATTGGAAAAACTGGCCATTGCCAGGAATCCCACTGTCACGTGTTTATAGTGAGCGGGTCACGAGGCCACTGCCGTTTCAGTCTGCAATGACTGTGCTATAGGATTAGGGTGGTTAGAAAGGCTACTGTGGAATTTCATAAACTTGGAAGGGATGAGTTCAAGAATGTAGGGTATATTAAGGTCATTATGAAGGGTTTTGTTGCTGACGTAATAAGGGGCATTTACTATTATTCTCAGGACTTTTGATTGAAAGGATTGGATACGCTTGATGTTTGACTTTTTTGCTGTCCCCATAGCTCTATTCCGTATGTCCAGATTGGCTTAAGTATAACTTTCTAGATTAGTAGTTTATATTCTATTGAGAGATGGGGTGTCCTTCGAAGTAGTCTCTACAGGTGTCCAAAGCGTCTGTTTAGTTCTTGTCTTTTTAGTCTCGTATGTGGGGGGTTCCAGGTCAGTCGTTTGTCGAGATGGAAGCCTAAGAAGTACCGTACTGTCTCGGATACAGGGAGAGGAATAGAATTAAAATAAACTAGAGGACAATACTTGCGACAAAGGGTGAAGGTAATGTGGGAACATTTTGCTTCATTAACTTTGATCCACCATTGGTTGCACCATGGTTGGATATGGAGTTATGGACAATGACAGCGGTACCAGCATGAGCTCTTCCATCAGGGTGATCAGTTCAATAAGTCTGGTACTGTCGAACGGTAAATGGTCGTTTACTGGTAAGTCTTGTTTCAGTAATAAGAGCTACGTCGATGTTTTTGTCATGGAGTAGTGCTGTCAGTTCGTTAGTGTGGGTGCGAACGCCATTCGCATTCCAAAGGAGAATGGATAAGGAGTCAGAAAGATCCACTTATGGGTTTTGTTTAACGGGGATAAGGTAGGAGACAAGATTTGTAAGAAGGGAAATGAGAGGGGTGATTAGGGTTCTGAATTCTGTAAGGAATGATGTTAATAGGCTAGTGAGATCTGAAGAGCTTGAAGGTGGAGGAATATACGAGATGTGTAGTTGAGGATGAGATTGGGTTTGCTGGTTGACGGGATGAGCGGAATGCTGGGGAAGAGAAACTTGCGGAGGAGTAGTGGGCAGTGCCTGTGACTGCTCTCTGTTCCGAACGGCATCAGCAAAAGAGACTGAAGGCCTTAAATTTCTGGCGGGGGCGCTTCTTGAGCTACCTATGATTGGCTTCTCTTCTTCTGGCCGACGACGTTGCTCGCTCTTGGAGTTCAGAATTCTATAAGCCTCGCAGCCCTTGTAGTTGGCCGGATGGTCTTGCTGGCAGAGCACGCATACAGCAGGCGATTTCAGGTTTTTTTTGCACAATTCACATTTGTGCTGCCCACTGCACTTTACACACCTGGGAGGGGAGGGTGGTGGCGGCAGTACGATTTTGTGTGCCCATATGCCTGGCAATAATATCATTAGACGATGTCTCATTCGTGGTAGGGGTTTTAGACCTGTATTCTTGTGTAATACAGGTGTGTTAAGTCGTATATTTTATCCACGCCAGGTGTCCGCTCGAGATCTACAAAGAATAACGGTAATGCCGTTTTGGTGGATTCGTTTTGTTGTCTGTCCTCACGTAAAACGTTGGTTATTTGGCGAACTTTGAATCCCAGAGCTGATAGTTCGTCTTCAATGTGATTGTGTTTTTAGTAATTTTTTATGATTGTGCCAGCTTTAACATCAATCTTTATCCTACCCCTTTTTTTGATGTAACATTGCTAGTGATAATCCTTAAGTATGTATAAAAACATAGTATTTTTCTTATAAATCCGGTAATTAGTATCACCATAGATAGCGATATAAAAATAGACCATTTCACCTAAGCACCTGACCCCATACGTATCAACTTAAAAGACCATCATGACAGTACTTAATTGAACGGTAGCTTCGGGCTCGATAATAAACACAAACCGTATGTGGACAAGAAATAATACTTGAAATTAATTCCTCGGTACTGTATGAGCTCATTTTTATTCATGAGTGGGCTTGGTTCAAGTTGCGATGATGAAGATTGACTAGTTAGAGTAATTAGGTCGGACGATAAGAGTGATTAATACACGAGAAGAGTGCCAAGAGTATCTGAACAACTTCCGGCTTTATCTTTCCATATACATCTGTAATAATAAACTAGTCTGATAGAAAAAAGTAGTGTTGGATAATGTAACCGATGAGGTGGTAACACGTACAAGTGTAGGGCCCTTCACGTGAGTGCCATTCATCGAAAGTTGTCAATGCCTCTAGGGGGTGGAGAACAGATAGTGCTACCTAGAAAGGCGTACTCACAGGTGAATTGTAAGTTACAATTTACATGCACAAATGTAATTAGATATGAAGAAATACATTTTGTTTAACCATTACCTTTTTTTTTTTTTCTATTAAACATCTGTACAAGCACCACTGCTGACTAACAATTGTCGAGTGAACATAACTGGAATAAGTCAGACTACTAAGGTTGATGCCGATATAATAATTTTTAAAAACATAATAAAGAAAACATTGAATACCAACTGAAATAATTTTAGTGCCTCAATAATTAGTTGGGGTTTGTTGGAAATAATAACTACAAGCTATCGAGTATGAAAAATCATCGGGACAAATACAAAATATTAAAAAATTGAATTTTGAACAAATCTTAAATGCTCGCCCTATGAAATGTAAGCTAAACCTTTTCTACCTTTTCGGGTCACATTAACGGTAGTACTAATATGGAGTCACTAAAATTTGTACTTTGTGCCCCAGGAACAAAACCCTTCATAACGACCTTAATATACCCTACATTCTAGAACTCATCCCTTCCAAGTTTATGAAATTCCACAGTAGTCTTTACAACCACCCTAATCCTGTAGCACAGTCATTGCACTGCGCCACTCATCCCTATAATCCTCCTCGGAGACTGAAACGGCAGTGGCCTCGTGACCTGCTATAAACGCGTGACAGTGGGAGTCCTGGCAATGGCCAGTTTCTCCAATCATGTCCTGAACGTCTGTGGCTCTCGCGCTCTTGGTCAGCCTCCACTGGCTAGTATCCGGTGACGCGGCTGACGGAGGAGCGTGGGGGACTTCCCAAGACTCCGCTTTCTCTTCGCGGTGGATTTGGGGGGTCTCTGGGCTGTCTGTAAATATTGTATGAATGAGCGAGTGAATGATGAAATGTAAATATGGTATGAATGAGAGCATTTATCTTAATTACTTATTGCCTTATAAAAGGCAGATTGTAATTATAGCACAATAAAGGAATTTAACTAACAAAAAAAAAAAAAAAGGGGAATATTAATTTGCTTAGCTTTATTTAAAAATTTTCTCATTTATTCATTTTGTTCCAACCTCATCGCATAAAAAGAAAATGAACTATTAAAAAAATCAAAAAACATGTTCAATAATATGAGGGTGACCCTAAGTTAAGATATCTCGTTTTTCATTCGAACACGGAATATCTGTTATCACAACTTTCTGAAACGTGTTTAGCACTGGGAGAAAATTCTCAAAAAAAATATGATTAGACTCAACAAACTTTCTTAACAAGTTTCCCCTTGCTTTTTTTCTTCCAGGGAATCATATTTTATTTGCAGTCGTACTTTTGTACTTGTTTTTCTCGGACAATTTCTACGGTATGACACATTCTGCGTCCTTTCTTTCCATATACCGCACAAAAGATTATAAAATATAGCCTAGGACTCAAGGTTAACATGACACCCTCGGAGTAAGAAATCGATAAGAGCCAACCAACTAGAGCTCAAAAGTATACAAACTACTGGAATTCGAATTTCCATCCTGCTATTTTCCTTTTAGGCACTCATGTTCTTTTCCTTATATGTTCAGAATTTCAGTGTGCGGACACTAATTTTATCTGCAGAGTATCCGTAATATATTCTCAAGTCCATTTGGGCATATCGTTTCGTTTAAAACATGCAGTAGAACCTAAAACTCAATTGTTTTAGATGTTAGAACTTGGTGCCTGTCTCTAAGCCTACTAATAAAATCTTTCATCTGATGCCCTCTTAAATATTTTAAACAAAAAATATTTATAATTCTTTTTTATAACACTTTTTAAATTAAAACTTAAACCTCCCATCCAAAATATCAAACTCGGGTAATTGATTAATTACACTTATTATTATGGCCCGGATTTATATGCAACAAAAACGTTAAATTATGTAAAAATTACGTTGGTCAGATAATTAAAATCATCACAGTGGATCCATTTGTTGCGTGTAAAACACGAAACGACTTTCCCGTCCGTTGAAAAAATCATTTTATCACCCATGTTAAACAACCCGACCCAATCGTTCAATTTTGAACTAAAAGAAGACTTGATTTGTTGGCATGGTTCTCTATTGATTCCATACATAAATTAAAAACCGAACGTAAAAATCATTCTGGGGAGGTGGGACACCTACGAATTTTCCACGATATAGTTTATAGTGCAATCTAATATTTGGTTGATTGGCTTTATTTAAAAGCTTTCAATTTAATACTTAATAGGTGTTAACCATATTTTAGGCTTTTTGAACAAAAAATAAATCAAACTATTTAAAATATGCATTTTAAGCCCAAATATGGCCAAAAACAAATTTTACCGTCTGTACAACATACAAATGTACTAAAAGTTTTAGAATGAGTTGATTCGTGAAGATATATACTCATGTTATTTTTATTTTTTAAATGGTGCATAAAGAATATTCATTTGCATAGAAAAATCGGGTCTTACGTATCATGTTTCACTGGGATTGGAAGTCTTCGCTTTTAAGTTAAGGAAATTGACATACGGATGAAAAATTTGATTTTAAAAACCAAAAAATCCCTGAAAAGGGAAGATGCATATATTCAGACCATCCAGTAGGGTTTTGATATATATTTCTCGATAATTTCATAATATTGGTGATATATGTAATGGTTTAGTGATGATATTTGTGACAGATTGGCGAAAGTGGTTTTAAGACTAATAATGCCAGAATGAGATAACCTGACCTGGTCCAGCATGAGAGAGCTCCCTGGCTGCTACTACTACTGCCTGGCTTCCTCCCAGCCAGCTAGCGTGACCAGAAAACATTGGCTCAGAGATAATTTATAGATGAGCTCGCGTAAGCTTCCATTTGTTTATTACATCCTCTATCTCTCTCTCTCTCTCCCTCGCCCTAATGCAGAAATAACAGCCCTCTTCAATTTACTGCCGTCTCTAATTGATTACTACTAACAGCCTGTTCCTCTGTGTCGAAGTCCAACTTCCCCCCCCCCACCCTTCGATAGCGATCAGAGCTGATAGTAGCCTTTGATTGATCTGTCAAGAATTCACAAAAGCGGTTACGATATCAAACTAATCTGAACACGGATATAGGACCTGCTACAATATTTGTTTGTTTAAGGAACAGCAGCCTTGGAATATTATTTTTTTTTGTAGATATACACATAAAGTTCTTAATTATAGTTAGAAAAATTACTATTTGCTTAGTATGCATTAATGATTGTGATTTAATAGCTCATTCATAAATTATATAAAATTTAAGTCACTCAATATGTACAGTTCACACTCGTACCAAATCTGCCCAGGAATCCCCATGTCCCAGGGATTACACAAGTTAAGCTTCTTTCTTATCAATCGCTTTTAAACTAAAAGAAATGGTTTAAATAAAACGTGGGAGTACTATAAAATTGGACTAAGTCAAAAAATCTACCATTTTAAAAGGAACAAGGAAATTGAGATAAGACAATGTGCCCACTAAACATACCTCATTAACACGGCTAAGAGTGTAAAGAAAGTGCTAAATCCTGATGTTTTGGATTAGGAATTTCGATTGTAATTTCTCAAACACTATTTGTTTAGAGAATACATATCATCACTACTTTGTCAAACTATCGAATATGATAGAGCCAAGTTTTCAGGAGCTAAAAAACCCACTTTTATTTATAGTGGACATAAAATGAGCTCATGGACGAAACTGCTAAGTTTTTACAGCTCCAGAACATTTTTCAGATTTCTGAGCAACATATTCGACGATTTACCTACACACGTAATGCAGGAGTAGGAATCTGACATGAAAAACGCACTTTTACATATTCATATACACATATTACATAATAGTTTGACAGGGTATGGACAATATATCAATCAAATCTCAACTCTCATTACCACTCTTATATGTACACAATGCTACAGTACTTGGCCTACTAGCGTAACACCAGCTTCTCAGATCTTTATACTCCTTCCACTAGTACAGCACAGGATTTGACCGTACCGTTCTTGCTCGCTCCACCTCACCAAAGAGTTCTCACCCCACCCCACACCCACCTGATGTCCACCACCCATTACAAACCTCGTAATCCAACACCTTAGACAGGTAAGGTACTACTATGTTGTGCTAATTACTCCGTATAACATGTAACGCTTAATTACTTCTCACCATCCAGACAACCTCTAGTTTACATGGGAACTATATATCTATTTCTCAACCAGGCAACAGATTTTTTTTATTATTGTTGTACCATTTCCCCCCCCCCCAATCGCCTTAAAAAAGAAAAAAACTTGTATTGACTATAGGTTCTTAGGCGAATCTATTTACATACTACCTTTTATATTGTTGTACCAAGTTCTTCGCCACAAATAAATAGTTCCCCTCTTCTCGTCCCAGAAAACACCAGTATACGTTTCCATATTGTAATAATAAAAAACTCAGGAGTCAGTTAGAGATGGGGTTTATTTATCATTTATGTATTCATTTAAAGGTTTTCTTTTAACTTAATATTGAATTTCACCAACTTTTTCTTGTTGTTTTCGCTTCATTTTTATCACAATTCATTAAATCATTTATTTATCAAAATGATATAAATTTTAAAAATATATATATATTTTTTAAATTAAATTGAGGTTTACACTTTAGCTTTGTAATTTGTCTTTGTCATGCAATATTCAGGCAGATATGAATTTTCCTTCATTATTATTCATAGAGAGAGGAAAGTAATAAAGAGATACTTGTGGGACCCGATTTGAGTTTCTTAAAAACGCATTAAATGATTGTAAAAAACTTCTAGTTTTTTAAATACTTCCTTTTTTTCTGAACTCTCTAGTTTAATAAAAAAAAAAAAAAGTAAAGACATAATAATTACGTTTTTCTCAAAGTAATTACCCTTATTTTATTCTAACCGAACAGCATATTTCAGCGAGTTTAAAATTTCACCAAAAACGTCAAAAACAACAAACTTTATAGCACCTAGCTACCTAGTCAGCATACAAACAAAGTCATTAAAAGAACTTTCTACAAACATTAGCTAACCAAAATCCTTCACCTCACACGACACATCTATATTGCAAAAGCACCCGGGTAGCCTCATAGTCGTGGAAATAGGACAACACTATGGCTGGCTCCGAAGTCATTAATAATGTGGAATGTAATTAATTGTTGTAAGGCGCATGTGAGGATTAGACATATAATTAATAATATGTATGACTGCCTTGGAGGAAAAAGATTGGGACTGTCATTGGTGGCCGTGACGAGGAACCCGTTGATCCAATACCTAAACTAAATACAACAAAATCAGTAATATGATTCCACGATACAAAAATAAAATGAAATTAAATAAACATATAATTATATAATCCAAATTAAAAAAAAAAATGGGTAAAATACAGGCATGTAGTCCTAATATACTCGCTTTTATATTAACAAACTTACTTACATTTTGGGAATTCATAATGCATATAATTCGCAGACGCTATTGGGTCAAACGCGTGCAATTATTCACAAGAATATTTGGCCTCCAGAAATGAATGTACTACAATCATAACTTAAGTTATTCATGACTGCATTGACATACATCATGGGTCTAATTTGTTACACGAACATGAGTTGTCGGTTCAACTCATAAACATCAAACAGGATTGTCGTAATGTATGCTTATTATTATCAGAGGCAAAGTTAAAATAATGAACATGAACATTTGTAAATTAACTTTTTATTTTCGAATGATATAGTATCGAATATAATCGGCTCAATGTAATGTAAAATGCATAATAACTATGACAATAAATAAAAGGTTAATGAAATAAATATCGAAAAACATTATTATAACGTAAATAGAAAACAGTTTAGAGGAAAGAAAAAAAAACGGATAATTGAAACATCTTTATTATTACAAAATTATTCAAAGGAGGGTATTGGGCAAAACCTACCGGGAAAATTAAGAACAAATTCGAATAAGGCACACATAATACGTTTTATCTTTTGAATAAACAACGACGAGAATATATTTACCTACTATGATAACAATATACGGAGATCCAGAAATATATGAAATAGTTATGAAAAAACAGATAAGGTTACACGCCGTTTTGTGCGAAAAACAGCGACAAAATATGCCAACAAAATATTTACGGTTTTCGTTTTTTTGTGCTATATGTTCCGACATAAAAGTATTTCCTCATAAGAAGATGTCTCAGAAAGAGGATTCGCAGCAGGATCGATACTCCATTACTAAATAGTTTGAAAGCGTACCTAGCAGATAAGCTAAATCTAGCATGTTCTAGGACAATGCCATTAGCAAACACTCGTTATAATTACAAAGTGATGAATATTAAAAGGGCTCGAGCAGAACATACGTGCAACTTCTAATCTCGGCCAGGACAGAATGAAATATCTCGTATGGTTTCTGAGCCATGGGACTGAATTGAAATATAAAGAATACCGGTATAATGAGTATGAAGGAGTATAGGTAGATATAAAGTAGGAAAGTTTTTATGCAAGAGAATATTTGCGTGGGCAAGCAGATTAATAGCACAAAAGCAATAATTCGCACCTAATCTGGTAATGATTGAGTTTAGCGGAGTGGTTGGGGTGGCGAACTCAACTTTTCACTCCAAATTTCAGCCCATTTATTCCCGTCAATTTAAGTTAACCGCACTTAAAAACAAACTGGGTGCCAAGTTCATAACACAATCGTACTTTCCGCACCTACGATATCTTCACGCTTAAATCGATGACTGAAACCAGATTTGCCGGAGGGCCAACCAAAATGATCATCAATCATGGAAGTCACCGAAAAGCAACATGAAGAAAAATAAAGTTTGTTAGTGTTAAATCATGTAGCATACTTGGTCTACTGTTGTAACGTTTTATCCGGCAATATTTTATCCCTCCCTCATATTCTTATTTGTTGTATTTATACCCACCTAGATACAAATACTACATTTTTTTAGTTTCAAATTTAACTGAAGCTTTTAATTAAATTAAAAATAAATATAAAAAATGTTATGGTTATGGAAGGGTGTAATTAAATAATACATATTTCAACAATATGCTACTTAATCTCAAAATAACGTTTTGGACACCTGTCATCGTCACATCATAAGTTATAAATAAATTAAACTGCGCATATGGAGGGAAACCAAATTCAATGTAAAAAAAGAACAATGATAACTATCAGTAAGTAAAATATATTAACTGTGCTAAATTGCGCCTTTTCGAAACGGTACATCCATTAAAAATTTGACACATAAGTAGTAAATAATTAAACTTAAAAAAAAAAAACCATACAATACATATATATGTATATAGAGAGAGAGAGAGAGAGCTACTGATGAGCTACTGATGGTGTGAAAAACGTAATAATAATATAATAGTAATATTTTAAATAATTTATGTAAATTAAAACTCTAAAATATGTATGCTATCTCTTCCGTCTTCACTCTAAGGCTGATTTTGTTTAGGAGGTATGGAGGGGGTGGGGGGTATCTTAGCATTCGTATGGTTATTATTTATATTATCCAATATTAGGGAATCTATTTTTATTTTCTAATAATTTGATACTCTCCAGGCTATTAACTAATTTTCTATCATTTGTATTGCGTTGCAATGCAATCTTATATGAGTTGCAGGTAGAATTGGCTTGTTTTTTTTTAAAGATCTGATTTGCATCTAATTGATGATTTTCTATAATGTTATGGGAATAAATCTTATTTTGGTAGAACAAATAGAATTGTGGGCAGATGTAAGCTGAAGTAACAAAATCTTTAATCACCATATGTGTAATAATTGTGAAGAAAGTTGAAGAAAATAGCCCACAACCGGTAATATTTTACATTCATGTACAGTTCAGAGAACTGAACGCTTTTGGACAACGACGTAAGCAGGATTAGCGCTACTGTGGATGCAGAGCGGGACTGAGTATTAAATGAAAATATCTGTGAGAGCCTAGGACTTGGACAAAACCGGGGAGGCCATGCAGGAACGTCAGCTTAAGTTTTGAGTTCACCTCACGAAGAGTTAGCAGGCCAACGCTAATATAAAATATATGGAGACTCGAGAGCGAAATTGGCAGCACAATGCATGAAAAGGATAACGCAGGATAGATAAGAATGGCGGAGTTGGTTGGAGGCTACTAAACGCTTAGCTGCACGACGGAGATTGAAGATAAATTACTTGACAGTGGTCGATTCGTTTTAGTCGAGAGAGAACGACAAACGAAAATTCAGCGATTTATCTATTTTGCTTTGTTCTTTGCCTCTAAAATTTTATATTTTTACAGTACACAAGGTGGCTTATGGACAAATACTATAGCTTGCTTGAGCCTTTGAAGAGAACTACCCCAACATTATAATAAATTATACCGGTCGGCAGCTGGTAAATATTTAGAATTCTATTATTGAAAGGAAGTCGGTTGTTAAATATTCTGGAAAATAAAAACGCTTAGCTATTATATTGATGACAATTGTTGGGCTGGCTGGGCAAGAATGCTGGAAGGGAAAGCAGTGGAAATCGGCATCCCCTACTTCCCTTCACTACTTGAGTCCAGTCTTGCATTGACCCGAGTAAAGAGTGTTTAACAATAGGCCTTACCTCTCAACCTTACGATCGGTTTTCTTAACCAGATTCACTGAGTCTTTATTCATTCATTTAGTCATTTATGTCACCTGGCTGAGATAACCCAGACTTTCTATACAAGTATATTGATGAAACTGTAGTTTTAAATGCAGTATCATCACAACATGAACACAAAAAGCAAGATACCTGATTTATTTTACAAGAATCCAAAAAAAAAAACTTTTAAGGAGATCGTTTTCATGTCATGGAAAAATCACATGGAAACCCCATGCAAAATTTCATATCACAAACTCAAAGAGGAGAAACTAAAGAAGACCAGGGCAGACAAACAGGTGAAAATAATGGTTTCTGGTTTTCAGACAAACAAAATCCTAATAAGTAAAAATCCGAATCTTTTATCTTCTAACTTGTTCGACTGAAACGATTCCTGCAGATCAAATGTTAAGAAATGACAACCAGATGTACCATCACCAGTATATTCTAAGTGAAGCATCGATTCGTTCCGAGATGAATTTCCCACGCACTAAGCTATCTGGCGGCTTAGTCAGGACATAAGTGCTTTATGTTTACAACGGAGGAATTCTTATCAACTACTTGACAGAAAATGGAGAGCACCACTCGGTGCCGTTCGCATATTAGCCGGGAACTAGCCAGCAGCAGGCAGCTGCATTAGGGCGATAACTTATAAATAGTTCTTGGTTCAAAGCACTGACGAGCGACGAATCAACAGCTATCCGAAATTAAACCAATGGAAAAAAATATCAATCTAAGGATGGATGATTAATATTCCTTTGACCTACACTCTGGTGCAGGTATGAGATCATTCTATAAACAATCTACTGCATTAACCATTTGTAGGCTTATATTCTGGTACCTTTTTGGTTCTCTTTCGGGCAAGTGATCAATCAAAAACGTAGGACGTGTGCAGGCTGAGCTAAAGTTAACGATTAAGACTATAGGACTGATGAAAAACTTATTTTAGTGACCAGGACAATACTTAAAAACAAAACCATGCATCGGCATTACTCGGTCATTTCCTGAATAACCAGTAAAATCGTAAAAGGCTTTTTTCATGCACAATCATCAAGCGTTCCATCGTCAACACAGAATGAACATTTGTTTTGTTGTTATAAACAATTTGTTAAGAAGGGGGCTTTGATAAGAAATACTGAGTGTTTTTACCAATAAGAATTTAAGAAACTAAGGCAGAAGACCTCTAAGATACTTACGGCAAGTCTTTCACGTTATTGATTCTATGTTCATTATTGCGTTTACATTTAACAAATAATGGTCAGCAGACACGAATAACAGCATAGTAAAGCCGCTAATACTTGAATCAACTGATTTAGAAAATGACATAACATAATTTAAATTAAATTAAACACACTGCCTTAATCTCCAAAAATATTAGGAATTTTCATTTTAATACCCTAATGAAATTCGTTACATTTTATTTATCGAACAACAAATCAAAGTAGTAGGCAACGTTTGGTACTCGAAGGTGAAGTAACTTGGAACACTGCTAAACGACGAGAGTTAAAATATCTTTCATGGCTGAAGTGGAAATACAAAGCAGAATGCAATACCGAAATTGCCATATTTTAGAGTACTCTAACTTCTCAAGGCCATTCAAGCTCTTGGTCAAAGCTTTTAGTAGTGGTAGTACCGAATTATGTAACTGTATGATCAAACCAGATCAACTCTATGAAGCGAGGGAACATACAATGCTAAGACCATAATTAAGAGACCTAAGCCAAAATGTGGTCAATTAGAGACAAGCAGCACTGCACTAGAAGACATAAACAAGTGGAAGCAAGAGGCTTGTAAGGGCGGCTAAGGGTCTTCTCGGTCAATAGTACAAAGGGTCATCAGTATATTTTCAGTATACATCCTAGCCTACATTTCCCAAATGACTAGCCTTGATCAAACCAAAGTAAGTATCAAAGCTAAAATAGCTCAAGATTTTTATTGAAATCTTGAAGAAATTTCGCAAGACAAAACACACAATATGCAGTTGACACGGTACTCAAGTCGAGGACAATAGTAACAAAAGAAAAATTATCCAACCAAAAAGAGAAAATATGTTGAAAGAACATAAAAATTCAATTGGACAGCAGCCTGCAAAGGCAGAGGGGGGAAGAAGAGGGCAAAAGATTGGTAGAGGAGGTCTATAAGAAAACATGGGATATAGAAAAATGTACTGATAGTCCTTTTTAGTGTTATGACGCCAAGGCTTTTTATTCGGCAATAAACTTCACCTTCACTCCCTCCAGGATTATAAACATCGCCAACCTAAAAGCTAAAAACCACCACCGCAAAAATATTTCATCCCTTACACCAGAGGAGGATAAAGAAATAAAAAGGAAAACTGCAGATATAGATGAGTTACAGCAGTAAATCTATACCAGCACATATCTTCTGAAGGATATATAACAAAGGGAAATACCACCTTCATACGGAGGGATATATTTCTTATATATGAGCTCTTCTAGAAGGAGCTAACAAAATAAATTGAACTAATAATGTTTCTTTCTACATAGATAACAATAATTAGTGGATTAGGACAGATCAAAACTTATAAAAAATAACAAAAAAGTATAAGTGTATGATAATACATAATTTAAAATAACATACAGAAATAATCCATAAAAATTATTCTCATACTTTTTGAAGCCTAGTTTATAATTTAACTTCATTATTCGTTGATTATGCTATTGAATTGTTACTGTCTATATCAGTGACACTATTTAATTTATTTTCTGCTAGGTTAAGTCTTACCGAAAATGTGAATGTTTCTCCCTACTATTAATGAATGCACAAGATGTGTACGCTGAACCTGAAATAGTAACACGCAAATCGTTCCTAATTCATATTCTCCCTATATTAAAAATTAATGCGGTTGTCATTATATGTGAGTAGTCCTTTTTTTAGTAACTTGAAATATTATACTAGTCAGCTACAAAGATCAAAGCACCTAATATATTTAGCTTTACATTAACAGCTATAGGGCATAACTTCCGTTTTATAATTTTTAAATTTTAACCTAGCAAAAACTGTAGTAACTTATCTGTAGTTTCTATGACAGTCACAATTGACAGTAACATCTCAAACTCCTCAAATGAACTGTGTAATTTATAATAAATACAACCTTTCAGTCAGTAAAAGGCGGTAGCATGAGCCACCAAAAAAGACTAATATTTCGGACAGACAAAGTAGAAGTTTGTAGAATAATAGTTATGAGCAGGGTTATGCTTGGGTGGCGTTTTCGCATTCGGGGAGGAAAAGTGTTGCGGTGGCACAATGTTCATTAATGTATGATATGATGTGAAATGCATGTACCATCAAGATCAATAAGGTCAACACCTAGTAGTTTTCTCTGCGGATATGATTTAGGGATGCATTGCATGTATTCACAACTCCAAACGCGTCAATTATAGCCACCGTCTCCGCAGCCATGAGATTACTTCTGAGCTTCTGTACTTCTAGCAGAGCCGCAGGGAGATTGTTCTGGTTGGGATTCAACCAGCCAGCCTCCTGAGAAGAATGGTTAGCTAATTAAATAATGAAGTGTATAAATACATAAATATAAATATGAAGTGAATCTAGTTAAGAAAACCAATGTAAAACTGAAATGTAACATCCTAGCACCTAACACTCCTCAGAGCATCCAACAGCGACAGCCTGAATCGATGAAAACATATTGGGAAGGTCGTATATTCGAGGCACTGTATCTTAGTTGGTAGAGCTCCCGGACTGGAAATTGGGGAGGTCCTGGGTTCAAGATCCTGACAATATATATTCCCTTTCGCAGTTAATTATTAATAACAGTAATAACCTTTTCTACATCCACGAATGAAATCAAACTTCTTCACTCCTTTAATCAATGTTGGGATACACTTGACGCTGTGACAGTTTAACGAATGGGTCGATGGCACATCAGGTAGAAACAAAATGCCAAGGATTACGTTATGTATCTGACATCTCAATATTTTCTAGGCGGGCACAATCACATCACCTTGAGATGATCTAAGAAGCACTGTACTCGACAATAATAGACAGTTCCGAACCAGCCTAGGCTAGGAGAAAGGTTGTGATGCAACATAAAACAATAATTTCACTACAGTCGTTTCCGACAAAAAAAAATAGTTTCTAGAGACCAAAAAAATACAAGGACTGACCAGCATACAACGACATACGACTTAAAATCTATCGTAAAATCGAGTCTACCAGACAAGAGTAAAAATATGCGTGCATTACACGGTTTCAGATATTTAATGATAATTTATAAGAGATAACATAATACCAGTTAATAACATCACATGTATAGAAAAAAAACGAGCAGCTTTTTTCTTAGTTTTTTATCAATGAAATATCAATTACAATATCGAGTTCTCGAAAGGTTGTAGGAAGTGAGATAAGAATGTCAGTACTGAGTACGGTTGGTTGTCTTTGGAGTGTCACCAATAAACCTTGATAATTGATTAAAACAATTTTAGTCAACAACCTGTTGGGAAGGAAGATAAAAGTTGTTTTAAAAATGTATTATGAATGTTCGGAGAAATACTGCAATACAGAACTGTAAAATAATGATGGAGTGTGAAATGGCTGATAAAATTTGTCGTTTCTTTTTTAAATATTTGATTAATATTCTTTTGGCAGTCCTTGAAAACAGTAATCAGCGCGAGGTATTCTGTAGAACGAGAAAAGAGATAAGAATGTCAACCATGAGTACGGTTGGACAGTGATTTCTGATCAAAGAATTAATACAACAAAACATCAGTGCTAAGCCATGAAAAGTTGATTTGAATCTTTATACGAGCGTTTTTTTCTATCACAAAGACTGTCACCGTGTTTTGTGATGTAGTCAACATCTTATCCAATGTAATTAGGTCGGGGAGGAGAGTTGTAGAAATTAACAAAAAATAACATAGCGTAGTGATATGACTTCCTGGGGACTGTTATTTGCTATAACTCCCCCCCCCCCCGACGGCAGTCGATCAACCGTATCCAATCCTTTCAATAAAAAGTCACGAGAACAATAGTAAATGCCCCTTATTACGTCAGCAACAAAACCCTTCATAACGATCTTAATAGACCTTACATTCTTGAACTCATCCCTTCCATGTTCACGAAATTCCATAGTAACTTATCCAAACACCCTAATCCCCTAGCACAGTCATTGCACTGCGCCACTCATCCGTATAATCCTCCTCGGAGACTAAAACGGCAGTTGCCTCGTGACCTGCTATAAATGCGTAACAGTGGGAGTCCTGGCAATGGCCAGTTTCTCCAATCATGTCCTGAGCGTATGTGGCTCTCACGCTCTTGGCCAGCCTCCGCTGGTACGTATCCGGTGACGCGGCTTACGGAGGAGCATGGGGGGCTTCCCAAGACTCCGCTTCCTCTTTCGCATGCGATGGAGGTGACAACCATGTGTATTTGGGAGGTTTCTGAGCTGTTGGTATATACTGTATGAATGATCGAGTGAATGAGGTCCAATGAGGCAGATTTTAATTTTATCATAAAGTTGTTGTAGTAGATTATAATTTAAAATACTGTTAATGATGGGAAATTAGCAGATTGAAAATTTAAAATGCTCAAAGATTAAATACGGAATAGTTGAGAAATATAGAATGATTCCTAGGCTAAAGTAACCGAGATTCGATCATCTGACCGTTTACAGGAAACATCATCATTAATTTATCAAACGGTGCAGAAATACTTAATATTTATATAATGTATATTAACTAACTTATTTCAATCATAACAAAGACTATATTTTCAGAAACGGAAACGTTCGTGACCATCACAATAAAAGAGACATGCCAAAATAACAAACCAAAAGTACTCATCAATACTTCGAACCAGTGGCGTAACTACAGGGTGGCAGGGCTGGCAAAATGCCACGGGCCCCCGACCCCAGAGGGCCCCGGCCCAAGTGGCCGCGAGCTCAGAAATATTGTTTTAATATTGTACCTATTTATAAAAATATTAAAATAGGTTCAATTGAAAATTGTTATTGGTTGTGGGTAACTAAACTACTCGTAAGTATAATAAAGCTTAATGATACCCCAGGTTTCCATTAAAGGAATTTGCCACGGGCCCCAGATGATATAGTTACGCCACTGCTTAGAAAACACACAAAACCCATACCGTGATGATTGCCTAAAAAGTTTTATGTATTAAGGCATGTTTTGGAACTGGGATAAATGCTTCCCATTAAAACTTTACATACAATGTACTATACACCTAATGTTATTATTATTCCATTATACTCAAGGGAGTTGGTGCAGTTGGGAAATTTATTTTCTTATCTGCCCATTAATCTTCAAAGAACCGTTTTCCTCGGCGTTACCAACATCGTTTTCCAGTTTTCTCCCTACACGGAGATCGTGCATTGCCTGGATGACTCGCAGATAAAAACGTGCTTTATTAGAATAATCAATAATTAAGGTTTCGGTTATCTCGAGATTCCTCGAGATTAGAGAGAGAATGAAATAATGAAGAGGCGAAGGATCGGAACTATGTTATGGTGTACAGCACGCAGTAGATAAGAAAAAACCCATTGCGTCCCAAAAAAAAAAGTGGTGAACTATGGCCTGGAGGGACCCCGACAATTGAAACAAACCTACAAGCATAGACATCGCGTGTATTTCCTGGCCCTTTTCAAATATTAAATGGCATAAGGCTCCTACATCACCCTCCCCTCTGCCTTCCAGCAACTGATAAATTTATCTAATTAGCACATACGTCATCCCGGCTCTCTCACAGCTGAATATGAAAAAATCGCCCTCGGAATCCATCACTTATGCAAAGGGAAACGGCTCTACCAAGTTATAGGTATAGTTCTTTCACCGTTTATTTTCGTAATTTTTTTCGCATCTTATATCTACGCATGATATATCCATGCAACGAGCATTAATACACAACATGAATCCGTGGCACAATAAACCTGGTTGAGGTAAGGCCAACTTAAGGTATCGAAGATCCTACACTAACTAGATTATCACCTCTCAAGATTATTTCAGATATCTGAACCAGAAATATAACGCTTTTTAATTATAATCCCTCGATGTTTCCTTGCCATAAATGTTAGATATGCATATAGTAGTTGTCGGGTTCAGATAACTGAGTATCCCCAAAGTGGGGAGGACACGCCCGCCGCAGGCTAGGGTCGCTACAACCTCATAGCCGCCGTCCGGCGAGCGCCAAGATAGAGATAAGGCGGGCGGACATGTGGTCTTTCACCCTGGCTGCCGGCCTAGTCGGCGTGCAGTCTAATTCGTTTTGATCTGACTCCATAAGATCTTAGAAGGTGTGCCCCGACAAAGCACTATGTTCAGGAGATGAGGAACAGGGTAGGTTTATAGGTAGTTTATGTGGTCTTAGAATGACCACGAATTCACACTCGGTGTCCAAGGGTAGGCGAAAACCGTCCGGATCCCAAAGGTGAGTGTGAACCGGAGAGAAGTAGACTGGATTGCTGTGGGAGACGCTACTGGTAAGTTTGTAGGGCCACGGCGACCGTCTTCCCACTAGGAGAGTGTGGGGTCTGACAACGCCGGACTAAAACATAGCGAGGTTAGGAGAGAGAGATGCAGAGGTAGTTGAATGAGAAGACCAGGGTTTTGAGTATAGCAGCAAGCGCCAGTGCAGAGAGAGAGAGAGAGAGGAGAGAGAGAGAGAGAGGTGTGGGAAAATTAAAGGAAAATTATTTTGGGCTAATGAGTCCCTTTCACTAAGGGGAGTCCCCCATTTGAAGGATCTATGAGAAGGATATAGGGTGTGGAATGCCTAAAGGAGGCGGGTAGAATCAGGAAGGTAGTGAGAGTCTACCGAGGGTGCTGTGACGTCATAACCTTTATTAAACATAATGAAACATAGATACATATTTACTGATACGAGAAGAGGGGAACTTAAAATTATTTGTAATTAAGAGGTGGCCACAACAGTAGTTGTATAAATAAATGTAGTGGTAGTTTTACCCACTAATTATAAAACAGTTTTATTATCAACTTCTTTTTTAATGTAATAGCCAATGTAATAACCTCATCCAAAACACTGACTAAGGTTGCTAGAACCACGCCCCTCCCTTTATAACTTTAATTTTTATTTACCTACTAATCCTTATTAAAGTAACACAAAACAATATTTCCTTTCAATTAGTTAAAATGGTTCGTCATACAATAATAAATATCCATGAAAGAAAAATTATAAAAATTTTGTCGTGAAATAGCTAAAATGTTATTAAAAGTTAGTAAAAATAATGTAAGATATTTATTAAAAAATGACCTACCAAGGTGTGGAAGGCCTCGTAAAAATACTTCAAAAATTCCTAGTAGAGTGTTAAGGCAGAAATTTGTTGCTGAAGCCCGAAAGACGGCAATAAAATGCCAAAGATTAACGCCAAGAGTTGTATTACCGAAGAATTAAGACGAGAAAATTTATCAAATGTAAGCTGTAGCACTTTTTCACGTCGATTCAGAGACTTTGGCTTATTTGGATGAGGCGCAAAAGATATGTTCGGAGAAATCGAATTCCCACTGAAAGGCATGGAGGTAAACAAAAATTTTTAAATTTTGACCACTACTGTGTATATATTTCTTACTCACTATTTTATTCAAATGTCAACAACAACTAAAGATGTTCTCTCTCCTTTGGTGGAGTTGCTGAGGGTAGAATAACTGCTTCATGGTATGCATGCATAATATTTCTGGGAAAAATCCCTACAGGAATTATGACAAATTATTTTATTTGAATAATAATAAGGGGCTATGGTCGGAGGAGAGGTCATCGAGGTGCTTGAGTGAATAGTTTAGTGTTCCCAAAGTATTGTAGAAGAAAAAGTCAAGGAGATCTGGATTTCGGTTGGGATCTGATGGCCAATAGGTGGCTGTGTCAGGAGAGATAGTGGAGCAATGTCTCCGTGTGAGTGAAGACAGCAAAGCACGTCCTCGGGTATTTGTGGATCTTGAGCCCCAATGTTAACCGTCGCGATGATGGGTCCTGGGCGGCTTCGGATGGCGAGAGGGCCGAGGAATTCGCACTCCATCTTTCCCGTACTTTCACTCCTCATCTTACTCATGAAAACAATAATCATCGCCGAACTGTTGATGATTTCGTCACTTCACCTATCCCTCTCTCACTGCCACCAAAAGCTGTTAACCCTCTGAGGTCAAATATATTCTAAAAAAATTACCTTATCGAAAATCTCCAGGATATGATCTCCTTACTCCTCGAATCCTCCTACAACTACCTCCTAAAGCCATAATCTTCCTAACCTACATTTATCACTGTATTATCCAAACTTCGCACTTTCCTCTCCTCTGGAAACACTCCATTATAGTCCTATTCACCAAGCCCGGTAAACCGTCCAATTAGCCTACTCCCTATCCTCTCAAAAATATTTGAAAAACTATTAAAACGCCTACTTCCAATTGTTGAATCCAAAAACCTTTATCCTACTCACCAGTTTGGTTTTCGCCAACGAGATTCCACTGCTCAACAAGGCCTTCGCGTTGTTGATCACATATCCTCGGCCCTTGAAACCAAACAGTATTGCACTGCTGCCTTTCTGGACATAGCTCTAGCTTTTGACAGGGTCTGGCACGCAGGTTTGCTTTACAAGCTCAAAGGATATTTACCGCAGACCCTATTCATATCCTACAATCCTACCTTTCAAACCGTTTCTTCCAAGTCCGCTGTGGTTTAGAATATATTAACTACTATCCCATTAAAGCAGGAGTTACACAGAGATCGTCCTGGGTCCTATCCTCTATAATTTATACACCGCTGATGTCCCCTCTACCACCAATACCTTCTTGGCAACATTCGCAGATGACACTGCAATCCTGTCAACCCATCAAGACCATGATATAGCATCCTAAAACCTTCAAAAACACCTTGACGAGATCGAGTATTGGTGCAACCAATAGCGAATCAAAGTCAATGAAGGAAAATGTTCCCACATAACCTTCACCCTCTGCCACAACTCTTTTTAAATTCCATTCGTCTCCCTGTGTCTGAGACAGTACGGCATTTAGGCTTCCATCTCGACAAAAGACTGACATGGAACCCACACACGAGGCTAAGAAGACAAGAACTAAACAGACACTTTAGACACCTGTAGAGACTATTTCGAAGGACATCCCATTTCTCAATAGAAAATAAATTACTAATCTACAAAGTTATACTTAATACAATCTGGACATACGCAATAGATTCATGGGGACAGCAAAAAAGTCGAACATCAAGCGCATCCAATCCTTACAAACAAAAGTCCTGAGAACAATAGTAAATGCCCCTTATTACGTCAGCAACAAAACCCCTCATAATGATCTCAATATACCCTACATTCTTGAAATCATCCCTTCCAAGTTCATGAAATTTCATAGTAACCTATCCAACCACCCTAATCCCCTAGCACAGTCATTGCAGTGCGCCACTCATCCCTATAATCCTCCTCGGAGACTAAAACGGCCTCCTCGTGACTAGTGCTATAAATACGTGACAGTGGGAGTCCTGGCAATGGTCACCAATCTTGTCCAGTGGACGCGGCTGACGGAGGAGCGTGGGGGACTGCCCAAGACTCCCTTTCCTACTTCGCACGCGAGGGAGGTGATAACCATGTGGACTTGGGAGGTCTCTGGGCTGTTTGTAAATACTGTATGAATGAGCGAGTGAATAAAAATTGTAAATATGGTATGAATTAGATAATTTATCACAATTACTTATAGCCTAATAGGGCAGATTGTAATTTTATCATTTATAATGTAATAAAGCTGTCGAGTTTATAATTTTTTTTTTTATTTGAATCAACAGAAGTGGGAGTCTACCAATAGGAGAATACCTAGTATTCTAATATGATAAACGGCCAAAAATTATAAAACAAACAAACATTTACAAAAAACTAAGGAGTTAACAACAACCTCAGTTAAAATACAACAACCTGATATTATAAACTGAGAGCATAAAAAAGTGGACCTTAAAATGACGTACTTAACCATTATCTATTGCAAAACTTAAATATTTTTTGCGTAACTTGTCCATTTAATCATTTAAATTCACAATAATGTTTAATTTACTCTCATTTGATCAGTTTAGCTTCAATTTTATCCATTTCAACATTAAAACATTTGAATTTCATTTTTTTTAAAAAATGGTTTTAAGTGTTGCTTGTGTGTACAGAATAATTGCGTTGTTGGAAGATGGAAGAAGCCAACCGTATGTTTCAAGAGTATTAAATATTTCAAGATCTACTGTTAGAAGGACGTTCCATCTAAAGGAAACAAAAGAATACGCAAGAAGACCAGCATCTGGACGAACATAAGTGACTACTTCTCAGAGGGATAGCCACTTTTTAGTGTTTAATATTTTACGCGATCGTCACACTACTGCAGTGGCAAGACAAAAACTGTACCAGGTAAGAGAAGTGAATGTTAGTTTGCTGACAGTTAAGCGAAGAATTTCCGAGGTTGGTTTAAACGCCAGAATGGTCTGCGCATGGACCAGAATTGCAACCAAAGCATAACACAGCTCGATTAAATTTTACCAGATAACACATTAACTGGACCGTGGAGTGAAAAGTTCTCTTTTCGGATGAATCATCGTTTTGTCAGCGACGGACGGCAGGGTGTGGAGAAGAATTATTGAGCGGTATACGGCTGAAACCATTTCACAAAGAAGGAGCTATGGTGGAGGAGTTGTTATAATCTGTGCTGGGATTAATTTGTAAGCTCGGAATGAATTAATTTGTATCTCTAACAGCTGATGGTTACAAAGAGGACATTCTTGCGGAATCTGTTGCTCATTTTGCACCATGAGTAGAATTTTTGTTCATGCATGTCCCCCTGTCCCCCTAAAGCAAGATTTCCCGATGACTGGAAAACGCTTCGTTGTTTAGCGTGACCAGCATGAAGAATACATTAAAAAAAAAACCTATTGAACATAAATGGGATTAGTTGTCAAGACAAATAAAGAGACGTACAACTTTACCAGATTTACTTCAGGAGTTAAGGATTACCATAACGGAAAAATACGAAAATACCCATCAGGAATTTATTCAAAACCTTATTAGGTCCATGCCCCATCAAATGCAAGCCATGATAAACGCAAATAGCGGAAACATATCCTATTAATTTAAAATTTCGTCGATTTCAAATTACTTAATGAAATTATTTTTTTAAATACCATTGGTTTTTATTTAATTTATGCTTGTAATATTCCTAGTATGTTTCACATGCCCTGTTATTTATAACAAATTGATTGGAAATCAGTACAAATACTGCAGGATGACCACTTTTTTTTGCCTCTTAGTGTATAAATAGCTGTGTATAGAGATATATCTTGAGGGACGGAATTAGCAACAGCACGCACCCGCAAAAAACTAAGCCAAGCTGAAATATCGATCACGTTGATCAACATTTTGAAGAACTGCTCGAAGAGTATTAATTAAATAATTCAAAAATAAGCAAACGGCGTTTTTAGCCATTTCATAGCATAGTCCATTCTATTTCCAGTTATTCTCAGAACTCGTCTCGAGCACAACAGACCTGTGTTCAGTGTTGATATTATTATCTCACTTCCTTTAAACGAAAACCACTCGAACACTTGAGATTGTAAAACATATTCCATTGATAAATAAGACGATAAAACTAAGCAATAAACAAGGGTAAAAAATAACTATAAAATAAGGGCCATTCTCCCCACAATGGCAGCTGATAGATAAACTAAATACTAATATGTATTAGCCAAAGCAAAAGTGACAGAGCTAGAAACCTCTTATTTTTATGACAAGAACAGGTATAAAAGATATTTTAGATAAAAACAGACACATTAACGAATTAGAAATGGCTCTTAATGACTATCATATGACTAAAGAAGACTATGGACACCTTCCACGCTACAATGGTGATCCAACTAATTTAATAACATTCATTGAACCACTAGAAAAAATATATTCGACAGTATGTGACGAAACCATCACCAATAGAATACATGATGAAAAAAACTCATACAAATAGCTCTTTCTAGGCTCACTGGCGACGCGTAACAATTATGCGTGTATGAAGATTTCTTATCAATAAACGACTTACAATTACATTAAAGAAATCACTTTAAGGATAGTCGGACAACATCACACCTACAGTATGAAATCTCTCAGATTCATATGTACAGAAACGAACACCCAATAGAATTATCCCACATAAAATTCTTATTCAGAACCGTATGATAATTGACACCTCAATATGTAATAAACAAGAAATATTATCAAAAAGGTACTAATTGTAGACCACGTTCTCAGAAATTTACCATCAAGACTTATGGACGCACTCAACCGTTTTATTATTAACGACCTGATACAAATGAAAAACGTTTTGTATAATAACTGTAGGATTATACTGGAAGACATGTATCCTCAAAGAAAACACTAGCAACAGTCAACAAGAATCCCGACATAGACAAAACAATTATAGGATAAATGAATATAATGGGCAACAATTTCTACCCCGACAGTACCAAAATAACTCTAGAAATAATTTTCAACAAAACAATGACTTTGAACATGACAATAACTATCAGCAACGTCATGAACTCCGTCAGAACTTTAGAAATAATGAAGAACGACTTAACTTTCAAAGATCTGAACAAACATCATTCCCATCACAACCATTCAATCCACATTCACAAAACACCGTGCCAATGCGAACTGATCGAAGTAACGAATTAAATCACTTAGACGAAACTCGCCCACTAGAACAAGAGAACGAAACATTTAAACAGAAAGTTAAAGATTTGGAGGACAAACTTGAACATTTTTTTAGGACTAGGCAAACCACAACCGTCCCCCAACAACAACTAAAACTAGTGAAGGAAACTCCATCATTTACTGACTTACTCGGAGACAATTGGTTAATAGACACAGGGTCAGAAATTAACTACATACACCCATGTTCCGTACCCGTAGGAACTGAAATTAAGTCAGAAGATTTCATAGTAGTAACACCAGCTGGTAGTGAAAAAACAATGGCTCAGTCATTCTAAATTTGGCAACAGGATTGGGTTTGACCCGTGATCTAATAGTTAGGATTAAAATTTATAACTTTAGTAACAAATACGAAATATTATTAGGGATGGAAACAATGCCCAGGGGTTCAGGAATTAAGAACGGGAGAAGTTATATAACGCTAAGAATATTGTAATGCTAATGTTATATATAATGCTAAAAGTAGAAGGGGGTTGAGCAGAACTGTATACCTGCCTCGCGGCTTCATGGAAGTCACTGATATTTTTAAGTAAGCAACCGCACTCCTTCCAAGAACTCCATCCCAATTCCCGAAACTACCCTTCTCTTATACACATATGTCTCAGCTTTAGTCCCCACTTGTTCACACTTGTTTCCCAGACACTACTCCCTAAACATCCGATCCAGTATGTAGTCTTAATATTTGTATATAGCCGTGTTTTGCTTGTACTTCCTAATAAAACTTTTCTTTCTTTTATTTTAAAATAATCTCCTCTACAAAGATTATTTAACTAGTCATAAATTGAGAATCCGAATGTTAGGCAATATAATGCACTGACGAATATAATTTTAGTATTTTCTATGAAATATGAATACTGGTGAATTAAATACCCCAGAAGTAAAGTACACAGTGATTGAAAAATCAATAATCCACACAACAGTTATCAATCTATAACGGTATACATTCCACGAGAATAATGTAATGAGAGAGAAGTTCATAAATACATTGTATTTAATGCTTATATTTCCCGATATAATCATGGAATAATCTCACTATTCCTGGCTACAAAAGGGTAGCGCGCAACTTTTTCTCCTAGCAGAAAAGCACATAGGATTCAAGAAAATAAACGATTGGTTAGACAAACCTCTTAACGAAAAAGTACACAGTGCATAGTTTATTTTCGAGGAAGCCAGGTAATAATTTAGCACTCTATTAATCAACTGAGCTCTGTAGACGAGGCTCATTATTTTTCATGCGAAACTAGAACATATGCGAGCACTGATTGGACAAGAGTATTGAGGTTTATTACTAGAAGGAATTGTACGTATAACATGTGCAGCTTTACTATGTTATCCAGGTTACTAGGAAATAGGTGATTCGGGGTAGCTCGTCGTTTTCGTGAAATGTCGGTAAATGTTGCGTACCTAGAAGGCTTGTGCATCCGGAACATGACAAGCTAGTACGGGTCGGTTACCTGCTCTCACGACCTGTTTGCTTTTATAGAAGTTATTTTAATTGGCCCTTAATGGAATGAAATAATGAAGTTATAATGGTGATTTTAGATGTGTAAGATGGAGAACATATTAATGGAATCCACAACATCAGGGACATCAAGAAAGCAGGTGTATTTAAATAATCTTAGTATGGAGTGTTTATTAAAAGAACTTGAAAAGAAAAAAGGACATATGATGGCCACTTTCAAGAAGTATAGGAGATTCATAAGCTCCCAACGGAACAAATGGAACCGAACAAGGTACGTCGAGCAATGGCAAGTTGGCGAGAAGGTTTATCGCACCACGCACCATGGGAACCCGACCTGGCACCCGGTCGGAATTCGACAGACAAGTAAGAACCTGGAACACTTCAAGGCTTGTCACGCCATAATCCGTGGGAACAAGGCTTAATTACATAATAACTACTTTCCAAGCACCGTTGGCAGTAAAAAGAAAATCACACACACCTTCGCTCCGCAAAATCGAATTAGATAAGCCCACGGTGAAAGAAATGCGAGCCCATTCAGAATAAAGCCACTACTTGAAAAATATGCAATCAATATTTGCTTAGCACACAGAGACGCAGAGTAAAAAAAAAAAAAAAAAAATGAAGCTGAGCACACACTCCAGGAAAAGATAAAAGATAACTCGTGAACCGCCCACTCGGATGTGATATCGTTATCAGCATCCTCCTCAGCATGTAAACTCTAGCTGTAACTAGTCTCGGGAAACAAAAATGATAACTTGCAGTAGTGCCCTTGCCTATCTACAGAACAAATAGTGCAAGCTTACATTTTTACTACCCTGCCCCACCGATATTATTAGAGGCAAAATATTCCTTTCTTATCTCCCTCTTGAATTACGTATGGGAGGAAATATGAGGAAGCTGTTAGTCAGGCCTCAAAGACTAAACAAAATCAAGCCATTCCTTGAACATAATTTTACGGACAATAGAGTATATTAGTAAACCTATTATGACGATAACTAAGACCTACAAAACTTATTAATTATTATTCATTAAAATGTATCTAGCAAGATGAATTACCGGACGTTGCCGGAAATATTTAATTCGGATTTTTAATTTTTATAATCTTTTTAATAGAAAATGGTTTTCATCAATACTTCGAATGAGTAATGAACAAAGTTTTAATTTAATAGTATTTAAACACATTTAGCAAAAATTAAAGGGCACAATTCCAATCTATAATATTAACGTTTAATGAACCACACATTATCTGTTAAAGATATATTAAATACTTAATATATATATAAGAATATTAAATCTTCCAAAACTATGATTATAGTAAATATTTTTTTGGAGAAAGTTGCTTAGGTCTATTTATAGATTTGTGTCGTGTAGTATATAGAACAAATACAAACTTGCAAAACATAATTTTAACCTGTTTTCACTGTAGTTTATCTAAACCAATTGAAATTTGAAATTAATTTTTACGCCATTAGCCCCCATTTGCGAACCACTGTGCCAAATTCGGCACCAGTAAAAGAGGTGCAATACAAACAAACTTTTTTACTGCTCATGTAACGATCCCGTGGATAACGGTCTTCTAATTTAATCGCTCCTATAAAATGTATTTCACGTTAAAATAACGTACGTAATTAACTGTACATAGCGGGAAACTTACCGGCATTATGTACGAATCATACAGTAGCCTGATAACAATATAGAAATGAGTGGATGTTTGATAGGGTGTGGGCAGCACTGGGCATTTCTGCATCATAGTAACATACGAAAGAGAGGTGTTAAAATCAGTAGAAGATTGCTATAGTTGAGAATAAAAATAAAAGAGAATGGTACAGGTAAAAAATCGTTAAAAAAAGTTAGTTGTTGGGAAGGGAACCAGTTTCCTAGTAGATTGTGTTTAAATAAGTTGGGATATGAATCCTACTAGTTGTATTTTGTATAAATTAACTGAGTTTCTGTTATTTAAAACCGTATACAAGTAACACTTTGGGAGTGAATAACTGCTATTGGAAACTGGCAAGTAATACTTAGTCAAGTAATAGAGAAGTCGGGGGGGGGGGGGGGGTTACAACCTACCGTGATTCCGTGATTGGCGGATGAAAACTAAGCCAAGATAACAGATGCAGAGGCCAATATCCAACCTCAGCTAAGTAGATCTGGCTTGATACTAATCTCATCAGCTGTCATCGATGGATCAAGTTACCCAACCTGCTTTGTCTTGGTAAGCCGGTTGAGGTGGCTCACCAGGCGGAATCGGCTTAGTAAATGGGCGCACCGTGTATGTATCATTAGATTGGATATATTTACATACACAGGGTGTCGTGTAAAACAATTTTATGTGTGCTAGTTGATAAAAAAGGAGTCTAACCCCGCCGTCTACAGTTTCTATCTGAAACCAGTACAAGACATGATTTTTCAATGGGTTTAACAATAAAACAATTTATTATCTCCATTTCAACTCAACCTAAGTAAATTAGATGTGAGGTTAGTTCCTTTATTTTATAAAATACCAGGAACCGCAGTAGCAGCTGAAACTTTACGGAGATTGAAACGTGGAAATCTCTAAAAAAAACTATAGACATAAACCACTTTTCTGAATAATTTTTCTCATAACTGCCGAAGTGATTCCAATATAAATTAAAGAATAAATGTACATGACAGCAAATAAACAAAAAACGAAAACGGGCGTTATAAAACTCTAATTATTTTGAGATGGGTTGCAACTGGACAATAAAAATGAGTTATTTGTATCTAGATTCGACCGTTAAAATGGAGTCATTTATCTTGGTTCCGTCCAAAATCAAAATTCAAGAAAGGCCATTATCCAAGGTATTTTCCAGAATTACAAACACACACAATTTGAGAAGAGGCAACCATAAGTAGCAGGAAACATGAGGAGAAATACGAACACCATTGGGAAAGTAGCAGCTGGAAGACTTCCAAGGAGAAATGCATTAGAAAAAGAGACGACACAGACTTCAGATCATAAAAGGGTTTATTACCTCTCAGGTGTACAGCGGATTCCATTCAGCCCCGGTTCCCGGCAGTCGGTATTTCAAGTAAACGCCAAGGCAGAAGTTCCCTGTTGTGTTGGATAGTATTGTTTAGCGTTCAATTGTAAAACATCAGGTGCGAGAATGTACAAGTCACGTATGACTAAATTCGTCATGAAGCCAAGAAATAACTTACATCTAAGGTTTAATTATAAGTACAGCATATTTTTATTAGGGCTCTCTGATCAAGAGCTGATTGTTTGGTTGGGAATCGGGTTTAATCATGGTAAGCCCTAAGGTGTCTGCCTCTCTATTCCCCTGTTTCAACAGAAAAAGATATAATGTCAGAAAATATCACTTGGAGGTATATATAATACTGCTAACCCAGTATTAGCAGGTGGCAAATGAGCTGGACACCCTCATTGAAATCATAGTAGAGACTTATCATAATTAAAAAAACAGTCGTTAAAACTGTCAATATAATATTTCGTAGTGTTTTCACAGCACTTGTTTTACCTAGAAACAAAATTTTTTGGGTAACAGTTATATTTGATGTTATAAAACAGAAAAAAAAACGTTAAAACAGACAATAGTTATTTATTAGTAAATTACTTGGAATTGCAAAAGCTTATATAGTACATATTTTAGTGCACATATAAAGGAATTTAGTTTGTTATTTGGAAAGAATATTGTTAAAGCTGGGCTCTGGTGATCCTTCCTACCACACAAAGCTATGAAAACATTATATAGTATTAAATGCATGAGGTTATATATTGATAAAGGAATAGTCAGATTAGTTTCATATTAAAAGTGCGTTCAAATGCTGATTTACATGTTGGCCATTTGTAAACAACAATTACATTTTTGGACGATATAACGATTATAGTAAGAAATAGACAAGCAAACATTTGAAGATAATTTTGGTGGACAATAACAAAATCGTTCGCGTCCCTAAATTCCACCATAGAAAAAAATTGAATTTAAGTTTTTAATTCACTGGAAGGACGTTCATATAAAAACAATTGTTTTGAGATCCAACATTGATTTCTTTCTTTGATCAAATATGAATTTATCCATCTAGAAATAATTAAATGAAAATCTGAATACAATTTTAAGTAGCTATCACGAATTTCCTATCAATAAAATAGTTTTCAATCATTCCACTTAATTAATCCAAACCGTAAAATAAAAATGACGAATATTATGCCACATAACAATTAATTAATAGGCTGAAGATGCATAAGACCCGAATGTAAGGTAACTCCAGTGACATACCGATAATCGGAACAATGAATAAGAAATAAAGAGAAGGGTAGGAAGGAAGGGTGGAAAGAGATACAAGTAAACATACGTACTTGAGAAATCGTACAGGCTAGTAGGGCAACCCTGGGAATACTAAACGCCTCTTTTCCCCTGCAAAGGAAACACATACATCAAGATAAGAGCAATCATACTGGCCTGGTAATACAGCTGCCTTCCTCCTTTCTAAATAACAATATATTACAATTTATAACACAAGGCAATAATTGAAATAATGTAACGGTTACATTACGGGAGAATGATTATTATTATTTGTTCCGTGAAATAGCACCCTTCAAAACTGTTTTCGCGTCTATATCTTAACTTAAACCGTACTCATTGAGAGACTTAATTGGTGGATTTAATTCGATTATTATATAGGAAGGTTTAAGATTCAAATCGCGATTCCGACAGTGAAATTAATTCGTTTTAAGCTCGGACAACAGAAGTGATGGATGGTTTATTTGTCATCTCTAGATGCACTGAACGCAGGTAATTAATTTTTTTTTACCTTTCTTGTGTAAATGTGGTATGTGAATAATAGAAATAACTGAATTGTTTAAAGTTAACTTTCAATCATAAATAAAAAATTACTGCCGGATTGTGGAATGGTATAATTTTTATTGTCTTTTCACAACTTATAACTTCTCCTTTAATGTAGTAGCGCTTTCGACGTGGGATATATACCTCATCTAAAACACTAGTATATTTTTTTATCTATTTAACTGAGGTTGCGACATCCTCGTGAACATATAAAGTCAGTCAACCAATTGGAGATAACTAAAGATGACATGAAGAAGATGAGCTCTATGCCCTGTTTAATAATATGTAATATCCGTGTTATCAAGAGTAATATATATATGCAAAGTCATATGCTGCCGTTTTCGCAGCTTCAACATAGATCGTATTTAAAATATGTCATAAATCAGAATTCGAAATAGGGTGTTAAATCTTCGGTCGAGAATATAGATCGATAGTATTTTATGAGTAGTAGGTTGAGAAATTTACGTATCCCAGAAGCTACTTCGTAATGAATGCAGCCTTCGAGGGTCGACTGTGAGGATTAGGATTGATGTGAGATCGGCTCCAATCATTGTTGAATCATTAATACAACTGAATCAAGAAGAGAAGAGGGTCAGTTGTTTTGAGAGCCTTTATTAGCATATTATAGGTGTTCGGGGAACAAGTTGCCAAGTTGTGGGATTGTTGCACGGATACAACAGGTGGCTCGAAGCCAAGACCTGTTGCCGAGCAGAAGAGCAACAGGCAGGCAAGTCCAAAAATAGAAGAAGCAGAAGGTGGTTCCCCGCGGAATATGTTACTTTCGTGTACGTTTGAAGAAATTGGCAATAATGATAGTTGCTTTTTGAATTTGCTAATTCTTTATCTGGACTGACGCTGATGATATTATGGAACATTTGAACAAGTACTTGTCGCTTATCTCACGAGTGGAGAGTATTGCTACAGGAGTCTAAGGCGGGACCGGAATACAAAAAAACAAATACGTAAAAAGTGATTTAAAAAAAAAAGGAATATAGGGAGGGTCATGTTCTCAAGGAGAGGGGAACCGGAATCTTGGTATTTTAGGGCTCATACTTAGTACCCATAATTTGAAATTATTGCCAAGAAGCAGACAATTAAAGTTAGTTATTATTGTGCTAGAAAAATCAGTGTACTGGAGATTAAGTTAAAGTGGCTATAAATTGATAAAAAATCGAAATAAGATGAAACGACCAACAAAAGTACTAAAACTTTTGACAGGGCAGTTAAAGAGAGCACGGGGAGCGACTACTAAACACCATAGACCCCGAGACCTAACAGGTCCGGATGACATCCTGAATGGTGTCATATGAATAGCTAAAATAATAAAGAATGTCTTTTGCGTATAATGATAATAATTATACATTGAAATCTTACTTAGCTTTTTAGATGAGCAATTAGCGCTATATCTACGGCTTAAGAGTACAAGAAAATACATTGCCGAACAATTAGGAAAATATTAGCAAATCACTTCAAACAAAACTGCTACTTTTTTTATCGTCATAAACAATACCCCGATGAAATTTTGGCAATGAACGAACTTTTTTCATAATCTACCATAAGGTGTAAGATACCTTTATCTAGTCTAGCATGAATACACAATACAATTTATGAGACCATTGAATTTAGTAGTGTTCTGAGCGATAAAACACAAAGCTCCCATACCTCTAGAAGGATCGATATCAGTATCATATGACTTTATGAAGCAATTTATTATTTACGATATATTCCACCCTAGAGGAATATTCTTCAGACCGAGGTCTATTTAAATAAATAAGAGGTAAAGCAGTATAGAGAAGTATTTACAATGCAAGCTTCGAATTTTATACTTCCCTAAGACAGTTCAAAACTTTTTTACATTGTTTAAGATTTTAAATAAAAAGATTAGAAAACAAAAAAAATAATTCCTTGTACGCTTCATAACGATTCACCGCAGACAACACTCAACCCAAGCTCATTCTGAAATCCAGTATTTATACTTATTATAATATATAATACTTATTATTCAAATATTAATATAGATAGTTTTACACGGACTTTTTTTTAGTCAGGAGAGAATTTGAAAATAATATCCTCCTTATATGTCAGTTATATACCAATTTTACTTAATTTATTTTAATTTCAAAATTAATGTTCATAGATCAAGTTTTTTTTTTTTTTGAAACTAACTAAAATAAAACTTATTTTTAATAACTTATTGTTAATTTATCCTTAAAATAATTGCCAAAAAAAGTAATAAGAGGTAATTTCTATTATTAGGCATTTTAACTTAATTTCTTTGCTTTACCTTCCAAACTTGTGACGAGAAATCCTAAAACACTGCTTTGCTTACAATTTAGTTTGTTAGCACTCAATTGAAACAAACCAAAACATACACGGTACAACTCGGGGAGTGAAATTAGACAGATAAAGACATACATGCCCATTTCAAAGTAAAGAAATTATTACCTTTTTTTTTAATTGATTTTAATGAATAAATAACTATAAAAAGTATGTATCTTAAGTATTTAATCTTACGCTAAGTAAAATTTTAAACCTGGGAGATACATAGTATATGTAGATAACATATAATATGTAGATTTTAGTTAATATAAATATCAATATACCACTGCTATAATTAACTATAGTTTGAAAAGCCTAAGTAATCTTGTAGGGAATGTAAGGTGTATTTGCCAACTCATTAGAGGCTGTCAAGATGTCAAAACTACAAACTTGACACATACTAAGACGCAGACAACAGAAACAGAAGTTGCCAACAGTGAGAAGATAATGAGGAAGCTGTTTCCTGCGGCAAGTTATAGTATGGTGATGATGTGTATGTATTTAATAGGAATACAGGCTCCTGTAGGGGGTACTGTTTGGGTTAGAGTACGGAGAGTACAGACTTGTCCAACAAACTCCTTCGTCGCTCGTCGAGTTTAATATTCAAGACTCCGGACTCCTTTGTGTTGCGGTATTAATTAAGACTAACACAATGGCCTCTAGAACAAAAGGACTACGACGAGATAAAAATGTGCTCCAGTTAGGGCAGATTAAGAGATATGGGCGATGGGATGAGGGAAGAGGGAGGGAGGGCTTTTGTTGCCCAGGAGGATCTATAACTTTATAAGCAGTAATTATAAAGGGGCTTCCAACAAAGGGGGAACAGCCGCTGTCGGGGTTTCACCTAAATCGCGTCTTAGGCCAAAGGGCCATCTTTTCGCTGTACTTACACCGCATTACGAGGCTCCCTTTGATTGTATCCATTTTTATTACTAACATTGAGTGCTGCTTCTAATGGTCAAAGGAGAACTAAGTAGTCATTAGACAAACACGAGTGAGTATAAGTAATGAAGAACGTAGAGCACAGGGAAAAAAAAAAAAAAATCAAGTGATAAGCGTCGTCGCACGGGGATTAGGGGATTCGTAAGGCTGATTTTTTCATAATGTTTTATAGAGATATCAAAATTGAACCTTTAGCCGAAACATCGAATGGTCCATGTATCTTTCACTCACTAAACTGAACAGATAGTATGCTCACTAAGATTTTACAATTATTTCCTCAAATTTTCCTCCCCCCAACCCTCTGAAAAAGGCACATTTCATTCTAAGGAAGAAAACAATGAGCATTCCTTAAGGAACAAAAGAAAACATCTGTGATGTTATTGTAGCAGACATAGAAAACATTAATAATTATTAGCAATTTGGGTTTAGGTTATCAAGAGGCTGACAAAATTTGTGATAGTAATTATTTAGTTAAAGGTAATGAAGATAATAACGATGTAACATTCATGAACAGTGTAGGTTTTCTAGCAATATAAATACTTAAAGGGGAAAGGAACTGTGATAAGGGTAAGAAATCTGAACATGAATCAGAACGAAAATACTAAACGTGTCTACGGACAAAAAGTCCGGATGAAAGAAGAAGCATATTTGGCGCCTAGAAGGACCACGAATCAGTGTCAAACTTACGATGACAAAAAAGATGGTACTGGGACCTCCGTGTACACAAAATTATGTCACAAAAATAGTAATAAAGTAAAATGTGCATTAGTATCTAAACATGCACGCAAAGAATTGTTTGAACATTTCAGGGAGAATCAAATGGAAGAAAAATTAATGGTTGAAATATAGCCCGAAACGCAATTTCAAAAACAAAAATCGAAGGGTATTCTAGCTGTAATTGCACATTAAAATACACTATAAAATTCGAGAATCAAATTTATTCCGTATGGAAAGCAATGTTTTTGTCCACATATGGATTGCGGGAGTGGCAAGTTAGTAGCTTTAACTGGGCGAGGAAAGTTAAACATGGAATATGGGAAAAGAATGCGGAAAGAAAAACTTCAGGCAGAATTTCATGTAAGGGTGACTTCGTGAAGTCATTCCTCGAAAAACTTTAATAAACTCCCTCCCTACTACTGCCGATCGGACCGTTTGTACCTTGAGCAGACATTATTAACCAAAACTGACTTATACAATGCGTAGCTGTATGCCTGACATAGCACTTACGTACAAAAATGTAACGCAAGTGGGGAAACGCCGAATTGAAAAAATAATGAAGAAAATAAAAATAAGTTTGTATAAACCAAAACAATATCAGTGCAATATTTGCTGCCATTTTTAAAATAATAACGACAGTGAACAGGACTGGTCGGAACATTAAAAGCAAAAAGATTTAGCAAGACAATGTAATAATGAAGAAAAAAATAAGGTCTTGGCCGGGGAATGAACACGTTTTAACCATGGACTTATAAGCCTGTAAAGACCTGCCCGTCAATTTTCCCTAGTTCTCTATATTTACAAAACTAAGTTCACTATCCATAACCTCACTGTTTACAACACAGACACAAAACGCAAATTGCTGAAACAAATGCAGACTTGCTAGCTTCCACTTTTACCTCAATGATAGCTGACAATATAAGAAAATATTTAAACGATGGAAAACCCATAACTATTTTTTCAGATGGCAGTTAGCACTTACCCAAACAGGAATAATGTAATGGCTAAAGACCATAGAACAAAATTTTCTTGTCTAGCGTCACCCGAATGGAGTGTGTATTCAGTCCACACAAACATTTCATTAAATAATTATTAAAAAAACGAGAGCACAACCATATGAAGCACAACTCTTGTTTACTATTTCGTTTACTACTATAATGTGAACTTGAAATATTCTAGTATAAGGCCAGGGAAAAAACTAGGAGGCACTAATGTAACAGACATTGAACCTTGAAATATCCATCAGAGGGATTAATACATTACAAAACGGATTTAAATACTGACTACATAAAACATTCTCAACGACGGGGAATCTCAAAACAAGACAGCAGGTATGAGTTCCTAAGACTCCATTAGAGATTAAAAATTAAAATGATTAAATTGCACTAAAATCAGAGATTGTTGGGACTAATAAGATGATCTGCCTCATCTTTCCTGAATTGGCTTACCCGGATGATCAAAACTAAATATTTTCAATGTTTTATACGTAATTATTTTTTCCTGAATTACGAGTATGTTTTTAAAAATGGAATGAAAACTTGACTAAATTTTAACGTTTTTTTTTTTTTAAATTATGTTTTATACATATGGATTTTCCCTTTTAAATTTTTTACATAAAGTACTATTTTTGCCTTCTGCACTCTGTGATCCATGCAAAGACTGGATAATAATCAAACAAGCAAAAACATTAGCGATTGGTTGTTACTTTTTGTATTAACATTTCATTTTAACTTTCCCTTACTTTTCCTAAATAATAATATAATTACGGTTAAAGTTCTGCAACTTATGAAATACAAAACCGCTGCATAAATGCACGTTTAGGACTGCTGTGTAAATTCAAACCAGAATACTTAAGCAAAGGTTTCATAATTCAATAAAAAGTATCTTAAGACGGTAACAAGCAATTAACTGATAAAGCTGATAAAGGATTTTCCCAATTTCATAAAATTACTTTATTTTAACATTAAATTGTAATGAATAACCAAAGTTTAAAACTTTTTTCCTTCCTCCAGAAGGACTCAATATTTTTGAGATACGAAGTCTTGAGTCCGACATTATAGTTCAACACGCTAAAGCTTTTAATTTAATATACTACTTAGTATGATAGAATATGCATTATAACGTCGATTAATAATTGACCCTTCATATTTTTTTCCATAAGGTTTTTTTTACTTTAAAATCTCTCGGAAATCAAATAAAAATGATATGCCAAATATTATTCCTACGTGTATCAAAGATTGCATTTGCATCATGGCAGATCCCATTGCGTTTTTGATGACTATTTCAATGGTAACGTAATTAAGTGTTAGCAAATATCAGGATGCTGAAATCTGAAGCTTAATACCCTAATCAATATGATAATTTTTGTTAAACGTCGTCATTAGGGTACTAAAAAACTACATAAGTAAACCTTTAATGAGAAAGTGAAGATATTTTATTTGACACCCTATTAGTTAATGACAACAATGTTTTATGGAGGTGGCAGTATTTTTTGCTATCGGTCGAAGTCCCGCAAAAAAATCGAACTCGCAGGTACACATGTTTAAATAATCGCAAACTCGGAATAAAAGGAGATTCAGGGGCCGGGCCAATTCAACATCTTTAGGATGAGGCGCAGGATGAGCCATCAATTCGGGAAGGATCATTAAGAAGGCATGGTTGTACAGGATGGCGTAGATACACCATATATAAGTTAGGATTAGGTTGTAAATACGTATATTAAGGTGAAGAAGAGGATGCACTGATTGAATATTCTGTGAATAGTCTGTACAAAGTATATAAGGAATTTTCATTTTTTCTGAATAGAGAAGGTTTAAAAAAAGAAAGTAAGGTGCACTGACCAGAGCAACAATCCCAATTACACTAGAATACGAGCACCAAACGCCACAAATCACCATAACAGTCAGCCTCACGGGCCCGTCATAAGATTTCGATCCCAGGAAGGGGATAAAAAAGTTCCAAAAAATTGAAAAATCGACGAAACCCTAAAAACGTGGAAGACAGTTTTCGTGTTTAAGGTTTTTTTTTTTTACCCCGCACTTCAAGCTATCGTAACGTAAAACAGGTAGCCACCAAAATATGAAGCGTTGCGGAATGGCGCTCAAATGTGCACACATCCTAAGGAGGCCAAGCATGATTAGCAGGTTTCAATAAGATTAGCGGGTTCAAAGGGTTCAATTATTTTCTGTACTCAAGTATACAGGCATATAGCGTGACTTCGCATCCACTGAAGTTGGAGGCAACAGGAGAAGGATTACGCGGAAATGCCCTAAGCGGGATTAGACTACTGCCGGGCATGCAGCACTAATTAGCAACAATGCAGTCGGCCAGGTATCATTAGCCCTGTTTAAGTCTGCCTCTGACAGCGGCCGGAATCCTGGAAACCAACTAGAGGCACAAAGCTGCGGCCGTGTTCACCCTGTGAATATACTCGATGTAACTCATAGGCGGATTCTGTAACGTTACAGTCACAGGCAAAGCACATCAGCGCAACGCTGACGTATCACCACTAAGTCCACGCTTTTCACCATAGCGAGAGATTAGTAGATATATATGTATGGAGGAGATCTGTATATCCCTGTTTAGTTACCATCAGAGAAGGCCAGTTATTAATAACTGTTTTTTTTTTTATTCATAAAAAAGATATTTTTTATAAAATATAGTAACAAAGTGGAGTCAATGATTGAAGTAATATCAATTGTTTGACAAACTCTCCATCACGCGATTTATAAAAAAAAATACAAGAAAGAATAATTTGCTCTCTAAATCTTCCTAGGTTAGACGGCATTGTACATTAATGCTGTCTGACCTAGTATACCTGTCACTCGCCCACTTCTAACTAAATAAACTATAAGCAACTATAAATCGATGTCTATAATCTGGGGATCGATAATTCAACGATCGAAATTTCAGACGCTAAATATAATAGATCCAAGTCTGGGATTAACAAAAATTTAAAGCCACAAAGACAATCAAATGATTCTTAACATCGATAAAATCGCCAGACCGTTACGTCTTCAGTCAGTAACAGTAAGCTCATCAACTATGCACTTTTCTTAGGTAAATAAATAAATTTTAATAGAAATAATGTAATATATTAGTGTTTAATAGTTATTAACCTCGGGAAAACCGCTAATATCCGTGATATGAATCCGCTAATAGATGGTGACGCTCAAATGAGCAATAAGAAATCGTGTGTCATAGCTCACAAGAGTACCTATAGACATCTACTTCAACGAAACGGGATGCATCCGTCAAGAGCGAGAGAAAAACAAGCAGTGAGTATGCAACGCATATTATTAATCAAAATACCTATATTTTAACGTTTTTTTTTGTTTGTTTTTCCCCCATAACCCCCCCCCGTTATTATAAGTTATAGGAATTAGTATACGAGGTCGGTTTGAAAAGTTTCCGACCTAACAAAGCTTTTATTTTAGCTTTTATTTATTTTATTATCACCTTCATGTTGAGGTCGGAAACTTTTCAGACCACCTGTGTAGACTACCTAAATGAATCTATTTACAATAGGCCAGTATAGGCCCTGTAACTTAGCTATATTCTATACAATTTTTAATAATTTTACATTCCGATTTGTGATTAATACAAAAGTATAATGTACATTATACATTCATTGCCTAAACATGTTTAAAAGTGGTGGGGCTCACCTTATGAATCATAGATTTAAAAATAACTTACATCTAACAACAAATTCTTAACCCAATTTTCCTCGACAGTCGGTTGCCATCGATGCGGGAATGATGATGGTGGAGTCATAGAGTTAAATACTGGGTTTGTCAGGTGCTGCAACGAGTCAAAAAACTTGATGTGTTTCCGGTAGATAGCCTCACCCACCGACGGCACACCAAGCAACCAAAGTAACCACAAAGCAACGGGTGCAGGTCGGCGTTCTTTAACCAATGTCTGACCACTACAGACTTTTCTCATGACCCCATTCTGAAATTGCTGGAGACTCTTAGCTGTATCGCCAGTCAAGTGAGTATACAGCGGGGCACCGTACAGCACAGCTGGCCGGAGTACACATTTACTAGCTGCATAACTGCGACGATATGCTGTTAAGATAGCGAGTAACACTCATTTACTTACGTCTACCTAAGTTGATGATGATATGCAGATAAAATTTCACATACGATTTGCAACTCGTATCTCAACTCTCCACCCGCATGCAAATACCGTTATTTTTACTTAACGATACCGCGCCAGTCACCGAAACAGTACAAGGTTGAAGAGCAAGCAAGAGGAAATCCCTGGCCAACGATTACGCTGAGGCACGCGACGTTAGGACACAGCTCTGATAAGGAAGGCAGGGACGTGTACATGGCACAGACTTGTGGGTAATACTTGCCGCCTGCTCTATCTTCATCTACTGGTCCCTGTTAAAGGGTTTACACACTTTTATACCAGTTTATACTTCAGTCCCTGCGTAGGGCACACTCTTGTATCCCCTAGAAACTAGCTTATCCAAGGGCCTTCCATTACACCAAATATTACCTTTTACCGACTTTAATTCTGTTAATTACTAGCCAAAGAAATAAGAAAGGCCGAAGGTTCAAATCCGGTAAGTTGTTCTTCCTTAAAGCACGTCAAATCTCTTCAGCTAATGAATAAATTCGCCAGATCGTAAAATTTTAAGGGAAACTACTGTGTAGTCTTTTAGTTTCAATCTAACTAACAGAAAATATAGAATGTAACCTTCCTACTTTTCATAGATCAGGGTTAAGACCAAGTATACAATAATATGATAAGGCTAACAGTGAAATAGCTAATGTGAATAGTACATAAGTATGCAGGAATTCTTAAATCCCAATTAATTATTTTGTACAAGCAAATTCTATTTATTTTTTTTTCAAATAAAGATCTTATAAGAATAATAAGATTCGTTTTATAAACAAACAAAGATTTGATCGATGGATGAACACTTCTATCTAATAGATATTCATAAAAACGCCTACTTTACGTCTTCAAAAGTTAACATACATGACGTATCTAACAAGAGATAAGATGATTTACGACGCCTTAATTCCATAAACAAAGGAATACGGACATAAAGCAACTATCGGTGGAAGCTGGTGTTCGTCAGAGCCAAGCCTTATCGAGCCCCGAGCAGATGGCTCGAGATATCTTCACCACACGTGACACTCATGAGTGGGCATCATACAGACCTAGTATTGAAATTATAAAGACATTTAAAAATAATTTTATAAAATCAAATGGTCTGTGACCGTGTTGTTTAGTGGTCACCAGCCTAGAATAGTTGAATTTAGTGCCATACAAAGTAGCAAAAAATCGGCACAAAGCAATATAGGAAGTTTTACTAACGAAATAGTAAAGTACAGAAGGATCTCTTAAATTGAAACCTAAAATGCGTCGCACTCTCCAACTATACAGTGATAGACTCTGCAAGGCTCAAGTGATAAAAACTGAGTTTTTATGGTCATAATCACGGGACTAAAAAACCCTAACTTGGAAATATTGAAAGGACCCAGAAGATATCATTATAAGTACTCCAGACGCTCTCATATCCAGACAGCTTAATGCGTAACATATAAAATCAATTCCGAAATTTTTAAAATACCACGAAACAATAGGGAAAATAACATTTTATATATTTAAATAGATAATAACAGTTAAAATATAATGTTTAACTATTTATTCATTTTTACATTACATCAGAATATATCAATTCGTAATGAAATCATGAGTTAGATTTAAGTTAGCAGAATGTTGTGCGTTCTAGCTCCCGCGTTTTTCCTCCGAACGTCACTAGTTTATTACTACCTATGGATTGTATGTGGGTTATTGAAAGTTTCAAAAGAAAACACCGTAAGCTTAACCTTCAATCAATACATCCTAGTATTTCCTGATTAAACTAACAAATTTTTAGGCAGACTCAAATCAATCGATATAAAATATATCATTTACTGGCCTGCAAAGTCCTGGGAATCCGTCAATAATTCAACGTTTCAAAAATATTGAAAAAATTTGTTCAATGAAATCCATGAGACAACATTGATAGCGAATTAACTGCTATTGTAATAGGGATAAACGGCTGCGAAAACATTACTGTTACTGAATATGCTGAGTGGGTGACATGTGATGTTGGAGAAGGGTTAGGAGTTGACGAAATTATAGAAATTTTTAAAGGAAAGGAAGAGTGAGGATTGACGAAACACACATTTCTTTGGAAGAAGGATCCCATGCATTACACGTAAATTTATTTAATCGTTCATTTAATATTTATTTTGATTATTAGGAATATATATATTAAGTTCCACCGCAGACAATGTTCATAAGGCAGTGGCGAGGCATCGCGGCACGGGAAAGCTCAACAAAAAAACAAACAAAAACAAAACATGTATTCTTACTTACATTTTTTTTTAAATTGGTATCTATCCTAGTCACTTTCGCGTAATGTATTTAATATACTTTAATATATTATACAACGTTTAATTTATTTGCTTTATATGTATATGTTATCATTCTTTTGAGAATCTGGCTTACATCAATGTGATACAGTTGGGATTTTAAAGTGTATTGCGTTTTAAAATTACATCCTAAAAATATCAAGGAAATTTTATTTATTTCGATTTGGTACATTATACAAGGATTATTTATAACGCTTTTTTTATGATACCGTTTTTGGTATCATTCTTTTCAGAACGTCTCCAACAGTGTAATACTTTCAAATTTGTATTGTGTTTTAAAAAAAATAAACTAAATATATATATTACATAAGGAAAAACATCTCTTCATTGTTGGTTGCCATTAGACAGGAAATTATATCACCGATATTTACACCCGCTTGTTCCGAGTAGTCCTGGACCATCAGAACAAAATACTAGGGCTAGAGCCCTGAATCTTCAAGAATTTTCATACCCAGTAAAAATTTGGAATGCCCAATACCTCAGCGTAGAAGGCTTAAGAAGATGTCCTATGATCTGTTCATACAACTATGCGTACCTATTCACCCAGAGAGTTGCTGCGTGCTGCAAGAATGCATCAAATACCTAAAATTTTATTCCTTATTTTTATTTATTTTATTTGTTTCCTTGTTTGGAATGCGTACTGAATACTGATATATTAGGCGAAATAAAGTTAAATTGATATTGTTGGCCCTAAATCATTATTTTTCGGCATATAAACGGATTTATTTTTTCCTAACCATCGTTAACAAACTAACTGAGAGGAGCAAGAAAAAAGCCTGTGGCTTGAGAAATCGGAAATTCAGAGTGAAGCGGACAGGTAATAGATACGGGACCGACGTTTTTATCCGCATTATATCCCGTTATTAAACCGTTACGAGAACGTAAGTATCGTAGCCTGGTGTGCTATTATTTATTTTGATCGCACCGTACTTGCAAGGATAGCTCATGATGTATTTGTCGATCCTCTCACCTGATACTTAAGCATGTCGGTAACTGACGGGGCGGGAGGCAGCACCACTGCCAATGGACGTTTCATACTCCAGCCCGTGTCCCCGCGGAACAGCACACCACACTCCAACAAGTCCTTACCTGAAACATACAATAGTTCATTAGTTAAAATTATATACTAACACTACTACTGTTAATAATAAGATTACTACTTTTTTTGATGAGTGTTCGGCCTAACAAATAGCTGAATACCGTCCAAACCCTTTACAGATGCTTCCCATTATTATATCTTAGCCTTAACACTCCTAACATAACCCTGGGTGGAGCTGATTTTAAATTAAAAACTACATGAATAAACGATGATCTGCAATTTATAACCATAAATTTAAAGTTAAGCAAAGGCTGATTTCAGCAATAATTTATTTATATTTTACAAATCCAAAAGTATGGAGAATTTCCTTTGTTACTTTGTTTTGCTTCGAATCGGCTTATGTCGATGAAAAAAATGGAAAACCTGACTAAAAACATTATCTCAAAAAGTAGCTCCAGATCAATGAATGTTCCCATTACTATACCATTCAATATCTATAAATTATTTTATTATTAACTTTGTAACATATTTTCTCCCATATAATATATTGTATTAATATTTTACCTAATAACATAATATTTCCCTCATTATTAATTTGAAATATGTCATACATCTTTATCATAAATGCATTAATTCTTTCAAAATACATAATATGTGAAATTATATCCATCTGTTATAATAACATTTCTTTTGTCTTATTAGGACGTGTTGAAACGATGTCCAAATATGTTCCTTTTTTAAACAACAGTAACAACTTACATCTCCATGGAGATAAACACCATTCAAATCTAATTCCAAAGCTTATTTTGAGCTCCTACCATTATACTCGTCAGGATTGTCTTCCGCAGAAGCACGCAAAGAAAAAAGAAGAAGACAACTAGTATTCCTCGAAAACATTTATTTAAAAAACAAAAGAAGCGATTCAATGAATTGTCTGGGTTCTAGCCCTCGGATGGTACGTGGATTTCATTTCACTTGAAGCTCCCTCCTTGCCTTTGTTACATAGAGATAAACTATCTTGACTATACGGCAACTTATTGAGCTGCGTATTTATAGACATTGGCTGCTTCAACAGACGCGTAGTAGTTGAGGTCAGATAACATTGACAAAGTCTTATCTCAGGATAGCGATTAGTCAGTACTCGAGGTGGGGCGCAGGAATTTTTTCTCCTCTTCTAAACAACGACGTTCTGTTTTACTTCACAGGGTTATGCACACGTCAGTAGAACAGCGGGGATCGATCACACAGAATGCCGGGAGATACTGGAGAAAGTTAGATCTAAAAAAACTAGGCTTAGTTCAGGAAAAAAACTTTCATGTATTAAACTGGGTATATATATATATATATATATATCATCAATCATCGATTTTGAGCTGTTGTGGAATGTGGATTTAAAATTTTAGAGCCTCTCCATTCACCCTCGGCAAACTTGGCATCAGATACTTTTATTGTTGAATCAGTGTGAGGTCTATTGGCAGCAGGTTTTATCTTAACTCTGAAGAGGAACTTTCTTCTCAAAGCAAGAAGGATATGATCTTCTCAGATACAATATCAAAACAGGAAAAGAAAACACCACCGGAATGAACAATGTGTTGTCTGAGCGAGAGGTGAATCCTTGAATCACTACTCGAGACTAAAAAAAAAAAAAAGTACTATCAACCGCTCGAATACATTATTCATGCCGACATTTCGAAGGCCATATCTGACGGTCAACCCTAGGCTTATAAGTAAGGTCCGTCGTATACCATCACAATATGAAGGCGCGAAGTACTTTAGAATAATCGTAGAATATATATTCTGGTTGACTGGTTACCGTGACGAATTATATTTAGAATATTAAATTGGTAAAATAGACGTAACAATTAGTCAAATCAATCAAGGGGCTAATACTGAGGTTTGGCCAGCCTCAGGTAATGGCCAAGTTGGCTTTGGCTACATGTCAGAGATGCAGTTAGCAGCAGAGACAGTTCGCTGAAATGAAGGATATGGATTCGAGCGCTGCATTTGGCACTTCGACAAGATAAGGGAACCCGGCCCAAATAAACGGTACATGATGTTTAATAAACATAATGAGACATATATACTACAAGATCCATGGATCAGTACTCGCATGATATTTTTTTTTATTATTTAATAAATGTTTTTATTAAATTCTCGAGGGTAAAACTCCATAATAGGTAGTTGCGTGTGCGTCATCAAGGGTTTCGATGATCATACTCTCACTTGATTGAAGTTTTATCGAATTATTTGTATAAATGTAAAAATTTTAAAGTAGGTTCTTTAACACTTAACCATTGATCAATACTGTACATAGGAAATTGGCCAACACAGTTACAACTGTTTTTTTAATATAAAAAAAAAATCATTAATCTGATTTTATGATTTTTGTTTGCATCAGCCCATTTAATCCCTAACGTATTAAACATATTATTAATTAGCGTGTGGATTTTTAACTTGAATCATCATCCATACTCACGGCAATGGGAACCCTGGCCAGAATCATCATGAACATCGTGTTCCTTATCACTGAGATTTCTTACAACTTAACTCTTGTCCTTTGTACTATTGTATATCGCCCTCCACATGTGCCTTTTGAACCAATTTTTGAGATAAGCATCTTTATTATTTAATTAACAATAACTTTATTATGATAAAATTTCAATCTGCCTGATTGGGGGATAAGTAATTGTGATAAATGGTCTCATTCATTCGCTCATTCATACAGTATTTACAAACAGGCCAGAGACCTCCCAAATCCGCATGATTGTCACCCCATCGCATGCAGAAGAGGAAGCGGAGTCTTGGGAAGTCCCTTTCGCTCCTTCGTTAGCCGCGTCATTAGACACCAGTCAGCGGAGGCTGACCAAGAGCGCGAGAGCCACAGACGCTCAGGACATGATTAGAGAAACTGGCCATTGCCAGGATCCCACTGTCACCTATTTATAGCAGGTCACGAGGCCACTGCCATTTTAGTTTCCAAGGAGAATTATAGTGATAAGTGATGCAGTGCAAGGGCTAGGGAATAAGGGTGGTTGGATAGGTTACTATAGAATTTCATGAACTTTGAAGGGATGAGTTCAAGGATATAAGGCATATTAAGATCGTTATGAAGGGTTTTGTCGCTGACAGAAAAAGGGGTATTTACTATTGTTCTCAGGACTTTTGATTGAAAGGATTGGATACGCTTGATGTTTGGATTTTTTCCTGTTCACCATAGCTCTAATCCGTATGTACAGATTGGCTTAAGTATAACTTCGTCGATTAGTAATTTATTTTTTATAGAGAGATGGGATTTCATTTGAGGTATTCTGTACAGTTGTAAGCGTCTGTTCAGTTCTTGTCTTTTTTTGCCTCGTATGTGGGCTCTATGTGAACCGTTTGTCAAGATGGAAGCCGTTAAAAAAACACTAGTGGACAAGACTTGCGGCAGAGGGTAAAGGCAATGTGGCAACATTATGCTTCATTAGCTTTGATCTTATGATGAGATAAATAACTTCTTTTTTTTTTTTTTTTCTAAGCTCTCTTGTTAGAATTTTAGGATAAGGGAGAAATATAAAATATTTAGGGTGATCGGATCCTTGTACTAGGAGGACCTGCTTGAAGGTGGTGTGGGAGGAGTAAGGAGTGTGGGAATCCATGGTGGAGGTTGATTGTTACGGTACAGTGGTGAGAGTCCACTGGTGGCTGAGATAAATAACAATTTATTTGTAAATTTTTAAACCTTGAACAAATGACAGACGCGAGTGTATAAACTATTTCGTATTTTAGTTCAAAAATATACAAGCCATCTCCTTGGTCAATAACAATAACCTTAAGAAATTAATACAAAAAAACTATTGAAATCTGCTAAATGACCCTCGGTAGACTCTCACTACCTTCCTGATTCCACCCGCCTCCTTTAGGCATTCCACACTCTATATCCTTCTCATACATCCTTCAAATGGGGGACTCCCCTTAGTGAAAGGCACTAAGGGCCCTTCACCCAAATTATTTAGCCCAAAATAATTTTCCTTTTTTTTTCCCACATTCTATTTTTATAAGTTTGAGAGCTAAGAAAAAAAAAAAGCTAGATGACAATATACAATTTATGTAGTTGGCTCACATTTGTTTTCTTGGAGAAGGATGGGGGGGGGGGAGTCAGGAAGTTTTAGAGCTTGGACTGGAATCGTGCAAATTTCAGACGGATTGAATCACTTTTCCGGCAGAAGGCCCACTCTCCAATCGAATGTACAGCCGATACCTTGGGTCTTGGCAATAAGAAAGACTGATGACTGAAACCAGTTGGGAGGTGGTGCCAGTGGAGGACGACATGGCTCGCGATGACATCATGGGGTCTGCCTTGCATAATCATTCAGTCATCGACGACCGGAGGCTTTGCGACGTCTTCCACTTGTGGTATAATATATAGAAATGAAACTGTCCGTCAGAACTCAATTCTTAGCAATGGTATTTAAATACCAATAATTATCTTAGCATCTACTGGAAGAAGGACATCATAAAGCACCTCTTGGATGAATTGCGTTGCTATATCATATCATTGATAGAAAAACAAATAAAAGCCTTCAAACCATAGAAATTAAATTCCTTATCATCGGACAGCATCAATAGAAAAAGAAGAAATAGTAAATAAAGGAATGATGAGAAAAACAACCCCTCAATACATCCTAAACAAAACAATTCGTAGAATGAAATCAGTACGTATTTATGATTATCTATACATCTTTAAAAAAATATCGCGTGTAACAAGTTATTCATATCATCAATTAGGTGATTAGGCATATTACTGTGTTTTTAATAATGTATGGATTTTTTAATTTTATAATCCATAGAGTAGATGGGCCATTTCTAACTTTAGATTCAGCAATTTTAAAATTTGTGAACAGGTTTTATTATTGTTATTATTTTAATGATGGATTTTGTTTTGTCTTCGTATGCACAGTCGATGTTATATTTATTCGAGCAACTGAACACGTTTGACGTTGGAAACGTTTTTATTCAATAAACTATAATGTGGAGAGACGGTATATTTGTACACGTTTAATATTAGACATATATATAAATAATATAGTAAAATTCAAACGATTCCCCGTAACTTTTGAAATAATATGATAAATAACTTTTTGTAAGGCCGTTCTGACGTCTGACTTTACAAAAGGTCATAAGAGATCATTTAAAGAGATTATAAATTGTCTAGGAAGTATTTGCAGGGAAATTGCAGGAGCGCATGAACAGGGAACAGGAATATCCGAATATCGGAATACCAAAACCCGGGCTACATAGTCATTACTTGTTTTCCTACGAAACAACTAATTGCAGCAATTACACCGAAAAGGAAGAGAATTGGACAAAGGACTGGTTCCGTGATGAAAAACCGGCCAATTACAGCTAATTTCAATCCTTATTACCTCCACGTCTGCCATGATCTGACCGGTAGGGGGGGGGCTCTGAAAAAATATAAATATATTATGTGTTGAAAAGTGTGTCGGGGTAAAGAACCTCGCTTTTGCACCATGTTCAGCATTTTTTTTTCTACAATAACAGAAGAAACGATCGCCTAAGTTGGTTGTTTCCAGAAGAAGCGGTAAAGATCAAAGACGCTTGGGGGATGGAAATAACAACCCCTCGCCCGATGGGGATAACCGCTATCTACACGCTCCAACTTCAACACCTCCAAACGTCTGTGGTTCTCAATACAATTCCCCCTTACAAAACAGTACTAATAATAATAATAATAATAACACGAAAGAATCAAACCAATAATGTAATTTATTTAATGGTTTCCAACATTAAATCAAAGGTAGCTCTTTGAATGAAACGAGTTTGATTCCTAATATCACCCGGTGAGCACTCTATTTTAACGTTTTGTTAGACTATCATATGTAAAACTATACTATATGAATATATCTATCTAAATGCTGAATAATTTCTATTTCAAGCAATTAAATTAAGTGAAGGTAGGATTTTGGGCTAGAATAGAAAAACAATACATCTCGGTTTTCATAATTCCCTAGAGCCCCCCCCCCCCGGCTTTGTAATTCTGATTGAAAATCTCAAACAAACCTGTCTAAATTCACTAATTGATATTATCATCAAATAATACGAACCCGACAGCCATTCCTCATTTCAAATGATGCGCTCCTTAGCAAAATAAAAATGTTCTTGGCTTTATTGTGGCTTCTTTAAATTATATTTCTTTCCAAAAAGTTAAGATATTTTAGTCTTATGAGAGCACAAACTGGTTTGAAGGAAGTTGGTGCTGAAGCTGAGCATTCGCGTTTAATTAATATGACAAACCAGCCTGCCACTGCTTCCAGATTTGTTTCTACTTTTTTCGGTGTATATTTATTCTGTTTATCCCTAGCAGATTCCATATACTTTATTCTCAACACGGGTACTAAGCAGTTATCGCATTTGTATTGCCTGTTATTAAAGGAGAAGACATAAAACAGAAAAAAACGAAATGGCCCCCATATTAATAAAAGAATTGAAGGACGAGCAGTAATATAGTCCCAAATATATGAGGGGAAGTTAATTATTTGAAGGACTGACAAGCCTATACACAGCCAAACTTACATGAAGAAACAGTGATTTTCAAACTTTTTTTTTTGGCAAAATCAGAAAACCCACCATCAAACTATCCAACTTACAAATTTCATGGATTCACAATCAAACAGGTTTTTGTCTAGTTTTTCAAATTTGATCTGTCGTTTATGGGGACCATTGCGGATAATAAATAACACATACACCGAATATTCAAAGCCGACAGTCAAAGCTTATGTGTGGGAGTTCTGATCTGCTTAATTTTTAGTTTACATAAAAATTGGTAAATTTGAGACAGAATTACGTATTCGCGGGGTTTTCTCACAACTGCGGAGCAATGACTGGTACAATAAAGGCTGTCATGATTCAATGAAAATATATCCTTATTATAGGATATAATTTACAATAGTTATGTATATAATAATTTTGGTATGCAGCGCGCTTTTTTCCCACTATACTCCAATGGATCATCCTTAAACTTAAAACCTTAGTATTTGATCGTTGATCCTTAAACAATTTATCCAACAAGTTGCTAATTTACCTTGAAAAAATGGTAGTAGCATCTAGCGGAGTCCTGATTTTTGCCATGTCTCGGAATCCGTACTGCTAACAACTTGTTTAGGAAATGAGAAAATTTATCTTTTCGTAATATTATATAATAGCCTTGGTGAATTTCCAAGGGGAGGGGGGGAAAATAATAGTATGCTAGTTTCGAAGAAAACGGGGAAAGTGTTCATTAGATACACACTAATTGCATAAGGTGAGGTATGCGTAGTTGGATGTGAGGAAGGACTCCGTGCGCAGTCCTTGACAGGCAGTTAGCAGGCGAATGGAGATGGTATCGGCCCTTCCAAAAGTGGAGAAGTCCATCCTAATTCACGAGTCCTTGTGGTCAAGGCTAGGAACCTAAGAGCTCAGCTGCGCCATGGCTAATCACCGATCAGACAGTGTTTTAGTCCGGGCTCCGTACTCGAGGCTGCATTCACAGTCAAACATCTCCCCTCGATGAGGTGAGAGTAAGGTAGCTGAACCTGCCTACAGAGGATGCTGAATACACGAGACCCACACGGAAATAAAGCTTGTAAATGAAACGACAAATATGAAAATAAAATAATTGCCAAACCCGAAGGGACAGGCTCTACTTTCGCGATGAACGCGAGTCAAGATAATGGCGGTCAGAAAATGATTAAATAGATAAAAAATTTTAAAGGTCAAATTCATTCCATAACAACTCGAATCATGCTTAAAAGTTTTGGGTAGAAATAGAGTACCGGAAATTATGAGTGGGGAAAAACAAAAAGTCGGGGCCGTTTTACTTTCAAGAGTTTTCAACGAACAGCTCAGAAACTATTTCCCAACTTTTAAGAGCTAACAATAGAAATCGTGAAATGAATGTTGTAACTGATTTCAATAGGTCTTTTTTAGCAGTAACGTTTTATACAGACAAATAGAATTAGGTATTATTCGTAAAAAAATACCGATAAAATATTTTTCTTGCAAACGTTTCATACTTTTTTTTTTTGTCCAGTAACTTTCTCTAAACATCGTTTTTTCACTGTTTAAGCCTTATAAATATACATTATGCATATATTATATAATCAATAATTAATATGGATGTAGAAAACGTTAAGATCGTAAGCAATCTTACATAAAAAAACAAACGTTAACGAGCAAGTAAAGATTCATAGGTCAATCAAGAACATACTTGACTTTATCTTAAGAAAATAGTCCCTAAAGAATGACAGGGGAGCAATAAGCCGTACAGGCATAACAGGTTAAATAAAATAAAAGTGGATTTCATGAGAATATAGAAAAATCCGTTATTCACTATATGTTAATTAATTAATACAGACTATTCCATTATTAATAGTTGAGGGTTATTTCGTATATTATAACTGCTCCCTTCGCCTTCCCTTCAAAGGTACTTAAACTACAGGATGTAAACGATGGAAGAGAAGGGTAACAGTGAATAGTTCAAAGGTTAAGACCTGCCGAGGGTCCAAGTCTAACGGGGGGATTCAGTAATGTGGGTGTGATTTTTCAGACTATTTAGACAGATTTTTCAGGAAAAGAAACGGCTAACGAGACAATAAGATGAACTTGAAATGGACTACAGGTTATAATTACGGCTGCGATAACATTGTTAGCACAAGGTCAGGAATATATTAGTTTTGTCTTGAATTTGAGTAACAATGGCAGTTTAACACACTTCAACATTTTTTTTTTCGAATTTGCATCATTTACAGGATGTAAACCAGGTGGCTATAATTGATTTTATGATGAAAATATAAAAGATTGACATACATTTTATAGTAGCAAGTTAATTAAATAAGCATGACCGAATCGAACACACTTCACAGTGTAACAAATGAAGAAATAAACCGTTATTGAAAAATTAAAAAAACACAAAAAGGCAGGATATGCTCTATTTTACTTATCATACCACTGTAAATGTTTGTCACTGGGAAAATCTTTAGTGATGGCTCCCGACACATAAGGAATCCTAATATTTCTAATGGAACGGACAAAATTACTTGGCACAAAAGCAGAAAGGGTCCCAGAAAACTGCTCCTCTTTCATCACATACTTTGCCACGTCGAGGCTTATTTTTTAATTATCCAAACACGGGCGTTACTCCTCAAAATATTGGTCATGTTTGTGGGATTATAATTATTCATAAATAGGACATTCTTGTTAACGATAATCTTAACGCGTGTACTTAATTGAAATGACATGAAAAAAAGAAACTTTATTCTAGGAGAAAGCCCCCTAAGAATAATTATAATGAAAATATTATGTATTCTGGCGTAACAAATAAAAATTATTAGGGAATAATATCTACATATAAAGCATGTTAGCTAAATGGCGTAAGTCTGAAGGGTAAAGAGGTGATTAAAGAGACTGGGTTTGAAAGTAGGAAGTGAAAGAGCAACACGAATGGAAGTAAGGAGGGAATTCCAGAGGTTTGCGGCTCGAGGAATGACAGAACTATACAGCTTTAGAACTATACAGCCTTATGGGAAGGAATATAAAGGTCAAAGGTACGGACGGTGTTTCGTGAGTGGGTGGAGCATTTAAATAGCGTGAAGTTAAATATGTAGGATGGATTTTTCGAATTTATGATTTTGAAAAGAAATGAGCACAGGAAATATTGTAGGCACAAAGTGCGCCAAACCAGGATTTCCCCCTCCCCTCCAAGTGTAAAGAGTAATCGTAAACGACACAAACTTTCACAATGCCTGATTATTTAAGGGGATCGATATCGCAGCCTATCCGACTTGATAGTGCATGATCGTAGCAGTACTTTGTAATCTGAATCATTTTTATTAAGGACGGTGAGCAATGGCGCAGACAACTAATGCACAAACAAATGGGAACTTTTACCATCGAAATAACCCTTCTCCATGTAGGGAGGAAATATGCTGAGTGTATTGTGCTATGAACTCACCTGTACCACACGAAATGAGGGAAGTTCTGCAGAAAACATAGTGCTCACTGAGTGCTACCGAAGAATTTGAGCAATTAGGTCAACTACTTAACCGTCTGATGCCTTCTCGATGCTTGGAGTGTCCTGGATGAGTTCGGAATAAGACAACTTCGAACTGTCAATGGGACTGTGGCAGAAGCTAATTTCCACCTTTAAATGTAGTAGGCCAAGCTACTACAGAGAGTTGAGCTAACATAGCGAAATAATTCATCATATTAATTTATTACCAGCCCCACACGCTCGAGGGCGGAGAGCTTGGATTTTGAGGCTTCATTCCGTATGTAAGCACACCTCGGTGACTGTATTATGCACCTCCGCGGTTGGGTTTTTGGCGAACCAATGCTTAAGATTCATTAGTATTTTTAATAAGTGAACATCTTTGTATATTGGGAATGTAATCGCCACTATGGAAATGAACACTAGATCGTAAATAAAAAATAAATATGATGACTTCTGTGTACTAAAATTACAAGCCCTTCCAGATTCGAAAAGCTATGCGGGTTGTCATGTCAATTCCACTGCCAAGGACAACCTAGGGCCCACACCTACCCCCTTTCATTCTTAGGGGAGATCGTCTGTCTCGTGTATCATCCACGAAAGAGACAAAAACAGTCACAAAAAATATTCAATCCTCCAGGAAAAGTTATAGAAATATTCTAAAAATCAAAATGCGCTGTTAGAATTATGTTTTGGTTCAAACGTTTATGGGAAGTCGAGTAAAAAAATATACCTACGTGAAAACTATAACGAAATTTTAAAGATTTCTCATGCCCCAAAATAAGAAATTATTCAATATTTAAAGTTTTGATTATTCACCATCAAGGGTATCGCAAAAAGGAAAGTTTTGGTATACAACAATAGAAATTCTTTGTTAAGGGCCCATGGCACCATAGCAATCAGCATATGATCATATACAATGGCAACATTAACACACAGACAGAAAGACAGGCGTTAGTTGTTTGTAAGCGGCGATGAAATTCTGTACATACACACAGAAGGACAGGTGAAAGGGCAATATATAATTCAAAATTGGCGGGAGCATGGAGAAGGAAAATACAGGAGGGGGCAGAGGTATGCAGCCTTGAACGGCTACTGACCCCCCAGCGGTCGGTCCTCTGTGTACACAGAACAGCCAACACAACTCAGTCTTTTGGTTTTCTGCATTGTCTGCGTGTGGCGCAGGACTTGCTCATCCCCTATCGTCTTTTGTAAGAGGGATTCAGACGTGAACTGTTGAAATACAGTAGTATATCATTGCGGTGTATGCTATTGCAGTGGAAATGGGATGGGTTGAGGAGAGTTGGAGACAATCAGCATTGGAAGTTGTGCGAATATCTACAATGACAGAACTTACTTTCGTTCAGTTTCAGGGTGATCTACTACGATTTACACAATTATTTAATCGATCATACATTTTAATGGTATATTCCACAAAACATGGAAATCCGCAGATCCGTTTTTGGTTAAAATACGATAGGGAGGTAGGTATAGGTAGGTAAATTTAACATGAAAGATGTCGGGCATTTTGAGATTTCTCAATCCAAGCTCAGAAGCAATTGTATATTAAGTACGTATGATCGTATTAAAGGCGGTCATGCGAATAAAATTTGGAAGATATGGCAATATATACAAATAAAGTTATGTCAACCAACAATAGTAAAAACGTCATTTTTCCAGGAGTTTTAAGTCGATATTTTCACAATTTTTGATTTTCGGAGTCTGATGAGGTCCAAGAGAACGGTAGGTTTGTAGAAGAGTTTAGCAGCAGATTATTTTTTTTTTCAAAAAAAATCGTATTTAGAGCATGGTTTCAGTTGGTATTGTAACAGTCATGGCATGAAGAGTTCTGACTTCAAATCTGTGTGAAAACCTGACTTTTTTTTCTCTTGTAGCTGTGAGAAATGAAAAATAAACAATGGTGCGACGCATACCATTCATGCAGAACATGAGTTGTCTATAAATTAAAATATAAATATTTATGTTATAAAGTAATTACAAACAATTACAGTTTCAAACCGAATTCAGGAGTTTTGTTCCTTTATTAGCAACTATATCTAAAACCTATTTATAATTTATATCACATCTGTATTTTATGTTGCATTATATACAATATGTACAAACTACATCAGATACAACATATCCGAATGGGAGATACCATACCCGTATTGTTTTGCCAATGACCCCCCGACGCCTAAGTTTTCCTCAATACCCGAGCAATTTCTTTTTAAAGGCTCTTTTTTTGGCTATCGTCCAAACCAGGCTCATCAACGTTCAAAATATTTTTGGATCTGTGCCTCTAACGAAGAACAGGGTTTTTTTTCCCCTTACAAAAACACGGCAAAACCCTTCAAAACATTATGTATCCCCTTCAAATTGATATAACTTTTGTTAGCATACCCGAAATGCTACAAAAGCAAATGCTTAAAAGGAAACATTGTTATTCAAACTTTTTTGAGTATCTATATCTCGAAATAGAATTTTCAAAATTTAAAGACCTAGTAGGATGTAAAATTCGCTAATAAGCATTTAGCTATTAATATCTAACTAAATAGACCTTTTGTTTGTAAAATTTTAATCATGACAAATATATCTGGTAAATATACATCATTTCAAACCTTCGCTTGAAACAATAGAAACTAATTATTAAACTAACAGTAAAGCGGGGAAAAAATGTAATAATTATATCAAATATATTTGTATTAATGTTACGGTTATTTATTTTTTAATTACTTGGAAACTCTATGATCGGCGGTCGAGATCGTTCAACAAATGTAGTGAAGTATTTCTTCACTTCCTACCTTCTTTATATGATGTGTAAATATATACATAGGGTATATATCAAACAAAGAATTTAGTTCATAAGCGTTCTTAAAACATTTTACTGCCTATAAAACTATGTTTAAGAAGTAAGAACATGAAATGGCATTTCATGCATGGGCTAGTGACAAAAAACCAAATGCAAGGTAAAACAACTGACAGATTCTATGAGCAATTAAAATAGTAGTTACCTCACGACTTGGATTGAACATTTGTCTATACCAGCACTACCGGTAAGTGCACACATACGTATATGTGTACGCTACTATTGTACTTAAACTTCTACATGAAAAATATTTGAATCATTCAGTTAAAAGAGCGAGTGAGACATAAAACTTACTACGTGCTGTTGGTTATAATGATGAATCTGTCTGCAGCGGCTTGACTGACAGGTCCAACCAACACAGTACATCCTTAGCAACAGATGTTCCGGGTCGGCGACCCAACATGCAATAGATAGCATTTCTTAAGAAAATTTCGTAGCTGTCTCAATCAGCCTTATTTTTAATTTATTTGGCAAATTATCTCAAATTGGCTAGGTGATGTCAGGTACAGTCTAAGCAGTTTTTAGGGTTTTGATGGTTTTTATTTTTAAAACCAGAAACCCTCCCTCACGTTTTCTCCTTTAAGTCAAAGGATTTCATTTAGTATTATGTTACATATGACCTTAAAAATAAAATCTAAGTCTTTATGTATCTTCTTAATAATTGATACATTATATATAACAATTTTTACAAAATAATAAATGCTAAGTTATTATTTATTAAGAAACCTGTTTTGTTATAAATGAAGAGGAGTTTATCTTCAAAATCAGACAGATCCATTTTCCAAAATTTTACAGGAGAGACAAAAAACAACCCCACATACAATCTGAAGAATGAAAGTATCCTTACTCTTCCTTTGGGCTCGGCAATAGAATCCTCTAGTAACTATCTCTGTATATTCAGAATCGCATCAATTTTTCTTTTCAACTTTTCATACTAATTTAAGATAATTTTATAATGATTTAATATTTAAAAAGTAATAAAAGGGTTTACAAAGGCGAATATATTCATAGGATGAAATTATGACGTTTATAATACGTTGTACAAATTATTATAATGCGTTTTTTCTAATTATTTTTTTTATTTAGTAGATTTACTAACAATACAGAGGACATCTAACTGAGCTTACTTATTATTATTATTTATCGACTATCCCCTACCCTTAAAAATGTATTAATCTATTTATTAATAGGGCAATCCTGGTTGAGCTCGGTTAGGTATTATTTTTCTTCCTGTTTCTTTAAGCGAGCACTGGTGTATTGCTTTCATTTGAAAAAAATGTTTTTTAATTTATTTAAAATAGAATTGTGTTCTGACACATGTATTCGGATTTTGTTTATTTCACAGTAAAAACAAAACAAAAAACATTATTGTGGCGGTCCCCGGAATAATGTTTTGGAGGCCAGAGCGCATAATAGCCTCTGATTCACGCCTTTTGACCTCGCTCCTCTCTAGTGAAAGGTTTCCAAATCGTCCTAAATTAAAAAAACAAAAAAAAAAAAAAAAAAAAAAAAGAGGCACTGAAGCCGTAATATTGACTCTACGATTAGTGGCGTAGCTCCAGTAGAGAAAAGGTAATGGAGCTCTAGTGTTAAGGAATCGGCTGTAGTGGTTCTGACCTAATCCTAACCAAGAACATTTAGAAATGGTGGGGGGGGATTCAGAACGTCAAAAGTCACTAATTTAATTGAAAAGCTAAATTAAAAGGGAAAAAGTTGCGAACAAGATTTTACTGACAGCTAAAAAAAATTATTATTAGTTATGCTGTTATAATGTTCCAACTCAGAATACATATTATTAATCCTAACGTCGAAATCATGATACCTTTCTCTATAGGATAGAAGAATATATATTTTTACAGAACCCTAATTAAATAGTGACATTTGCTAAGTTTTTTGGGTATTAATATATGTACTTTTCATGCCATCCCAATACCAAATTGGACTTTTGAATAAATATGGATACATATATTTCTTGGTTAAATAGACCAGAGAGGGGGATAAACATGCAAGGTAACGAACTCTTGTTAAAAAAAAAAATAAACCCTAAAAACGGCGAAGCTTCTAATCGAGGGATTAATTAGTTGATATTTGAGTTTGGAATCCCTACTATACAATTACAAGTAATAACTTTCCGAACTCTAATCGAACAGGTGTTACAAACAAAACTTTCTCGAAAAGGTATCGCGATCGCGAGGTTACGAGATAGGAAATGTCAACACAAGGAAGGAGGATCACCAGTGTTTGTGCGGTAAACACGTTTTAAAGGCCCAAATACACCGTCAATGGGGAGGGAAAGTAGTCAAGGACTGCACCTAACGCTTGCTGCGCAACAGCATTCCGCTGGTATCATCACGGATTTTTAAAATGTGTTTTTAAATATTTGGTAATGTTGTAATTTTAACGAACGGTACTAAAGAGGACATCAAATGATTCCAAAGGACTAATTTTAAAGATATGGGCGCACCCTAAGAACGGACAGCGACCTACGGCTGTTTTGACAACTGAGTGTTCTTTAAAGCAGCTTACAGTGGGCCCGGTCCACAAGCTCCAACGAGACGTACGGACTTCAGGTCATTGGCTCTACCCATTGATCCATCCTTGCAAACATTCGGTCAAGTCAAATTCTAATCAAACTAGCTGATCTCACAAAAATCTCTGAAAAATCAGAAACTTTCAAAATTTCCTATCATTTTATTTTGGGCAATAAATGTATCAAGTATTAATCTTTTTCTAATTAACAGAAAGAGTCATTGTCGAATAAAATGGATTTTTCGAGACGCTTAGCTCTAGACTTGCACAAATTACACACACCTGTAATAAATAATTTTGGAGGATAAATATTATTGAGAACACTTACTCCAATAGTAATATTTTTTATTTTAAACAAGACTTTATCTATTTAACGGTTGAAATCAATTACAACCTGTATTTTGGGGATACCTCGCACGAAACTACATAATTCCGTTTGTAAGAAATCTTGTACAATGTTTTGTCTATGACGACAATGCACGGAATAAGAAAATTTGTGCGAGGTATCGCGTTTATGATATAAAAATGATCATATCATGCATTCGGTTGCACTTCACATATTCTAATTCAATCGAATATTCTTTTAAGTTCCTTTATTAAGAGATTAGTGGTTCTCATCACGCTTTATTATGTAGTTTCCAGGTATGCCAGATACGAGGTAGCATTTATACCACCCCCACCAGAAGCCATTTTCGAAAATCGATGAATAAACGAGGATGTGGTAGTATTTCCAACAGTGATGCTGTTTCTATTCAGCACAGGTTGGCTTGGTGCCAATTATGAGACCACTCGAAACCGTTAGATAAGCACAGAGTTTCTGAGAAAAATCAGCTACAGATTTTCCAATGAATCACTTTTCAAGCGGATCAATGCGGCAGAAATCATTCAGCGGCAAGAAACTAATAGTAAACATTTATATAATTCCTGTTTTTACCTGCATTTTACTGTATAATGCAGGTATTATACAGTATCAGTATTACAACTTACAGCTGTGGAATATACCTGAATTAATTGACCTCAACTGTTATCACTTATAGGTTGGATATAGTATGTCGTACAGAAATACAACCAGGTAGACGAAAGGTGGCTTGTTGAAAATTATTGTTTAAAAGCACGCCTTCTTTCTTGGGTTGGGCAATTATCCTACAATTATTTTATTAATATGTCCGGTCAGCAACGATCGGTTGAATAAGTTAAATAGCTGATTGACCCAGGAGGACCTTGCGGCAGTGAGAACATTTTTCCACTCACTGAGGGGCTGACATCAATCAATGAATGATGCTAACATTCACAACCACTCGTCTAGAAAAGCACCTATTTATTTCATATATGCCAGATGGGGATAATCGTTATGAGTCGGTAGCATTTCAAAGCTTATAAAGTTTGATGAAAATGAGAAAAGTGGTCAGACAGGCTACCTCTCTCGACAGGATAAAGAATTTCGATCTGCACCCGCGCTGCTTGGCGTGCCGATAGTGGAAGAGCTTACCAAGTATTTTGACTCATAGCACCACCATACTAACCCGACGTTATAACTACAGGACTCCACCACCCTTCTTAACAGACTTTAGAGGAAACTTGAGTTAAGTTAGTTTTAGTCTATAATCTTTCTAGAGGGTCTCATTACCTTAAAATTTCAAGCTACTTGCGTGATATAGTCTTGGACAACTGTACAGACTACTTCAAAGGACATCCCATCTCTCAATAGAAAATAAATTACGAATTTACAAAGTTATACTTAAGCCAATCTGGACATATCGAATAGACCTGTGAGGGACAGCAAAAAAGTCGAACATCCAATCCTTTCAATCATAAGTCCTGAGAACAATAGTAAATGCCCCTTAATACGTCAGCAACAAAACCCTTCATAACGATATTAACATACCTTACATTCTCGAACCTATCCTTTCCAAGTTCTAAAAATTCTATAGTAACCTATCCAAAGACCCTAATCCCCCAGCACAGTCATTGCACTGCACCACAAATCCCTATAATCCTCCTAGAAGACTAAAACGGCAGTGACTGCCCTCGTGATCTGCTATAAATGCGTAACACTGCGTGCCAGTTTCTCCAATCATGTCATGAGCGTATGCGGCTCTCGCGCTCTCCGTCAGCCTCCACTTGCTTGTAACCGCTGACGGAGGAGTGTGGGGGACTTCACAAGACTCTCCGCTTCCTCTTTCGCATGCGAGGGAGGTGACAACCATGTGGAGATTTGGGAGGTCTCTGGGTTGTTTGTAAATACTGCATGAATGAGTGAGTCTATGAAAATTGTGAATATGGTATGAATGAAAACATTTATCACAATTACTTATTGCCCAATGAGGCAGATTGTAATTTTATCATAATAAAGTTGTTGTTAATTAATTAATAAAGATGCTTGTCTCAAAATTGGTTCAAAAGGCACAAGTGGAGGGCGATACACTATAGTACAAAGGACAAGACTTAAGTTGTAAGAAATCTCAGTGATAAGGAACTCGATGTTCATGATGACACTAGCCTGGGTTCCCATTGCCGCGAGTATGGATGATGATTCAAGTTAAAAATCCACACGATAATTAATAATATGTTTAGTACGTTTCTCATATTAGGGGATTAAATGGTCTATAGATACAAACAAAAATCATAAAATCAGATTAATGACTTTTTTCTTAATAACTGTATCAGGACGACGAGCTATAACTACTTATTATGATAAGAAAATATTTATTTTTTATTTAAAAGTAATTTATTAATCAATGTAATTTAATTATTTTTCATGAAGTTGATTTTATTTTTAACAGCATAGAGGTATCCAGTTAAACTACCATTGTAAAATATACCCTACAAAAACACGAGTTGATTTAAACATGTGGATATGATGTTAATGACATTTTCTATACACAGATGAAATATGGTATAACCGGACGGAGATCATATAATTCATTCTATATTAATGAGATTTGACACGCCATTCAAAATAATTTTTTTTTTCAATAACACCAATTAATTAGGCGTAATTAATCATGATTTATGTTATGCATCTTGCTAGGACACGGGATTCGCAAAGAGGAAAAAAATACGAAAACAAAAAAAAGAAAAAAACACGGCAGCCATGACAAATAAGAGCTATAATTTCTCTTCATAGACCTGAATTAATAATTTTAACGCTATAAATCTCAAAATAATAAATCGCCACGTAATATATACGTGTAAGTAAATACAACTAGACAAGTGGAGTTTTGAAAATTGATTATTTCCACTCATACATTGGTTTAGAAAACAATAAGTAAGAATGTTCACAATACATTCCAGAATATGAATTATAAAAGTACAGTTTGTTAAAGATTTTTCGGTATGAAAAACACAAGTATATATACTTTATTATAAGGCTGCTAGTAGCTTGCCAATTCCTTCCCTAGTTTTCAGCTACGTGAATAATCCAAGAAGCTATTTCCGACTCCTTGACGCCTGACAATCGCACGATAAGGGTACGTGAACCAACGGCGGGTTCACAGAACTTTAAACCATTTAAATGATTTATGAAGTAAATGTCATCGTAAAGGAAATAATAGATAGGGGAGACGATTTGTGGCGGAGAGAACTCCACGTCTTCCTCAGTAAACTTAGGTCCCACCAGTTACTGTCAAAACTATTTGTTTTTTATAAATACTGAAGGAAAGTGGGCGACTAGATAAGGTAAGTTAAGCAGAGAGATGCAAGTTTAATCCTTGGACGAGTGAACTCTTTTTAGTACGTGGAGCACTCGATGCTCTTGGGCTGTACATGGTAAGATGTGACGGGCCAGTCATCCTAAGCCGCGTATACACTTGAGCATTCGCCCCGAATGAGCATGCGTTTGCACTATTTTTCTCAGATGAGTTCAGGGGGAACCGAATGAATCCGCGTGCCTTAACCCGTTCCGAGGGTTATCGGTACATCAAAGTGAGCGCGTGGTATACCCACTGGGTACAGGTGTGGGGGTGACGACTGAGGTCGATGGAAACCGGACTGCCTCCTCCACGACGCTCAGTCATTCTATTCCTTTTGACACATATGTTTCGTTTAGTGATTATTATTATTTTCCTTTTAAGTTACAATGGAATTATCTCGGGACTATGCACTTACCCTTCTGGGGTACTACCAAAATTATCCTTCTCGAGTACGAGTCTCCTGTACCAAAATAACGCAGTGTCACAGCTAGGTGTTCTTCGACAGATATGTCTTTTGTTGCAGTGTCTTGTCTCTGTTCGCTATAAACACAATATAATTTGAAAAAAAAAGTGACATTCTAGTAATTTTTAATTTTTAAAGTTGTCGTCTGTTTCATGTCAATTTTTTTAACAGTAAAGCTCTCTCTTCGTACGATTTGCTACCTACGACTTTGCCACCACCACTTTCAAGGAGTGCAATAAATATATATATAAAAAACAAATATGGCGACGACCAATTTTCGTTTCACAATTGCAGGCTGCCTCGATATTCTTGGCACCAGGTAAGGCAATACCAAGTATATACCTAGTTTAGATGAGAAAAAAATGGCAAGCTTGCCGATCCATGAATCAAATTGTATATGAATCACCAACCTTTAAAAAGAGTCATAAATTACCGAATTGCTTCAGACAATGATCACTCACACAAAATGTTGCGATATTGGCTTCGTCTACGTCCACTGCTATCGATAAACAACTTAATCTTACACGAACTTATCACGGGGAATCAATACCCTAGCTCCTTTCTCATCTCCTCCCTTCAGCGCCCTTCGGCGTAGGCCTTAAAAAAGAAAATGGATAGCTGGCTCCGTCTTACTGAGTTAATTCAAAACCAATAGATTCTTCTCCCCTCCCTCGAATCAGGAAATGGCTGCATCTGTTAGCGAATCATTTTCAAAAATTGGATCACATGCGTCAGACCAGTTCAAGACCTCGAGGGAAAAATACACATAAAGATTTCAATCGATAAAGAATGAGATTCTTTATGGAAGGGTCATTATTAATAATAGAAACACACGCATTTACTTCTAATACGTTAAAAGGTCAGACCTCGCTGATGTAAACTGTTTTCTCGATTGGCTGCGTGATGAGTAACTGAAAGAGCGTATGTTTTAACTGGTAATGTTTATAATTAAATAGTGGACGATTTGATGAACGGATTGTGGTCCGGATAAGAAAATGACGGTAAGCATATTTGTGATATACGAAAGATCGAAGCGGAAAGGTTTAATATTGCAAGATTTGATAGCTAATTCGAATTGTTGGAGGTTGTACATGTAAGAGGCTTCTTTGTCATGATAGTACTGAGGATGAAGGCGACAGGCAGAAGGGTACGGCTATCTTAACTCGGAGTAGTGCTGCGAAATGGGACTGACGGTCTCTCGGGGTCCAAAGTATTAATCTTAGGGATTAATTGTAAGCCGCTTCAAACGAGCTTCGAGATCCTCAGGAAGGCCACATCACCACCGTCGTCAAAATAGTGTAGATGAGGACCTGACGCGTAGTATGGTTCGGCTGGTGATTTCGGAAATGTGGCTTTTCCAGTTGTTTGTTTGGTCGAGTACCAAACCTAGATTGTGACTGATGTGAAGAATTGGATAGATCGAGAGTCGATGGTGAAAGAGGGAATATCATTTCGGGTTTTGAGGGGATTTGTTGAATCAATGACAATTGCGTTGGATTTCTCTGCATTCAATTGTGTGGAGAGAGGCCCAAACTTTCTGAATAAGGAGATCGTACACTAGGAGGAAAGGATAGACAAATTTTGGTGACATAGGTATTACCACACCATGAACCATCGGTCAGAGGAGGGGAAAACCCTACATTTCCAAAATTTCCCGAAGGTTCAACAGCAGCGCTCGAACTCTTTAATCGTTATCGCCATCTCCTTCTCCAGCACATACGTTACTTCCAGATATCCTCCCTCGTTTTCCCTTAATTTAACTATGGCTGCGTGACATACGGAGGTCTCTCGGTAGGACTCGGAGGCTGGTTGAAGCATTTATGAATTGTTTCGTTACATATGTCTTCAAAACTATTATTTTAAACATTATTTATATATATATATTTTTTCATTACCACTTAACAATATTTGTGCTTAAACTTGACTTTTCTCTTAGCGAATATATCTGTAAATCTACATCTGCAACCTCCTCAACAGCAATATGTAAATCCCCCCCTTTTTCTTTAAATTAAATCGTGAATTATATTTTTTGGACTTGTCCAACAATTAAAGTAGGTACATGTCTACTCGAACGCTTGTTAATATTTTCTGATTGGAGGTATAGCATTTATGAATTTAATTTTTCCCTATGTGATTATTTTTTATTTTTTGTTGGCCAGAGTTAAATTAGTTTATTTGTACCGTGTTATTCATTCAGCGGAGATATAGGCCCTGCATAATGATTTTTTTTCTATTTCATTCTATGGTAAGGGAAGAGAAGGGCGGTAACCGGAGTTTGCTGCCGTAATGAACCACTATGTAACGGCAAACCGACATTTAATTGCAGAGAGTTAATTAGCGTGATCCAAAAGGAATCCTCGAACGGGAGATCTCCTGTTTCATCTGGGGAAAAAAAACGTCCAATATTTAATATGCTTTTTTATTTGTGCTCGGATGAAGCAATAGCCGACTATAAATAGACCCCAGGAGCACCGTTGACATAAGCGGTCAAGGCATCTGCCAGTGTATTCCTCTCTGAGTATGTGGCTCACAGGACCTCCTCGCTCCGATGAACAGCGAGCATCCTATACTACTCACTAATCTACAGCTCATGATTTCCATTCATTTATCCTTCAGTAAATAAACCGACGAATGTTTACTAATACTGCTAATAACTCCAATTTAATAACGAAGTTAAGGAATAAATCAGCTAAATATGTCCGAGTTCGTGACTGTTTCTTTAACCCATTGACCTGTGATTTTTTTCTCAGTATTTTAAACTAAAAATATATTATTTTTCAAACAATCTCAGTCAAAGGAAATTACTGTTTCAATAAGCTGAATTGTAAAAAAAAAATCAACCTTTGGTGCTAGGGTAAAAGGGGATATGTACCCTTTACCCTAACACCTCAGAATTGTCTACAGTACACTACCAACGATAAAGCTATATTTAATCATAATATTAACTGTAAAGATAACAATATCTTTTTTAAATACATCAACAAAATTATTTATGTGCTATTGTATATCATGAGTCTTTAAAGAAGAGTAAAAAAATCAGAATTTTAAATCTTAAATGGATCGCAGCATAGGTCAGAGTTATCTTACAGGATAAAGGACACAAATTTTCTTCGAAAAATTCACTTTTGATTTATGCTTCTTCAGAAATAAGTTCATTAGCCTCAGGAAGAAAACAGAGAAGCATCTATTATTTATATTTATTTATTTTTAGTGATTTTACTTCATCGAACTACAACTATGCTGCAAGGCAACATGTCATACTGCAAGGCTAATAAAGAACCGTTTTAAGTCCACACACAAAATTATTTTATCAGCACGAACGATTCTATTGGATAATGCTGCCATCGAAACCTTGGCAATAGAAAACTCACAGTTGCTTTTAAAAGAAGACAACGGAAAAACCAAACAAAAGAATAAACTTAAAGAAAATAACTGACAAAGATACGGACTGATAAGAAGCAGCAACCCGGGAGGGAATAACGAAGAAAAACCAAACGTATTGCATGTAAGGAGTGAAAATACAAGATAATCTCCTCTACAACGGAATGGGTGATAACGATCAACCATAACGATTTGTTGTTATTAAATAAATAAAACTATACCTAAAATTAACACTGTACAAATGAAATGCATATAATTTTGCTAATATAAATGCAGAAAAGGACAGAAACAAAAAACCTTCAACTGAAGAACAACTATAATACACTCTACCCTTTACTTAAACATTTTTGAATAATTTAAAAGTTATGAAAAGCTCGTGTTCTATTGTGCATGAAGCCAATCAAAATAAAAAATATTTACCAGGTCGATATCCAATTTCTTGGCTTTCTGAAAGGAAAAAAAAAAATCGTAAAAGTGCAGTATGCATAAAGGATTGAAGGTTTCCTGCAAAAGCTAGCTAGTTTCAATTTATTTACCCTGAGGCTGCCAAAGGGAATGTCAGAAGGCCGTTTTACTGGTTATTTCTGTCGCAACTCTACTGATTAAAACGTCAGGTCCACACAACAGACTTTTGTCTTGTGTTGTGTCACGAGTATATACTAAATAATGAGGATAACTCTAGGCTACACAGCGAACCATTGGAATCTAATTAAACAACAAAAATAACATAAACAAGTCGATTCCCGTGTTTACAATATATACTTCTACATGCTAATATCCCGTGCTCAGTTTTCGTGCAGCCTTCGTCTGATGAAGAGTCAAGACGTTTAGCGCGGATGATAGAATGATATGTAAAATTTTGCACACACCTTAAAAGGTAATTAAACTGATTAAAAAAATCCTGGCTTAAAGTTGATAGGATCATTTATAGATATCGACGTACTGATTAAGGATATGTAGCAGGAGGGGGGGGGTTTAGAGAACTTCAATATTATGATGTTGAAGACCAAGGTCTGTTACAAACAGTACTGTGCACCCCGTGTTTTACCCAAATACTTTACATATGATTCTGCCTGGACGAGCCACTTGACCATGAGAAAATATAACTAAAAAAATATATAACTGGTGACTTTTCGGAATATCATAAAATTTTAAGTAATTTATCATATTTAAGTATACGTGATGGTATATATAAATCATGATTTATCAGTATTGCTTCCTAGTTGGCTTAGTGACCAGATTTATAAACATTTTAAACTTATTGAGGGTTTGTCTGATTTTGGACTATACACCTATAGTAAAAATAAAGTTATTAATACCTTAAAAAGTTTTTTTTTCGGTAAAATATTAGGAATGCACTTATCCGACAGTTAAATCATGAATATTTTGTGAGCAGTAAGCTTTGTTTTCGGGTATAGTTGAATATACCCTTAAAATTACTCGCTCCGTAACTGTTTAAAAGTAAAGCCGAGTCACTAGTTTCGGCATCATGCGGTCACAAGTAATAAGCTCCATTTAAACCTCGTGCACCTAAGGATACTTGCAGATTTCCTTTAGGAAGAAGTCAGATGGAAGGAGGCGCGCGGGCCACATACGCCAGATGTGATGTAAGCTGCCCGTGCCAGTTGACTCCAAGCCAAGCATCCTTGAACCAGAGGTCACAGCCGAGGGCCCCTCATCCCGGCGGCTGTCGTGCCAAGCAATTATCCAGGCCTTCGTCAAGGGTAGCCAATACCAAAGAACTGTTGGGGAGAGGGCGGGTATCGAGCGGGAATATTTTACAAATGAATATAGAAATTTGTTTTGAGATAGTTAATAAGCCGATGAAATGGATAGCCATGGCGCGCATTTGGCAGGGATAGAAACTAATTGAAGGAGTGTCTGAACAGTAGTCAGAAAACCCGGCATTGTCAATATTAAATTTCTTAGAACCAACAATTATTACATTTGAGTGAATGAATTTTTTTTGCGATAGCTTCTGATTGATAAAATAAAGTCTTTTCCGCTAATTTAACTTTATGGTCGAAGTTTCGACATATGTACCTCACACGAGATTAACTTGATATGAGAGTAACTTATGTTTGAAACAATAAAGTATGGATCATTATCCCTTCCCCTTGCCAAAGATACACTTTCAATAAGCAGAACTACTTGTTACACCAATTATATCCTCCCTAAATTTAACTGATCAACTTTAATCTTGTGGAGTTTTTACGAACCCAACGCAAAACTAGATCTATTTACTTTAACAACAAATTTAAAATAAGACTCGGCATAGGACATAACTCTAATTAGAGAAGAAGCGTATGAAAGAAGCCACGTGATTGGACTCGAGGATTTTCATGAAATGTGTGTTTTTGAGCGTTGAAGATTACTGTGACATGCCCATAAAACAACAACAAAAAATATACGAGGAAAGATACATAACTGCATTATTTATTAGAGGTACCGAGCAATACTGAAATGGCACCGACAAAAACGGTTCCCAATGGGCATTATTAGGGAAGCATTCCTCACCGGTAAATAAACTTATAAAAGTCAACTGAGTCAATGTTAAAAAAAAAATATTTTGTCACTGCTGCAAGCTGTATGTCAGAGAATATAGAAAGTAGATTCATAGAATGTTTAGAGAGAATGGAGAACATTACTAACAAAAACAGGGAGGTTTATGCAACAAATAACTACCATGGGGTAAGATATAATGACTACATTTACAAAGGAATGCCCCGAGGATCTATTGTGCTATTATACAACCAGGAGTCTAATCGTCTGTGTAATCACTTACTAACCAGAGCAGTACAGCGCACTAATAACACTCATTGTATTTTTTTTTTGTCACTTAGATACAGGATTTTACGCTTCTATTACTGCTAGGAGAGTAGAGATATTTACCCGATCATATGTCACTTGCAGTTTCCAGACATAAGTCATGTCAGTGCAAGGAAGTTGTTGGTGCTCGTTCAAGGTGGTTGGGGTGACAGATGACGAGAAGAGAGGAAAGAGTCTCGTCCATTATTGAATATTTGTGGAGCAACGGAATATTAAACATAATGGAAATGATATAAGTAATTAGTGAACATATAATACGGTCAAAACGGTAAGAGCCTAGGATCCACTCCTGTCATCTCTGGAAAATTAACAATACATACATAAACATAGTAATTAATAATACAGATAAAAAGTAATTGAACGCCTAATATTATCTTTAACTCATACACGGGGAAGTAGAAATCGCTTATTTTAGCATTTATAGCTGTCATAAACCGTTGTTTTGTAATAATGAATGTGGTCATATATTCGAGGATCTGTACCCACATAATCTAAACCGTCAATAATGAACTATAATATATATATTAATAGCTATATAACTAGGCACTCATCAGCCCAAAATAATTATCCTTTAATTTTTCCCACATCCTATTTTTATAAGTTTAAGAGCTAAGGGAAAAAAAAAAAAAAAAAAAAAAAAGAGAGCTATATAACTAATTACCAGAATTCAAATAGAGGGAGCTTGACAGATCAACAAATTATTAAATCAATGTGAGCCAGCTAATAGGTATTTGTGATCAAAACTACTTCATTTTATTTGTTAAACTATTTCGGTAACTGATAAATACCGTTTATGTTCATATGTATCTCAGGATTTTCTCAGGAGGTTCTGATATAACTCCTGAGTTTTTAAAATTAAATCTGAAAGTTTGGGAAGAGAATATGGATACAGACCCTCCTCCCTTTTAGACTGCGTACATACAACGGGCCCTCATATAGAACCGTTAATGTCTCTTCTAAATATAGTGTTCACAGGGGGCCGGATGTGGCTGCTTTCCTCGTCTACTTCCGGTATTCCTCCGGTTCTCCATCGAACTGGCAGATGAGGCCTCGGGGCAAAGGAGAAATAACGACTGCAGAAGTCCGACAACGACCCACTCCAGTTTATGAGATTATCCCAGCCCCTTGCGGATCTTGGAAGTTTTGATTGCGTCCAATTAGAGATCAAGAGAGCCGAGGGCCAATCTAAAAGCGGGGTTTATGCAAACACGTTGTCGAGGCCCCCCGCAGGTCTCATCCGCCGAAACAAAGCGTAATCAGCGTCATCTCTAAACGCCAAGCACGTACTCAAGATATCCCAAAATTGACAGAATTAACATCAATTGCCAAACTTATGCCATTCCTCTTTTGCCAATAAGTATAAAATCAAAAAGAAGTAAAATTTGACAGTTATTCTAGAACAACGTCGATCTTAAAGTATATTGGAATCAATTCATATTTATGCTGTTCAGGTTGACAAAATTCTTATTACTACGATAGATGAGACAAGTATCATTGTTATCATTGACCAGCGGGGTATCGCAACCGTTTCTCTACCGCCAAACATCGGTTATGCTGAGACCAAGATTTGGTCCAACAGATGTTGGTGCACATTCCTTTGAAGTTTAACGTCTTGGTATATGTCACTATATTGCGCTCTATCATTATTAATTTATAATTTAAACTCCCTATTTTTTACACTTACTTCGTTTGTGTACCGACTGTTAAAACAGAAGGCGTAGAACGTGAAGTCAAACTTTCAAGAGAAGCTCGAGCAGAGAATCACTTGTACTTAATAAATGCTTTAATATTGACAATGCAAGTGCTTGGATAGGGTTAGCTCATTGGAAAAAGCGTCTGACCGTTGACCGGTAGTTTCTGATCCCCACAAAATAAATATATTCTTTAGTATGTTAAACGGTCACTGTAATTAAATATTGTTTTTTCAACAAATGAAAACAATAATTAAAACATTTACATAAGAAATATCCGATTAAATATTTTTTAGATACATTAAATATGTCATTTCTATTGTTGTCTTACGGTATTTTATTTTTTGGAATATCAAATAAAATTATTTTTGCGTAACTGACAAACGCACGACTACTATTTATATTCAGCTTCGATCAAATAAGCTGGGTTAAAATAGAACCAACACTATTCTGGTTGGTTCCAGTTAAGACGAAAGACAAATTTGTTTTTACCCTATAAAAGTGTTTGAGACCAATTAAAATAACTGATAAATGTATATTTGAAACCTATGCGTATAATTTCCAAATTAGCCTCAAGAGCATTAAGTTGTGGCACATAAAGCTGTAAAATGTCATTCATTAATGGTAGATTTTTTTTTTCAAAGTTGAAATATACATTGAAAGGCACACCTGTAGATATAGCGAGAGAAGCACCGGAGGTGTTAATCGTCGACGGTCGTATTTGAGTCGCAGCCAAAACCCGTGGAACCGTGAAATTGAAGAGTGTCACGGCTCAATGCATGCAGTTTTCCTTCATTCACAGTCACGCTCATTCGGGAGGATCTCTAAGCGTGGTATGTCTGGAGGATTTGACGTAGTAAATTGCAGCCTTTTCACTTCACACGAGTATTGTGAACTGTCCGCAGTTAATGGCTAACGCTATCTGGCGATGGGTCGCCAGTAAAAACCCTTCACGGTTGTAAACTTCAATTCGATTAAAACTCGCTCCTGCCAACGATAAAACCAAACAGATCTGAAGTGAAGCGGTGAGGTAAACCAATAACTTTACTTTCTCACAGGAAAAATAATAACTCATTAACAAAGGAACACTTCACGAAAATTTATAGGCCTATGTTTGTATGAATATTTGCAGCAGCTATCGATACATATTCGGATTCATCGAAACCCACTATAAAACTGGAAAAATCGTTTTCAGGGGCGTTAGCGTGTATACCTAGCGTGCAGCCAAAATAATTGGAGGCCACCCGAAATCAGGGCAAATCACCATTACAAGATGCTCTTGAGGACTAAAATTTCTTTGCATCAGGTATGCACTAGATTTTTCGCCAGTGAATGTAAACGAAATAAAGGAAGAAATAATGCTTACTTACAAATGATTATAGAAAATTTACTCATAATTTTAGACCAAAAAACACATTTTTTGCTTAATGTAAATTTCAACTAGTTTTCAATTAATTTCAATTAGTTTTCTGATACGATGTAACAGTTCCTTGCTAAGGCAACTGAAATCAATAGTCCTATAAAGATAATTAGAGTTGATATGATTTATCTTTCTACTACTATCCTTAATACTCAAATTACTATTTTATCTATTAACACATCTGGTAATCATTACGTGATATAGATTTAGGGGTGTTATCTATTACGCAGGATACAGACGATCAGCCAAATAAAAAATTAATGCTTTGATTACATCAGAAATGTACATTAAACTTTTAAATTTTCCTTTTTGAATTTGAACGTTAATCCTAAAAAGGATACCAGTCAACGAGGCAGGGCAATCTGGAGCTGAAAATAAATAAACAGGGAATGTTTATATTCATTTAGTGCCGAAATATGTTCGGGACGTGAAGCAGATACAAACGAAGATTATTCTGAACATCTGGCAAGGTAGACGGGGAAGAAGAAAAAAAACGTCACTAACCATAGAATGTATTTTAAAACAATACCAGCCCCCTCATTTGCTCATTCGAGAGAAACAAACATTAAGTTAGTGAAAGCGATTATAGTGTTTGCACTATGTCGTTTTCATTCAAATTTGAGAATTGAAGACAATTGTTTACATTGATTGGAAGATTTAAAAACAAAACGGCCTAACAGTGTTGGAATTGAAAAAAAAAAATTAGCATGTTATGTATCCTAGAGTGGCACTGACCACTTGAAGCTGTGTTTGTATTGATTGATAATATAAATGACAATCCTGAATGTAAATAAAAATAGGCACAACGCGGATTGAATGTAGTCATGTCATCTAATGTCTCCAAAGAAATTGAGCGATAGAACAATTACGATAACAGGAGACACTGTTAGACAACTTTTAAATCAATATCATAGGTGGAACCATGTATATACAATACAAACTATGTCTGCAAGAAAACAGAAAGCCTCGATCATAAAATTTAACGAAAATGGCTATAATATACTGAATCATTCTAACATGACTCGAGTGACTGGTGAGGGGACAGCAGTTACGCCAAATTGAAGCTGAAGTGAAAACCTGATGCCCAAATGAGGCAACTCGAGTTATGCAAAGGAGGAAGGTCACCAGAAGTCAAGACAATATTGGTACAGACAGGAGTGAAGTCATGGGTACCAGTATGCCAAGGAGTACACCCGGGTCAAGGCTCGACGGTACCATCCCCGCTTAAGATTTGGAACAGCCCGCGCGTTCATGACATCCCATTGGTGCTACGGGTCGGCTAGAAAAAGGTTAGGGTTACGCTGCCAACAAGTGATTAACTGAGTGTCACCGAGCTCATGTTGGTTAATAACCCCAATCACCCAAGTGGAGGGTTAAGCATAAGCCACGTCTTTTACTAACCAATTTCAAAGATTAACAGTCACTCTTCTTAGCACAGTTCTGTAATGACAAACAAACACCCACGCAATATGGAGTTTATAATATAGACATAATAGCACCGAATTATAACTATCCAATAATTATTAACTGATCAAATCCCAGCATTGTAACTATATTTTTCTTTGGCTAATCACTATTAAAACAGTGGAATTGATAACTACTAGTAATTATTAATGTAAAGGCGGTATATTGTCAATATCGTTTTTTTTTTTATGAATCTGCCCAAAAGGGCAATAGATAATTGTGATAAAAGATTGCATTCATAGCATATTCTTCATTACTTTAAATATTTGTTACATTGTTGACTTTTAACACAACATTTCGAAACTGATTACTTTGTTTCACAACATTTCAAAGACGCTGAAAAATACCTTATTTCCGCCTTTTAACAACATTGCACTAATAACATTTAAAGTTCAAAAGGGTTCACGTAGAACTTGTTGGAGTAACATGCAAATCTTTCTCGGTTACCATGGATTCTGATCTGAGTGAAATATTAAGTACATTTATCAAAAACATACTTGTCCGGAGAGTTGTATTTTTAGCTTTTACCTGTATGTTTTCCTACTGCTTCAATATATCAATGAAGCTATTACCAAATTAAGCGAGCCTAGCGAATTTTCTTACATCAACGGTCCAATATTTACTTGTTTTTGCAATTAACTACTTACTATCCGTAAGATCGTTGATAATAATTGAGAAGATAAATAAAATAACTTATAGAGACGCCTATAGAGCGCTAACAAAGAATGTTACAAAAGAGGAAAGTTCGAGGTTGAGGACTAAGAATAACGCAGTAAAGAGTATCATTTGGGTCGAGCGTAACTCGAGACAGCTTGGAGGAAACATCGGATCCTAATAACTTACCTAAAGAGGAATCCATTAATGGCTTCCCAGTCCCCATAACATATAGTCTAATGTATCTAAATATATAAAATGTAGGGAAATAAATGATGAATGTATCTTTTTATCAATACATGCATCTTTCTTTTACCTACTTTACTCTCAGACCCACGTCTCTACACTCCAGTCGAATAATTAAAATCTTTTATTTAATGGGATTCCATTTAATTATTTACTGATATTAACTACTAGGCTAGATTACTCTATCTAATTCTGAGCGTACAACATTGGCGTAAAACGATCATATAAGCAAATTGACGAATATATTCAAATTTAATACTTGCTCCGTCTGAATCAATCTCGTTATTTAAACATGGTTATCAATAGAAGAAATTTCTTTAGTATAAATATAATATACTACAATATACGTTTTTATACTAATGCTTGAGATAGAATGATGAATGATTACATAACTTATATACTAACTATTTCAACTTACGCTTACTAATACATCGGTGTCTTCTAAGAGGCTCACGCTAGGCTGAACTCAACCTGCTTCCATAAACTCCAGTCTTCCGACATCAGCCTCGACTCAGAGACCTCAGTCTTCGGCCCCCTGAAAAAAGGGACTGCGGGGTCTTCCCCAAAAGAAGAGAACGTGAGTTTGCTTTTTTAAAGGGTAATTTTTCTGCATTTCGTGACCTAATTCCCTTATCTGCGCAGTCCAGATGTTTATAGCCTGTTTGTCAACCCTTCATTATGCTAGCCGCCGACTTATCCCCTCCTTCTACCTCTATCCTCGTAGAACCGATTCACATTTCTATATATTTACCACTTTCCATATTACGTTGGTTGTCCATAGGTAGAATCTCACTACCTTCCCGAACCCACCCGCCTCCTTTAGGCATCCCACACCCCATATCCTTCTCAAAAATGGGACTCCCCTTAGTGAAAGGCACCCATCAATCCAAAATAATATTCCTTTTATTTTTCCCACATCCCATTTTTATAAGTTTGAAAGCTATGGAAAAAAAACAAAAAAAAAAACGTTGGTTGGTAACGTATATGAGCTGTTATGTCTCTTAAGTAAGTCAAGTTAACAGATTCATGATTTGAACGTTTTCAGTTCAAATCGTTAAAAATGTACAGCGAATTTTATTTCATGCGAACCATTAACATTACATATTGAATCAAAGGGGCTGTTTCGTTGACCTTGAGTTTGGATCATACAGTCAAGTGTCGAAAAGTAATAGGGAAGCGTTAAATGGAACTATAAAAAGCACAGACGTGTGTGTGGGCGGCGACCATTTGGAATCCCAATTAAAGAGTTTCAAGGATGTTTTTTTAATTTGGGACCACAAATAAATAGTTTTTGTATAATTTAAAAAAATAAAAAAAATTTACAAACTGCTTATTGACCACCCTGTCGCTTTACTGAGAATTTGGTTAGTTTATTTTGAATTAAAAGAATTGACGTGTTTTAATTAAATTTGTACAAATATTTTTTAAAGGAGAACAATTATTTGAAAATGAGTGCTCGTATACAGTGACGCGGCTGACGGAAGAGCGTGGGGGGGGGAGAACAATAGTAAATGCCCCTTATTACGTCAGCAACAATCTTAACATACCTTACATTCTCGAACCTATCCTTTCCAAGTTCTTAAAATTCTATAGTAACCTATCCAAAGACCCTAATCCCCTAGCACAGTCATTGCACTTTACACACAAATCCCTGTAATCCTCCTAGAAGACTAAAACGGCAGTGACTGCCCTCGTGACCTGCTATAAATGCGTAACACTGCGTGTCAGTTTCTCCAATCATGTCATGAGCGTATGCGGCTCTAGCGCTCTTCGTCAGCCTCCACTGGCTCGTAACCGGTGACGGAGGAGTGTGAGGGACTTCACAAGACTCTCCGCTTCCTCTTTCGCATGCGAGGGAGGTGACAACCATGTGGATTTGGGAGGTCTCTGGGTTGTTTGTAAATACTGCATGAATGAGCGAGTCTATGAAAATTGTGAATATGGTATGAGTGAAAACATTTATCACAATTACTTATTGTCCAATGAGGCAGATTGTAATTTTATCATAATGAAGTTGTTTTTTATAAGTAATATATATATACTAAAAATGAGTGCTGATCAATTGCAAAAAACTGATGACTTCCTATGTTTTTTAAATAAATGGCAATTGTAGAAAATATTTTGAGGACGAACAAATACGTAGTACTACACATAGAGGTAATTGCGCGCGCCAACCAATACACCGTTTGTGCTAACAATTGTTCCAAAACCCATCGATCGGAAACCCGTGGCAGGTACAATGTTTGCTTTCGTCATGTTCCCTCCGTAGTTATAGTTCGTAAGTCAACAGTGTATCAGTTTGGTTTGTGTAGAAATTCTTGATTCACGCTACAGGGAAGTTATACGGGGTTGTATAAACCTGTGAAGTTTTCGAATAATGTTACCTCTAATGGTTAACAAATAGCATTGGAACAAAGGAATATTAACACTATCTAATCCTAACGTAACATTTAACAAGAAATACAGTTTTGCAAAATACTAATTAAAATAGAGGATGTTTCAGTAATCGTCTCAATTTTTTTGCTCAAGTCGTTTTCAACGTAGCCAGAACAGATGGGGTTTCGCCACGCAGCTTCTTCTATTTAGTGCTATACAAAAGTACAACGAAAAAGTAAAATTTTCAGTTCTTTTCTTTTCGAAACTGATGCCAAAAAAATTATAAAGGAATAGTTTAGTCAAGAAGGTGATTTTAGAAGGAGACATTGTACTTTTTTGTTTATACAAAAGATACCATTGGTTGGCCTATGCGCTATATTCGCGATTAATTTCGACTTGTAGGTACGGTATTTGCACTGACGTGGTGGGTATTGTCTGTTTAGAAACGTGATAGGGTGAGTTTGTCATGTCTCCAAGAATTTCAGACAGTACTTTCTGTACCGCTGTTGGTTTCTGTTATGCATTCCTTTATTTATAAGTGGGATTTAGAGGTTGATCCCCTAAGTTTAACCCTGTTCACTGCAACTGTTTTTATGATCTCGATGCGGTAATCCAATAAGTGTTCGTAAATTGATTTCATTACTTTTTGTTCTTATGTATGTCATCAAGGTTTAGCGGCTTCCCGAGTACAATGAAGGATTGGCACAGATTTGGAGAGTTGTTCTAAATTGAGGTACTTGTCTTGTCGTAATGAACAATTCGACTGGTGAGTATGTTGTGTTATTAGCTAAAATTCGCTAATGGTTCAGGATATGGAAAATAAAATTTAACTTAACATAACTTTAATTTCTCGGAAGTAAAAGTTCGAAAAATATATATATATTTTTAAATAAAGTCAACAATTATTTGCGTCCGTAGTATTTACTATATAAAAATAAATAAATATAGGCATATATATTAAAGGGCGATAACTTCTGTTGGAGACTAAATACCCAACAAAGTTTGCTCGTTAATGTGCCTGGAGAAGTTTGGAGGTAAGCCCTGACGGCAAACGTCCGAGGGCCTATTACCTGCCAGTGATGACGGCAACCTTCTATAGCTCTTCTCTAATTAACACTACTTATAATTATCGATTCTCTGTTTCTGTCCCCCCATCCCTTCCCTGTACATTACCTGTCTAGGGTCTGAAACTACAGGGGGATACTGATCCGGCCCCTCTGCGGTCTGGGGTAGAAAGCTGGACTGCAGGATCCCTGCAATATGTTCAGCGTTCCCAGTCCCCCCAAGTTCTGTTCTATGTTGGCGGCAGGATCGGAGAGAGACTAATAGTGCGAAAACCACAGAGAAATTATATGTACTAATACAGTAACTGGAAAATCCTTATTACCTGTTGACAGGACAGCTGCAGAAACTGCGAAACAATTATTAAGATGCGAATTCTACCATTACAATTAATACAGACATTCACAAACACAAAAAAAAAAAAATGCTAGCACTTTAAAATCTATCGAATATTATTTCACTGCAAGATAATAACTTTAGAACAGTTCTAACTGATATTTTAGACAAATATAAATACATACAATCATATGTCTGTTTAGCTGTGAATTTACATTTAAGCGCATTATTCGTTTGGTTATCGGCTAAGGTCGAACGTATCCATTATACCATATTGTGTTAGGGCACGTACGCAGTTTAACGACTAAATTCCCAAAATATGTTTGAAAAACATTGAAAGAGACTAGTTTTGTGATATAGATAAATTTTATATTATTATCGGTAATTCAGACGAAGTTATATTCCATCGATGTGAGTTAATGAGAGCCCTCTTTTGAAGTTGAACGAACGGCTTCAAAAACTTTTTGCAATTAAGGTTACAATGAGGACGTCGAGATGCTTGAATTGTCACTCTAGACAATATTCAGGAAAAATTCTAGGACAATGAGCAAGTAATTAGTGACCTTTTACCGTTTTGCATCTAATTTTACTTAAACCATCTTTGTTGCATCAAGTAAAATTTTCAGGAAAATATTAATCCTCTAAAATAAGAAAACGTGAACATAACTTCTATAACAGTGACTCTTTGAAATCCATTCAAGTCCCAACGCTTAATACCTATTATTAATGAGGGCTTAAAGATCTTTGGTTCGATACCCTGCTAAGTCTGATAGGAACACACTTATTTTTAATAACTAAGTAATTAAGGAAGTCATTAATAATAATTACTTTTTGGGGTTGTTTTTATTTTCAGCAACATCTCCACAGATGGGAACTACCACGGAAAAAGTCATGTCTTAAAAAAAAAAGAAAAACCTACAACAAACGACATGAAGGAATTATTCTTCCAATAAATACTTTTCCAAGAAACTCCATATTCTTCTTGCTGGGGCCTTTTAGCCACAACAAACAATCGACGAAGAAGACCAAAGGAAGCTAATGCCAGAATGGATGAAAGATTCAGAGACGCTGGGGGCCCTCAATACTACACGACAATAGGCTAAGCTACACCGGCCAGTAGCATTAGCCATTCCGTCCTCGTAGCCGGGCTTAGAACCCTCTTCCTCTCTCAGGGTCTCAGGCTGCTTTAGTAAAGCTACATCTGGTAGTGAGGCTTTCCACGTCTTCCAATGAGATATTCATGTCTTTAAAACGAACCCAAGCCCCTTCCTACACAAAAGTCCTTGTACAGATACGCTAGAGCTACCAGACGAATCTATGAAAAAGATTTAATTTCGTTCATAATTTTGGCAAGAAGTTCGAATTGGACTCATAAGAAGATTTCAGAACATTCCTATAAGATTAAACTATGCTTAATTTATAGGAATACTTTATATTATACTGCTATATAAAGCGCTGAATTTACACTTGGCGCCTAGAGCATAAACAAACTGGTATTATTGGCACACAATTAAACAGCTGATCTTTATCGCTTGTTTATATATGTTTACATTAGGACTGTATACTACTTCAAACTGTGTGTGGTATGTTTGTTTCGACAACCAAATAACCACACTTGGAGCTCAATATAAACAGTATCCTAATTAATTAGCAGCCACAAAATACAGGATGAACAGAGCTGTATAACTGATAATATTCGAATAGTCTTTACAGACACGAACATAGCGTATTATACAAGTGTTCTGATTTTAACAATACTTCGTATCAGAACCTAAACTTGGAGTGAATTGCCTTATTAACTATGACGAAGGAGAGGGAAACCTGAAGAATTATTACAGAAGGTTTCATATTTACATCAATAAATGTTCAGTTTGTTGGGGTTAGCGAGGCAATGACATACGATTCAAGCTGAGTTTTTTGAATATGAAGACGGTGGTGCTTAATGCGTGAGTGGTTTAGGATTACGTAGGTTTTTTATTACCCTGTGAACGGTAGGATAACTCGGGCTCTTGAAATTGCCGTTCGGCTTTTTTTTTAAATTTATATTAATATCAAGTTACAACCCACGACTTAAAATCTATTACATCTCGATAAGATAAACTTTCTCATAGGGCATGGCTGAGAAAAATCGACATTTAGTGATGCTGGGAATTAATTGTGAATATGTATGAATGAATTCCTACATCAATTAATAATCCTTTGCAATCAAAATCTAATTTTTCAAATAATGATTTTTTTTCCTTAGAGATAACTTGAAGATAAGGAACATAAACTTTATATTGTTATTTTTACGTATTGTTGATCTCTCAAAGAGAGGAGTGATGGGATGAACTCCCTATTGTATGACTTTTGTCCATTGCCCTATGGCATCTATACTTTTCGAAATTCATGATATAACCACTTTCTCCTGTTTTTTTTCTCTTTTTATATAGATTTAAAACCATACGCCTCTACCAAAAGTATCAATGAGAAAATACCACGCATTAGTCAAATAAAACAATCCATTTTGGATTCTATCCTCTTTCTTATAAGACATGCCGAAGAATTAAACAATGGGCGATGCTTTCCCCCACCTCTTCTGAATAAATAGCCTAGAATAGAAAGCAAAATTGAAGAGAATGAAATATCCTAACAGTAATGTAACATAAGAAATCACATTTAGGACTTCTGTTCCGCAACGCTATCTAACTCTAGTTTCCACTTCATGTACATGTCTCATTGTATAGGTGTACAAAAAGTGAAGGTTGATTATTTATGTTCTCATATTTGGATTACAATAAAATGACCAATGGAGGTCGACACGGAGTCCCTGCCCTCCGGAGTAACGCCTTAGTCAGAAAGTGTATTACTATTGTGGACTGTAATTGTAGATAACTCCAATCTCTTTCCCCAAGGTGAACGACATAAAGGGGATGGTTAAACCTCACCGATTACTACTGCAGCTAGTTTCCTGAAGCTACGCTGGCGGAGATATTTGATAATGAGAAGAGGCACCTGTTGGAAGTCACTTGTTGCCACAAAGGGCGACCATCATCGACCACTACCTACTCTGTCAATCATGAGATCGGACCTGTTGAAGCCCCAACGACCACCATCGCACGGCAGCCGCCTGATCATTTGTCTAAAGCGTGCCAGGTGGACGCGATGAAAATCATTCGCGGTTCTTGTAGCGGAATGGTAATTAATTAATGACAAGGGTAAACTTCAAGGAACATGAGATCAAAGGAATAGTGGCTTTGAGACTCATCAATAAAATTCTTGTTTAATTTCTAGTCAATATGGATGAAAAACAATTTAGCAGTTGCTATCGGTGAGAAGAAATAAATGTCATTCGACATGAAAAATCGTTTAGCAAAGGTTTCAAAAAATAGAATAATTTATTGTTTAAAGCCATTACTGATCAAAAACTAAGTAACCCTGGTAGTAGCTAACCATTAACTTAGCTAAAATAGTCAATAGTAGTTGGTCAAGAGGGTTGTTATAATCCGGTGAGTATTGCTTGAAATTGTTTGAAACATTGGTGAAATTTTCAGAAAGTTTAACTCATGAGCGGTATAGAAAATGTTTACCCTCTCTTATTACGTTCATTCCAAAAAGCGATGAAAAGTATCGGCGGGCCGAGATTCCGGAGAAAAATAATCAGAGATGTTTTAAGTAAAAGAAGATGTGGTAGGAATCCAAATAAAAAAAAATCTAGATTATTCTACCTACGTACGAGTAGTGTTTTTTTTCATTCGAGAAAGTTTTACTGAAACCGAGTTATATTTCTTTCCACAACCGTCTAGAAAGTTCTATTTATTTCTAAAATTCTTTTATTTCTTTAAGGTGATCTATTAGTAACTTCCGTTTAAATGTTATCGGGGCTGTCACCAATCAGCTTAGCTAAACTATGGATTTGAATAGGTAAATATCGGTCATTTTGAATTTCACACACAGTGACACAATTCATCTCCAGGACCTCAAAAACTATGGATTTGAATAGGTCGTTTTAGATTATTTTTACTACCACCTCTAATAATGAGTCCTAGGACAGGTGTCTTACCCCACAGATTTTTTTTTTATAGTCATAAGTGTACAAAGTTTAGTGTTAATTTTTGCGGGCATCTCACAGAGTTCCTTAATGCAGGCATATACTTTCATAAAAAAATTACTTTTCCTTATATAGTAATTAACTGTTTAATGATATTTGAGTTTGTTCCTCCGATCACTTTCATTTTTAACATCATCGGGGCATTAAATAACATGCAAAAATATCATGCCTCTAAAAAATTTCTGGTTGAGTTAAAGTTGGGAACACGATTTTCATTACAGCAGTAATTACTTTGTGTAAGTACAGTTTAAAGAAAAAAAAAATTTATTGATCAGTGCGACGACATATCTAATTTGATACCCTACGCAATATGATAGTAACGTTTCTTTTTTACCAAATAGTTAAGTGGATTAACTAATTATTACTAGAAAGAGCTTTATTGATTTGGATACAAGAATTGTATTAACTAATATATATATAACTTCTTTATTGTGCTAAAATTACTATCTAATAAGTAATTGAGATAAACGCTCTCATTCACACCATATTCACAATTCATCATTCACTCACTCATATTAACTAATAACCCATGATTATGGTTTATGGATTTGAAAATATTTTTCGTGCCATCCGGAAGTCAATATAAAATTTTATGTTTATAATTTAATCAAAGGACTCACATAGGGTTTCTAATTTTAAAGAAAATATAAAAAAAAAACCTTAAAATTGACAAATTTTATTAGTTGAACAGTCAGGGGTTAGGGCTGAAAAACAAATCTATACTTAAAATTATTTTTCAGGCTAAAACTCATTAGGAGGTTTCACAATTCGCAAAATTACATCAAATAATAGAAAGAGAATATCTAAAAAATAATGAGTTATTTATTTTTTTCCCCCGTCCGAATGATGTAAATGACTAGGCGGAAGGCTGTATATAGAAAAAGAATTCCAAGAGCAGAGGGAATCGTTCCTTACACCGTCGCTTTTTCTTATTTAAATATTTACAGTCCAGTTTTAAAATAGCTATTTGGGTTTTTTCCAAACTTACTGTGTTAAACCGAACCTCTAAAACTAGGGCGTTTATTATGTTACAAACGAGGTTTTTTTTTATTATTTAGAAGCCTTAGACCGAAATACATACGAAAGTCGTAAATAAATTATAAACACACAACAGTAACTAAAAAATCTGAGCGGAATTACCATGGGCCACAATAACAATCGTACATAAGTATGACAAACTGTATGCCAACTTAACCTAATTCGTCATTTTCTGACGAAAACTTCGGTATCCTTTACCTGTCTTTGAATAGTTCATCGTAAAAAAATAAATAAATAAAGATGGGTCTAACCAATAATGCCTACACTATTATTAAACGAAATTCAATATCGAATTTGAGTAAGCCTAACGGAGGAATCTGGCAGCAAGGGACGACCAGCGTTGCCACTTACAGCTTCGATTGTTGGGGACTATGTGCGGCAACATGTCGAAAATGGCCACCCGCGATTATAGTAATAGTGAGAATGCTCTGCTAAGATTAGGAGGTGCCAGGTGCATCTTATCAGCTAGGAGGGAGGTGGAGTAACCTGCTGCTACATTCCTACTTGCTCACTTTCAAGAACTTCTTCATCAAGAAAAATGTTGCTACTTACTCATTCACTAAATCTTAGATAATACGTTTGAAGAAACGCATAGTTCTAGTGCTCGGAAAGGTTAAGCATATTAAGGTTATCCCTATCATGGGAAGTTATGTCATAACGTCATAAAAATTCCTTTTGGTGTCATGCCCAATAGAAAAGGATAGATGTATGTGAACGAACCCGCAGGTAATCTAAATGGTATAGTCAATTAGGGGAGGTCAATCTGTAAAAAAAATTACATTGCTTGGACCATGATTATTACCTGGCAGATAGAGAAACATACCATTAAAAAAATATTAGCAACGATTATACTCGTCCTATGTTTCTCGAATGGTCCATTGTTCTCCAAATATTTACTGCATAAATTTGAGCCCATAGACACAAGGTTGGAAGAAGGAAAATATACGATAAAGGCTAGAATAGGAAGAACAAAGACGTAGTAGGTCGACAATTATTGTACAGGCTATCATTACACGAATATCATTTCAAATTGCCCATAGCTGCGCAAAACAAGTGCACTACATCATCTCTAATATATTATGAGTCTATGAAAGAAAGCTAATTTATTCATTTTTGAGTGAAAAGGAAGGTGATGTGGTTTTGAAGAGAACTATTTTGGCAAGTTAGATTTCGGATCCCGTGGCGGTTTCGATATTAGAAAAGTCAAATATGTACTTTTAGAGTAGCCATGGCTTCAGGACTTACCCTTTCGTGTACAATCACTAATTAGTTAGTATTCCAGAACCAAGTTGAAAGAATAAAACAAAGCGAGAAACGTGTTTGTTTCTTTACTCTTAATAGTATACTATAGTACTTGAGAATAGCATAGGGAGATGGTATTAAGTGCTTTGAAAACGCATAATGCTTTTAAAGGCCAAATAGATTTCGATTTGAAATGTATGTAGTAGCAATATGAGAACGGCAAACAAAGATGGCTGAATGGATATGGGTATTGGTGAGGACAAGGCATGTCATGGCCTCCATTCGTACAAGGACTGCTTGCCCAGTATTCCATCCCGGAATCAATCGGCTGAGAAATCCCTTGAGCGAGTGAGGGGATTATTGAGAAGGCAGCAGCAGATATGAAGGGAGTCCTTTGAGGACATATGTAAGTAATTCCAGCCGGAGCCAAGAGAAGATATGTTTGATTAGCGACAGGAGGGAAGCGAAAGGATTCCTTTGTCGGAGTGTGGAGAGCTCTAGCTGGCAGCTGGCCGTCCTTCAAGGATGAAAAGAACGACTGTGGGTGGCTCTGTAGCAGGTCCCGGCCACCTCTCGGAGTCCGCTCTTCGGTGTCACTGCTCCTTTTATCTTAATGTGTCAGTCTTTTTCATTTGTCATTTGGGAGGGAGGAGGCAGGAACGCCAAAAATAAGGAAAATTTCTAAAAACGTATCAGCAAAAGTAATATATTTGGTTGTCGAATTCAACTAAACTTTTATTCAAACGATAGGAAAAATTATTATTCAAGGTATATTTCACAACATATAGAAAAGTAATGATTAGTATTTCGTAAAAACATTTATGATTTCTCAAGTCCTAGCCCAAAATCTAATTAATATTTAATATTATTATACCCTAATTCAATAGGTATTTTATTTTATTATTTTGATTGTATGATTTTTGTTACATGTATAATAGGCGGATTCAGGTGGTTTAACAAATAAAATATGATGTGGTTTATCACAATCCTATCGTAAGTTTTAAGTACCACTCCATAATGTTTCTTCACTTTCTATGATCTTAATTTTGTTTACATTTGTTAAGATGTATATACCCGCATGCTCATACATTTATATTTTTGTATATATATCAGTTGATCAGTTAATAGTACATTCTTCTGCGAAAATGATTGTAAGAGAGTAAATATGTTAGCAGGCCTTACAGCGGACTGGAAGGGTACAAAATGTGGAAGTAGTAGTATAAATATTGATAATAACCTCCCCGAGCCGGCCATGAACTTGTGGCAAATGAATGAAATTTAAATGAAGGAGAGGTACACGCAACCCTGCCCCCCCCCCACTACAGATTACGTCAGTAGCACCAAGGTTCGAGCCATGATTTCATCGACTACAGTACCGGGGATGACTGGAGTCGGCTCAAGACGATAGCCAGCGGCAGGTGTCAGGGACAAGATGGCGCCGGACACGGTACAACAGGTGCCAAGGGCAGGCCCGTCGTCAGCTGCTACATGCATACAGGCTTTCCTTTTACAGTCTCTATTCCGTCGAGTCATGTCTGCATGGAGCATAGCCGGGCGGCGAGTCCGTTCCCACGGCCACGTCTGTAACGTGTAAGTGAGAGAAGATGTAGTACAGTACAGTACCGTCCAGAGCATCTACTAGTCCACCACTTTTATGGAACTATTATACAAACAACAGGAGAGTGGCAGAAGGCCAAGGAGCACACAAAGATATGACAAATTCTTATCTATAAAAAGTTGAATACCTAATACTAAGTAAATAAGTTAAATACAGCAAATATGCATAATGATTCCCTGTAGTCACTTTATTTAATATAACGATTCGTATTTGGCTAATTATGAGGCTAACAATTTTGCAATTTTACAGTCAACGAAAATCGTTATTCTCGGGTAAAGTGGCTATACCCAACGACACGCAAGCACCTGACGCCCCTGAGGTTATCATTGAGATGTTCCTAATTCCTCAATGTTCTTCTGATAATTATAAAGCGTGAACCTTAATTTTACCGGATTTGACAATAACGTAATTTAAATATTTAATTTGTCCACACTAACGTTTTCTATAGCTCTAAGCTGTCATCATCTTTAAATTAAATAATCATGTGATGAAAACATAGACTGTCCACACGGTATACAAACAAAGTCAATTACTAAAAGCAACAATAAATAAATATAATCTATTTAAAAACATGTTAGAAATGTCCTATCCATTTTATGTATTACACTGCAAAAAAAAAATTACTAACACCACAATAATAATAGATAGACATTAATCCTATGTCTTCTCACCCAATTGTTGGTATGAAAAATCTTTATGTTTTTCTTATTCTGTATAACGAGTTGTGCCTTTTCCACTTGTTTTACTCTTCGACTGGTTTTATTTAGGAGGTATGGAGCGGACGGGTCGACAACTTGCATACATGCGTTTACTGTTTCTTTTATTTTATTAATATTGTCCAATGTTAGGGAATTTAATTTAATTGCGTTTGAAACTGGTCATTGATTTTTTATCATTCTATCATAAAGAAAGCCAGTCGAAATAGCCCGACTTCATTAGCAGTTTAATTCAGTATAAGAATTTTGTAACAATTGCGTCATTTTTTTAACAATTGGGCGAGTAGCCATAGAATTAATTGATTTTTGTATAGTATAACATACTATAGAATATTTAGACTTAGAGATTTTGAGCTACTTTTTTGATAGGTGTTATTTAATGTTGCTTCCAATAATTGATTTTGTTAGAATACGTATGCACAGCCTATCTTTTTATCATATGACGTTTCATTTTAGCAACTGAAGACGACAGCTTAGAACTGTCGAAACCGATTTTGTTATGAATAAACGATATTGTGGAGAGACGGGAGATTTGTTATTTGATTTATATCCTTCTAGTATCCTGGCACTAACAATATGTAATAACATAATTGTTTATTACCGGATGAAGGAAACGATGATTCTTTCCCTTAAAATTAAAATAATTATCCCTGCCGTTACGGGGACATGCGTAAACCCAAATTCAATTATGGCTAATTAATAAGCTAGCATACCGTTCGCACATCAAGATAAAAATGTTCTTTATTATAATTGGATGGCGATAATGGACGAGCTGGAAAAGCTGGAATGGGTAACGAATGAACATGAGCTACCTGGATAAGAGGAACACGTCTTAAGATGGAGCAAGTAGCACGACCTAACATGCGCAGTTCAGGATAGTAGCAAGCAGACTAATTACTGCGCAATGTAACCGAGCATGTAGAACAATCCGTAGTCGAACAGAACGTAAGCCATATGAGCACAAAACTGAGGACTATTAACTAGTATATAATGGTCGGTATGATTTGATTTTAAAGAATACAAATGTTCGTTTCTCTTAGTATCTTTCCTTTCCTTTAATCGGCAAATGCTTTTGACTTCCCACTTATTCACATCCTTGTTCTATTGTTGGAACACAACGCTTGTTCCATCCACTACTACCCTATGGAGGGGGTGGTAGTGTATATCTATGATCCTGTAAGACAGTAGGGGAAGCCTCCTTGTCTGGCACCTGAGAATGACAGAAGTGGGATGTCTAAAATATATATGCTAATAGTTGATAAGCTGATTCACACATTACAAACCATTATTCATAATCCATGACTATAGTAACGGCCACCAAATTAAGGGGGTGGCCATTTTCGCCATGTTGTCGCACTTAGTCCCCAACGATTGACGGCCGGCCGGTTCAAGCCTTGTAATTGCTGTAAGTGGCAACGCTGGTCGTCCCTTGTTGCCAAATTTCTCCGTTAGGCTAGATAATATTCGATATAAGGTTTTATATAAGAATAGTGTAGGCATAATAAAAATTGGTTTGAGTAATCTGTATTTTATAAAGTAGAACTATTAAACAACAGATAAAGGATTCAGAAGTATTCGTCAATTTATGGGGAGTTATGGAGCGAGAGTTATATTTAGTACAATGCTAGTATAAGTTATCATGACACTTCTTCAGGCGCTTCCAAGCAATTCACCAAGCACTTAATGAAGTCACAAAAATTTCATTATATATAGATCATAAAAATATATTATTCATACAGAACTGATTTCATCATATTTAATAATGATAATTCGTAAGTTTGCTTAAAAATTTTCAGTCAAGAGTTATGTACCCGTTAGTCACTAGGATGTCCATAATAACTTATGTTCAAGCAAAAGTTAAGGGTCTAGAGTAGAGAGGTCGAACATTTTAGATATGACATCAGCAATGGAACAAATTGTTGTAATTTAATATGGCGGACGGTCATGATGAATTGGAGCATTTCAGAATACAACTTATGGAGTAGATATGTGATTTGCCTATATTATGAGAGTCAGGTAGGAAATATAACAAAAGCCGATCCACACCGGTGACTAAAGAAATGACTTTACACACACAAGAAACACAAACGTGGTTGAAGAAGAATGAACAATTCTGAAATGAAACGATTCAAGGGGTCGGCATTAAATGTTTTTACAAACGTTATCGATATAGTTTAAAGAAACGGAAGGGGGAGTTATCAAGTGTTGTAGCGATGCGAAGTTCCATATTTTGTTGTTTAAAATAACAACTATATTGTGAATAATAAGTTTGATAGGAATATAAAAGGAATGTTTCAAATCCCAATGATGATGTTTTTCCAACTCACCACATATTGTAATTTTCATTAATATTACCAACCTACTGACTCTGTATTCATTACATTCCGGGGGTTACTTCATTAATTATGTTTTAATATTTACATTGATTAAATTACAAGTTGATTTAATAAATTTATACAGCATTTAGATGAATTGTTTTTAATTGTACTTTCTGGTTTCAACATTGAACTAAACATTTAATTACGCTAGAAAAAAGTAACTAGTAAAACAATGAAATAATTATTAGCCTTTATTACATTACGATTTAGATTAAATTCGGGTCTAATGATATTTTTTTGAATATAATCAATTGATTGTTTGTAAAGTTTATATGCTCCAGTGGAAATGTAACTGGGAGTAGTGTATTAAGTGATCCTGATGAAAATATACCGTGGGACCACGGAGACCTACCACACTACAAACACCGGATGTTACCTTCTTACTTCGAAAAGATGTACAAAACGGATGCTAAGACAACAGATAGAGTTCTAGCTAGTTGAGAATTTAGATTTGAATCGAAATTATTTATAGCGTCTGAGAAGGGAGAAACTAATGTTCACGTATTATTTACTTTAATTGGTTAAGTTTACTTATTTCTCCAACTCATGTTATGGCGTTTACATGCTACTTCCATCGTCAGAACATCTACCGCACTAAGACCTGTTGCGACATACATGACATGTGAAAAAGTCGCTCATAAATAAATTTGACGAAGACTTGACATCATTCTTTTTCCAACCTATAAATAAATCCATTCAAGACAAAGAATATTTCGCAATAAGCCTGTATACAAAATGAGCAGTGAAGAAGGAATGCGCTGGAAGCAAGAGGGCCGTTGAACCCTGCTGTATGAAGGCAAGTTCACAGAACCAGTTCTGGGGTCTCCGCTGCGGCTGGCTGCTTCATCGCTCGCCCTACCTCAGCACCACACGGGAGAGAGGATGTCTCTCCCACTTTTCATTTCTTTGTCGTTTTACTTTCCATATTACAAAATGTCAGGATATACTTCTAGATCCGCTTAGTTAATTACAAAAAAACATTGTATGTCAAAGGAAACGTGACATGGCACAATGAATACTACATTTTGAGGTTATTGATTCTTTCAGAACCGGATTTTTCTTCAGTTAGTTAGTAAATTAATGGAAAATAATCAAGTTATGTTTATTATTTTATCCATGCCCTTTTTTACTCACATTTGAGGTGAACCCTATCGGGAGCTAACAGCTCCGATAAGCAAATCCTAAATATTAACATTTTTAATAATTCAAATTTATATACAATAAAATGAAGTGTTTGGCTCCCTGCACTGCATAGTTTGCAGTTTCTGACACAATTACTAGTCTGGTTAAAATAACTGTTCCTCCGCTGTCGGACCACTTTCATGAGAGTCCCAGTGTCCCGTTTGAAATTGTTGGAGTCAATTTGCTTCACTTCAGCCAGTTGACTAAAAAGCGGTGAACCGTACAGCAGAACAGGCCTGAGTATGCTCTTATAAATCAGCTTGAGCCGCAGAGATAGGTCGGGGGAAGTCATCAAGCGTGTAAGCTGGTAAGAGTTTGTTTCAACTTCCTCGCAAAATGGCCACTAAAACGGAGGTGTTGTTCCATTTTTAAGGCCAAATACATGAGGCTGTTTGCTGCGTTCCTACTAAGTATGTAGTAGGCAGTGTCTTCAACAAGAAATGATACAGCTAAACAAATATCAACAATACAGGAGAAATAGTGTCTGCGCGACATCCGCAAAGACACAAGTCGCTTTACGGTAGGTAGCCTCACGAATCTGGATTTGCAATGAAGCAGGAAATGTTAAAAATTAACTATTCATCATTTACATGACAGGAAGTGACAATGAGGATTGGAAAATGTGCAACGCTGTATAGAATGCTTTCTCTAATGTTAATAATCAATATGACTCACCAAAAGCTCATTCCTTCAATTCAACGTTAGACGAGAGCACGGAAAGTTACAACTCACCAACTATAAGTCCTTTAAAGTGTGAACCGTATCAAAGAGGAAACTAGAAAAATGCCATATTCAAAGCCCACAAAATAACTACATACCGATGGAAATTAAAATTATTTTGAGATTAGGTTTATCAGCATCATTATCATCAGCAGCATGTATTCTAAATATCCCAAAACACCCATCAATGGCTTTTAGTGCACTGCCCATTCTCACAGCACTATCTGGAAGTCCCTGCATCTTTCCTGAATTCCAGATAAACGTCAATCAGACTTACGGGGATTTAGGAGAGTTGAATTCGGATGTCGATAGTGCTGACCGCTTCAATAACTGGTATCTTTACGATGTTATCTTTCTGTCTCGTCAATATTATGACATTGGCCACTCCAATTTTAAAAGAGGTATTAACCAAGCATATTTGTTCATAAGGCATCATTTTTCCAGTCGGAATTAGCCAATGCTACCTATATTGACTGAATACGAGGTTTGTACTGTGGCTACTAGTTCTACATATAAAACCTAACAATAGATTTCTGACTTGTCTATTGGTCTAAAATTGGTTGGGAGAGGATTCACTACTATCAGGTGTTTAGAACTGTACAATTTTATAACTGCCCATTCTACATTTGAATGAATACATATAATAATATTAGGTAAATATAGTTCCGCTAAACTAGTTCCTAAACTTCTTTTCATCATTGCAATAATTACCTTCCAGTCCCATGGCTACCATTTGCACCTCGACACACTCTCTATTTCTTTTTACTCTTTCCATCCTTTACCGGTTCGTAGTAACATAATGCGCTCTTGCCAATAAGTTTGATGTGCCTAGGTCCAAGTACCTCAACTATACTAAGTATTCGGGTGTATGGCACCAGTCATCTATTTAAACCTAGTAAGGTCTTCTGGAAGGAACGGTCAATGTTTCTGCATTACATACACCAGAGTGAAGAGTACAATTATTCAATTTACTAATAATTCAGAATGTATATATAATATTAAACAAAAAAAACTGCCAGATTTATGCGTAATTTCTCAAAAGATTGTGTAATTATTACTCCAGAGATATCTTTCACTAATTATTGTTATTCCAGAAACGTTCAATAATGTCATACAGGTTATCATATGCAGAGCGTTGAAAAATAAAAATCTATACACCGTCGCACAATAATAATGATCTAAGATTTTCATTTATTCATTGTTAAAAATATTCATTTTACAATTTTTGTAAATATAAAGAAGTTGGGACTAAAATAATCAAACATATCACGATTTATAGAGCACAATCATGACTCTCAGTTCTAATATGGATGGAGATATTTCTTTATTGACTATTCATTCTTTACTTTTTTTATTATGATAAACAACGAAATCAAACATCTTAGTTTTGACACCTCACCTAAATTTGTACAGTTCAAATAAAATAGAACAGCGCAAACCTTGAGGCACCAATGAAAAACATAACACGTTATCACTCCACAATAACGAAAGCAATAATATCAATTAATACACAGCCGGGTTTATTCTTATTGTTGATTTACGATCCAATAGGTTTAAATAAAATGCAAGTAAAATCTTTTATGATCCCAGTCTATTCAATTCATTCAGCTAACTACAAAATTTCTTTAATTTAATTAAAGCGAACCAAATGTTAGGCCATCGTTTTGGTTTTTTTTATGTTATCTCGACTGAATATTCTCCGCTTGAGGAGTCTGTTTCCTGTTGCCGTTCGGACACACAGGGCAGGTAAGTGGGCCAGGGCTGGAGCCGAAACAACAAAAGAACCAATATGCGTCTACATCGCTCACCTTGGGTCTTTCCTGGAGACCAAGTCTTTACAAGACAGCCTCCTATCGTGAAGGCAGCTGATAAATCCAAGGATATCTCGCTCGTTTCATCATAGTTTGAAATACTGCAGTTTACGAAGTTAGTGTTAAAATTATATTAATAAGCATACTTATATTTACTATATTAGAAATCAATAAGGGACTGGACGGACGTGTTTATAGAGATTTTAATTAGGACGTTTCGACTACCAGGCTCTTAGGTCAGACAGACTGGCGATTTTCAAAATTTTATACAACCCCTTTTAGATTGAACTTTCTGCATCTTACTTCTATCTCCTGTCATCAGCTGCATAACCCCTGTTTAATTATACCAGTAAAGTTTTTCTTTTTTTACCTACTAACTTTATTATATTAAATAGTTTTGTAAGTCTTAAGTTCTCCGTATTCCGATTCTGAAAACATAAAATACAATACTATCCATATTGAAAACATAGAATTCTTGTATAAATCAGCTGTGTAATTAATTTTGAGCATTATTTTGCAAATCAAACACTTAATACATTATAATTAATAACGTGCGAATACGGATTATTTAATGTTTCTGCACCTTTGGTCAAAAAGTAGATATCGGTAGACCAAAGTAGAATTTGAGAAAAGACGAAAGCAAAAGTTGTAACATATAACAAACCAAAAAACGGGTGAGACAAATTTTAAAATAAGAAAGAAAACCAAAAAGGTATTATATAAAACAAAAGCCAATGTTGGGAATGACCTTTTCTATGTGACAACCTATGCTTTAAAAAATGACTATGAACATTGAGGTGTTTGGGCTCCGAAGCATAATAAGAAAAACCATTCTTACCTCCAGATGACAAATACCCGGATGAAATAAATACCTGATTGGCAACGATGAGATATATCTTATCTCTTCCCTTATTCATAAATCAGGTGACTGGTATCGATAGGAAGGCTGGCGAGCGAAGCAGGCAGGGGCCGAGACCCTAGTCTTCCAAAAATCAATACAAATCAATCATAACCCTTCTGAAACTTCACCTTCCTCCGAAAGATTCCCCGTAAGGAAATGATGAAATTAGTAACATCTCATGATATAGGTGTTGGAATGATTTCATCATCATTCAACTGATACACATTTTGTAGGGAAAACTCGTGTAAAAACAGTAATTACGGAACGGTATTTCCACGGGTAACACGGAATAGATTCGCTTATTCTCCCCTAAACTACGTTTATATAATTTTATATAGTTAAACGTCTAAACCAAACAACGCCACTGTCTGTTTATTATTCAGAAGTTCATCGACGCCTCCGTCTCGTTTGACTGAACATCCAACGGTCAACGAATTTCGGTTCAAGTTAACTAAAATAGATGCCATGTTTATAGAAACAAGGTCAAAGAACCCACTAACACTTTTCATACAGGAATCAGACGTATTTATGAACCGGAAAGAAGGATATTTAGATGGATCGTTCATGAGTGGCCGGGCCCCTTAAAACTGATATACCAGCTCCCCTAATCTCAAGTAGGCTAAAAAACTATCTTGTTCGTTTCAATTATATTTACTTGTAATGCGCAAAACGGTAATTTTTTTTTTAAATTACTTCTTCTGTGAATACGACAAAGAATTTCGTCCCCAACAATTCTTTTATAATAGTCGGCTCGGTCAAGGCATCATCCCAACATTGATCTATTCATCAAGTTCACGATTCTACCCAGGCAATGAGATCAGTCTAGTCGTTTTGATGTCCTTGAAAAACACCCCCTTTACTTTTAGAAACACAAACTGATCTGACTAAGATTTCATTCTGATATCTTAAAAACATCAATCAAGGAAATATGTTCCACTGGAATGCATAAATAGTTGAAAAAAATTAAAAAGTTTATTGTTTAACAAAACGTTATTCATACCTACTGCTATTAATTATAGACATTTTACTTCAATTCATCACAAAAATAAATTTAAAAAAACATTACTAAAGTGATATAAATCCAAAATAACAAAAACAAATAACAACACAAATATTACTCTTGAAGTAAAAAAAGTATCATTAATTATGGTAATTATTTAGTATGGATTATTATAATTTGGAGTCGTGAAGATAATAATAAGAAAACTAATTTATTAAAAATTAAACCTAGTATATGCATAACTAAATTTAATAACAGACATAACTGCATTAAAATACCACAGAAACTTCAAATGGCAAATAAGATACAGCGTTAATAAAAATTTCATGCAGATTTCAATCGTGGGTATGAGTATTCATTGCAGCAGACAGAATTGAAAGGCGGGGTATATTTATCAATATACGAATTCAATTTACAATAATCATTGTAACTTCGTATCTTCGGTTAGTCATAGAAATCGAATATTTATTCTATTCTACCAGCCTCTCACCTTCCAAAATAATGTCATACAGCTTAGGTTTGCTGAGATGATCATATTATATTACTGCTACTAAGCGTGATAATAGAAATGACTAAACTCCTTTTCAATTCTGCCTGCACTAATGTTCAAAAGATTTGCGCTTGTGAAAAATAAAAAGCTGTATAAGCGGCCTAGAGACTACATAAGCAGTATTTAGCAAGCAAAAGGGAAAAATAAATAAATTAACTTCGTAAACAATATTGAAATACAAATTTTCATCTTGCTACCTACAGTCCTAATAACTGTGCTCGATATACGTAAGTACCAAAAAATATTCAACAACAAAAATCACAATACTGTTTTTACACACAACTGTTATCATGCATAACATCAGTTTATCGTTTAAAAAATCTGTAGATTCATAAAAAATTAAATACATAAAAGTATATTTATATAAACATAAACCATAAAATGATGACTGGAGTACGATCTACTTAAATTACGGCCATCTCAACAGTTTTTGTTTGATTTGCCTTTGAATTATAATTAAAATTAAGTATGTGAAAGAATACTGTTTATGTAACTAATTTCGCGAATAATATTACCGAAAAAACTTCCGGGTTGAGCAAATGATCGATGTATTTGCTAAACACTAATGAATAAAGGAAATGATTTGTTGTTGGTAAACTGTGATAAGTTGGATGTAGGAAGGCGGTGGCTTCGGGTTTGAAGGGACGCTACCCACCACCTGCACCCGTTGCTGGCTGCAAGAACAAAGCTAGAGGAGTGGTGGTCTGAGGGAAAGATTAACTTTTATTTCCTTTCACATATAGTTTTTATTACTTTCGCACTGTTTGGAATAAGGGGGACATAAGACAGAGAGAGAGAGAAAAAGACAAGACGGACAGATAGAGAGAGAATTATCGTGTGTTAAGTCAGCATAGAAGAAAAGAGAGAGTGTTATAAGAGAGATAAAAGACTCACAGAGGAAGAGGTCCAGCCTCGCGAAGTAAGATGAGAGAGATAGAGGAAGATATGTATAGAACAGATATATAGAAGGGTGTTCGGAGCGCACTACTATACGACCATAGTTCAGCGACAACTGACTGACTGGGAAGACCAACCGAGGCCCCCACTCTTGAGGGACCTTGGCGGCCTGGTGGGGGCCGGCCGGCTTCACGCCGACACGACAGGAGAGGATATGCAGCCGACATCTCAGTCCTCTTGTGCTTGAGATCTGATGTTGAGGTGCATCTGCAGCTGCAAAGAAAACTAGAGCAAGGCAAGATTGTGTTGGATCAGTGACCGCAAGCAACTATGGGATGTACTCAGTATTAACGCTTCTGTAACCGATTTCTTAATACAGTACTAAATTTCATGTCTCCGCTAATTGGTAAAGCGAATGAACCTTATAACGTGGGATTTACCTTGAATTCTCGTAAGTAAACAACTAGTTGATCCGTGTACTTCAAAGTTAAAAACCCTTAGGTTCTATCATTTTTGGTCTGCTGTTAAGACTAAAATCATGTTTTACAAAGAGATCCGATTTAAAAAGTTCATTAAAAGTGTCATTATGACGTCATGTTTACAGCTTTAACTAAATCAGTGTTTTTTTTTACTGGCGCCTTATTATCAGTGGAAGGTTTACTAGTAGGTAGCTTCAGAGATGTTAAAATTAAAAGCAAGCCCATGAAAAAAATATTCAAGGGTTACAAATCAATAAAATACCAGATAATTAAAAACGGTTGAGTAGGATATGAAATTCCAGATGAATAATATGTAATATTTGTGGGAACGTAAGTGGACTAAAACTAGAAACCCCATCGTCTATGCAGTTTTCACAGCCGTAACCACCTCCGTAATTGTATAAAGCATTACGCTTGACTACCGTTATATAATTAAATGTATTTTTTTAATCAAATGTACATATGTGTAGAAATGATAGATAATGTGAAAAATAAAAAAAATAATTTAGCGCAGCCGCCTCTTAAATAAATCAAAACTTAAATCCTAAGTAGCTGTCGCGCTTTGATTTGAGAAACCTTAAAAGTTAGGTACTGAGAGAAAAAAAAGGCATGACGTTAAATTTAATTTTTTTTCTTTCTGCGTAACTAATACAATGCCATTTAATTAATTAATCCATCCATACATATATCGTTGAGAGTTCAAGAGGAACTCCCACTCAAAATTTATTTAGAAAAGGCGAGCCCCATCACCTGGTCCTTTTTACATAACATAATTTCCGATTTTTAACCTTAATCAGAATTGTAATAATCAGAAACAGCTTACAATGCAAATCATGCAGTACAAGAAGCCACTCACTACTCAATTCATAATGTATATAAATTTATATCTTAAAAATATTAATATAATAGGGGTTGAAGGGGGGGATGGATGTATCGGCTAATGCACGTTAATTTTTAATAATCTAACCTATAACTCTTAACTCGCTCTATTGCTTAATGTAAGATCTTTAATTATTGGGTTAAAGTATTTGATTCATAACGATAACTTCATGAAACATATTCTGTCTCCATCGACGCACGAAAAAAGACATAAGCTGAAAAACGGGTTTATCACCCAGGAACAAATAACAACGCTACTACAACAGCAACAGCATTTGTTGAAAGTATTGATGCGATACACAAGTTAAGTTCAGGTGAATCCGTGAAAATAACGAAAGGTTGGCAATTATATGATAATTAATTTCTAATTATTTTTGATTACTCAGCCTCAAGCACTCACATATTTTTGAAGATAAAAAAAATAAATCAATAATAAAAAAAGAGATTTTTATATGTTTAAGGCATACCTCATATACAATCAAATTAGCTAATTTTGATTTTTTTTATTATTATTTACTATAGATTACGAAGAAAGGACAGTATCAATCAAATAATAAAAATAGCTTTTAATGGGTTATACAAACATTTTATTAATATTTGAGACGTATTTGGAGTATTATGAATCTTGTGGAGAGTGGATTTATTCCTACAGTAGAGCAATTCAACTTGGATGAGATGTGAGAGATCTTAATCAATATCTTAAGATCTTTCGGTTTCGGCTCTATCTTGAGTCCATCCGACGAATTAGGCATACAAAGGATGCGTAAACGTCATAAATGAAGAAATTTGATGAAATTCAAGATAAATCCAAGCCAAGATCATAACAAATACCTATACTCAAATTTAAATTAATGAAGTCGCAGTTATAAAGTATAATAATTTAACAATTCAGTCTCCTAAAAAAAGGCAGTTTGAAGTAAATCGCTTTAAAGAAATATATTAAAAATCTGATAAATTAATATAATCGAAAATCTAATAGGAATTTCGAATTGTGAATCGTGAATAAGGAGAAGACGGAGACAATTAAAAGTGAGTCAGCGCCTGCCGGTCGGCCTTGAACCTATTATTACAGACGCCTCGGCGTCCCAAGCGGAACAAAAAGGCCAGTGGAATTTTAAATTAGAGTACTACCATACATCATGTAGCAAGGCATCCTAATGCACAATTATACCCCATTAAATACAAAAGAGTAATCCAGTCATTCAACAGTCCGGTGCTTCTAAATGTTTCTTAGAGAAAAATACACAGATTATTAGGCTTTCCTTAGTCTTCTAGCTAGATCGGTGCCTTTGGACTTTTACGCCTCTTTCACTCACATTCCTTCACATTGTTTGCGTTTACTGGAAAATGATTACAATAGCATAAGAAAAGCGTAAGTAAAAAACTTCAAAAAATCATATCTTCCTGGAAGAAGAAAGTATAACTAAACCAGGCTCAGACTGCGTGTGGCGTGACCAGCCTCGAATACTACTAGCGGATATGTGTTCGGTCGAATCCCGACCTTCTCTTCAATATGCCATTGTCAGACGTTCCTCCTACAATTTCATTGAGAGTCACGAGAAAGTAGTATTTGCCGCAGCGGCTTATTTACAATTGATTATTCAGTTTTTGAAGAAAACGATAAAAGAGGTTGGTGCATAGTCATTGAATAAAACTCGGAGAAGCACATTATAACATACGTAAATTTAATACAGAAGCTATAAATAAAATAAAGACATCCACCGGATGTACAACGGTTTAATATCTAAGCATTTACCGAAATTTTACGGAAGGACGAGCCTACCTCCAGCAGTAAAGAGTCTTCACATTCAGGGATGACACACTTCTGACAATGCTCGCCAAGCCATATACCGTTGAAAAACCGGCATGGAAAATTGACACCATGCACTGAGATAATAAAAATATAAACCGGTAGCTTAATTATCATTTGACGAAATACGTTTGGCAGGATTTCAAAATCTGACAAAATAGTATAATCCAAAATAGTAAAATAAATACTTTACTTATTCAAAGTAGCAGAATCTAATTTTCAGTGTTTTTTAAGGAACGTGGTGTATATTTAATGACGGCCTTAATGTAAGGTATCAGTGAGATTGTAGTTTCCCCGTTTGAATCATAGATGTTGAATCTAAAAGGAATGGAATCTGTTACACATTCGCAGCGACTGAATTTTATTATGGTTCGATTCAGCAGTGGAAATTCAAATTTCTACACTGTCACTGTCGTCCTTCTCATTAAAAAAAAAAAGTTTTGTTGCCAGCTTGTTTTCTTTAAGTATTGTAGATCACCAATTTAACAATCACAAATAGGAATATGAAACGTAGCTATTCCTTATAATTAAGTATTAATAATATTCACTAGACTGCGTGAGCATAGTTCTTTTATAATTATTACACTTTTTTGTCACTTTGTATTGACATATCGCATCTTGCTCTTTCTCAAGAGTCATCGATGTTTGATGTATGTGTTACACTTCCATTGAACACACTACTCACGTAGCAAACGATCGCAACACTCCCCCTCTACTGGAAGAGCATACATCTCATTGAACAATAGCTATTGTTATTTACCCATTGTCTTAGGCAACTTCTTTCTCTGTCAAAAGCTCCATGGCCACAGGGTTATCCCTTTCCCTAGGGGCTGTCAAAATCTTAAGAAACACGTGTTTGTTGAATATACGACGTTTCTGTATAGTGAAGCTGTTCTGCAGTTAATATTTGAGATTACACAATAACAGAATATCTTTAAGGATTTGTGTGAGAGTACAGGGTTTTTGTGGAATTTGGAAAATCTTGAGGGTACAAGGTCAAGGACAGTAGGCTGAGTTTGTAATGTAAAAGAAGAAATCGTTGTCTGCAGTTCTGAGGACTTTTGATTGGAATGTTTGGATTCGTTTGATGTTCAAAAGTTGGGTTTCCTCCATTGATAGTCCGTACGACATTGGTTTAATAGCTGTCCGTATTTGTGAAGTTTGTTTTCTAACGTGAGGTTAAAGTTTCTGCTTAGTAGTCTGTATAACTATTCAAACCGTCGTTCAATTTTTGCCCTGTTAAGTCGTGTATAGGAGTTCAAAGTCAGCCTTTTGTCTAAACGAAAACCTAGTTATCTAGCAGTATTGGACATGCGGAGCGATATCGGATTGAAGGCTACAGATAGACAGGATCCTTGTGGAAGAGCAAAAGTGCCGTGAACGCATTTGCTTTCATTGATTTCTATGCGGCATTTCTCTATCTGTAGAAGGCGATTTAGGAAGTTGCTGGTGGTCGTTAACGCATCGGGATGACACGAAAGAATAGCTGTGCTGTCAGCTAAAGTTGTAAGGAAAGTACTAGGAGTCACAGGAATGTCAGGAGTGTACTGTATGAATAGGAAATTATCTAAGACGGTACCTTGTGTCAAGTCTGAAGTAGGAAAGGAAAATAATGGTAAAAGTCACAGGCATACAAATGGTACTTACTGGTTTTAGAAATTCAGGCTATAATAAGTAATATTCCTTTGTATAGAATAATGATTCTTCCCTTTATCAAATCGGTCTCTTGAGAAAAAACAAATAGCCACTAGTATGAAACAGGTCCTGAATCCAGTTTGGAAATAAGAAAAAAGATTAAGAGGATTTCCTTACACTGAGTCATTTGTAGTTAAAAACTCTTTAACTAACAGAAATATTTAACAATTCTTTTTAGCTAATTCAGCAAACATTGCCAGTTTGCCTGTCCCGATCCGGAGAGACGCCGGTATTATTCCTATGGGGCCAGAAGCATTGTTTTTGGTTATCTTTATCCTTATGGCGAGTACTTTATGGTGTCGCAAGGTACGTAATCTGGTATAAGATCTATTGCTTTGGAAGTTCCCCTTTCAAGACTGAAATATCTTAGCTGTTAGGTGTTTAAGAGAGCAATATCAAATTGATCCATTAACTTTTCAATAATTTTATCCTTACTGTATGTACGGTTCGACGATTACAATATATTGCTCCAGTTCCACTCCCTGAGCAGTATACATGCATTTGGTAAGGACCTGAACTGTCCATAGATTGTCTTGATAAGTTAAGTATTTGGTTATTAAGTGCAAACACATAATTATTTAGGAAATGTCACCGCAACACCCATAACCTCTAAGTGGTTTAATCTTCGTCATTCATTTAACTGCACTCAAATTTTAAATGTACATTGGACTATTTAATAAAAATGACCCAAAAAAAACATACAATCACAACTGTCTTCACTATTCAGTCCATGCGGTTTCCTTGTGAATGCCCATCGGTTTAGATATCGTTCGAACACCCAAGTAAATGGCGTCTCACAGTCAGTGAAAATCATTCAATGAGCGATGGTACTTTACATGATGGTTCAGACATGTTCCAGGCTACTATGTATGTAGTTATAACCCGTTATGAGTGTTTTGTCAACTAAGTGAAAAAACATTCTCATTATTTCTGACTTTGAGTGACTGAAGTGGAGGTGGCAACAGCTTTGATTTAAGTCAGTAAACAAATTGAAAATCTGTGCGGAAGTGTTACTTATTGTGTCGAGTGAGGAATGGGAAAGTGATGTATCCTGTAGCTAGTAACACTATTGAACAACGATCAGCACGAACACGAGTACTTGATAATAGAGATTTCTAAGCTAGTAGGTGAAAAAAACAATTAAATCTTAATTATTAATATTAAAAATCTGCCATAATATGTATATATGTACATACACACACACACACACACATTTATTTATATTATATTATGAATGACAAAAGTTGGCATAAGTCTGAAAAACACAATTCTGCCTTTTTATTTAAGTCGAAGAAACATCTAGACAACATTGTGTATTCCTGTCATTTAGCTGCTGTAACTCGGCTATTAGCGACAAATTTAATGGAACAAGGGAGCACCTGACATTGGAAGAGGTTTCATCCAAAATTATCTATTTGCCTACCAAAGGACGACCCCCCATCCCTCTACACCATTTTTGACATATTATGTAGCACTAGGGCAAATAACGTTTTTTGCAATTGTGGGAAACTGTTAGATCACGATCAAGCCACTCTACCTTTTGTAATGGATGATCTCCATGCTTTTACAGGAGATTTTCATTCTTCTGAAAGCAAGTTTCTCGTTTGTAGGCAGGTACAGTTTTTATTTTTGTAAGATTTGTCAAGCTGATACAATTTTTGCGAATCAACCGGCTGACACAAGTTTTATCAAGTTGACACAGAGTAAATCTTTATCATTATACTGATATATTGTACACTTTTCCTTACCAATACATGAAAATATACAACGAATGAACATCAGACGCTACTAACCGATATCTTTATATATAAAAAAGTAAAGGATATGCAAAAAAGTGACCAATACCTTAAACGTTAATGTTTATTGTTGGATCGGCAATCAATACTGCATGATGTTATGATTGTAGGAAATACATACCAAACACCAAATGTTGCTGGAATAATATGCTGTAACATAGATATACTTATAAATTCAGACAAACATGATTAAAATATTATGCGGTGCAGCTCACACATACTAAGTAAGACGCAACTGACAGTGGAGTTCATAAACAAAGGACATCAGACAACGGAGCTAAGAAAGGAAGTTGCTTATAAACAGAGACATCATTCAGTGGTGAGGTGGATGGAGAGCACATAATAATATTTCAGAAATATAGGACTATTGTCTGTTAAGGAAGAACTTGGTAAAAATAATTGGTAATAAATAAATTTTAATAATTTGAGTTTAGTTCAAACTAGCTTGATGATTATTTCATTGATATGCATCAATCCATAGACCGACATTCGTCCGCAATATACAAAAACGTTAACGGTTTTACCGCGCAATTCTAAGAGATTAAAATTGTCCAAATTCGGCGATTTCAAAAAGCAGTAACCAAATTTTATAGTAGATATTTAATAATAAGTGTAACTTCATATTCCATCGAGGGAGAATCGTAAAGTAATGTTATTTAAAAGTTAATATTACGCAACAAACATCATGAACGCCGAGAACATTGAAGTAAAAAATTCTTCTGTCAATATATCGAGAACGTTAGATTACGTTAAATGAGGAGTAAGATAGTGACATCATTTGAAAATGTAAGAACTCCGATTCAATTATAATTAGTCGATACAAGTCGAGAACATTGGTAACAATGATTTTTGTTTTTAAGTGAAAAGTGAAAATCTAACAATTTTATCAAGACAGCCACTGGTAAGTCAAAATACAATCATAACAATAAAAAAAATAGTATAACGGTATGTAAGCAATACCAACAAGGTGATTTAAAATAAGAATAGGGATAGCTTTAAGTTCGATTTGTTATATTGTCCCCCATGTGTTTTATTTATTCATTTCAAGAAGACCCATCGCAATTATATAAAAATGGCTAACATAATGTACAAAACGAGAAATCGCCCACCTTTTCGGGTTTATGCTAGCGAGCACGTTAGGACAATAAATTCCCTTGGTTAATTAAAATAAATGAAAAAGGGAATACAACAGTCTAAAGTTTAAAAAAAAAAAAATTTCCAATTGTCTACGTTTCTATTTAAGATATTGAAAAAGAGCGTACTACATTGATTCAAAATACTAATAGGAAAGAAGGCGGAAAGTCAAAGATGCAAACGAAAGTATATTATCAAAGGACTTGTACTTACATTCTGACAACAGGGGTTGTAGCTGTTCATTGCACTAAAAAATAAAATGAGACTTGAATTGAAACATTATAAGATATTGTCTTAAAATTAATAATAAATGTAAATTAAGTGTTTGAAAATGTCGCTGATTCTAAGAGTTAAGTTATGAAGATATACTAAGAGTCTAATTGAGAAATAGAACATGATTAAAATACGACAAGCCAAGGCATAAGATAAGAAGTATGTGCACTGTATAGATATTGTGTGAGTGTAAAGAAAAAAAATAGTGGAAAAATAAAAGTGAAGTAATTACTATTGCTAAAAATTATTTATTTTCAATGAACACCTTGAGTACTTTATTATGTGTTACATAGTGTGTCAGTGATGGGATAAAATATGGCACACTTCCGGAATCAATTACGTAAATTTGTCATCTGGGAAAATAACTCTAAGTCGCTTCATTTTTCGATAATGAACCCGACAATTATTCAAAATTTAACTTGATGAACTTAGAATATTGATATAAAAGCATTGTATATTGTCACGGTCACACATAGCAAAGATACGCTAGATTTTTTCTATAACATGTGAACGAACGTAAGCTTATGGGTGCATTTTATAACCTACGTGTTCGCTAGGCAAGACCATGAAATACGGCGGTGTATTGTAAATACAATATCTTACATTAACTTTTATGAAGTAAAAGCTCATTTCACGAAAATAATAGTTTCACAGATAGCAGATGTATCGGATCTTTTTGCAGATGATTTTGAATGATATATTTTATGGTCTTCTATTTGATTGATTTTCCACCAAAAGAAAAAAAATTAGTTGCACTAAAAGTACACCGTATATTTGAAATGGAATAAATAATCATAGTTATTATACTTCGTATTTCTGAATTTGATGAAGTGAAAAGCAGACGGCGACAACTTTAATTTAAGACAGTAAAAAAAAATAATTTTAATTCAAGGAGACAACTAGTGTTACGTCTAGTGAGGACTAGGAATGTTATGTATCCTGTAGCAAACAAACAGTGCTATTGAACAAGTATCACCACGAACACGAGGCTTAATAATAAAGACTTCTAAGCTAGTGGGGGGGGGGCAAATCTTAGAACAACGAGAGCGTACTGTATTTATCTATTACATTTTTACTAGAATCAATAATGCAAATTTTTTTAAGAATAGATAAAATCTGCCCTAATACATATTAGGCTGTTCATTTATACATTAAATACATATACACAGCAGTGATTGTGAAGTATCTCTGAATATGAAATCAAAATACCACATATATATTCTTAATGAGGACAAGATAAAAATTCTTCCTGCCACCCCTGTAAATCTTTTCCACATATTTGCTGACGATTCTTAATAGACAATAAGTAAATTCTGAATGATTGGGCAGCACAACGTCAGAAACATATGTTCTTGAAGAGATTTGAGACAATTAGGACGTCGCTACTTGCAAGAAGAATTACTGAATCATCACTGAAATGAAATCATGTGGGCAATACCTTCACATCGACTGATCATGATGATGCACATGTTAAAAAAATGGCATTTGCCGAGCGTAGTCACTAAACTTGGTATAATAATCACAGTGATGATTGCTTTCTTTTGAAGTTGCCCTGCAGTTAATGTTTGTAATGTTACACAATATTTTTTTTTTAATGTTTTATAATTTGATTTACTATGTTTTAGCAATCAAATAAAAATTGAATTGAATAGTCTCTCATTATTCTTGTGATTGAATACATAAATAATATTACCTAACAAGCACAGTCGTTAATATCAATAATATTTAATATTATCTCTTGGTTTAATTTTACTATGGATTATAACTACTGTTTTTATCCTGTAACTACATTGCCATCATCATCTATTTTAGTAGTACTAACGTTGGGATTCTTACGATTAAGAAGTAATAAAGTTCATCTGAATTCCAGGAGTGTACTGCTGCAGTTTCATGTCTTTTATTGTAAAGGGGTTGCTAAAAATACCACAAAAGCATTTTGCTCTCTCAAAGTTAGCAAATTTGGTTATAAGGGATTGAAGTAATGACAAAACTTTGCTTTTATATTTTCCATAGTCAACTTTTCAGTTTGACCTGTGTGTTCTTGCATGCTAGGGGAATGAGACAGTCGGTTTTCAGAAAAATCTGCCACAAAAAGGGCAAGCTTTGCCTCGAACGATGCAACATTAGACATTGGTAAATGATTCGATTTTTTTCTTTTTTCAACGAAACTATCTCAAGACTGAACCAACCGGATACTCAATTACCGGACAAAAATAAAAAGGATTCTTCATTAAGTGTCTCTCCAATTGTGTGCCAAGTGAATTGTATTTTTTAGGTGCTGAAACAATCCCACCACCCTTAAACAAACTGGTTTTGATACGTTTGCATCCGTAAGCAGAAACAGTTTTTCTCGACCGCTGCTAAACACCACTGTCAATGTCCCATCCGAATTCCTGCTTGTTCGTTTCATAAGTAAAAGGACCATAGACGGGTCAAAGAGTTCTTAAATATAACTATACATACTATGGAATCAGCATCAAAGTTCTACACTAGTTAGGCACTGCAATTTTACTCAAAAACTATTTTACTCGTATATAGATACCTCCTGTTATGTAGAAAATGAATAAAAGTTACCTATTATGCACCACATTACTAGTCTTTCCAGTAATTCCCATTTTAAATCATTAAAACATTAATTATCCTGGACGCGCTGGCAGCGGGACACAACATGCCCCGTTGCCCATGCCTAGGGTTGGCCACCCCTGTTTTTGAGAGTCGATAATATTGTTTATGCCATCACAACTTGAAATGGGACATGTCTCTAGACTCTATGTCAGAGTTCACAAAGACCAGACGAGACAGCCAGACGCTAGGGCTAAAACATAAAGGTTTCTGTCTGGAATAACACAACCGAAACCTTAAAAATAATCAAATGATTATTATTGTTTTGTTATGTCTAGTCATCATTAAGATCTACAACATTTTTGTTCATTCATTCAATAAGGATAATTAAAAAAAATCATAATGAGCAATTTCAATATTCCCCGCACATGGTTCCTTCCTCGTTGACCCTAAATCTTACACTCCCTACACTTGCACAGTGTAGATAAAAGTGAATTTCGCGCGTTATAAACAAAAGCGATATGTAATTCATTGAGCAAAAAGGGCCTTGGAACTATCGGTGAACATTATCACGACAGCTTAAGCACTCCGGCGACAAAACAGGCGCCTTCATCCTCGTTATTAAAATTTAATTGACAGGCTCGCCCTATATCCCGCACTCAGGATCAACTCTTAATGCGACCGCTTATTAAAACAACACTTCCAGAGAGCGTTCGCTACACTCATGCTGAACAGAGCATCATCAATGTTATAAATCAACAATGTGAAATAACATCAACCAAGTGGAATATAAGCAGCGCAGTGGAATCATACTATAATAAAATAAATTTGAAGTCAAGTGTGGTACATCACACAATTAATTAATGGTTTCGACATGAAAACTATTTTGAGTGAGTTTTTATGACTCTTTGTAATTGTGGTCCACTTAGGTAACGTATTACACGTCATTAATCAGGACATACAGGTGTTTAATGTGAGACCCTCGCAAGAGGAAAATATTATTCTTTTAATTCCCAAGTAACTGTTTTATTTTAATTCATCAGTTGCAATTATTATTTTAAGCACCTTTGGCACATTAAATAAATTTTTCTGGTAGAATATCATATCTCTGTATTAAGGCATCTAACTCTCAACACGTGTTAATTATAATTAACGAATTGATCCGGACGTTAAGAGATTTAATTTGATGATGATGAGAAACATATATATTTCTGAACTACCAATTAGTTTCATAAGTCCAATAATTTTTTTCATACGGTTGATTTTCTTTTTCCATCATAAGTCTATCAAATAACATACATAAAGCAAAATAACATGCCTTTAAAAAATACACGAGTTGAACGAATGGAATGTTAATGACTGTTTTATTGGTTTAATGTAATAGTTTAAAAATAGAAAACATAGATTACATGTTTTTAGTCAGAATCTTTACATACTTTTTTTATTTCCAAGCAATTATTTAAAACATAATAATTATACAAACAAATTTTATTAAAATGTCTATATGTTTCTAATTAAATAGTATTCGGTTTTGTTCAGGGCAAAAAAAGGTCAGTTTGAAAATATCGTTTTGGTCAGACTTACCTCAACTGGGAACATCGGCCAATAGGAGGGGGGGGGGGCTGCTCCCAGCGGAACATATGTACATGCTAGCGAACCACGAACTAAGTAACTTTCGGATGAAGTCAATTTATCAATCCGTCCCCAACCGTAACCAACTTAAGTTTGCTGAATTTCTTTAATTCACATAAGTCGACGGCATTCGGTGAAAATGTATGTGACATTCACGGGTGCCTTGTAAAGAAAAACACTTTCGCCTTAAGCATATTATATTAGTCAGTTTTCAATTTTTCAATCAAACTGCGATTTGAAGACTTCTTAAACAGGCAGTGAAGGTGAAGGTATTGATTGGCGCAGGCAGCTCAAATGGGTCAGGTTCTGATATTGCAGGCCTTCAAGGGAAAGAAAGAGCGACATCTCGGACTACTACGCCCGCTGCAGTGAAGGTAAATACAGTAAATGCCACCTTGAAAGATGCCACCACGGACAAACAAAAGCAGCCAAATTAGTCTTGTTCCAAGTACACCCTCCTTTGAGCAAATTTAGGCCTTCTTGTCGGTCGGAGATCAGACACTAGTGATTTTGAAGCCACAAGGTGAACGGATTGAAGAAGTGGGTGACTCACTATGCCCGAAGAAGAGAGGACAACAAAGCATATGTAGCTCGCTAAACAAGTAAAGTTTTTCAGCTCACTACTCAATTAACCTCATTCCTTACAGAATTCAGAACCCTAATTACCCCTCTCATTTCTGTTCCTACAAGTCTTGTCTCCTACCTTATCCCCGTTAAATATTAAACAAAATCCATATGTGGATCCTTCCAACTCCTTAGCCATTCTCCTTTGGAATACAAATGGTGTTCGCAACCACACTAACGAACTGACAGCACTACTTCACGACAAAAACATCGACGCAGCTCTCATTACTGAAACAAGACATACTAGTAAACGACCATTTATAGTTCGACAGTACCAGATTTATCGAACTGATCACCCAGATGGAACAGCTCTTGCAGGTACCGCTGTCATTGTACATGTCAATCAGCACCTTCACTTCCCCCCTTACTCTAGCATCAGTGTACTGCCCTCCAAATAAAACCTTTTTAATTCCTAATTCATCTCCTTTCTAGACTCCATGGGACAACATTTCCTTGTGGATGGGACTTCAATGCGAAGCACCAACACTGGGGGTTAAGATCCACGATTACAGGAGGACGTGCGTTGCTGTCTGCACTCACACGGAAGCATTGCTCCACTATCTTTCCTGACACAGCCACCCACCTATTGGCCATCTGAACCCAACCGAAATCCATATCTCCTTTTTTTCTTCTACAATAGTTAAGGAACACTAAACTATTCACTCACGCGCCTCGAAGACCTCTCCTCCGATCATAGCCCTTTAATATTAACCATTTCCCTAAGACCGATTCACAAACTACTTCCTCCTTCATTTATTAGGGACCCAATTAATTGGGACCACTTCCGCCAGATTCTTACAGATTCCGTAGACCTCAAAGTGTCCCTGAAAACATCAGAAGGCCTAAACGATGCAGTACATTCTTTCACTAATCTGATCCAGAGGTATCCTTGGGAGGCACCGTCACCCCACCGTCATGAAAAAATTCACAATCAAAATGTTTTACCTCAGCATCTCAAAGACGTTACCCTAGATCTACACCCCGCTCCAGAACGGTGTGCCAAAGATCCCGACATCCTGCTGATCGTCGCTCGTAGAATCATTACTCCAGATTGGTAAAGCGGCAATTGGCATCCTTCCGTTCTGACTCTTTCAATTCCTATCTCTCCTCTCTGTCTACCAGGGATAACTCCTTGTGGAATGTAATTAAGAAAATCCTAAAATATCAATATAATATATATAATAAAATATATAAGTTCATAAAATTCTATAGTAACCTATCCAAGCTCCCTAATTCCGTAGCTAAGTCATTACACTGCACCGCTCATCCCTATAATCCTTCTCGGAGACCAAAACTGCAGTGGCTTCGCGACCTGCTATAAATACGTAACAGTCAAAACTTCCCAACACTCCGGTTCCTCTTTCGTATACGAGGGACTACGTGGATTTGGAAGGTCTCTGGGCTGTTTGTAAATACTGTGTGAATGAGCGAGTAAATGAAAATTGTAAATATGATATGAATGAGAACATTTATCACAATAAAGAAGTTACAATATATATAAAACAAGCCAGAGCATAACTAACACGATAGAGCTTCACAGCTTGCAGGGATTTAACACGGCTAAACTAGTGGCCAAAGAGAAGAATTATAAGGAAACTGCTTTTGTCAATGAATGGAAGATATTAGAAGAAAGTTCCAGCGTTTAACAGCGATGCAAAGAAAGTGCAGGAGCAGGAGGGGGTCCTGATATGTGAGAGATTTTTATTATTGTAGCCGACTTTACAGGTTAGAAAGAAATTCATTCCGTTAAACCTCAATATTGATGGATGTATCCTCCACAGAGACATATAAATACCTTCTGAATAAGTTGCAGGGCAATACATGGCTACCATTCAATGAATGCTATTTCGTCTATAACAGATTGAGATCTAACATCTATATGAATTTTTATCAACCCTTTTGTCACATTCATAGTGTACGTTTTTTCACCTGGTAAAGGTTTCCTGACGAGGCTACTTTTGGAATGAGCGTGACAAACGATAACCGGAGCAGATATAATGGGAGGTGTTAAAAGCCCAACAAAATGGTTACGATTCATATGATAATATAAGGGCGGAAGAGGGAGAACCATTATCTAAACGGCTCGGCTGGCGGAGGGGCTTTTGTTATTCTAATCGGCGGGCCGGCGCGGGATCTGTCTACTCGGTCGGAGGGCAAACAATGAAGGCAAAAATTAGCGGCAATTGCTCGTGGCTGGCCCATTTCAGGCCACGGTGCCCTGAAAAAAAAATCTCCATCAGTGATTTCTATGGCCATTGTTAGGGACCCGCAACAAAATGGCCTTTGTTTCCAGATCGAACCTGTCCACTCCTCTATGTAGTTAACTGCTACACTTCATTCGGAAAATGGCCATTTAGGACATGGACACGGCATGGTGACATTTCAATAAGCTTAACGAGTGATCGGGCATACCCTTGTAAATGTTTAGCAAAATTAGAAATGTTACAACCCGTTAATAAAAGATTTTCAAACTTCATGAGGTTATACTTAAAAATATTGGTTTATTTACTGCTTTTTAGCCTCTACCTTAATGTAACCACTAACTATACAAATCTCATGGTATAATCACCTATTGAATATTAAAAAAATTATAACAAAGGGCAATGAAAATAATATCACATCAACTTTAGTTATACAAACTAAACCAGTAGCTGTAAAAAATGCGTTATATATATTTTTTACACTTTCTTCTTCGTTTCCTAAGCAGTTCTCCATCTCTCGCGGAAGAAGAATTACTTGGCGTTTCTACTAATAAGGGAGGCTAAAATAAAATGAGGTATAATACAAGCAAGAGTTTCAAAATCGCGAATACGGACAGTGGGCCTATCAGAAAGTTGTCGACACTGCAATTCTCAAACAAATTTCCTAAGTGAAAATGAACAAATCGCCAAATTATTCGACCAGAAATCCCATCATAAAGAAATCCTATAAATCACATAAATCTACCTGTCTTCATTTAAAGTATAGCTCAGAATCTCTGTCTCACTATCAGACTCGGAACGTTTCTTAGCATTCTTTAGGATAGCTAGACAAAAATAATTTTATATTCACTAGCCGACTGCTGATGTTATGAATATAAATGGTATTCGCTTCTGGCCAAAATTTTTAGTATATTTTTTAATTCGGAAGCCATTCGCAGTAATAGTTACACCACTGAAAGTATAGCAGCCATCTATTGGTGACAAATATTTATATTCAACAGAGTTTGTGCCAGAATAATAATGATAAACCTATCCAACCACCCTAATTCCCGAGAAGTCATTACACTGCGCCACTCATCTCTATAATCCTCCTCGAAGACTAAAGCAGAAGTGGCATCGTGTTTTGCTATAAATACGTGATGGTATGAGTCCTGGCAATGGCCAGTTTCTCCAATCGTGTCCTGAGTGCCTGTGGCTCTCACGCCCTTGGTCAGGATCTACTGGCTCGTATCCGCTGACGCGGCTGACGGAGAAGTGTGGGAAGTCCCAAAGACTCCGCTTTCGTATTCGAGGGAGATGTGTGAATTTAGGAGTTCTTAGGGATGTTTGTGAATACTGTATGAATGAGAACATTTATTGCGATTACTAATTGCGCAATGAGGCAGATTGTAATTTTATAACAATATAGAAGTTTCAATAAATAAAAAGAATGCAATGAACGATTGTAACCAGGCTAATAATTCTTAACTGACTCTAATAACCCTTTTACCGGTTCTAAAACCTAGTTATAATGCACACACGTATTAATGTTTAAAAATATGAGCGGCACAGAAAAACAAATCCGAGTTCAATGATGTTCGCGTCTCATCAAGTCAATGTGTGAAGCTCACATAATTGTGGGGTGGTGGCGGCTAAGAAGACGATATTTTATTAGCATATTCAAGCACTTTTGGTAATGTTGGTCTACTAGAGGCTCAATACAAATTACATATTATTAATCCGGGCATCAATTCAATAACTATAAACATTTGTTGAAAATTTTACGGTTTCACGTAATTATAGTCCTCTTAAACCCAATACATTACATTTAATAATTTTGCACCGACTATTGGAATTTAATAACCCTACCCTAGTTAAAAAGGGTGCTAACCGATAGATATCTATTCTTTCTACACAATATAGAGTATAAAAGAGTTTTATTTGACAAGAAAACCTCACATAATTAGTTAAATAAATTTTATAAGTGGGCAAATGATACTTTACCCTATCATATACCACTATGCTTATATGTTTGCCTACGGTGACTAATTTTAAACTAACGTTAATGAAAACAATGCAATTATTTTTGAATATCCATTTGGTGGTTTTGTGTTCATTTAACTTAACAGAAGAACTGCTTTGTTCGTCGAGTTCAAGCAAGCATGAAATAAGCCAATGATGAGGACACAGGGACAGAGAGCACAAAATGAAATAATACACCACTACGCAAAGAATGAAGTGAAAGAGCTGTATTCTCGCAAATTATCTATTTTGTAGATTTAATATTTTTCACAGGTTATTATTAAAATTCTCCTGCGAATGAAACGGAAATACTTTTAGCAGACAATTAAATATATTCATTTTTCTTTTTTTTTAAATTTTTAACTCAAAAAAAAACCAACTGAATTAAAAAATGTTTATAAATCATTTAGGATGGTAAACTAGTTTATTGTACAATCTCAACCGTGATACAACGTTTATTGGTTCAAATCCCAAGACAGTTTTAATTTAAATTTCCAATTTAAAAATATATACGAACATGCTCATCACAATAACTATTATACAAGAATTATAAAAGGTGTAAAATGAATAGAAACACCACTGCAGTTGTAGAGACCTAAAATATAACAGTTATATTTATATTATATTAAATATATAAAATTCATAGAACTACTTCATGGATATTCTTTAATATGATTAAAGAATTTTTTAAAATATAAATATTAATTAACTCATCCAGATGAGACTATAATATAGTATTTTGTTTAAAATTAAATTATATTAAATATTTAACTTACCGAATGTGTATTAATAATTATAAGTTTTGGTATTTCCTGTGCTAATATATTATCAAGTATAGTGATTAGTAACATATAGTTGGTACATGTTGAATAATTTAATATTTCATACATACAATACCTAACTAACTCTGGGTCTGAATTGGGGTCTACATTGCATAATTTCACTTTGGCGAAGTTTTCCTGAGATGAACCAAAACGCGGTATTTCAGATTGACATGGCTCGCGTTCAATAGGGAATATTTGAGATGAAAGTGCACACTAATTAAATGCATAATAATTAAATCCCTGGGATTACTTTTTGCAAATAATAATTATTAGTTTCTTCAGTAATCTAATCTATATGAGGTTTATATCCTCGAATTTCGTATATAAGAAATGGGGAGTTGGGAGATGTCCACCATCACCTCTATTCAAGATGCGGTACAAAATCCGGATCATCCATACTTCAAATTAATTATAAATGTAGAAATAATTGCTTCCATTAGTCTGAGAGAGTGACTGTAGCCGACATATGAATTATTAGCTTGAAGTACGGTGAGGTCAGTTTCTACATCTTAAGCACTCAACATGATAAATTCAGCCACTGGTGCCCACTAAATGGTTAAGAGCGCCCTGAGCCATGATAACAGACCCTGATGAGGAGATATCGACACTATCTCTCCGGACTGCAGATGTAGAAGGTAATAAATGGTTCGATGCCCAAGGAAAAACCACCCTCAAGGCCGGCCTTACCAGCCGGAGCTCGTTCCACTTATACATTTATTACAAGACGGAGCAGCCCTTAAATTATTAGCATTAGGCCTCTGGATCATCCCTTATCAAACTTTCAGGGAGCCTTTCCTCTCCGGCTCCGGGATCCCATCTCCTTACAGCCAGCGACCCTCTTCCTCCGAAGCTAACCAACGGCCGATTTAAAATTAATAACCACATGTCTGCAGAGTGCGGTATAGATCAAGTTAAAAATATAACAATAAAGGAGATCAAACATTTATTGTTAATGTTGTTCTGTTCACGTCAATAACAGAGGATGCTATTTCATGTTACAGCTAGTTGATCATATCAGTAGTCTCACCATTTTTATATAATTATTCAGAAAGAAAAAGTTTTCTAACTAAATGTTTTTATATCGATTATAAACTTGTATTACAATTGTTTGTATTATTTTTAAATATTATAAATAAATAAAAATAATGAAACAATATAAAAAGATACTACAATGATGGTTAAAAAATACTTGGAATGTTTAATCAAAAATAACTTACGTTTATTTGCTAAACTTCTTTTACGTACACTAACGCAGACTATAAATTGATTGCAAGTAGGAGCTCATCTTTTGAGCTAAAAATACTTAAATGCATAAAAACCGTATGATTGCTTTTTAATTTAGATAGCATTATTATTATATTATCTATTACAAACCGTGATAAAACAAAACAATTCTTTCCAAGTAGCAGAGGAGGTTCAACCAATTAATGCTGACAATGAGACTCCATCCTTTTTATAAGGCATTTTTAAATAATGCCTTTGCAATAAATAATTAAATGACTACAACTTTAAAGGAACGTACGAAGGGGTACTATGACAGCTTGTTATAATATTTCGATAAAACCTACCATATAATATTAACATATGAATATACCCATTCGCACACAATATGGAAAAATCTATTTTGAGTAGGATTATCCAACTGGCAAAAGAACTTGTTTAGTAAAAAAAAACAACAAGGTATATGTAAATAATTAAATACATAACATCCCCTCAGATCATAAATCATACGAATTAGACTTATAGCGTAAAAGTATACCCCCTCCATGAACTTGATGATAAAATCGTATTATTCAATTTTGGAAAATCCTACACTTTAATTTCTTGTAAAATTAAAGTTTACCTTATATGCGATAGAGACGGAAAGAGAGAGACAGAGAGGGTGTGGGGGGGGCGAGAGATACCACAGATTACAGCCTGCAAGCACTGTCATTAGTGCAGTCATACAGACTGGGCCGGTCATCTCTAATGGGAGCGCGTTTGACGTCATGCATGGCCAGGCCCTTAAATTGGTCTCTCCAATCTATAGGCTGTATCGCATCCCACGATACTATAACTGGTCATTACTTACAGGCTAATTGCACTCTCATAATTACTAACAAATTAAAATAACTAATAAAATTTAAGATCAGTAGCCTATCCAATTTATTTCCCATCAAATCATCATTCATTGTATCATTTAGTACGTCAGATAAACAAGAAAAAAAATAAAATTCGAGTCATATATAATGCATTACACAAAGCTTTGGCCCTTACTGTTGAACTACACCTATTAAATGGAACTTAACGAAAGGGATAGGATAAGATGCCTCAGAGGTGCAAGGCACTGAGCCAACAATTTGGGTTGGAAAGTTTCCTTAGGCTCTTTCTTACTTCTAGATTGGAATATTAGATTTCATCTCTGGACCCTAAAGAGATCGTTTTCAATTCTTGTTATTTAACTTAATCACACTCCAAACAATTATTAACATTATTTTATTGTAACCCTATCTATAGTCCCTGCAAGGCCAGAAAATACTGTATATCTATAAGATAGTGAAAGCAAATCATAGAATAAATCTAACCCAGGCCTCTTATATCATGAAGAAGGTACACTAACCATTAAACCTTTTTTTTTTTAAATATTATTGTTAAACGAAATACAAGAGGACGTGTCGAAAACAGGATCAATTCATCTTAAATCCAAACTAGAAAGTAGTCCCTTACTAGTGGTGGTAAAAAAAAGCATTTCTTGCCTTCTCACCACATCCAAAGCAGTTGTGGGGAGCTTTTCCTCTCCACTACTCTATTCTGCCTTCAAGTCGATGAAATCCACAAACAAACCCTTGTTCTTTTCATGGCTGACCCAAAGAAACTTCAAAATACCACTCCTACCATCCCTCCATGGACATCCCATAACATAGGACTCCCACCACATACCACATCACTTAACTGATAAATCCCGTAAATCCAAGACCTGATCACCATTATTTTTTGGGTCAAGACTAGATCAAGAATAAGTTTAATTAAAACCCTGTGAAATACAAATCAATTATCTTAGGTTCCAAATCCTCCCAACTCCCTCCTGGACGCAACTAATTTTTACATATGGGCCTAATCCTAGATCAATCCCTGAACAACCCAAAAACTATTCTACTGATCCTGTCATCTCTTTCCACGACAAACCGCTACCTTCTAACAGAATTTTAATATCAAACAACTTATCACTATGACTGCCTGGCTTCCTCTACCAAACTTTTCCCACTACAACCGCATCATACATATTTAACCTCATCAAACTCAAATTCTCCAGCCTTTCCCGCAACACAAGAACTAGCTTATTTGACTTTTGCCCCCCCCCCCTCCTCCGCGTCTCGTCCATGTTTATACCTAATGGAATTTCTTCCTGTGATTCTACTATTGATTTAGGTTGTATTTTTAATAAAATCGAGGTTAGGAAAAAATAAATGAAAATTCCGTACAAAGATAGTTTCATAAAAAATAATCGTTTTTACACTGTAACTTGAATGTTGTATGCAGAGATACGAATGCAAATATAAAACTCATTATGTTTTTGTTTCAATCATTAGCCGACTGTTATTTGTAGACATTAAAGTAATAAGTACATATATCCATTAATATTTATAAGCTTATTGAATCTGTTATGTTTTTTTTTTGTCAGCTAGACATTCCTGCTTTGTTCCTTTTGTTATTTTTAGGAGGCAATGTCCCAGAATACAGTGTTTTTTTCATTTCATTCCACTTCCTAACTATTCTGAAATTTGTTTTATTGTTTTATCTAAGACATAGATTGCTGTTATTATAATCTGTTGCCATTTAAAAGTGTCATTTTTAGGCTAATGTCTCAGAATAAAGTTTATATTTCATTTACAATATTGACGTCGAGACTTTTAATCTGATACTTCGCTCAATAAGATAAAAATTAATTTGCTTACTTCTAATTAATTTATTATATATATTTTTGTTTTGGTAAAATTTATATCTTAACAAAAATTTTACAAGCAATCAAAGCAAAGTATTGGCCATTTATTATTTTTCACTGGGATGGTATATTTTTACCATCGTACATTGGAAAGACTATGAAAATACCATGCCATAAAAAAAAAGAAAGATTTCTTGACTTAAAGATTCTTACACAATTTCAACTGTTAATTTCAGACTTCATAACTTTTTGAAATTTTAGTTAGAGAAATAAAATATTCATTACACATTGTTAATTAAACCCTAACCAAAAATAAATAAGTACATATATATATATTTTTTTTTTAATACCAACTAATCAACTGATGACAATTTCTCACTTTTTATAGAGACATTGTCATGTCTAATCTTAAATGAGTATTAATTCGTGTAAAATATCACTTCTTTTGCTTAAGGGGGGATTACAGGGGGAATAGACAGACGGAAAGAAAGATAGACACGGGGGTAAAAATAAAGTTTTTGATTATGAAAAAAACAACAAATATCACCCAAGAACAGTTTGCTTCAGAAGTACGAATTCCAAATTGTAACATGTACTCATCATAATGTCATACATATATCAGCATATAAGTACAAAGTTGAAATGTGTAAGCAATTAGTGTTTCTAAGAGGGTTTAAGCGCCGTTAATAGTAGTGATAGTAATAAGGTTTAATCAATAAAACATGCAAATCAAGATTGATCAAGATCAATATGCCGTTGACAACCTTTTGTTTTTTAAAACAGGGAATGAACACAAATATTTTTAGTATTAAAATTAAAATCAATTGATTTGAAATATACATAACAATAAAAATAACCTTGTGCTAATATGCAATGCCTCTGATCTAAAACAAAACAAAAACTAGGATCATCCCTGTTGGTTATGAATAAAATATTTATTGAAGTATACATCAATTTTAATTTAGAAAAAATAGAAATAAAACATAAAGACTAACTGTTTTCTATTAGTAGTAACTTTTACTTGCAAAGGACCCTTTTCAAGATTTGTATATACCTTGGATATCAGGATTGTTGTCGATATTTTTACGGTGTTATCCAAAACCTAATGTTTTACTATAACGTTGTTTTATGTATTTTTTTATACCATTATGTTGTTATTATTATATTTGAATTTGGTATAGCCCTACCTATAGATCAGGTAGGGCGGAAATCTATTGTGGGTTACATCCGATATAGGCAAAAGGTAATGAAGAAAAAAATATCAGTCAATCTTAGGATTTGAAAAGCCATAATAACAGCATTATTTTCGAGATTAAACCAGTAATTATGTGAAATATTTCATCGAAGAATTCCCTCCAGGTGGATTCTTTATCGCAGTAAGCAGATATGTATAGGAATTTTAATTTCAGTTAAGTTCCATAAGCATAAAGTCGACTACGATCCTGGGTAAAAATAACACAATGAGTATGAAGTTAAAAATATGCTGATAATGCTTTTAATTACTTAACAGGTAATTATATTTTAAAAACAAGTAAATTTTCTCGAGGGAGACTTAATTAAAACCTTGGTAAAACAATGAAAGCTTTTGTACATATTGCGGGTGATAAAATAAGAATAAAAAAGAAGGGGGGGAGGAGATAGCATCGCTGTAATTTAATTTACGCCATAAAGGGAACCTCAAAAGTGGATATACTTTATTACAACTACATTAACCGCGTAATAAAAAAATAAATAACAGGTTTCTTTAAGAACAGCAGATGTACTTATTTTATGTATTTTGGAATGCTATATTAATGCGGATATTCTCAATCTGAAAGAATCTATTAGAAACAATATTAAACCAGCAAACTCTTCATTATACAAGAAATCAATTAAGAAAAATAGAATTATATTGAAACTTTTGAAAATAGTTCAGAAAATTATAACTTATTAAAAAAAAACGTTTGAGCAAAAAGAACAGCGCCACCAGTTACGTTCTATTCACACCTAATACAATGAAACATACATCAGGGACCTAACCACTTTTCCTGAGCGAGCTCTTGATTTTCTTAAACACTATGTTAATGGTAAATCATAACTGAACCCATTCACTTCGACTTAATCCTTATTATTTATATGCATCTTTCCCACTTTAGGCCACTTGGAGCCAGAGCGGTTTTGAGACAGTAGAGCTTCCAAACTGAGCTTATCACAACTCATAAGTATAGTGATAAAACAAAATGTACATCCTTCTCTTTGGCGTGAGAACGCCATGCCTAACGGCAAATATGTAGGTAGCGAAAATAGGAAGACACCAAGGCAACAAAATGAGCAATGATAAATATTATTTAAAAATTGCAAATTCATAAATTTGACATAATATTCTTAGAGGCTGAACGTGGGAATAAAACACAAAATTTATTTATGAATGTAAAAAATAACAACTATAAAAACCAGGAGGGCCCAAGAAATGAAAGCTGATATTGATAATGTTTCCCTTGTTACGATTGCCAAACCATTAATCGTCATCACTTCTCCATTTACACAATAAAATGGGCATCAAATCCACAGTCTCAAGCTTCAAATCCACAGTCTCAAGCTTCAAATCCTCAGTTCTAGAATACAAGATCCCGTCTTTCTTTCTTTTACTCTTCCTCTTACTCATAGAGCAGCAGTAGTATCCAATCAATGCTCCTTTCATGTTCGATCCGCGAACCTTTGCAGTTCTCTCGGTCCTAACATCGACTATAATATACCTATAGAACCTCTATATATTATTACAGCAAATAATTTCCAGTGAGATAGTGAGATTATCAGTAATTAGGACCTTATTACCTAATTTAGGTTCAAATATAGTGATCAAACGAGAAAGGATCGTGAGGATGGTGAGAGCCGACCCAAGACATGAAGTTGAAGTCGCCAGACACTCTACCCTACAGATCTTCCATTACTCAATTGGACCTGTCTTATACTCACAAACTCCTAATTTTGACGACGGTTACACAGTGAGTAGGTCTTGAAGACCGACGAAAACGACTGATGAACTGCTTCCTAAAATTCGACTTCGGGATCCCGAATATGACTGGTTACTGTTGTAATTTTAACGTAAATATTTCCTAGGACTCTCTTTCGATTAAAATACACGATTCACTCCTGCATTTCTTCTTTGCCCGATTATAACTAGTCCGAGCTTATATATAATATAACCCAATAATGGACCAGAATGTAAATCATCATTTGATTTTTGTATTTATTTCACAGCGATTTTTTTCATGATGCTTTCCATTATTCTGTTATATGACCATTTTATTTTTCTATTTCTAGGATAGACAGAGTATCATTTGTATTCCCTTTTGGTATTATTATTATTTCGTCCACGGGACAGCAAGACATCGGAAAGAGCTGAAGCGGTACTGTATAGGAGCAACAGGGCGCCAACAGGTCGCGTGTCGCCACCAACAAAGGCTCCTCCCCAGCAGAGTCCGGACTGCTCTACATTTCCGTGACTCCTGTTGCTCCTTCAACAGGTCCTCCATCGGCCATCAACAGGCACCTGTTGGCTTGTTGTAGCTGCAGCCTAGATGTCTACGTTTCCGTCTGAAATGTGAGCCTAAGCGGTTCGGTTCGAAACACCATTATTTAAGAGTCACCGCGGCATTCATTGTCAACGGTCACATTATCATTGTTTGCGTGGCTTACGTAATCAGGGATGTGAGCAATTGTAAGAACAAGCAAAATGGCAACCTTGTCAAAATAACCCAAAATGTTTTAACAAACTATTTCAAGTACCTCAAGTAATAAACTGAATGGTTTTATTGGACGCATACTTTGGCCTATGGGTGAATATCCCACAATTCATTATTAACCAAACCCATTCCAAACCAGCCGTTATGTTAGTATACATTCAGTAAGTAACCACCCTTCCACGCGAAAATGAAGAAATAAGCAATATGTATAACTCTCTGCTTATACTTAACAACCGGTAATGTATTTTGAGAGTTGTTTCTGTAGCTTTTAGGAACATTAATTTGTTTTCTTCTTCTTTAGAATCTAACACCATTTTGAGTACCATCATTCAATCAATGCCAACTAATTTGATTTGTATTCGCCTATCGGTGAAGTAATCTTGTGTAACAATTATGGCGGTTCACTATGAAGACCTCCGATAGCTTATGACGACTCTATTCCAAAAATTAATTCCAGGTGACCCATTGCATTGCGACAAAGCCAGCCAGCCACCACCTGGCCTACAGAACTCGTTACAAAAATACGTTAATCAAATTGTAATGAGCGGGGCCCAGAGCACCGGGGCACCAGGGGGCCGTGAACGGGAAATTCGGAGCCGGCAAATGAGCGGCCCCCTCCTCGATTGATGGCACATTTCCATCAACCCCCTCCCTACCTACCGGGACTGGCCAATTTCAATGTAAATCTAAGCTTATAACTCACCGGCAAACGGGAGAGCATTACACCTAATTGGCAGGATTTCAGTCTCTTAATAAGGGAGTCGGCCCTTAAGCGCATTTAGTGAGTTTAGAATTTAGATTAAGAGCTTATTTACCTAGAGAACAGATAAATAACGACGCCGTTATTATGAAAAAAAAAACACAATTTCGTAAACCTTCCTCCTATGTTTAATAGCCATGACCAAATTAATAACATAAAAATTACAGTAAATATAACGTTATCTATTCCCAGGATTCAATAACTTCTAAACAAAACGAACTTGAGCAGATAGGTCACAGGAAATAACAATCATAAAACTTTTAAGATTATAGGATCAAGTGTACAGTAATAAGAGGAACAAACATAAAAAGAGAACAGACGCACTCTCACAGAAGTGATAATTGCCACTCGGCACCGTACCACGAATGGCAGGGCAAACGTGTCACTTGTGCAAATATTAAATCAAACAGATAAGCCTGGCACATGCTAATACATTTGGCCTATGTAAACAGTTCGTAAACTTCCGTCTTGCTATCTCTAAACAGAAAGTTAGCTTAACCGTTAGGTAGCCGCAGCAGTTGGGTTTGACGTTATGCCCATTCCAAATAGTTCAAAAAGAACAGATTAGTGGTGAGCTATTAATCATTTATAAAGGAGCTACTTAGTATTAATAATCAGAAACTAGTAATTAGCACAAAGAAAAGTTTGAAATTCTTTAGTAAAAAATAAATAAAGTATGATGACACAAATTGAAGAGTTTTGTTGCGGGATCGAATATATTTCAAAGTCAGTTTTATTAACTTCTAATTAATAGTCCGCTAAAGTCTCAACTCATACTAAATATTTTATACATACATATGATAAGGTTAGCATTTATTTTTAATAGTCAATTAATGACAGATTTTCTTTTATTCTTAACAAAACGGGACATTAGGAGAAGCTTACGTAAAACATATCTCCGACTCTATGTGAAACCGGGGTTTTAAATAATATTTAATACATATTGATTGATACTCTACCCAATACACCAGAAATATATTTATTCTTTAATAACCATACACATATTTTACGGAATTGACAGTATGTTTCAAATTGTCGGATCATCAAAGAAAAGCCCCATGTAAAATTTCTGTTTCTAGGTCGAACAGTAGGCTTAAAATCACCAGACTGAAAGTGGTAGGAGTGAGCTAAACAGGTTTCAAGTTTCGCAAATACAAAAGATCTATAAAATTCTCAATAATAAGATTGAATAGTAATACGATTCAGTTTACATACATTAAACAGGTTGTAGGTAACTTATGATCTATAGTTTCTTTTTGTGAGCTATTCATACATTATCAGTCGCCAACAACAAATATTACCCATAAAGCCGTTATCACTCGCCATAAAAAATGACAGAACTGATAAATGTTGACAACACTTAATTTTTTTTTTTTTAATAAAATGTTAAGTTGAAGAGTATTATAAATGATTGTGCATAATGGATCCTATGCCAGACGGGGAATGAAAGAAAATTTCAGATTTGGCTTTACAAATATCCCGGACTGAATGGAGAAGGGCTGGTATTATTCCCTGAGAGTTCTTTCGTTTTTGCCCTTATTTTTCCTTCCTCCCTGCTGAGTCCTTTGTCCAAGTACTATTCTATTTCACATTGAGTATTGCAGCACAATTCCCTTCATAGCTTCCTCTTCTCTTCGGTCGAATTGTTGAGAGAGTACCGGCGACAAACCTGTAGTTAAAATGCAATGGTGTTCATCATAAACCACTATGCCACGAGTCAGAAATACATACTTTAAACCGAACCTAAGGTCCAACAGTTAAAAAAAATTACTTCGCCTTCAATTAAAATTAAAAAAATCTTTTGAGATATATAACTTCTTTATTATGCTAAAATTACAATCTGGCTTATTAGGCAATAAATAATTGACATAAATGTTCTCATTCATACCATATTTACAATTCAACATTCACTCGCTCATTCATACAATATTTATTGTAGCGCTAATCAATTTGAAAGCGAACAAAATTTGCTTAAAACATTTTTTCTTGAAAAAAACACTAAGCAAGAAAGATACAGCTTTTAAAGTAGCACAACATTTACCAGATTTGCCATAATTTTACATAACTATGATCGCCACCTTCTTTTAAAGTTAAAAGTAATAAATAAATAAATAAATATATATATATATATAGTAAATAATAATATAAATAATATAAATATAGTAAATAATAATAATTTTTGTAGTCGTAAAGACATGATGACACTGGAGTCGCAGAAAATCATTATCATTGACTAGAAACGTAATAAATAACTATATAAACAATGATTGTAATCATGCTAAAATACATTATATATACCTATTGTAGGTTATTAGGTTAAATAATTGACCTCATTTAACCAGGTACATACAGTCTGTACAGTTGTTATTTGCTGTTATAATATTTATTACAAATGGTATTTTTTAATTAAAAAATTTTTTTTTACGATTTCACAACCAATGCTTTTATAAATTTACCTGTTTTTCATACACACCCAGATATGTGTAAGTAATGTCACGCCAAATCATGATCCGTTTCTCACTTAATATCGGGTTCGGATAAAAAGGTTTTAAGCAAATGTTATAGATAAGTTTCTTTTCTTCCAAATGCCTAGTAAAAGAACTATCGCTAACATTCCAAAAACCTAAAACAGTCAAAAGTTTTTTTGGCTGCCAAATATTAACCCCGGGGGGGGGGAGGAGGTCCAAAACTCATATTCTTACTACTACTAAAATCTACTAAGATAAAAAAGCCTACCTAACCTTTTTCACGGTAACTAAAATGACCCACCCAGTGACTTGACTAGTAGCTAATTACTGTGTTCAGATTAATTTTATCTGAATATGAGAATTATTAACTTTTAATACCACACGCATTGAGAATGGCATCTTTTGTACATTTTTCGCAAACAGATCTTCGAAAGTGGTTTATGGTCAGCCACTCAGGAGGCAACGTGACGGGAGATTCTGAACAATCATGCAACTAACCTTTAGTACAGCACTGTTATTTACTTTACAAGCACTGTTTACCTCGCACTGTACGTCATGTCTCGCACGTTTTAGTCAATTTTATAAAGATGTACGAAGCCCTCTAACAGAGCCCCCGGCATATCACATTTGAGAAAATCGATTAGGGTGTACATTATTTAAAAAAATTAATAGTTAACTCCGGAAGAACAATAGAAAAAAAACTCGTGTTTTCACATCCTCTACTACTAACCTCATCATTGGGTAACCTGTTCAACCAAAAAAAAATAATAATATGTCGTTAATAAGACGTAGTTGGTAGGTTGAGTTTGGTTGCTTGTCTTTCTACTTTAATTTCGACTTTTTTAACTTAATTCGCAACGCCTATTGCACATTATCACCACATAACTGTGTAAACTCCGACCAGAGCAACGCCAAAGAAAAAATCCATCGCGGACGAGGACTCCAGAGGTAAAAGTCAACATGCAACCAACCACAGCCTACAGGGCCCAGAACTCCTTAAAATTGCTACGAAGAGCCATTGATAATGCGTTACATCAGCTTTAACCAACTATAATTAGCAGTTTTGTGAAAATGTCAACGTACCCAAGGCCACTATGAACAAGAGCAGAGCAGAAGAGACAGCAGTCCGAGATGCGGTGAGCAGGTGGGCAACGATATTTACCGCCGCCAGGGGCTACCACCCTTAATATTTATACCGGATCAGGTGAGGAGAGCAGATTTATAGGAGCATGAATCACTGGCCACAGTCACAACAGCGGGACCAATGGAAATATCACCCTCTTTCAGTTTTATTTGTCTCAGCCCCCCCCCCGCAGGCCTCCTGCCTCCCGTGCCTCCACAAATAAAATATCAGCAGCTCATGTGTCTTCGTGACGTCCCATCCTATCAAGTATGAATGATCGTAATAAATAATTCGCTCTTCGTACTCGAATGAATGAATATATTCTACCCGACCATCTGGCTAAGGGCAATGACAGGTATTAAGTGATGGAGGGTAAAATGTACAGAACTGCACCCTTGATCAATATTTGTGAACTTCTTTAAAACAACCCTGAATATAATATCTTAACTGAAGGCGAAATATATATGTAATACTGTTAATCACATATCCACCTGATTGTTCACAACAAATCTACCTTAAAATCTTTCAAACCTTATATACATTTGATTAAAATATAGGTTGTCCCAGAATTAACGCAAGATTTGAATTTGGCGCCATTTGGGCGGTAAAGTGCTGGCAACCTTAAAAAAAAACAATTTGACAGCTGACAAATTAGGGTTAGTAAAAATGGAGCGTTACACGATAGAACAACGTGTGTTTATTGCTAAACATTATCTCAAAAATAATAAAAGTTTGGCGGCCGCAGTTCGAAAATTTCATATAAAATATTGTCGGAATAGTGTTTTGACTTCATAAACTGTATAGATTAATTGAAAAATTTAGGAAGACTGGATAAGTTGGAGACACTTAACACACTGGTCGTCCAAAAACAAGCCGTTCAAATGTCAATATCGAAGCCGTGCGTGAGAGTGTTGTTGAAAATCCAGGAACATCAATTCGGCATCGTAAACACAATTTTTTGTGCCGAAATTGGACGATATTGATGTGACCAATATGTAGTTTCAACAAGATGGTGCCACATGCCAAACTGCCCATGAAACAATTCAAATACTGCATGAGACATTACCAGGTCGTGTACTCTCTCGTTTCGGTGATCAGAATTGGCCCCCTAGATCGTGTGATTTAACACCTTAGATTTCTTTTTATCAAAGGTGTATGTCAACAAGCCCACACCCACCCGTGCATTAAAAGAGGAAATTCAACGCTGCATCAACGAAATTCAACCACATTTATGCCCAATGGTCATGGAAAATTTCGACAAAAGAGTGAGTATGTGCCAGCAAAGTCGTGGAGGCCATTTGCCCGATGTGTTATTCCATAAATAACCCTATCCTATCTACTTTATAATTCAATAAAAAAATAACAACAAAAATACTAAAAACTGTGTTTTCTATTTAAATCAAATCTTGCGTTAAATCTGGGACACCCTTAACTTTGTTGCGTACAATACCTTACAGTAACTTATGTTTAAAATCAATTCTGTTATCAGATGTAACAAAAAAAATGAGAAAATTGTAATTAACAATTTCACTAACCCTGACAATGATAATGCTGTAATAGTCCTTAAAGTAAATATTGGATAAAAAATAATGGTTTCATTAGAGTTCCTCCCCCCCCCCCCTGGGTGCCAGTCAGAGACACTAGGAAATTATCAAAACAACCTGGTCACTGTTTCTGGAGGAAGTTTAGATAGAAGCTAACATACCATAAAAAGAGAGGGTAAGATTTAACAAATCAGTTTTCCAAATAACGAAGAATGCAACTAGGACCGTTAAATGTTGGTAAGTCGAAAATAATAAGGCATTCACGAAATTCATTCTTGCGTCATCAACCAAAGGTCAATTCCTGAAAACACTCGCAGGTTCTTGCAAGAGGTTCTGCTTCATAGAATTTTTTATTTCATTATTTAAGTAAGTGATTAGGCTTATATTTTACGCTATAAATTTCGTATTAATATAAAGACAATTGTGAATAAATTGAAGAAAAGAAATTGAATTAAATATAACCAAATCAAAATTTAGCAATTAAACAAGTTGTAGAAATAGCAGAGATGAAATGAATATTTGCCTCAAATTAAATAGCAATATCGAATCAAATAGAGCCTAATATATTGAACGAATTATTATGAAGGATTATTTAAGTGGGAACGAAATCCTCACTGAATTCACATCTCAAACAATAAAGCTGTTCAAGAAAATTGTAATTTTTAAAATACAGATCTTTAATATTAAGATTATTTGACAATCTCAGCGACTCGCGCTCAGTACAGGTCAGCTTTAATAGATAGATTTTAAAGCAGTATTTTTACCAGGCAACAGGTGAATGAATGACAATATAGATGCAATTGTAACCATAAACTTCATTTTAAAACATAGTTTAACCAATTAAACAAGGTTGTAAGTATAATGACTTTTAAATTTAAAAATGATAGACACAATAAGAAATGAAAATATAATGCATATATTTACAGGCGAGAGACATTTTGAAAGAAGCCAAAGATGGCGAGTAAAGGCTGGTGCTAAATTGGCTCTATCCGGCTTATGTATATGAATGGCCGTATCCAATGGCGACCATCACTTTTTTTATAATTTTATTTCTGCATGTTAAGTGGGATTACTATTTCTATTATAATGTTTTTTTATTTTTTAGCATTTCTACAATTAAAAAAATTGAATTTATATTTTAGTATTGTGTTACGAGATCCTTTTTATAAATCAAACTGGAAACGTGTCATTCGTTTAAGGTATTTGCATCCGCTAACATTTTGGAAAATTAAGTAAATAAATATAACACGAAAGTATATACAATGTATATATTTATATATGGGTACGATTAATCAATAAAGACGCTTAATGAATGGAATTATATTTCACCAAGGGAATTTTAAGCGTGCTTAACCCGGCGTCTGACAATGTATGAAACCAAATTTCCATTCATGTATGTTCTACTGAGCCATATTTATATTCATATAGGAGTTCACTGAACACTACTACATATCTACAAGATTCTAAAAACCAACAAGCTACAAATAAAGAATCATACAACTGTAAATAAGGATAAAAGAAACATTTATAATACACACATAATATCAAAAAATCTCTTTTCTACTTCTGAAACATTAGCTACCGTAAAATGTTAAGTTGTGAAACGATTATTATAGATTGGAGGGTTGAAGTTAAATATAAAGTGGCACTACGTCATCGCCAACTATTATGATACTCCTCGACCATCATTTCACTTTTAAAAACTGGATTCGTTACTCATTTTCCCTCGTAATCCTCTCAAAGGAGCATCTACCAGGCCCTCAGAGAAATTCCTTAAGAAAGATGCAGGGAACAGAACATAGAATTCTGTCATTAAAGGTTAGACGAGTAAACCATTAGACCACGGCAAAGAATAAAATAAATTATGAGAATACGAGTAGGCAATCATAGTTATACTGCTTTAAATAGTTAAATAGTTTATACAAACCTACTTTCTTTTTAGTTATAGAATTATAATACTAAATGAATATCATTTATATACAAAGTATTTTTGAGAGTTTGGTCCAGATGCACTTTTGTATTTTTATAATTTAATTCCTGATAAATGTCTATATATCTATAGACCTATAGGCCAAAAGCCTTGTATTTATACGTAAAAAAAAAGTCAACGTTACATCCATTCGGCATCTTCAACATTGACAAGATCAATAGAAATTTAAAACAATGTATATGTAACTTTACACAATATTATTTTAGCTGTTCCCTTGAAGTAGATTCAAAACATTTTTAATGGTGATATTTGAAAGTATATTTAAAAAAAACTGAGGAACTATATTATTGTAAAGCCTTAGTATTTAGTTAAATAATCTTTGTAGAGGAGAGTATTTTAAAAGAAAAGCTTTATTATTTACAAGCAAGTACTTTGTAAGTACAAGCAAAACACCGGTATATACAAATATTAAGAGTTATGATACTACATACTACTGGGTCGGGGGGGGGGGGGTGTTTAGGGACTAGCGTCTGAGAGACAAGTGTCAACAAGTGAGGACTGCAACTAAAGCTGAGACATATGTGAACATAAGAAGGGTTGTTTCAGGAATTGGGATGGATGTGGTCGCTTACTTAAAAAATAACAAGAAACACCAGTGACTTCCATGAAGTCCCGAGGGAGGTATACACTAGAAGGGGCTTTTAGCCTTATTTATAATATTAGGATTATAATATTCTTAGCATTATATAACTTTTCAAAAATGAAAATTATACAGTATCAACTTAGAAATTTTAAAATGGTTTTATTAGCATTGGATGAGAAAGACACAGAACCTCTACAGGTTTAACTAAAGAAACCAAGGAATGAAAACACCGAATCTAATCAAAGAGAAAAAACGACAACTAGAGGCCGTAAACGGTATGAAAAGAGGTATGTAAGGGGGGGAAAACTCTAACACCAAGGATCAAGCGAACGACATATGCTGAAACGGTGAAGTATAGAAGATTAATTTGTTTACCCCAGGAGGAAACTAAAATATTAATAGCTAATTGTATATCGCACGCCTGGAGGCGTAATATTTTTGAAGAGAAAAATGAACAAGACGCGCGCATTAGCAGTAGACAATGGCTGCATCGGGTGCTTTCCTGGAAATAATTAGTTATCTCTTTGTAAAAGTCCATTAGACTGAGTGAGAGAGAGAGAGGGCAACTGCCCCCGATGTGATTGCACAAAGGACCCACCTCGCATATTCAGTATCCCTTCATCCAGGCTTATTATTTGTAGAACAAGAGGGCAGAGGACCACCGGAGCTTGGGGGTCCGAGGACGCTGCTTTTGTTCCGTTATTAACCCCAGCCCCGCTTCAGAGCATTATTAACTGCACAACATCCTCGGATAATCTCTAGCGACATACAAAAATATCTCGGAGGAAAAATGTACAAAAACCTCACCCCCTCACCTCCATGCCCTCCTAGGATAATCCCTACCCCTACAGGAACGATTGTTTCATTGCCTCCCTCTACGGGTATTTTTTTATTCATCTTGTTGTTATAGATTGCAAACGGTGCATATCGTTAACCAGAACCAGCATTACGATTTTGAGTAAAAGGCTTTCCTGTCCACAGTATTTTTATTACAGATGGGCTATACCATCATCTTCTAGTGCAAAATGGACAAAATATATCAATTACATTATACCACACCGACTATCATAATTCAAATGACCAAGCACATCATACGCTATTAGTATGAAATGTGCAATCCGCTACAGACACATGTCAAACTAGTGTTGTAATACAAATACTGTGGCAAGACTAGCTTTTTACTCAAAATGTCACCAAGCCACACCCGGCATCCCAAAACAACACAGTAATACGATTATTCAAAGGTGGATACTTTGGGTACAAGTAGAATAATTACGATCCAGGACAACCTTCTAAACAACAAAGTAACTCTAAAATCCGGGGTACGTTATTCTATTTTCACCCTTCTTAACACCTTAAAATTATAGTAACATAGATCATGATTTAACAAAATCAACGTGAAAAATATAATTAAATATGAATATATATATATATATTTAAATAATCAACAACAATTATCTTTAAAAAGTTTTTTTTTGATTTTTTGCTGCCTCCCCACTTTGTTATTTCCCTTAAAAGATTCATATCCGCTAACTAAGAGAGAAGCCCTAAAAATAAAAGTATTTTCAATTTTGAGTCATCTTAGTTGATATATAATAAATACACATAATCAGTCAAATTTATAACAGGATATATTGGTCAGATAAAATTACAAAGGTACCGATAATGTGAGGAAACATGCATGGACTCTTATAACGTTTGTTCGAAATTAATGTCTCATAATTAATATCAATAATCTTTTTGTTATGGATTCGGTGCAAAAACAAAGTAAAGCCTCTTTTGGGGTATTTTGAAAACTTCATTGAGACTTAACCTCCAATGCGCATGCCAAAAACGACCTCGCAGCGATGGACGAAATGAGCAGCCCAAAAAAAAAAAAATCATAAATGGATATTGCTCTAAACTAAACCTGGTGCAACTGGCCTATATCAAGACCTGATTCTATAAACATACCTACATCCCTTACCTTGCAGAAACATCCATTATTCTTAAACTAGTTAGTCCAACAGTAACTAAGCATCAAAATAATTAGCAAATAACCCATTCGTCAGCCAAAATCAATAAAATTTGGACCCCATATATCTCATATTTTTCAATAAACATTAGAAAAAAAAGTAAACATAATTATTTACTAATGGAATTAATAACAACAACCCAAACAATAAAATAATTGTGATCTGAAGATAATACTTACCAGTTTTAATAAAATCATTTTTATTATAGTCCAACATGATTCGAAGTCCATGTTTTAATAAGGTAAATCTTATTGCTAATCATTATAATGACGGAATCTTGTAATCATGGGCAAGGCCATCTATGAAGCTAAATAAGTTACTCTGACGTGAATCAAAGAGAAACTGTATTAGTAATTATAAGTTTAGGTAGCGCTATGATTTAAATTTTCTAAAATTTATAAAGTAATACAGTAATTAATTGTGTGAGAAGTGGCGAAGAAGAATAGAGCAGAAGATGACAGATATACACATTAGGGTGAACTAAAAGATCTAGAAATGTGCATGCGGGTCAGCTGTGATTAAGGGGGAAAAATAAATAAGCCATTCTAGAGAGTAAATACATGAAAATTAAATTAATGAAATAGTCATAGAAAAGAAGATATTACCTTATTTCCTTGGAAAAGGGGCGAAGAAGACCTAGAAGAAGAAAAATTTTAAATTAACAAAATTTTATAAAAATAAAGTAAAAAGAGGAGACATAAGAGACAGAGAAGACAAAGGAAGGCACAATAGGTTAGAGAACATACAGTTAAGAGCAAACACATACAGCACACAGAAGGATGTAGGAACACTCGACCTGCCGATGACCGTTATATATCAACGAACATTGCATATTTTCATTATATTTTAAATCCTTATTTGTGAGAAAAATATTTTTTTTAAGAGTGGACTGTATTCATTATCATATTTGTTTTTATCAATATTTGCCATTTTTTAACAGTGTAATACTTACGATATTACCTAATTGTGGTAACATAAATAGACCAAAA